>JARHVA010005865.1:0-637500 GCA_037957365.1 Torreya grandis | reverse complement strand
AGTGGATACTCCAAGGGTTATTCCAATAGACAAAATTTCAAATTCAATAGTGGATATAGCAACAAGAAACCTAGGAAATGGATCCAAAGGTAGTTTTGAAGAAAACACACAAACTTATAAGAAAGGTCCACCTGGTATATGTTTCAATTGTGGATGAAACCATTATTCTCATGAATATCCTTAGGATAATTCAAAGAAAAAAGGTCCTAATTATCATCAGGAAAAATTTTAACAGTGTATTCATGAAACAATTGATAATCATCAAGTTGAATTTCAAGCATCACCCATAGAACTATTAGGTATTTTGTTTGAACATCTAGTTTTTATTTTGATAGATACATGGGCTAATGAATGTTTTGTATATCCTAGAATAATTAACAAGTTTTTTATAAAAACTAGATATATGGCAAATGCATAGTTGGTACAATATGGGACTGACTTAAAAATCATAGTTGACAAGTGTCTAGTAGAAGCAATAATTGAGTTGCCTAAATTTTCAACTGTAGTGGATCTAAATGAAGTACCACTAGGGTCATATGACATGATTATAAGAGTAAACTAGCTTGATAAACATAAGTATTAGGTTAATTATTACTAAATAAATTTGAGTGTCTTGATGATTTTGGAAATTAGACACAAATTTAGGGATAAAAGAGAGAGTTGTGGCTCAGTCAAATATTTGTAATGCAACTCAAGAGGGCTCAAGTAAAAGGGTGCCAAGAATTTATCATGAAGATAAATAAAATTGAGGAACCTAAGGAACCCTCTCTTGAAGATTACCTATTTCTTATAAATTTCCATAATGTGTTTTTAGAAGAGTTACTAGTTTTGCCTCTTAAATATAAGTTTGATTTCTCTATCAACATCATATCTAGATTGGAACCATAGTCTAAGGTACCGTATAGAATGACAACCATTGAGTTAGTTGAAGTGAAAGCACAACTCCAAGAACTATTGTCAAAGGGGTTGATTAGGACTATGATGTCATCATGGGGTGCATCAGTTGTATTTGTGAGGAAGAAGGATGGTACTCTTTGACTCCACATTGATTATAGAATGTTGAATAAGGTAATTATTAAAAATAGGTATCCACTACCTCGTATAGTTGATTTTTTTAATTAAATATGAGGATCAATGGTATTTTTTAATATATATCTTAGAGTAGGATATCATCAATTAAGGATTTAAGATGAAGATATTCCAAAAATGCATTCAAAAATTATTATGGACATTATGAGTTCATGGTATTAGCCTTTGGATTGACCAACACACCACCAACATTCAAGAATATCATGAACAGTGTGTTCAAAGATTATTTAGATCACTTATTTTGGTATTTTTTGATGACATTATTATTTACTCTAAGAATGAATAGGAGCACCTACAACATCTAGAACTAGTTATGTAATGGTTATGGATGCAATGGTTATAGAAGCAAAAGTTTTATGGTAAGTTATCTAAGTGCACATTTTTCCAAAAACTAATGCAATATATAGGGCATATTATATATATATGGTATTTTTATATATCCATCTAAGATAAGAGCCATTATAGAGTGGCCAACATCGATAAATGTGTATGAGGTAAGGAGTTTCACAAGATTAGTAGGCTATTACAAGAAGTTCATTTTAAAATTTTCCAAGATAGCTAATCTAATTACCTCCTTGCAATGAAAAAATCATAAATTTGTCTGCTCATAGAAGTGTGAAGTTAATTTTCAAGAATTAAAAAGAAGACTTACATCAAAACCAGTATTGAGAGTTCTTGATCCTAATGGTTAGTTTTCAGTAATCACATACGCATCTAAAAAGGTTTAGGTGGATTCCTAATGCAATAGTGGATTTTTAATCAAGGAATCTAAACACTCATGAGGTGAATTATACCCCCCATGATCTTGAACTTGTAGTAATTATTCATGATTTATAAATTTAATGACATTATTTGTTAGGAAAATCATATGATCTCGAGATGAATAACTTGGGCTCAAATATATCTTCACCCAACCAAATTTGAATGCTCATAAAAAATGTTGGTTAGAAGTTATTTCTAACTATGACTTTGATATCAATTACATCAAAGGTAAAGAGAATAGAGTAGTTGATACTTTGAGTCATAAAAAGTATATAGTAGTTGTAACTGCTATCAAGAGTACTTTCAAGAATCACGTATTTAAGTTCTCACTAGGAGATAAATACTACGATCAGGTTAGTAAAGCATTATCTAATAATGCTTTGAGTCTTTGGTATAAAAGATTTAGTTGAAAGAGCAATGGTCATGTTTTAATGGGAGGATGTATGTGTCAAATCAAGAGAATTTATAGAGCATAGTGTTGAAAGAGTTACATAATGCCCCATATTTAGGACATGTATTAGTAACCAAGCTCATGATAGATCTTAAACCATTGTATTTCTATAAGTAAATCAACAAAGATGTGGTATATTTTGTGTCACATTATTTAGAATGTTAGCGAGTGAAAATTAAACATGTGCACCCAGCTATATTGCTATATTTTCATGATATACCAAAGTAGAAGTGACAAGTGATCAATATGGACTTTGTCTAAGGTTTACTAATGCCATAGATCATGCACGATATGATCTTGGTAGTTATTGACAAACTAACCAAGGTGGCTCATTTCATACTAGGTAATTTGATAGATGATACACCTACCCTTGTGAAGAGGTTTGTAAAACAAGTGTATAAGTTGTATGGATTCTTAGAGAAGATAATTTTGAATCATGATCCAAAGATGACTTCTACGTTTTGAGTAACTCTAAACTCAACTTTAAGTACATAGCTAAATTTTAGCACTGCATATCACCTAGAGATTGATGGTCAAACTGAGTGAGTAAATTAGGTATTAGAAGATCTTCTATGTATGTATTGCATGGATCATCAATACAAATGATAAGATTATCTTCCATTAGTTGAGTTTTCATACAAAAACTCATACTAGTCAACTTTGAAGATGGAATCATTTAAGGAACTATACAAAAAGAGGTGCAAGACACGAATCAGTTAGGACAAGTTAGAGGATAGGGTTATCTTTAGGCTTAAGATGATTTCTGAAATGAAAGATCAAGTCTGATTAATTAGGTAGATGTTGGTCGAGGCCAATGATAATTAGAAGAGTTATGTTAATCTAAAGAGGATAGATAGATGGATTTTTAAATGATGATAAAGTGTTTTTATAGGTTAAACCATAAAAGAGCTCAATTAAATTTGGAAAGTTAGTGAAACTATCACCAATATATATAAAACCCTTCAAAGTGTTAGAAGTGGTCAATCTTGATCTATATAGGCTTGTATTACCACTAGCCCTAGTTTTATTACATAATGTTTTCCATGTATCTTATCTTAGGAAGTATATATATGATCCTTCACATGTTTTGGATTGGAATGATTTGCATTATATTCCAAGGTGATCATGGTGGAACTAATCAGATTAATTGACATTCATAAACTTTATTTACATAATAGAGATGTTTCATAGTGTAAGGTCTTGTGAGACCAATACTCTAAATATAGTGCTACTTGGAAAGACTATGATGATTTCTACATTTTGTTTCCATATTTATTTGCATGATTTGATACATGATACTATGTTTTTAAATTTTTTAAACTCTTTTAATATTCAAAACTATTGCTTGAATAAGTGTCATTAGGATGATGATCAGTTTTAAGGGAGAGAATCTTACATCTTGATTTCACTCTATGATTTATAATCTTTGAGTCCATGGATTAGTATGGTTTTTATCTTATTATTTTTTTTTATTTGAGCTTAATGGCATATACTATTATAAAAAAATGATATTGTTTATTAATATACATGATGTGATAGTTATATTTTACTATTTTGTACATTGTGGATACGTATTTATTAGTTTTGCATCATTGGTTGTTATTTATGATGAATTAGAATAAATACTTATTTTTTTCAAGGTAGATGCAATATTGATCCTATGCTTATAGCTTAATCAGGGAGAGCATCATCAGAGAGGATGGACTAGATGAGACAATTGGGGGATGATAAAGGAATTGCTAATGACACTACGCACATGCATATTATATTTTAAATAATATATGCATAAAATGTTAGTATGTAGTTAAATAAATATTTTTTATGATTATATTTTTATTTGGATTTAATTCTTAATTAAATAAGATTCTAATTGTTATATGTAAATAATAATCAATTATAGAGTCATCTTCTTATTGAAAATAATTATAATCTTATTTATCTATTAGATAAATATATAATTATCTTTTTTAATTATTTTTAGGAGATTAAGTTATCTTAATTTACTAACCTTGAGTTAAGATAATCTAAATTTAGTCTTGGAAATATATGCATGAAATTACATTAAAAGTTAGAAATTGATTATCATTAATTTATTTGTCAACTAAACTTAGATTTATGATAACTTGAAGAAATATGGCATAATAATCCTTAGTAAATGAATTTAATATTTTAATATTTATCAATCAAGTTGAAATTAAAGATAGACTATGGATTTTTGAAATATTTAACTGTGTTTAGTAAAATTAGAAGGAGAGTAAAATACTATGCATGGGAGGAAACTAGAGAACAGGAAGAAAAAATGGTATGCAAAAGAAAGGAGTGTGTCATATTGGAGGTAGGATAGTTTTATAAATCAAGTGAGAATTTTGGTAAGAGGGGGCTTGAAATTTGTATATGAATGGAGATAGAAATCACAAGGGAGGAGAAGCAGAGGATTGAGAGAGAAAGAGTTTGGGAAAAGTAAGCAGGGAAACATTTTATATTACAAGTAAAACCTCTAAAGGTAGGTGTTGTGATTCACTTTTTGTGTATATGATTTATTTATTCTCTATTCAAAATAAGTAGTTAAAATAATATATTATGTTTGATATGCATTATTGGTATTGTCCTTTTTATTTAGTTATTAGAGGAATTTAGAGACCTACATTTTATCTTGTAAGGCTATACATTGGTATGAAAGGTAAATCGGTTTTGTGTTTGACTACATGTATATATATATATATATATTATTGGTTACATCCACCCTTTTTATACTAGCAAATAATTTAAATAGATATCATCATTAAAAGAGGAGTATGGATATGTATTTTATTCATAATGGAATGCATTTTATATTTTTGAGGTTAGCATTTCAAAAATAATAGATTGCATCTTATCTCTTAAGTTAGGCATCCTTTCCTTTATAAATAAATTTTATTCATTGGCCTGTGTCTCACTACATTGGCCTTCATCTCACTATATTGGCCTACATTCCATCTATATTAGACTGCATCTCACTTTATAGTGACTGTATATCACATCTAGGGGTGGAAGTGTTTTATATTCTATTGACTGAGTTTAAAAGTATACGAGCAACATTTTAAATTTTATTGACTAAGTTTTAAAATTATACGGGTGGTATCTAATCCATAATACTGTGTTTAACTTTTTAATAGACAACTAATACCCTTTTGATCAATTTCAAAACTTTAATTTCAAAAAAAAATTATTTTGGATCAACATCTTAAACTCTAGTGACTACATTTTACCTATTTTTTGGACCATGTATTACCAATGTCTATGTATCTCTTCTTTAAAAGTCTACATTTTACTCATATTTGACTACATTCCACGTTTATAGGTCTACATTTCATATACCTACATCTTGGTATAGCGATATATTTGCCCTTTTAAGTGAAATCAAGCCATATAGGAATTTAGCGAATTGATAAACATATTGCTAATGCTTCTATAACTTTAGTGGCTGCATTTTAATTATTTAAGGAAAGATTTTCATATATATATATATATATATATATATATATATATATATATATATATATATATATATATATATATATATATATATATATATATATATATATATATATATATATATAGGTTGAGTTGTTAGCTTATATGGACTACGTATTAGTTGTAAATATGAAGTCCATGAGTTAACAAATAAACATTTGGTCTATGAGTAAAAAAATTAAGATTGTCTCCATGTAGTATAAAGTTAGAAATAAAAATAAGAAGCTAGTTTAACTTATTTTATTATACAAATCTATTAGAATGATTACAATACATTGAAAAATTGTGAGGAAAATAGTATTCTAATTAGACTTGCTACATATTGAAAGGATACATAATTAAACTTGAGATGTTTAATTGAAGTCATTTGATACTCTAAAATAGAGCATTGAGGTAAACTTAGAGTTGCATTATGACTTTATATATATATATATATATATATATATATATATATATATATATATATATATATGAGCAACTTACAAACCGAGTTACAATTAAACGCCTTAAACGGTTGTTTAACCTAGAAAAGACAAGTTATTATAATAGACATGTTTGTTTCATATTAGAAGAATGCAAATTATAAATTGGTTGTGATTAGAACCAAATATGTATGATTGTATTAAAAATTATGTTACCTAAACTATAAGAAGAATTTTGATCCTTGAGTAAAGCATACCTAGATGGTATGAATATTTAATGGATTGTATTTTGTTATATATTATTATATATGTAATAATAGCTTGTTTTAGTTTCATTATATGCATTCAATAGATAAAATGTATGTTATGATTATTTCATTCCTAGCATAATAAAGATCTAATTAAATCTTTAAGTTTTATACTATGTTATATATATTTATATTAGAATACATATTGATGATGTTAAGTAGGTAGTGAGACAAACTTCACTAGCTTAGGTAGAAATACTAATATTGGATGTAGATAATTTGATCAAGTGGTGTGTTATAAAATTGACTGATCTAGATGATCATATGTTATTTGAAAAATTTGGCCAAAGTAATGTTAGATATACATTGTCATTTCATATGTTTTATTTGTATGTTGTGTGATATCATGTTAAAAACATATTTTCTTTATGATACATGTCATGTATTATAAATCTTATAGCACACGGGGTACTAACATGTCTCTCTAGATTCCTACACCATTCTATCTACCTATTTGTGAAGGGAGGATCATTCTCTGACATTGTATTATGCATGGGATTGATGGTCTATGGTTGGTGTAGAAAATCACTCAGATGATGATCTTCCTCTCCATTGTAGACTTACCTAGAGACTATACTTGAGATTATTAACAATACACAAGTTGATTCAACTCAAGCTCTAGAGAGCTTGGTATATATTTATTGTATTAAAGTTGAATGCCTAAAGGAAATGTAATTATATAATATTTCTTATACTTAAATAGTAGTTATTATATTGATAGACCAATTATGGTTGAGTCATAATGTATTTACTTTCCTTTTAGTTATAATAAGTTATATTACATTTCAGTATTTGAATCTAGAATTGTTATAGTACTAAGTTATTGATTGGATAAGTTGTTGAGTATTTTCCTATGGAATGAATGTTAAGTAATTATTTTTAAAAAAGTTACTACATTATTATAAGTACCACTTGAGGGGTTTTAATAAATAAAGTCCCAGTCACTCATGAGTAGTTCATAGATGACATTTCCTCCTTAGAGAGTCATCTGTGGTAGAAGTAAAATCCATCCAATCCATCCCCATGGAATATGAATAGGTATTAGGATAGTTTATCAACTTTAAAAAAATCTCTATGTAGTTCCTGAGTACACTACCTCCCCTCTAAAAAATAATGATGGGCATCTTGGGATGTAAGATCATAAATCTACCCTCAACATATCTTGACATGTTATTTGAAGGCAAGAATAAAATAGAATTTTGGAAACTATTGGTTGATATAATAAAGAAAACCTAGAATGATGGAAAGGAACACTACTTTCATAGGCGAGCAAGCCCCGACTCCTCAAAATATCCTTGTGATTCATACCAATCTACTTCATGACCATGTTCCATATCCCTAACAATATTTGATGAGAATAGAGAAAATTCAAAAATTTCTCCTTTAGAGAGGTACAAAAAACAAATTCAGATTCCCACTAGTGGCCTGGAAAAAATTCTACCTCCCCAAGGCCCTTGGCAAACTCAATATAAGAAGAATCAAATACATAAATCAAGCTCTCACTAAAAAATTTGGGTGTAAAATAATGAAATAAGACAACTAATAGACTAATATCTTCAAATTAAAGTGCCTAGAGAGTATGGAGGAAGATATCCTTCTTTGGGAAGAGGGCCCCTAGGATGGTTCTACCTTATAGAAGGCTATCTCAAGCTCAAAATCCTTTCTTAAGAATTGAAGAATATGGTAGGTTAGAAATGGAAAAAAAGTTGACTTATAGGAATATATGTGGCTCATACTCTCTTTCCTAGCCTCTTCTCCCCCTTGGAAAATTCTAAGGGAGACCTTTAAAACCCCATAGTCCTTAAGGTTAAAGACTACTAGATAACCTCGAAAGGAAGAACAAAGTGGAAGACTATGTCTTTAGAGATAGATAATACAAAACTTTCTTGGGAAATTCAAAATCATAATTATCAACTTAGAAAATACATATTATGTCATTCCCTAAGGAAGATTATCTTCTCTAGCTGATGGAAGATAGTGGGGAGTACTCAATCAAGTAGGGATTCTTGGTTAATGTTGATTAGGATGAGGATTGGAACTTTTGGAGAAACTTTTGGATCAATCACATCACCCCTATTGCTAACAGATTTTCTTGGATTATGACCTAGGATAAAATACTCACTATTAATAATATTTTCAAATATGTAATGACCATCCCCAACAAGTGTGTTCTCCATAAATCTATGATGGAATCTATGACCCACCTTTTCCTTGATTACCCCTTTGGGTCATCAATCTATAATCTCCTCCTTTAGCTATTCAACATGTCATGGGTTAAGACCATCTCCATTATTGATCTCATCATCTAATGAAAACCCCCTAAAATTTTCCTTATCCTTTATTTGATACCTAGCCCTTCCCCACTTTTTTTGGCAAATCTAGAATTCTAAAAATGTCTATCTTTTCAATCAAAAAAAGTTGTAACCCTTTTATCTCTTTCCACTAGTTACATGATTTTATTACTAAGAAATGGCTTATGGTAATACTTAATGATAAATTGATTACTTCTAAGGCTAAATAGGTTATCCCTAACAAATAAAACCTCACCCCTTCCACTCGAGACTAACATGGATAGAGCCTCATGAAATGGGAGCATCCCCCAAGCTAGATGAATCTAAAATCTGATGGTGCATCTAAGGGTAATCTAGGAAATATAGGTGGTGGTGTCATCAAAGACAAGTCATGAGTATTTATTGAAGCCTATGTAGTACTAATAGAGGTACAAACTAACCATGTGGTTGAGACCAAATCTACCCTTTAGGGCATCCATTCGGCAATCCATCTCAACATCCCTAATTTGGCAATCAAATGAGATTCACTTAACATAATTAGCAGCCTTTTAGTCAAGGTGAACCACTCCCACTCTATTATTCAAATCATTGATGATGTTATTGGTCTTATTTGGTCAACCAGTAAGTGCATATTTTCCCACATATATTGGTAGGGAAATGAAATTATCGATGCTCTTACAAATATTAGAGTATCCATACTAGACTTATCTAAGTGGATTGGCCCCACAAATATCCCCCTTGTATCTCTCCACTTATCAATCATGATTAGTAAATTTAAAGCTTTAAGTCAAGCATAATTAATAAGTTGAACTTGGAATTATGTGAATTTTTAAATCTTTAGTCATTGATATTAGTAAGCATCATAAATCAACCTAATAGAGTATATCTCTTTATACTGGTCATTTAGCCTAATCTCCCTCATTTCCCTAGTCTTAATATTGACTAGAATCTTTGTCTCCTCATAATCTTAGAGATTGAAGGACCTTGGAGCTATGTTTATACATAGCTTGATGATCTTAAAGAGCACCATGATGTTGTAGATAAATTTTGGGTCCATCATGAGAACCCCTTGACACCACCCATTCTAAATCTCATTCCACTTAATAGCTAGCATAATCCATAACCCATCCATTATGTCATTTGCCTCAACCTAACCTTGGGGAGTCGAGTGCATAGTTTAGTGTGTGTTATTCATGTGTACACAAATGCATGTAGGGATCACTAAGGTGAAATATGTATTGGGTGTACGTGGGCTTGTATCCATGAAAAAAATAGATATAATGGTGGATAATGTTTTAATTTATTTGCCTTTACCTCCAAGGTTTGAAGGTCCATCAATTTTATGCTTTCCTTTGGATGTACTAGGATTCATAGATGGGCCAACATCAATTGATGTGGGGTCAAGGGAAAAATAATGTACATTGGTTAATGAGACTAAGGATAGTAATGATATACCCATGGTATAAGATGCAATAACAAAGATAATATGATATTTTTTTGATACCTATGTAGATTTTCAAACTCCAAAATTGTAAGTAAACCATCCATGAAGATGTTTGTATTAAAGGCATTATGCCTTGTGTAAACTTTAGTGATTGTTAGAGCTTTCCTTATATGGTAAATTTACATCATAATTGAATTATCAAAACCATCCGTACTATATTGCTTTGGAGAGTCCTCAATATCATCTAAATTAAAAAATTACTCTAAGCTAGAAAATTGAACATTTGTGGATACATCAACAATATCAATTGTCAAAGGAGTAGAACCTGAAGTAGATGTGGAAGAAAAAGATTGGGTTACCCTAGTAGAATATTGTGATTTAGGTAACTACTACATGATCTTCCTAGTTGTGATTTCGTGTCTAGTATGTTTTTGAGATTCAACTTGTTGGGAAGTATCAGATATCTCTTCTTCTTGTTAGGGAAAATTTAGTATTTATTCCATGTCAGGCTATTATTCCCTCATAGTTACCTTTTTATGTGATCTAATGCCTGACCTTCTCATGTTTTCTAACACTACATTCTCATTTTTTATATTTATGAATGCCCAATTATGAAGATGTAGGTGATATTGATATATAATTGGTACTTTTCCTTGCAATAATTTTAAATATTTGTCTACTATCCCTTTTGGATCCCATCTCCTAACATCATTATCAAATATACTATGGGATTTCCTATGAAATGATCTTGTCATAATTGTTCTTATTTAGTATAATTTTTTTTCCAATCATAAAAGGAAAATGTGTGTAAGGTGTTTGCTTACTTTTATTATAACTCCCTCCAACACTATGGACTATTTGATATGCTACTTCTTTCTTGGAAATATTTTTAGGAACAAACCATGGTAATTTCAAGGGAGATTCCAATAGTCATTTCATTTTGATAATAATGTACTCAAGGTACATCTAGTAGGCTCTAATGTTCTAAATTATCTAGGTCATTTCCTTTAAAATATGAGGTGTTGGTTCCTAGTTATACACCTATTTTTCTCGGCCTTGCACACTTGAGATAAAAGGTGAGTAAAGATGGGAAACTGCTAGAATGTCATTATATCTGAGGAGGGGTTTGACATCAAGAATGGACCGAATAGAGAAAATGACTGAGAGGCACCTAAAAAGAGTATGGTTAATTCCCTATTGTGTTTGGCTCTTCTTGAATCAAGGTGAGATAACCTATGGGGTATCTCACTCACATGGAGAGATTTATCAATTTAATCTCCATGGGGATTATTGGCACAAGGGAATACAAATATGACTAAAACATAACCATACCTAACTCACTCTACTCAAAAGGGGTTGTCACATAGAATGAGAAAATGTTATAAGTCAAACACAAGATATTAAAGATATATATGAATGCGATTGCAAATTTCATTCTAAGTAATGTTCAATAACATAGAGACTGAATAAGAGATTACAATGTTGGGCTTCAAAGCATAAAATGTAGACACATGTTAAATACACAATGTTTATACATCTATACATAAATAAAACTTTAGGTATGTAAAGGGTGTATTATATATATGGTAAGATAGTGTAGGATAAGGTTTATCAATTAATGGAAAAGAAAATGGAGGGTTAATGAGTGAGCACAAAGAAACTACATAAACTTTTATATCATCTTTACTAATGAATGTATTTTATATCTAAAACAAATGAAATTAAAATCATGCATAAATGATATCCTTTAAGATCCCCTTCCAACTAAATCCGTGAGCCCAAGACTACCCTTTAAAATGCTATCAATACCCTATTTCCAAATCTTATAGAATAAAGGATTTTACAACCTAGATATAATCTCTAAATGAGATTTATCAATTTAATCTCCATGGGGATTATTGGCACAAGGGAATACAAATATGACTAGAACATAACCATACCTAACTCACTCTACTCGGAAGGGGTTGTCACACAGAATGAGAAAATGTTATAAGTCAGACACAAGATATTAAAGATATATATGAATGTGATTGCAAATTTCATTCTAAGTAATGTTCAATAACATATAGACTGAATAAGAGATTACAATGTTGGGCTTTAAAGCATAAAATGTAGACACATGTTAAATACACAATGTTTATACATCTATACATAAATAAAACTTTAGGTATGTAAAGGGTGTATTATATATATGGTAAGATAGGGTAGGATAAGGTTTATCAATTAATGGAAAAGAAAATGGAGGGTTAATGAGTGAGCACAAAGAAACTACATAAACTTCTATATCATCTTTACTAATGAATGTATTTTATATCTGAAACAAATGAAATTAAAATCATGCATAAATGATATCCTTTAAGATCCCCTTCCAACTAAATCCGTGAGCCCAAGACTACCCTTTAAAATGCTATCAATACCCTATTTCCAAATCTTATAGAATAAAGGATTTTACAACCTAGATATAATCTCTAATTGACTACCATAAAGATGAATACACTAGATAACCTATCTATTAAGCATGTAAAATAGAGCATTGTGCTTCAACAATGAGAAGAGAATAGAAACCATGAATAAATTTCATTTATCAATTGAATGTAAATTGAATACAATGTGTTCTAAATATCAAATAGCCTATCACTATGAAACATAATTTTATGACAAGGGAGACATATGAAATGCTCTCAAATCTTGCTAATGATTTTACAACAAAAATCAATTTAACACCAGAAAGATCACATAGAGAGAACTCTTCAAGGCTATATCTCGTGACTCAAAAATTTAACTAGCTATCGTAAAGGGATAGGCCCCCTTTACTTATATAATTGAACTAATCCTAACATAATCCTATAGATGCTCTAGCTGGAAAATTATTTCACAAACCTGAAGTCTGTTAAACCTTGTAACAAACATGATTCCTCAAATATGCTCATGCTTATGTGATGATGGAAATATTGATCCTCCACCTTGGTAGAATATTTTATAGTTATCTACGTGGAGGAATATATCACAAGGGACAAAATAAAAACTTTGTCCTCTTGTTCAATAGACAAAAACATATATTTCCTATCCTTGTGATTACAAAAAAATTAACTAAAAGGGGCATGCCACTAATGGGCCAATTACAGAGGTTTCACATTGGGTAACAAGAAGAAAGAAGAAGGGAGGTAAGGGAAGAAAGAAGTGGTGCTATCTTATAAAAACCAAAATATCCGGTTATGCTCTGGAATTGATATGGATGATGAAATCTTTTGCCAACTTATTCTTATACTTTGTGTATCCTTCCAACATCAAGGTGAGATTTCCTTGGTTTGAGCCTACTTGATAGTTAAATTTTACTTAGTATTCTTCAAGCCAAGTGGCAATATTTTGAAGCATGATGTACTTTCATCTAATTATCTCCTTAAGATGATCATAAGATTTCTCAAGTGACACCAATTGCTTTATTTTATCAGCATCAAAGGACTCTTTTGCTGCATCAATGAGGTTTTTCAGAGTAATGCATATTGTCTCTTCCTCTAAATCTTTTGCACCATCAAGGCTTACGATCTTCTTGAGTGCAGCATCTATCTCTTTTATTTTAGTCTTGAGGTATTGATCCTCTCCTTTTAAATCGAATATGCCATCTTTGAGCATTGCTAGTTGATGCTTTATTGCCAATTTATAATTTATGGGCTTCTTGTGATCATTTGGAGTAATGATCTTCTCAACTATTAGAGTATTTATGCCCATCTTGTAAAACTCATCCATTTTCTATCAAACATCCTCCCACTTCTTAATGTTCACTTCCTAGATAAACATTTGAGCATCACACTCCCTCTTATTATCCACTATGTTGTTCAATAATTTCAATGCTGAGTGGACTATTTCTTTAACCCTGGTGAATAAATATTCTTACCATTTTTATGTCACCCTTCCTCTGGACTTTAAGTCATCAATTCAACCAAAATCAAATGACTCATTTGAGAAGAGAGTATGCTTTGGAGCAATACTATCAATTGGAGTTACTACCTTTGGCTCACTCAATATCTTTTACAATTACTAGATCATACCCTGATTTTGTGCCTTCAATTCCTCCATGGTGGCTTTGTCTTTGTCTATTCAGAAAACAAACCATGTTTGCCAAAACCTGTGAGTTGTGCTTTATCTCATTCCTTGATAGCTCACCTATATTTTAGTTTTAAATAGTGTAACTTTCAAAGGGATCATCTTTATTCAAATCATCTTATGGGGGAATGGATATCTCTACATTCCTTTCTCTTGTAGTAGTGAATTTGGTCCTGGAGTGTGTCTTGGCCTTCTTGGGGGATATGGCCCTATATGCCTGAGTGATCTTCACTACACCAATCTCCCCAATCTTTCTCATGATGTCCTTATTTTCTTTGACCTATTCTTCAACCCAGAGAAGGGGTCTAGTTTGAAATCCCATTGATGTAGTGGACATTAACACTAGCTTTAAGATAGTGTAAGGTGGTGTCATTGGAGTACCTAATGTAGGAAGTGCCACATAAATGGGTTGTGGACTCAATAAAAACTATTATATTTCTTTGTCACTCTCTAACTCTTCACCACCTTCTTTGTTTGCTCTAGGTTCCCATTCAAGGTTTGCTTCTATCTGCTCCAAAACTTCAAAATGTAACTCAAATTGGTGATACTCCTTTAGTAATTTTTTAATGGAAATCCCTTATCCTACAGATTGACTAGAATGTTCCACCACTACTTCACCTTATTTATTTTCCTAAGATTTGGGTATAGATGAGGCTATGGTGACTTTCTTGTTTCCTTTAGGCAAATCTTCACCAAGCATGGCCTCTAGAACTTTATTCTAGGTTGGAATATGGATCTTGATCTAAGGAAAGAGACCTCTAAGTACTTTAATTAAGGTATAACTACCTAAAGTACCCTCTTTAGCATCTTTATTAGATTGTTCCAATTCCTTATTTATATATATATGGGTGGGGGTACCCATTTTTAGGTTTTCCCCCCCACATTCTTTTGTACTTGCTTTCTCATTTGGTGTTGAACATGACACCTTTGGAGGGGAAGGGACAACTTGTGATAATTCTAGAGCTACTTGTAGTCCTTGTTCAACCACCCCTTTAGGAAAAGTGGTGATTTAAACATTATACTCTAGATCTACCTCAATTTTCCCATCAGATTTATTCATTTCTTCAACTTCACCTTGATCACCTTGGCTTGGTGATTGGGTGATGACATTTTAAAAAAATGTCTCTATATCTGATGAGATCATTTTTTTCTCCTAAGGGGCCTAAACTTGGGTAGCTTCCTCAACCTGAACTTGCACAACATATTCAAAAGAGAGAGGATCAATTGAGGCCATAACTTCTTCCTCATTCCCTTAATTTGTACTCCTAAAGGACCCTCTTTTGTAAACAAACCAACCATCAAGACTTTCACTTGGTTTCTAGGGTCTTTCCCTCAAAGTTCTTTGCCCAATTTTTATTTGTGGATGAGTAAATTCTCATTGCTTCTTCATCACCTTAGCAATGGGCCTATCTTCATCTAAGTCTTCTTCTTCACTCATATATCTCAATATATGAGCATATGAGGATTGATCCTCTTTCTTTTCATGGGGAGTTCCTTAGAAGGTAAGTCTTTGAACACAACCTCCTTTTTCTTAGGAATCCCAATTGGAGGTTGTAAAGCCCTTTTGACTCTTTTTTTCTTGCATTTCTCTCCTTATTATTCACCTCATCTCTTCTTTGAGTAAATATTTAGAGAAGGGATAACTACTAGTTATTGTGCTAATGGAACAAGTGGAACATCATCTGGATTAACCACTAGGAAGGCTACTATAATACCTAGTACTATTGGGGATCCCTCTGATGTAATGGATATTGGGGTGGTATTAGCCATTGTAACCTCCCTAATGGTAATCTTATCCCAATTCTCAACCAAACTTGATATCTTTGAAAAAGATAGCCCCACCTTAGACCATGAAGTGGATATGGACTCCACATTAATTGGCTTGGTGAAGTCAACATCACCAACCTTTTTATTTCCTTTTCTCTTCACCACTAGTGGTGGAGCCAAGGGAAAACCACAATACTATGGGAGGAAACCATTTAACTATCAAACTTGTTTGAGTTCTTAGAGGGTAGGGGTGTCATAAGCACTAAGATCAACCCCATGTTCCTTCAACCACCTAAAGGTTCTTCTCATGATTTATATGGCCCTCCATGGAATGGAATAATTTTCCTTAATAGTTAAGTCCAACTATGAGATAGCTTGGGCCTCAATATTGGATTGATTTTACATTGTAGATGATGTCCTTTTATCATATTCCATGTCCTTTGGGATGGGAGCAATGTTTTAGGTGATAAATTCTTATACTATTAGTCTCATGAAGTCTAGTTTTTTAACATCTTCATTGGTAATGTAATCAAATAAAATGTCTTTATAATGTGATTGATGTAGAATCACACTTGTTGTTATGTTCACCCAGCATCAAATATTGTAGTTTGGCCTAGGTGGCATCTTGTTAATCACATATTATCCCATTTATTGCTCTAATCCCTTGGCCTTGGTAACATAAAGACATGAATAATGTCCAATTTCAATCAAAAAATTAAAAGGATTATTGACCTTCTTTGCCACTATCATCTCATGTAGGGGCACCATCTATTGGCTCAGCTCCATCACTACTAGTCTATCATCCAGGTATCTCAATAGTTTATATGGGGACCTTGAGTAGCCACTTATTATAATATAAGTAAATGATCTAAAATGAATATATGAGGTACCATATTTATCAATGGTTTCTCTATCCCCTTTAGACATCATGTTGAGGCTTCTTAGAGAATATAAGACACTTATCATAGCATTGAATAAATAATTGTAAACCTTGTAGCATTTATTTCTAAAGCCATCCAAAGTTATTTTTGGATAAGTCTCATATATCCTCATTCCACTAAGACTCCTTGTGAGCCCATGGAATGTCCTATTATGTACCAAGATATACATTAAGTTTGAGGACATGTATAATGTACCTTTGAACTCCTCCTCTGAATGGATTACAACTCAAAGCTACATCATCTACTTATACAGGTTGTCACTCAAAATGGTGGCCGAATCTAACTTCTTCTATTACTCCAACATAGAGATTAAGATTATGAACATCTAAGGCTCAAAATTATCCATGGTTGGCATCCCGTATATTCTAGCTAACATGACAATCACATACTATGGTAATTCCTTGAATTATGCTAGTTTTATACTCTTAGACATTTTGGAGACCTTTTGCCTCTTCTTGACCAGCCATTAGAAGTTGACAATGTCCCATATCCTTTTATCATTCTTGTCTACATACTCTTGGCATTCCTCTAAGGAGATAGTGATAATTTTAGGATATGAGGAGTCCCAAGCATGGTGTTGAGGTCCAAAGGAGTGAAAGAGTAGACAACTGATTGACTTCCATTGATGAGAGTCCTAGTATTAGGTTGATATACTTGAGCACATGCAGTCACTAATTTTGGGTATAGGTTAGCCAAGCAGAATGCTATCGTAGGGGAGATATAACTCATGCCAAGATTTGAGACCACTAGTAAAGGGTTTGGGTAATACAAGACATTTAATTAGTCTACCAATTCTAAACCATGAATATATATATCTTTGATTCCATCCAAAATATAAATAATGTTGCTTTTCATAGATGTGGAAGATATCACCATTTATCCCTATCTTTCTAGTGCAATACTTTGAACTCAAATAAATTATTCACTCAAATCACCCTTGAAATACTTTCAAACCCCTTCAAAAAACACAATAAAAGGAGGTAAAAGAACACTTATTGATAATCTAGAGGGTTTTATATAATTGAAGATAAAAAAAATTGAAGAATTTGCCATAATCACTCTTTCACATGGCATGTACCTAGGGTACACAAATGGATCAAAGATGTAAGTAGAAGCTCTAAATGCAAAAGGTAAATATGAATGAAGGCAAAAGTCTTAGTTATAATCCTTTACATTTTGAAATTAGGGTTTCCATTATTACTTTGACACGTAATGACTAATTAATAACTACCCCCTTTAGTCATTTAAGCTTCTTTTGAAAGAGGAAGGAGAAAGTGTAAATGTTTCCTTTATGCTGATAAATCCTCCTTACAACATGTGGATCCATATAAGACTTTTTTTTATTTCAGTGCTTTTTTGGCCTTTAGGGACTTTTTGCTCTTTGACCACCTAAAGGTAAGTGAGGCAATTTTCAAAAAGGGCTCAAATCTTGAAAAAACCCCCAAGGACCTACCATATGTCATTACTTCTCTTTAAAAATATAGGCTTCTAGCCTTGGATACCTATTGCACCTTGCCCACCATAAGGAAAATGAGGAAATATTCAAAAAGGGCCTAGAACTTATAAAACCCTGAGGACATGCCATGTGTCTAAATTAGATGCCAGCTCAGACTCTCAACTAACTTTTCATCTTTGAACCTTCATTCTTGATACAAGGGTGAAAGATTCTTCTAATCCCTGAAAATGCACTTATTACTTTTAAAAATGGAATGAATAAGTCATTACTTTGTAATTTTGGTGATTCTGACCTAAGCATTTTCATGGGATAAAATCTTAGGAGTCCCTTGATATAACCACATGTCTTTCATTCAGATCATCAGGTAATTCATCACCTTAATCAATAAAACACATTGAAGGTGCAATAGATAAATTTCATCTAGGCCCCTAGAATTTTTCTCCTTCGAGCACAAGGTAGAAATTCAATGTATGAAAAGAGACTTGGATACATTTCTATCTTTTCATAGTGAATCTTCCTACTGTGAAACCTTTGGTTGAAACAAATGAACTTAAAATTATTTTAGGATTTTTGTGTGGGAAAAATTCCCAAATGATAAGTTCCTTCAAAAAAAATTATAGATAAAAAGTCTAAAATAAATGACCTACAACAAATGAAATAACCCTTCAGAACTTGTGTAAAACACTTAGCTCAAGAGAGATAAGTCATCAAATTCCTTCAAAAAAAATTTAGTAGACAAAATGTCTAACAGAACTAAGTCTTCATACTTTTTATCCAAGAAAAAAAAATTGAATACCTATTTTTGTCAAGCATTATGTTCATGCAAAAGGCTCAATAAGTCTAAGGGAAGATCACCTTCACCAAGCGAAGACATGACAAAGGACTTAGAAAATTATAAACATGAACTTGACCTTCCAAAGGAAAAAATGGAGATATAATTGGGACTAATGACTTAAACATTGATACTCGACTCAGGTTAGACTTAGGCATTTTCACAGATAAGGGCCCAATTATTCTTATGCAATTTTGGGCACTAACATAGGCTCTCATCAAACTTGGAAAATCAATAAAATACTTTGAACAAAAATATCAAGACACAATAAATTTAAAACCTCCCAAATATTTTGACACTAAAAAGGACATAAATTACTTGGTGAAGATTTGGGATCCAACATCGACTCTTACTCAGGGACGTGTACCCCTAATGGGTACATAGAGAAAACCAGACCAGATGCCTATCCATTAGGACATGGAGTCAAAGAATTTACATCAAAGACAAGGAAAACACACCATAGGTGAACAAATTCATAATAAGGCATCTAAAGACAACTATGAAGGAAAAGGATAAAACACAAACTATATAAACACAACCCTAAATAGGGTATAAAAACACAAAGAGACTATACAACATGTAAATATTTGCATAGGCTAGTATGGACTTAATCCAAAAAGTGATTGAGGTGTATGCCATTAACTAGAAGTTCTAATATTTCTCCATCAATATCTCTAAGATATAATGTATGGTTCCCTATTTGATAATCAATGGTGTAGGGACCCATCCATAGGGAACCAAATTTACCATGTTTTCCCTTATCTTCATGTCTACTATCCCAAAGCAAGACCAAATCACCAATTTGAAAAGCTTTTGGGGTGATATTTTTATCAAAGATATTTTTTAGCCTTTCTTTTAAATTTAAATGCTTTTCATGAGCTTTTTTATGAGATTCACCAAGATCTACAATCTGGTTGGTCCTTTCCTTATAGTGGTCTACTTATTCATCCTCATTTACTTGTTGCATAAATTTGTAAGTAGGTAATTATAAATTAAGGGGTAAAATAGCTTGAGCTCCATAAACAAGCTCAAAGGGGCTTCTTCTAGTAAACCTTTTAGGAGTCAACCTATCAGCCTAGACACCAAACTTCAACTACTCACCCCATTTTCTTTTGTTGGCATCTAGAGTCCTAATAATCTTTAATAAATCCTTATTACTAGATTCAACCTACCTGTTTCCTTATAGATTGTGATTGGAAGCATATACTAGATCAATCCCATAATCTTCACACATTGCAACTAATTATTTTTCTCTAAATCATATGGCATTTCCATAGACAATTTTAACTAACACTTTGAATTAACAAATCACATTATTCAAAAGGAAATCAATGATGACCTAGTGGGTTGATTTTTTGGTAAGGATTACTTTAACCCATTCCATGAAGTAATAAGTGGCCACTAAGATCCACTTATGATTAACACTTGAAACATATGATATTTCACCCATGAATTCCATTCCCCACTACCTAAAATGTCCTTTAATATAAACTAGTTATAGGGGAAGTGATTCAGATGATTTCATTCTCCCATCGAATCATTAGCACTCTTCACATCTCCTTACCATAGTAAAAACATCTTTTAATAGAGTGGGCCACCAATAATTGGCCCTTAGAATCTTGTGTGTAGTGACTTTGGGATAAAATTAACCACTACACACACCACTATGGAACTCTATAACTAATTTAGGAATCTCATGTTCTACTAAGTACTTCAAGAGGACACCATCTAGGTTCTTCCAAGATAGATCATCCTACAATAGAAGATTATATTGGGATACTAAATTCAAGGTCCTCCTTTTATTTTTGTCTAAGTGGGGAGGATAATTCAAAGTCTTCAAGTAATAGACTATATCTTTGTACCATGGATATTGGTTATACTTGTATCTAGGGCTATCAACAACCTCTTCTACATTATTCATCTCTATATCCTAGAAGTTAGATTTAGTCATCAGCTTGGTGAGGCCCATGCCTCTTACCAACTTAGTAGTTTGTATCTCTAGGTCATATTCTTGAAGTTTATTAACCCATCATCATCTTTTGTCATTAGTTTCATTCTAATTTAAAATTTCCTTAACCATAGAGTGAGGAACATAGGCCATGGTCTTTAAACTCAAAATGTAAGTCTAAACTATTTGATAGATTTTAAGAGAGCAAAGTCTTGTTTTTCTATTATGATATATTTTAGCTCAGATCCCTATAGTGCCTTGATAAAAAATTCAATAGGCTACTCATGACCATCATTATTTTGTAGTAGCACTACAACAATAGTATGTTCTAATTTAAATGAAAAGATCTAGAATTTTTTTTATAATCAGGATTGGCAAACACTAGGGTATTTTTCAAAGCTACCTTGATGTCCTAAAATGATTTGGTATCCTTTTCCTCTCATCTTATAGTTTGATCTTTTTTAGCATTGAAGTAATGGGCATAGTAATTTCTACAAATTTGGAAACAAACCTTCTAACAAAGTTAATCTAGCCAAAAAAATATTGAATACCTTTCATGGTCTATGGGATGGATACGTTGTCAATGGCCTCTACCCTTTCAGGATATATCATCACACCTTGTTTAGACACAATGTGCCTAAGTAGCTTTGCCTTATGTACTCCAAAGTGGCACTTCTTAAGATTGATGGAGATTTCAAACTCCTTGCATCTGATAAGCATTTTTTTAAGTGCCCTAAGTGGTCATCCCTTTTCTTAGAGTATATTATAACATCATCTTGATATAACAATGAACTAGCTAATTAATATAGTGAAGGTTACATCCATTACTCTCTAAAAGGTGGCACCTACATTCATTAATCCAAAAGGAATTCAAGCATACACATTGGTGCCCCATGGGGTAGTGAAAGTAGTCTTAGACCTTTCAGACTCCTTCACTACTACTTGGTTGTAACCACAAAAACCATCTAGAGTTGATAATAGCTCAGAACCAATAACATCTTGAAGTATGTTGTCTACATTAGGCAATGGATAATTATCCTTTAGTGAATCCTTATTTAAATTCTATAAATCAACATAGAGCCATATGTTTTCATTTTTCTTCCTTATAGAGACCAAGTTGGCCACCCATGATGAATACCTAATGGGTTGAATGATCCCACTATCCCTTAACTTATTCAATTCTTCTTGCATCTTGGTGGCCAAGATGTAATTAATAGGCTATTGTTTTTGGTGAAATGTTTTTTTACCAATATTAAGGGGGATAACATGTTGGAACAATACCTCCTTATGGGCCTTTAGTTCTAAATATGATCATGCTAAATAGTCATGGTATTTAATTAAAAGCTTGATAAAATGCTTCTTTCTTTGTCTTTCTCAAGTGATTGTCGACCCAGATTTTCTTTAGATTGCCCTTAGTCCCAATGTTAATCTTAGGTACATCCTTTGATATGTAAATATTCCTAGATTTATTTTTGTCAACTCCATCAAAGGATGCCTCAAGACTAACCAATCCTCTAGGGATAGTATTAGTCTTCAAATGGATAACTTCTTTTCCATATAAGGCTTCTTTTCCATCACATACATATACCATGGAGTCCAAATCTATAATGGTTCTTTCAAACTCATCTATACAACATAAATATTTTTATTTGATCATCATCATCAAATAATTTCCAATGATCAATGTTGTCTAAGATAGAAGGCCTTACTAGCACCTCTACCTCATATTCATTACAGGGATTTATATGTTCAACTTTAAATTCTATAGCCCTCATTGCAAGCATATCTGCTACCTAACTAAAATCTTAAGCATTATATTCAATGTTGAAAGCATCAAACCATTCCAAGTAGCTCTATACAGAATTTTAGTACTAATTCAATCTCTTCTATTTCATGGTGTAAATAGCTCATACCTGCTTCACCACTAATTCTAAATCACCCTTGACTAGTAACTTTTTGAGTCCATATTCATGGGCAATCCAAAGGCCAATCAGGAGTGCTTCATATTCAATAATATTATTTTTGCACTAAAAGGATAATTGGAATGAGTATTTGTAAGCTTGGCCAGTAGGGGCATAAAAGACAACCCTTATTCCATTTCTAATGTTTGAACATTCTCCATTAAAATGCATAGTCTAGATGGAGTCTTTATCCATGATACCAAATTTAGGAGGTAATTCCTCATACTTAACACTCCCCACAAAATTCCCAATGTTTGTATCTACATATAACACTTCATTCAACTAATATTTAGGATCTTCTAGGACATGAAGCATTTGTGGCTCCCAATTTAGGTAAAACATCTTCCCATCTATAGGTATAGTGGCATAGGAGAGGTCCATCTGAACACTACCCCCAATACCAACAGCCCATTTTCTAGACAACAACATACTCCATTTTGGTGGGTAGTCTACAACAATAATGTCCATACTCAAGAATTTACCAAGGTATCGTGCGAGCTGCAACACCAATCCTTTAACCATGTCAACAATAGGTAATTATCTAAAATCCATGGTGAAACATCATCTATGTGATACATTTATTATTATATAGAGTTCATTCAATATAGCAAGTGGCATAATGTTACAAGATGCACTAGAATCAAACATGTAATTATGGATAACCAAACCATTAATTAGCATGGTGGTATAGAATGAGTTGACATCCATTTGACTCTTTACCAATATTTTTCCAAAATACACCTGAAGTGATGTTCAAGGGATTCTGAGGTGTTCTCACTTGCCACAGGGGAAGTGGGAGAAGACTTAGCTTCAATAATCTCCTAGTAGTAATTTTCTTAGTGAATCTTGAATATTCAAAATCTCTTCTCCTATGTTTAAAAATTTTGAGCAACTCTATAAAGGGTAATATGAACTTTAGTTGACTCAATACATAGGCCATGTCATAGATATTGTATTTGGATAAAAGAGTGTTAGCAGGGAGACTAGTGACACTTTTATTTGGCATACACCCCTTAAGAGTCATGGGGAGAGAAGTAAGAGAACCAGTATTTTTAACTTCACTCTTCAACGAAGGATTCTTGGGTTCATCCTTTTTAGGAATACTAAATAATAGGGGAGTTATATTATTGGCCTGGGTATCTTTTGGCTTAGCATTATAAGGTATAGAACTAGGCTTGGTGGAATTTAGGACCTCCTTACTCCCTTTGGTCTCTTTCTCTTTTGTCTCTGCTTTAGGGTCAATAGAATCTTTATCCTTTGGAGGAGCATTTTAATCTTTAATTCTCAAATTGTACTCCTTAGTCTCTTTGGAAATTTCTATATGGATCATCAATTACCAATCCTCAACTGATGGAGTTGAATCTCCATATTTCTCTTTCATCATTGATCTCAAAAACTCAAAATCATGAACAAGTAATTCATATTCATGCATCATATTTATCTCATAGATGAAGTCTAAGGTTGGGACCCTTACCTTTTCACATGCTCTCTATAATGCTTGAGTAGTAGTAATTCTCATCGACATTGTATATGGAGAGGCAACCATCACATTTGGTTTACTAATTTGGAAAGTAAAACATTCATAGACTAGAGTGTCTTCACAATTAAGAACAATTAAAGAACTCACAGCTTCCTTTTGGAAGGTATAACTTTTCATTTATTGGAATTAAAAAATGTAAATTTCATCTTCATCAAATGTAGATTCAAAATTTTATAAACTTTGACCATCACTATCATTTGTATTACATGGAGGATGAGGAAGGAAGCACTTGTCACACCAGTCGATATCACAGTCAATTACATTGACCTTTGCAGCTAAAGGATCCAATACTTCCCTTCCACTTCCCTAGTTTTGGTTCCTCTCATTCTTTTCATCCCTTAAAATCCCCTTTCCTTTATGATTATTACTACCTTGGAAAGTTGGTTGATCTTGACCATGGTCCCTGGGATGATTTATTTTCTCTCTATTGTGATTCCTCCTTATCATCATGGTTAGAATAACCCTGAGACAACCCCTTTTCTACTCTAACCAACTTGTAAGAGATTTCTTTCATAGTAGTATCTAGAGATTTCATAGCTTCCTATAGATCTACATTCTTATGGGAGGCTTGAGGCTTTTCAATATTCACCAATTTGAAATCAGCCCTCTTGTTCAAAGGCTTACTCATAACTTTTATGTTATTCTTTATTTGGATAGCCAAATTAAAGGCCATCCTCAAATTTGTGGGAGATTTATCTTTGAGATAATATGCTATCTTTTTTTCAAATGCATGATATTATTTGATTAAATAAGTATCACCATTGGGTCTTATGTCCTCTGGCAACATTCTCAATACCTTACTAAATATAGAATTAAAATCCTTAACACACTCATTAGGATTTTTCTTGAGGTTTTCAAAGTCAACAAGTAAGAATATGGGATTAATACTATCACCAAACTAAATCTTAAATGCATTAATAATGGCTTTCCATGTGTCTATGGATCCATAAATGAGGAATTTAAACCACTCCCAGGCCTCTTCTTCTAGTGCGTTCATAAAGAGCTTTATGCACACATCTTCTAAATCAATTTCATAATCTTTAATAACATTTAAGAAAGATTTTAAATGATGTTCCCCAGACACAGCATTATTTCCTTAAAATTTAGGTAATATATTTATAAATTTAATGGTAACTTCATTAGGGAAGCTAGGCATACCATCAAAGTTGATAGGTTTGAATCTTAAAATCACAAATGGTCTACGTCTATTACCGAGACCTTGATCTTCTTCTTTATTATCACTGCTTGCATTAAACCTCCTTCTTCTCATATCATAGTTTCCCATCTCTAAAGTTTAAGATGAAGATGAATGAGGGGATAGCTATGAATTAATACTATGAGGAGGAATTGAAGGAGGAGAAATAGAATAATGCCTTAATGGCCTTGCAGGAGGAGAAAGACTTTTGCATGGAGTAGCTTGACTTATAGGGATCTCATACTTCTCTAAAGGGATTCAATATCCCTCAACTAAAGTTATATTTGAGAAGAGGGGGTAAATATAATGGGGGAAAAACTATTCAAGTCTTACTTGATTGCCTAATTTTTATCCTACAATAGGCTTCCACACTTTTCTCCTTCTAGATGAACCTTTTAACTCAAGGACAAACTCTTTAGATGGATATTTCTGAAAGGAAGACCTAGTACCCTCTAAATTTGTAGATCTAAATAAAACTCTTCAAGATAGAGAAGAGTACATATAATAGGCACTGATCTTTAAACTTTTAATGTAATGAATTCACCACTAGAAGCAAAAACGTCTAGACCAGAACAAACAAAACTACTAATAGCAACTAATATAATGAGAAATTTTCAAATACTGAAGATAATTTCAAGAAAATTTTAAAACTTCTTATATCATAGGGGTGAACATCCTTATTAGGGTCATGGCACCATAAAACTAGCATGAAAGATAGTCAGATCAAAGTAGTAACAATAGAGAACTTAACAAGGTGAAATACTCATGGCCCTCTACAAGAGTTCTCGAAAACACAAGTGACTTGGACTTCAATTTGGTCCCTAGAAATGGTGATAGAAATATTTTGGATCCCAATTATACACCTCTTTTTCTTCTCCTTGCACACTTGAGATAAATGGCAACCAAAGATGGGAAACTTGCTAGAATGTCAGTATAGTCAAGGAGAGGTTTCACATCAAGAATGGATCAAATGAATAAAATGACTAGGAGGCACATAAAAATGGTATGGTTAACTCCATGTTGCTTTTGGCTCTTCTTGAACCAATGTGAGAGGAAATATGGGATAAATCACTCACATAGAGACATCTAACAATTCAATATCCATGGGGATTATTGGCACAAGGGAATATAAATCCAACTAGAAAATAACCAAATCTACTCACTCCACTCGAGAGGGGTTGTCACACAAAATGAGAAAATTTTCTAAGTCAGACACAAGCTAGTAAATATAGATATGAATGTGATTTCAACTTTCATTCTAAGGAATGTTCAATAACATAGAGACTACATAAGAGATCGCAATGTTGGGCTTTAAAACACAAAACATAAACACATGTTAAATTCATAATGTTTATGTATCTATAGGAAAATAACACTTTAGGTATGAAAAGGGCATGTTATATGTAGGGTAAGATATGGTAAGACAAGGTTTATCAATTAATGGAAAATAAAGTGGAGGGTTAACAAGTGAGCATAAATAAATTCAATAAAGTGCTATATCATCTTTACCAACAAATGAATTACATATTTGAAACAAATGAAATTGAAGTCATGCATAAATGATATCTTTCAAGAACCCCTTCCAACTAAATTCATGAGCCTAGGACTACCATTAAAAAGGCTATCAATACCCTATTCCCAAATCTTAGAGCAAAAAGGATTTTACAACCTAGATATAATCTCTAAATGACTACCATAAAGATGAATAAACTAGATAACTAATCTATTGAACGTGTAAAATAGAGCATTGTACTGTAATAAGAAGAGAATGGAAACCATGAATAGATTTCATTTATCAATTGAATGTAATTTGAATAAAATATGTTATGATTATCATAATAGCCTATCACTATGCAAGACAATTATGTGATAAGGGAGACAACAAATGCTCTCAAAGGTTGCCAATGATTTTACAACAAAAATCAATTTAGCATCAGAAATATCACATAGAGAGAAATCTTTGAGGCTATAGCTATTGAATCAAAAATTTAACCAACCATTATAAAGGGATAAACCCCCTTTACTTTCAAGCTAAGCCTAGCATATTCCTAAAGAGGCTCTAGCTGGAAAATTATTTCATGAGCCTAGAATCTGTTAAACCTTGTAACAAACATAATTCCTTGGATATGCTCATACTCTTGTGATGATGGAAATATTAATCCTCCACCTCAATAGAATATTTTTTAGTTATCTACGTGGAGGAATATCTCGTAAGGGATAAAATAAAAACTTTTTAATATTTCACAATAAATAAAAATGTCCCTTTCATATCCTTATGATTACACAAAAATTAAATAAAAGGGGCATGCCACTAACGGGGTAATTACAATGATTTCCTAGCTAAAAATAATAAGAAATAAGAATGGAGGGAAAGGAATAAATAAGTGGTGCTAGCTCAAAAAAACCAAAATATTTAGTTATGCTCTAGAGCTGATATGGATGATGGAATATTTTGCTAACTTGTTTCATAACTTGTGTATCCTTCCAAATTAGGGTAAGATTTCCTTGGTTCAGACCTATTTGATAGCTAAATTTTACTCAATATTATTCAATCCATATGGAAATATTCTTAAGCATGATCTACTTTCATCTAATGATCTCCTTAAGATGGTCACAATATTTCTCAAGTGATACCAATTGCTTTATTTTATCAACATCAAAGGACTCTTGTGATGCATCAATGAGGTTTTTCAAAGAAGTGCATACTATCTCTTCCTCCAAATCACTTGGACCATCAAGGATTACCATCTTCTTGAGTGTAGCATCTATCTATTTCATTTTAGTTTTGAGGGACTACTCCTCTCCTTTCAAATAGAAGATGCCATCTTTGAGCATCGCTATTTGATGCTTAATTTCCAATTGATATTCTCTAGGCCGCTTGTGATAATTTAGATTAATGATCTTCTTAGCTATCAGAGTATATATGCCCATCTTGTAAACCTCATCCTTTTTTCATCAGACTTCCTCCCACTTCTTAATGTCAACATCATAGATAATCATTTGAGCATCACACTCCCTCTTATTATCCACTATGTTGTTCAAGAATTTCAATGTTGAGTGGACTATTTCTTCAGCCCTAGTGCATAAATATTCTTTCCATTTTTCATTTCCCTTCCTTTGGACTTTAAATCATCAATTCAGCCAAAATCAAATGACTCTATCAAGAAGAGAGTATGATCTAGAGAAATATTGGTAGTTGGAATTACTACCTTGGGCTCACTCGGTATCTTTTGCAATTACTATATCATAGCTTGATTTTATACCTCCAACTCCTCCATGGTGGATTTGTATTTATCCATTTAGTGATCCACCATGTTCACCAAACTTATGATCTATGTTTTAACTCATTCCTTGATGGCTCCCATAGATTATAGCTATAAATAGTGTAATTTTAAAGGGTAACATCTTTTTTAAAATCATCTTGTGGGGTAATGGCTATCTCTACATTCTTTTCTCTTATAGAAGTGAATGTGGCCCTATATGCCTAAGTGATCTTCACTACATCAATCTCCCCAATCTTTCTCATGATGTCCTTTTTTTAACTTGTTCTTTGACCTGAAGAAAGGGTTTGGTCTAAAATCCCATTGATGTAGTGGACATTGATATAGGCCTCGAGATAGTGTAAGGTGGTGTCATTAGAGTACCTGATGTAGGAAGTACCATAGGAATGGTCTTTGGACTCAACACATACTATTTAATTTCTTTTTCACTCTCTAAATCCTCACCACCTTATATTTTTTCTCTAGGTTCCCCTTTAATGTTTGCTTCTATCTTCTACAAAAATTCAAAATCTAGCCCAAATTGGTGAGACTCCTTTAGTAATTTCTTGATAGAGTTTCCTTATCCTGTAGAGTGACTGAAAGGTTCCACAACTACTTCACCTTCTTTATTTTCCTAAGCTTTGGGTATAAATGAGGCTATGGTGACTTCCTTATTACCTTTAGGTAAATCTTCACCAATCCTGGCCTCAAGACCTTTATTCTAGATTAGATCATGCACCTTGATGTGAGGAAGGAGACCTATAGGTACTTCAATTGAGGTAACACTACCTAAAGTACCCTCCTCAACATCTTTATTAGATTAGTCTAATTCCATATTTATTTCTATATAGGTGGGGGTGCCTATTTATAGGTTTGATCCCCCACCTTCCTCTATACTTTCCTTATCCTCTAGTGTTGAAATTGACACCTTTAGAGGGGAAGTGATAATGTGTGATACTTCTAGAGCTACTTATATTCCTTCTTGTTCAACCACTCCTTCAACACAAGTGGTTATTTAAACATTCTACTCTGGCTCCACCTCAATTTTATCATTATATTTATTCATCTCTTTAGTTTCACCTTGATCACCTTGGCCTAGTGACTGGGTGATGACATTTTCAAAAAATGTTATGTATCTAATGATATCATTTCTTTCTCCTGAGGGGATTGAACTTGAGTGACTACCTCAACCCCAACCTACACAACATATTCAAAAGATAGAGGATCAATTGAGGCCATAAATTCTTCCACATTACCCTTAATTTTTACTCCTAAAAGACCCTCTTCTACCAAAAAACCAACCATCATGACTTTCACTGGGATCTGGGGTCTTTCCATTGAAGTTCTTTGCCAAGGTTTTACTTATGGAGGGGTGAATGCTCATTGATTCTTTATCACCTCAACAATGGGCCTATCTTCATCTTAGTCTTCTTCTTTACTCATATCTCTATATCTCTGAGCATATGAGGATTGATCCTCTTTATTTTTCATGGGGAGTTCCTTAAAATCTAGGTCTTCGAACACAACCTCCTTTCTTTTCTTAGGAATCCCAACTGGAGGCTGTAGAGCCCTCTTAACTCTTTTTTTCTTAGGCCTCTCTCCTTATTCACCTCCTCTCTTCTTTAATTAAATATTTTGAGGAGGGATAAATTTTAGATATTGTGTTGGTGGAACAAGTGGATTAGCATCTAGATTGACTACTAGGATGGCTAATGGAATGGATGGTACTATTGGGGATCCTTCTAATACAATGGATATAGGGGTGGCATTGCTAATGTAACCTACCCAATGGAAATATTATTCCAATTCTTAGCTAGATGTCAAATTTTAGAAAAATAATCCCACCTTGGACTATGATGTAGATATAGACTCCACACTAATTGGCTTGGTGAATTTAACATCACCAACCTTGCTCTTTCCTTTGTCCTTTTCCATTGGTGGTAGAGCCAAAGGAACACCACATTAGTCTAGGAGGAAACCCTTAACTCCCAAACTTGTCTGAGTTTTTGGAGGGCATGGGTGTCATAAGCACTAAGATCAACCCCATGTTCCTTTAACCACCTAATGGTTATCATGATTGTTATGTCCCTCCATGGAATGGAATCATTTTCCTTAGTAGTGAAGTCCACTTGTGAGATAGCCTGGGCCTCAATATTATATTGATTATACACTATATTTAATGTCATTTTATCATCCTCCATATCCTTTAGGATAGGAGTAATGTTGTAGGTGATAAATTATTGTATTATTAGCCTCATAAAGTCTAACTTTTTGACATCTTCCTTTATAATGCAATCAGATTAGATGTCTTCATAATGTTAGTGATTCAGAAGCACACTTTTGGTTATGTTCACCCACCATCTAATATCATATTTTGGCTTTGGTATCATCTTATCAATCATATATTTACTCATTTCTTCCTCTAATCCCTTGGCCTTGGTAGTAGAAAGATAAAAATAATATCCAATTTCAATCAAAAACTTGAAAAAATTGTTTACCTTCACCACTATTATCTCATGTGGGGGAACCATCTACTAGCTTAGCCCCATCACTACTAGTCCATCATCCAAGTATCTCAGTAGTTTATATGAGGACCCTGAGAATCCAATTATTCTGATACAAGTGAATGATCTAAACTAAATATATGAGGAACCATATTTATCAATAGTTTATTTGACCCCCTTATAAATCCTATTGAGGCTTCTTAAAGGATATAATAAATTCATAATAGCATTGAATAAATAATTGTAAACCTTTCATCAATTTTGTTTAAATTCATCCATAGTTATTTCTAGATAAGTCTCATATACCCTCATTCCACTGGGATTCCTTGTGAGCCCGTGGAATGTCTTATTATGCACTAGGTTGTACATTAAGTAGGAGAACATTTAGAATGTACCTTTAAACTCCTCTTAGTGGATTACAACCTAAAGCTACATCATATACCTATGAATTTTGTCACTTAAAGTGGTGGCCCAATCCAACTTCTTCTATTGCTCTAACACACAGATTAAAATTATGAACATCCAAAGCTCAGACTTCTTTGTGATGGGAATCTTATAAATTTTGTCTACCATGGTAATCACATATTGGATCAATTCCTTAAATTCCATTAGTTTTATACTTTTAAACATTTTAGAGGCCTTTTGTCTCTTCTTGACTAGATAGTAAGAGTTGACAATGTCCCATATTATTTTGTCACTCTTGTCTACATAATCTTGGTATTCTTCCAAGGAGGGTGTGATACTTTTAGGTTAGGGAGGAGTCCCAAGCATTTTTCTAAGGGTAAAAGGAGTGAAAGAGTTGAAAAATAATTGACTTTCATTGATGTCAGTCCTAGTATCAGGTTGATATAATCAAGCACATCCAATCACTAATTATGGGTATGGGTGGCCAAGGGAAATACTACCATAAGGGTGATATAACTCATGCCAAGATTTGAGACCACTAGTAGAGGTTTTAGATGCTATAATACATTAAATAAAGATAAAAAATCTAACCCTTAAACATGTGTATCTTTGATTCCATCCAAAACAAAAATAATGTTGCTTTTCATAGATGTTGAAGATGCTACCATTGCTCCCTAGCTTTCTAGTACAATACTTTGAACTTAAATAAATTCTTCACTCAAACCACCCTTGAAATACCTTAAAACCCCTTCAAAGAACATAATAAAAGGATCTAAAAGAACACTTACTGATAATCTATAGGGTTGTATGAAATTGAAGTTAAAAATCTTTGAAGAATTCGTTGTAATCACTCTTTCACACTACACGTAGCTAGGGCACACAAATAGCTTGAAGATGCAAGTAGAAGCTCTAAATGAAAAAGGTAAATGTGAATGAAGGAAAATTCCTTAGTTATAATCTTTGCATTTTGAATTAGGGTTGTCATTAATGCTTTGACACATAATGGCTAATTACCAACTACCCCCTTTAATGGTTTAAGCTTCTTTCGAAAGAGGAAGGAAAAACTACAAATGTTTTCTTTATGTTGGGTAATCCTCATTACAACACATGGAACCATATAAGCAAACTTTTTATTTTGGTAATTTTTGAGCCTTTGGGTACTTTTTTCACCTTTCCCACCCAAAGGTAAGTGAGGTAATTTTCAAAAAGGGATCATATCTTAAAAAAACCCCAAGGACCTACCACGTGTCATTACTTATCTTTACAAATCTAAGCATTTAGGACTTTGAGACCTTTTGTACCTTGCCCACAAAAAGGAAAATGAGGCAATCTTCAAAAAGGAATCAGAACTTATAAAACCCTAAGGACCTACCACATGTCCAACTTAGATTCCATCTTGGATTCTCGTCCAACTTTTCATTTTTACACCATTCTTCTTGATATGGGGAAGGGTGAAAGATTATTTCAATCCCTAAAAATCCACTTATTACTTGTAAAAGGGAATGAACAAGCCATTACCTTATAAAAGTTATGATTCTAACCTAAGAATTTTCATGGGATAAAATCTTAGGATTCCCTTGAGATAACCATGTGTCTTTCATTCAGCTCATTGGGTAGTTCCTCAACTCAGTCACCAAAACACATTGAAGGTGCAACACAAAAAATTCATCCAAGACCCCATAACTTCAATGTATGCAAAGAGACTTATATAAATTTATATCTTTTCATATTTAATACTCCCACCATAAAACCTTTGGCCAAAATAAACGACATTGTAATTCTTTTGAGCTTTCTGTTTGGGCAAAATGCCTGAAGGATAAGTGCCCTTCAGAATTTATGCTACAAATAAAAAGTCTAAAATAAATTACCTAAAACAAATTAAATAACCCTAAAAAACTTGTGTAAAACACTTATCCTAAGAGATATAAGTCATAAAATTCCTTTATAACTTTTGTAGTATACATAATGTTTGACAAAAATAGGTCTTCGGACTTTTTATCCAAGATAAAAAAATTCAAATACCTATTTTTGTCAAACATTATGTTCATGAAAAAGGCCTAAGAAGTATAAGAGAAAGAGCACCTTCACCAAGTGAATACATAACAAATTAATTATCAAATTATGAACATGAACTTGACCTTCCAAAGGAAAACATGGAGACAAATTTGGGGTTAATGACTTAAACATTGATACTCAACCCAGGTTAGACTTAGGCATTTTCACAAAAAAGTGCCCAATTGTTCTAATGAATTTTTGGCACTAACATGGGCTCTCATAAAACTTATTAAATCAAAAAAATACCCTAGATATAAATATCAAGATAATATATTTTCAACCTCCCAAAATTTTCTGATGTTGAAAAGGACACAAATTACTTGGTGTAGATTTGGACTCCAACATGAGGCATGGTTTTCTCATTGATGAATTCATATATGGGAGGTTATAAGTGAACATAAAGCTCATCCATGTGTTTGTTAACTTATTTATGAATATATTATAAAAATATTGCAAGACTGAACCATGATAAGGTGTCCATCTGGTGATACTTGTAAATTCCATTATGGCACTGGTGGCATAAACAATATAAGACATCATGAAGAAATCACTCATGTATTATTTATAAACAACATTTTCATACAAATTAAAATATAATACTTCCCCTAAAGGTGGGATTTGTCCATTTTCCAAGATCATTGAAATAATATATACCCATGTTTTATCCACATGAGTTATCATTGGGCGGCCAAATAAATGATTCATGAGGACCATCCCTAGTCTCACACCTAGTGTGTAAGAATTAATAGGTGTTTTATTAGTATTTTATTTGTTGGTCCAGTGTTCAAGTTTTTTACCTAGTTATTAATCACCTCCCTTATGTTGTAAGTGTTTATCCATTCTATGGATACTGTATGGTTGAACTTAACATCAAGCTTAAAAAATTAATAATATGCTTTGAAATTCATCCCACCAATGTAATATGTATGATTCCTTTGACTCTTGGTCATTACAACTTTATTTTCACACATGGTATTTATTACCAAATATATTATAAAAAAGGCCCAAACATAGAACCACCTTAGTTTTCATTGCCACAAGATGTAAACACCATTTTACATCATTAGTAGGTCATATGAGATTTATGTGTTTTCATAATTGATGATTTATCCGCCTAAGTCTTCAAGAAAACTTTATCTTGTAATTAATGAAAACATAGCTATGTAAAGTGGGAATGCATTATCTAGTGACATCTTATCTAACACATTATATATGTAAATAGTAGAAGAGTTGTCCTAGTTGAAAATAAATTTATTTATAATAGGCATCTCATTCTCTTGCATGTTCTTAGAATTTACCAAATAGTGTTGCACTATGCATTGAAAATATTCTCCTATGTGGATGAAAATGGTTTAGATACTTATCATATTTCACAATACTCTGAATTGGATAATTTAACTGAAAGTAACTAATTTAATGGTTTAAGAGAGATTATAAACTCTTTTGTAATGGCCATTGATGGATCCATTTATGCACATTAATGATATAAATTATCATTTGGTGGCTTTGAAGGGATGTCTACATCGGAATGACCCTTGATTTATAAAATACCAATTATTTTGACAATGGGCCATACATTTTTCATGACTTAAAGTTTCCACCTTTTTGTGAACTTAGTGTTTTATACCTTCCTACCCTCTGAATGCCTATGTGGTAAATTCTTGTTGTCTCACTTTTATTACGTAATTTCATGTTGGAGGTTTTTTTTTGTTTCACCTTATTTTTTCCTTATGTGACCATCATATCATACATTTTTTGAAGTATTAATGAGTGTGATCATGCCAATTATCATCAACTTGTTTCTCATAATTAGAATTATTCAAACATAGATAAGTTACAAGATCATGAAAATGTGAGCATTTTAAAACCATAAATGGTTAAAACTAAAAAGAGAACACAAACTTGAATTATGAAAGCTTCTCAAATCCTATTTATGAAGAGTTCATAAATATTTTTTATTTATGAAATTTTGTTCATAGTGAAGAAATCTTTGACTGTGAAAGCATCAAACCCTATAAGTTAAATATATGAGGAAACTCAAAATAGTGTGAAAGTGTGAGGCTATATCATATTTATGATCATGTGAGTTTTTCATGAATCTTCAAGGAATAAGGAACTGTGAGAGACAATGAAGAAAATAATGTGAAACTTTAGCATATTTGTGAAAGTGTGATTTGTTGGTAAAACCACAAAGAACACAGAACTATGAGAGGCAAGGAATAAAACATTAAAGTTACTAAAATATAGTTGTAATAGAAATCAAATATAAAATTCATAAATTCAAGCTAATGACATCAGTTTTACCCAATTCAAAACCATATTTAAGGTTAGTAACCTTATTATTTGCACTAACTTAATATCTAAAATGGAATTTAATACATGGTTTAATTTCATTATTGTTAAAGACATAACTCCTATTAAGCTAATTTATATTCAATTTCATTGTTTTATTTAGTTAATGTTGAATTTTGGTAATGAATAGCTTACATATAGTGTTGGATTTGAATGTTGGTATATATAATGCCTAGTAGTAAGCATTACATTCAAGGTAAATCTAGTCTCTAAAATAAATTATCAAGATTAACATTATTTTCATAGTTTTTTATGTGATGCATTAAAATATTTTAATCATTTTTATAGTCACATTTTTTTATTATTGAATTAATTTTTTATATTTGGTTGAATTATTTTTTATTTTACTTACACTATAATTTTAAATAATGTTAATATGACATGTTAATTTATTATTTACTTTTATTTTTCTTTGATTGTGGAAAATAATTGATCTAATTGGACATACCTCGTATAAATAAATCCCATTCATATATGGCTCCATTGACTAGGAGAGAAGAGATTTATAATAATTTGTAGATATTTGATGTACATATACTATCATAATGACTTGTGGTTGTTTCATTTAATATCAAGGGAGCATTAATATATTATAATTATAGTAAATATGAATATTTTGATATATTAAGTATCCATTACAAAGAAACATGTATGATAAATTCTCCACAATAAATATTCTATAAATGTTTTTGATATTTTTGGGGCACTTATATTTTTCATGGATGTTTGTGAAGAAATGTTTGTAACTAGAAATTATATATATTCATATCAATGTATATTTTTCCTTACATGTATTTATTATGTTGAAATAGTCTATGGTTTTAGCATATAGTAGTATTTGAAAGTGAATTTTAGATGTGATAAATTTTGCAAAGTTGTTTCATTGTGATATTTTACTGTCACTTGTGTCATTTTCTTTAATCAAGATTCATAGTAGAATAGTTAACATTGAGAATGGATCAAAAAATTTGTAATATTAGTATGATATCCATTTTGTCAAATGGTCTTGTTAGCACAAAATAACTTTATTATAGCGGTTGGCCCCATAGACTATTTGGTTTCATAGGCATTTTTAAAATCAATCATCTTATCATTAATTTATTCATTATATCTATTATATAAATAAGGGTTTGAAATTCCGTTTCTCATTCATAAAAAGATATGAAAATACAAAAATAAAATCATGGAGATACCCAAGATCTATAATAAATACAACTATTTAAGACATTAGATAAGTAAAAGAGTGTCCAAAATGGGGGATAAACTTCAAGGAACAATAAAACATTCAAAAATTAGCATCAAAAACATAAAAATAACCCACAAAAACACTAAAATAAAAAACTAACAAGTAAGACTAAGAATAAAGATGATCCATCTATCCCCTCATAGTACTTCCACCTTAAATTCCAAGTCAATAGCCAAAAATGAGGAGCAACCAAAAGGATAGAACACAACATCAACAACCACCTTGACATTATAAATTACACCTCTTGAGATACCACCAATAGATATAAAGACACTAGAACATAGGAAATCTCATTGTAAGTATAAATAATGAGAGGGGGGTGAACCAATTGTCTTGAAACAATTCTTTAATTTCACTTATCATTTATAAAGAATTCATTCACATTCATACATTAACCAATGCATAAACAAGCATATATAAAATCAATCAACATAAGTGTTGTAACTTTTATTTTCACCCTTTAAAGAGATGGAAAATCTCTCCTCATCCAAGTGGTATAATGGAAACACCTCTAAGCTTATAGGCAGCCTAAGGATGAGGTGAATCTCTAGATAGGGATAGCTCCTTTGATGTACCACTTTGGATTACAACTACACCTAAAATTTTGGGGTGAAAAGGGAGAGAGATAACTTAAATAAAAATATTCTAATGGGGTTGATACACAAAATTAGATGATGACTTCCAATTAGTAGCATGTTACACATGAAATCAAGAGACAAACTAAACATATACTTCTCTAATCTTCATCTTCTCACATCAATGTTACATTGTGAGGTTATGGATGAATGTTAAAAGATATGAATAATATACAAGATTAATATGAGGGAAATAATGAATATACTAAATCACTCAATCCTTGATATTTATTAGAACACTTCACATGCCCTACAAGAATAAGCTTTTTAACTACAAATAAGATGCAAAAATAAGACATGCTAAGGAATCCATAGTCTTCACTAAGTAAGATCTAACATTTAAGTAAAACACAATAATAAAAGTTGTGAATAGGTAAAAATCAGTATTATTATTGATCAAATAGTATGCATTTGAGTAGGGTTTTTCCATACTCAAGTGGAGCATGAGTTATAATGGCCAAAATGGCTATTTCTTATAGAAGTTAAGAGAGAGAGGAGAAGAGAGAATTACAAGGGTCAAAAGGACACTTTTTAAGCTAATAAAATTATTTAATTTTGCATGATAATATGAGGTGGGATGAAACATGCAAGGTTAGGAAGCATAAGTCTCAATTCAAAGCATAAATTTCATGAAAAGTGGCATAAAACTCCTTATTTTGGCTCAAAAAATGCCTTCATGATTAGCCATATTTGAACACATCATAAATTATTTATAGAATTTAAAATGATTGGAATTAAGGTTTAGGATTTTATACGTGCCTCTCCATGTATTGGTTGTAGTTTTGGTCCTCTAGAATCACCTAAAAATAAGCTATCATCATCTATAGTCTAGAAAACTCTTCCTTCATGCACCCTGCACACTTGGCCTCAAAATTGGAATAATTTAATCATTAAAATAAATGTGAGGAGGTTTATTAAAAAATTTAAGACCCTCAATATCCTTATAATCATCAAGGACACATTAAAATCACTTCACATGAAGTTGTACACCCTTCTCACTAGCTTGTCCAATATGTCAGTTTTGACTGGCTGAGATGAAGTTGTTTGTTTGGAAAATTATGAGTTTTATCATGTAATTAAATTACCATAGTTATTTATAAAAATTATTAATATCCTCCCTAAACTTTATTTCATCTTTAAACTCCTTTTGTAGCTTGTACAATGCATAAAACTATCAAGAAAAGCCTATTTTGCACCTTGTTCATATAATTTTATATAGATAAAAATCATTAAAAGTATATTTAGGGAGTAATTTTCATATTAAAGTATGTTTCATGGTAAAAACATGCCATAAAATTATATTTCCAACTCCATTTTCACAAATTGGTCACTTGCAAGGGTTTTCAAGGGTTTTAGGCCTCTCTCCAGTCTTAAGGTTCATTCATAAAAACCTAATGTTGAAGTTTCCAACCAATTAAAAAAATTAATATTTTAAGACATTAATAAACATAATTTAACTCCATTTACCCCATGAAAACCCTCCAAAAATATGTGAGCATTTGAACTTGACCTATCGAGCTTGTTTTCTTGTTCCTTGTAGGTCTGAGGTTGTCTTAAGCCCAAATGTGTTTTCTTTGATCTTTTTTTACCCTAAAAAAGCTTGGTCACCTCTTTTTTTTTCCCAAAAACATTATCTAATATGTTTTATTTATCATATAAAGCCAAATAATAAGTTGATCCCCTTTTGGGATGCTAGGCCTAGTCATGCCTAGTCGGCCTGTTGCACCTTAAAGCCCAACATGAGTTCTTATGGATTCCCATATACTCTAAAAGATAAAAAAACCTATATATACACCTCAAAAACTTTTTTAAATTTATTATATAGCTTACCTCTTTCTAAAAAATGTTTTGACTTCTCATTTGGGCACTAGGCCAAAACTTGCCTATTAGGCTTGACTGTGGCCCTGAAGGTTTAGGCCTCTTTGATGAAATTACTTCCTTAGTGACTAGTTTTCATGATTTTTCCTGATGTCATCTAAATTTATAAATAATGTTTAAATTTCTCTACATCTTTTTTCTCACTTTTCTATCTTCATCCTCTTAACCTGCCAATTTGTGTTCATGAGGGAGTGCCCTCTATCTACAAAATAGATGGCACTCCCTTATATTCCAAAATAAAAGTGATTATTTTATGATCCTCCTCAAGTCATTTAGGTTATATTTACAAATATTTATCTCTTTTTTTGGTGATTTTACCTCTTAAAAACTTCAAAATATAAGACTGAACTCTTCATAGGTAGACTATGTGCATGATAGAAAATGATTGTGTTTTCTCTCCAACAGTAGCTCTTGTAGATGATAATGAATGTTTAGAGCTACTAGTATATTTTTTTATATTATTTTAAAGTTTATTATTACCATGGAAATTCATATTCATACCCACACAATCTATGCTCTTACCTACACTACTTTTCTCTGAGTTACTGAGTTTCCTATCTAACTATGTTTCCTTTCCAACAGTGGCTCCTGCTCTATGGTGTATTAGCCTAAACTGAGCTCATTCATGGTATGTGCGGACCTCCCTCAAATCCATTGAGGTTAAAAGCTACATATTTGAACTATTATTCACCTTTTATAGTCTTAAAACACTACTTTAGCACTAATTTAGGGTCACTATCCTATTGATTGATTGTAGGTGTGCATTTAGGCCACCTATATAGACTAGAAGGTGAGTAAGGAAACAAAAACACCTGTAAAATTATCTTGATGAACCTTTAAGTCAAAATAGGTCACTTTAATTCATTTTTAATGTTCAAATATAAGGGCAAGGCCTATTTTACAACTCTAGGAAAGTAAGAGGTCTCCTTTTGAAATCAGGGTTGTAGACAATATTGAAGTAATTTAGTGTTTTTAAAGCAATTTTAGGACCCCAAATGATCATCTTCCACTCACCCTCTACCCCTAAAACCTTTCACATTCCTTTTCTATACTAGAGGATTCAAGACAATGTCATGTATATGCATAAAAGGAAAAGGCAACTTTGTTGTAGGATCTCAACAAAACCTCAAAGATCTTTTTTTTGCTCCTTTTGAGACAACAATATTAAACACAATCATATCAATTTTTGAAGTGAAATTCAACCCCATTTGTCAACCTATATTATAAAAAAATATCAAAAATGTTTTTTATATCACATTAAAACCTCAAAGGAGATTACTCCACCTATTTAAACCCTTCTTTTTGGCTCCTTCTCACTGTTAAGGCCACCTATGGATGCACATTTCCTGCTTATAGGTAGTAAAGATGGAAATGTAGGTAATGAGAAAGTAGATCATGTTTTTTATAAACTTTAAGTTCTATTCAAAACTTAAACACACATTCTCAGCATTTAAAATGGTTTGAAACAAATATCAACCCTTCCCTTCATTCATGAAACCTCTATGAAGGCACCTGTAGGTGTAAATTCTGAGTTGGATGCAAGCAGTGAATGTAAGTGGACAATGTGTATGTTTTAGCCTTCATGAAAAACTTAAAATATTTCTCCAATTTTCCAATTGAGTTAAAATCATTATGATGTTCTTGGAACCAACTAAAAAAACATACATTTCAATGTGATTTCCTTTCTCCATGGCAATTGTACCTGAGCATTTTAATGGCAGACTGACTGATATGTTACACATGACTACAAATCATAGAATATATTCTTATAAAATGATATTGGATGGTGAAGGTAACTCAATATCACTTTTTAAACATGAAAATGAAACTATAACAACACCCTAGAGCCATTTTCAAGCCTGAAAATAAAAAACATGGTAAAAAATTGCCCACAACATAGAATGGGACTAGTATACAAACTTGAGGTGATTGGCTATTCAAATAAACTCCAAAATTGAAAAAAAATCATGGGGAAGATTATATAATTAAGATAAAATCATTTTTAATCAACCTCAATAATTGGTTCATACTGACTTTTTCAAACTAAGGCAAAACATATAAGGTACACAGATTAACAAGTAGATTTAAAAGCTCAACTTCTTAGGAATGATTCATAAAGCTTAGACCACCATTACTCTATAAAAAAACATAAAATGTAATCTAAATAAGTGTAAAACATACCCCCAAGATCATTTTTTTTGAATCCCCTTGTGCTAATAGTACCAAGCACAAACTTGTAAGTCACTTCTACTTTCCAAAAAGGGTAAAAAAGAGAAAAATAGTTTTGGGCCAAAAATGGCACTTCCAAATCAAAAACAACATGTAACTATGTTTGGGTAAGTTTAAGAGACACACCATGATCTATTTTCATATGGCACACTTTCTAAGGAGCTGTACAAGTGCCAAACTTCTTCTTTTTCTCAAAAAATTTACTTTTTCTTCTGTTAAACCTACCACTTTTTAGTTATGTTAGTTTATTAAGACCTATAAAGACACATGGGATGTGAAATCATGTTTTAAAACCTTCACACTTCCCAATAAACCCATATAACTCATTAAATGCTCAATTTTGACCCCTAAAATGACTCAAAAGGACATGTTGGCTAATGAAATAAGTGACCATGGCTAATATAATATTGAATAACATTAAATGACATATGATATACCTTATGGCTAAAAATTAAACCCCTTAAAACACTTAAAACTTATTTTTTTACATAGGGGTACCCCAATTTGACCTATATTCAAATTTGGTTAGCAAATTTGTGACTCATAAGGGTAGTATCCATGTTATAATAACTAGACCAGTAGCCTTATTAGTCCATTAGGCTTAAGGATTCATCTAAATTCTGACACACAACAAGAAGACCTTTGACCATTGACCATAAAATCAAGACCACTAATTACTTCAACCACACAAAACAAGACAATAAACTAAAAAGACACACACATGTGCTCAAATCATTTAGGGAAATCTAAAAACAAACTATTATTCATGACTATAAACTAATCATACCTCCTTCCAAGATCAAAAGGAAAACTTCTTAAATCATCTTCATGGTGAAATGGATCATAGTGCCAAGTATGCTTCTCTTTGAAATGGATGATTTATGAATCAAACCTATTCCTTGGCACTTCACTTGATCTGATCTCAAGTAGATAATCCTTAAATATGTCTCCAATGTAAATATACTCCTCTTTGACATGTTCACATATTTCATATTGTTGCCCACTCTTCATTTCATGGTCAACTAGTATCTACTCATTTCATTTCATAGGAGTTTATCATGCATACAAATGTGTTAAAATGAACCTATGAAACTTAATAACAACTTCATGTGCATTGTATTCTTTAACACTATGCAAAAACACTTAGGAATAACATTCTCACTCACACATAGAAAATTGCCTATATCTCCAAAAACATAGTCATGAAGATCAAGATTTAAAACACTTGTGTGAACACTTTTATGAACATCCAATGGGTTTAAATGATCCTTAATCATCCTTATAACATATTTTAATAGATTTATAACAATTTTTAATCTCAATATTGGTCTTATATACTAATCTCATGGCTTCACCTTACATAGAATTCAATGCATTATAGGTCACTTTAAGAACAAATTTTTGCTTGTATATGAGCATCATCAAAACTTATAAAAAAATTAAATACAAGGTATAGTTATTTAATAATTAATCTAGGCATTTGGATCCATCCCTAATCCTCTACAACTAATCTCTAATCTCATTCTCACTTCTACTTGGTTTTCTCACTATCTTTCTCATTAGGCCCTTTTAGTGATAAGCCAGCTTCCATGACTAGTTTATCCTATTTATGGTTATACAACCTAATAAAAAACATACATGATCATAAATTTTAAGTCTCACACATCATTTTTCGTCAATTTTCATGCTTTGACTTGGTCAACCCTACCTGTTACATCAAAATTTTGATAAATAAGGTCTTTCTTATAGCTTCGACTCACTCTTCTAATAAACCAAAAACCACCTAGAGAAACATGGAAGAGTTATTTATATGTTATAAACATAAAACTAGGTTAGTAAAATTGTTTTGATCCATAATTGACAATATCTTATCTATCAGGTCATTATGAGGGTTTTGATTGGTTCCATTCTTAGTAATCATTAATAAAGGATTGCCCCTCAACTCTAAAACTAATGATATTAACTTTAGGATAGGAACCTTCCCCAACTTCCATGAACTACTTAGGATCTCATGCAAATTTTACCCATGTCAACGACCATAAGAAAATTCTTCTCAAGTCTATAACACCCAATTCTATACACATAGAAGACCTCAACACCAATTTTAATGATTTTTCCTTCAATCTATGACGTAAAACTTGGTAAACACACTTAAAATAACCTATCACACCATTTTAAATTCTCTCAATATCTTTTTCACCTTCATAAATGAACTTGACCCCTTATTAGGCCACACTAGGTGTCTTTGCTCATTAGGTCTTAAACTTCCAGTCATACTTAGACTTTGATCACACCTTGAAACCTCTTTTACTATTTTAAAAACCTCATTATAATTTATAATTACCTCATACCTTTCTCACACACTACCAACCTTATTCACATAATTCTTAGACTTCTCACCTCATCATATTACCAAGCCTATGCCTTCTCATTAGGTATCTTCATGCAAGGACTAAGCTTTACAATTGACCTTGGAAATCATATGAATGATTATTTGCCTCTTGCTCATGTTTACATATATTTTTTCACTCTCTCATGCCTATACTGACATAAATCACCAAGCTTCACTATGCTTCAAGCATACACCTTCTCTTAGGGCTAAACTAGGCTTTTTAAGACACCTAATACACAATAGTAGCATACCTTGTATCATGATCTTGACTTTGACATTCCATCAACCTCAAAAGAATTATCAGGTTTCCTTAAAATTATATTTCTACATAGATATAAAAGGTTTCCTTCAAATTTTCTCTTGTCATAAGACTTCTTTGTCACATATTATCTCACCATGCATGACCTCAATTCTAATCTTGACATTAATGACATATATCTTGTCTTTGACATCAATGAAAACAAAAATGAATCAAAATCAATAAAAATAGCATACCTCAACAATATCCCCCTTTTCATTGATGGTAAACATTTACACAAAATTGATCAATCACAACTTCCCAAGCTGGATCTTCTTCAAACTAATATTTAAGGTTAGTACCTTTCCTATTTGCACTAACTTAATGTCTAAAATTGAATTTAATACATGGTTTAATTTCATTATTTTTAAATACATAACACATATTAATCTAATTTATATTCAATTTCATTATTGTATTTAGTTAATGTTGAATTTTGGTAATGAATAACTTACACATAGTATTGCATTTCAATGTTGGTAGATATAATGCCTAGTAGTAAGCATTATATTCTAAGTGAATCCAGTTTTTGAAATAAATTATCAAGATGAACCTTAGTTTCATAGATTTTTTATGTGATGCATCAACATCCTTTAATCATTTTTATAGTCATGTGTTTTTATTATTGAATTAATTTTTTATATTTGTTTGAATTAGTTTTGATTTTACTTACACTATAATTTGAAACAATGTTAATATGACATTTTAATTTATTATTTATTTTAATTTTTATTTTATTTTGGAAAATAATTTATCTAATTGGACACACCTCATATAAATAAATCCCATTTATATATGGCTCCAGTGACTGGGAGAGATGAGATTAATAATAGTTTGTAGATATTTGATATCTATATATTATCATAATCACTTGTGGTTTTTTCATTTAATATCAAGGACACATGAATCCATTATAATTATAGTAAATATGAAGAGTTTTATATATTCAATATTCATTACAAATAAAAATTTATGATAAATTCCCCACACTAAATATTTCATAAATGTTTTTTATATTTTTTGGGCACTTATATTTTTCATGGATGTTTGTGAATAAATATTTGTAACTAGAAATTATATATATCCATATCAATATATATTTTCCTTACATGAATTTATTAAATATTCTATGGTTTAAGCATATAGTATTAGTTGAAGGTGAATTTGAGACGTGATAAATGTTGCATAGATGTTTCATTATGGTATTTTACTTTCACTTGTGTCAAGTTTTCTAATCAAGATTCATACTAGAATAGTTAACATTGAGAATGGATCAAAAAAATTGCAAGATTAATATGATATACCTTGTGTCAAGTGGTCTTATTAACACAAAATAAATTTATTTCAGTGGTTGGCCCCATAAACTACTTTGTTTCATAGGCATTTTAAAATTAATCATTATTTCATTAATTAATTCATTATATATTATATATATATGAGGGTTGGAAGGTCCCTTACCCATTCATAAAAATATATGAAAATACAAAAATAAAATCATGGGGATACCCAAGATCCACAATAAATACAACTATTTAATACTATATAATCTAAAGAGGGTCCAAAAAATGGGGCGAAAACTTCAAGGAACAATAAAGCATTCAAAACTTAGCACCAAAAACATAGAAGGAACCCAACAAAAACACTACAATAAAAAACTATAAAGTAGGAATAAAAATAAGGATGATCCATATATCCCCTCCTATTACTTCCACCTTAGAATCCAAGTCAATATCCAAGAGCAAGGAGTAACCAAAAGGATCCAACACAACATCAATAACCACATCAACATTCCAAATTCCACCTCCTGAGAGACCACCAATAGATATAAAGACACTATAACATATAAAATATTGTTGTAAATATATATATACTAAGAGGGGTTGAAATATTTTCCTTGAAACCACTCTTCAATTTCACTTATCATTTATAAATCATTCATTCACATTCATACATTAACCAATGCATAAACAAGCATCTATGAAAGCAATCAACATAAAAACACAAGAGATATGTAGGAAACCCTATTGGGGGATCAAAATGACTAAAACAAAACTTGAATTAATATCTTATAATAAATATATCACATTTTTAGTGAGGCACCAACCTAAGAAGGGGCACCAACCCCTTACCAATCAAGCACTAACTCAACTAGTCCTTTACCAAGCACCAACTTACAAGGAGGATCCAACCCCCTGGTTAACTCAACACTAACTCAAATACCTTGAATATATAATAAACTTTAGATACATATTTCTTACTTATATAAATATTACCACCTTATTATTCTCTTCTTACTCTTTTATCTCGCTCAAATAGCTTATTAGGCCTTCTCGCTCAACTAGCCTTTTCCTTGGTAGAATTAGGTCATATGACCTTGATCATCACCTATATAAATATAGTTAGATATTTATGACATATTAATCAATAATATATTATTATATTAAATCCATCTACTTGGTTTTCAAAACTTTATATCATTCATTCATATCCTCCATTTTCTAACTAGACAAATTAGGTCTATTAGACCTTCTATTTATAATTGACTCTTTCTCTCACCCATATTGGTCAGCCAAAAAAATCACCATAATTATAAAACCCTTGGAATAGATTAAAAAAAATTCACAAGTTAAATAACCACTACATATGTTTTTCTTTACCCTTGAGGTCCAAAACCACCATTAAGCCTAATAAAGACCTAATGTAATTAGGCCTTCTCAAAACACATGTTTCACCTTGAACACCTTAGAAAACTATGAGCCTCTAAAAATGGATGAAAAACTTAAAAAATTATTCAATTAAACAAGTTATAATCTCATATTATGTTCCTAACACCATTAATCTCATTTTACTCCTTGAGCCACCTAATTAGTCTACTTGCAATTAGGCCTTCTCACTACCAAAAAGTTTATCTTACAAATCTGATGCATAAAATCAATTTTTGCATATAACCTAAACAAAAAAATTCATGGATATAATATCCATGACCTCATTTTTAACATCATGTTCATTATTATTCATTAAATATGTCAAAATAACTCTAACTAATCAACTTCATATGCTCATTCAGACCCGTACAGATGCTTTAAGAATCCAGTCAAAAGCGTTTGACTTTTACATCTTCATAAGAGATTATCATGAATAAAAAAGTGTTAAAATGAAACTATGACACATATAAAAAAACTTAATGTGTACTATATTCTTTAACACTATGAAAAAACACTTAGGAACAACATTCTCACTCACACACATAAAACTACCCATAGCTCCAAACATAGTCATGAAGATCAAGATTTACAACACCTATGTGAACACTTTTATGAACCTCCAATAGTTTTACATGATCTTAAATCATCCTTATATATATATATATATATATATATATATATATATATATATATATATATATATATATATGTCTTACAGACTAATCTCATGTCTTCACCCTACACAAACTTCACTGTGTTATATAGGTCACTTTGAGAACAAATTTTTTATTTTATATGAGCATAATAAAAAATTATAAAAAAAATTAAATATGATGTATATGTATTTAATAATGATCCCATGTATTTGGATCCATCCCTGATCCTCTATAACAATCCCTAATCTCATTCTCACTTCTACTTGGTTTTCTCACTGTCTTACTCATTAGGTCTTTATAGTGATAGGCCAAATTCCATGACTATTTTAGAATATATAAGGTATAAAACCTTATAAAAAAACTCATATTTTCATAAAATATAAGTCTTACACATCATCTTCTATCCATTTTCATGCTTTGACCTAGTCAACCCTACCTACTACATCAAAATTATGATAAACAAGGGTTTTCCTATAGATTCCACTCACTCTTTTGACAAACCAAAACCACTTGGATAAACATGGAATATTAATTTACATGTTATAAACATAATAATAGGTCAAAAAAATCATTATGATCCATAACCAACAAGATGTTTCTTATCAGGTGATTATGTGGGTTTTAGGAGGGTTTTGACTGGTTTCCCTTCTTAGCAATTATTCATAAATGATTGCCTCTCAAATATAAAAATAATTCCAAAAAATTAAATTTATGAACCTTCCTAAAATTCCTTTAACTATTAAATATCTCATGAAAAGGTTGCATGTGCTAAAGAGCATAATAAAATCCTTCTCGAGTCTGTAACACCCCATTTTATGCACATAGAAGACCTCAACACCAAATTTCATGATTTCTACCTCGGGATATGACCTTAAACTTGGTAAAAACACTTAAAAAAACATCTCACACATTTTTAAATTCTCTAAATATCTTTTTCCCATTGGTAAATGAACTTGATCCCTTATTAGGCCACACTAGGTCTCTTTGCTCATAAGGTCTTAAATTGTTAGTCATACTTAAACCTTGATCACACTTTGAAACCTCTTATAATATTCTCAAGACCTAATTATCATGTCAAATTAACTCATACCTTTATCACACACTACCAACCTTATTCACACAAGTGTTATACTACTCACCTCATTATGTTACGAAGCTTGTGCCTTCTCACTAGTCTCTTCATGCAAGGACAAAGCTTCAAACTTGACCTTCAAACTCATATGAAGGATAATTTGCCTCTCACTCATGTTTACATATATTTATACACTCTCTCATTCTTTTTATAACACAAATAACTAAGATTCACTATATTTCATGCATACACCTTCTCTTAGGGCTAGACTAGGCTTCTTAAGACATCTAGTACACAACAGTAGCTTACCTTGTATCATGATCTTGACTTTAACATTTCATCAACCTCAAAATAATTACTAGATTGCCTTCAAATTCTCTCTCAACATAGAGATAAAAATTTTACTTCAAATTTTCTCTTGTAATAAGTGTTCTTTATCACATCATCTCACCATAAATGGCCTCAACTCGAACCTTGACATTGCTGACATATATATTTTCTTTGACATCAATGATAAAAAAAATGCCTCAACACCAAAAATAGGATCATACCTCAACAATATCCCCCTTTTTCATTAATGGCAAACATTTACACAAAATTTATTAGTCATAACTCCCCAAACTGGATCTTTTTAAAATTGACCTTTCTCCCAAACTAGAGCTTTTTTGCCCTTTCACATTAATGACAAAGGGTCATCTTCTTGGAAACTATCTAATCCTTAAATATGCATGTCAACAAAGAACACAAAACTCCCCCTAATACCAAACATCCTTCATGCTTCTTGCTTACTAATTGAGTGCCTCCATGAAGCCTAATGGAGTCACCTTTGCTCTAGAGAACTAAAACAACATAAACTCAAGAGATTAATAGATCTCCATTTCTTGTTAGACTGAACTTATTTCATGATCCTCTTAGGCTTGAATAGTCCTTATGGCTTGACCTCCTCAATCTTTTTTTAAATAACATTTTGGCTTGGTCTATTGGTCTTGACTCCTTTTTCAACAATCTAAGATAATAGAGAAAATTATTAGTATTCCTTTACATCTTTAGTATGCTCTACCATGGAAAATAGTCCACTTAGACTTGCAGACTGGTCATCAACCTTAGCTACCTTGGGTTTCCACTAATTATCTTGTCTTCTTTCCTATACTCTAAGAGCCTCAACTTTCTTGTTTTGTCTTGAGAAACCATGATTATAATATTTTTAAATATGACTAAATTTTGATAATTGAAACACATTATTTCTTTTAATGGAAACACACCATGACCCATGCCTCTTGACTGATGACTCTACTCATAGTTCTATTCATATTTATTCTTAGAGGGCCTTTTACGATGCCTTGCTCTATGACCAAATTGGCTACATGAATAATAATAATAACAATTGAAAGTGTTATTATATCTTATAGCATTAGGCTACTTGATATTATTATCCTTAATTATTCTAGCACCTCATTCGTTGATTGATCATTTGTTTTTTTTTTCATATTAGTGTTCTTCTTTTGGTCTCCATTGAAACTAATGTTTGTTTTATCATTAGCAGTCTTTTGACTACTTAAGATGTTTTCTATATTATTAGTACTCTTTTAAAACTTCATAAAATGATTCATCTTACTTGATGTCTGATCTAACTTAGATCTCAAAGAATCTACAATAGTTTCATACCTTGCACATTCTTCTTCTTTAGCCTTTATACTTGCAATCACAATCTCAAATTGAGTCTCCACTTATTTGACTATTTCCTCTTGTTCCTTAGAGTTATTACTTAATATAAATTCAAATAAGTTGATTTCCTCATATTATTTGACAATATATCTCATCATCATGTTTTTCTTCTTCACTATCCTTAGTTGTTCTAGAGTATTCATCAACTCAGCCTCAAAGTCCACCTCATCTCCTTATTCATATAAATCACCAACAACACCTCCAATACATATGGACTCTTCTTGATTTAAATAAATTACCTCATCAACCATAAAGATAAATTCATTAAAATAAGGTCCATTACCTTCATGGTCACTCTTAGAATCACTTCTCTCACTCTCATCAAATGAGTTGCAATCTTCCTTAGTGTAGAGACTTCTTTTATTCTTAAAAAACTTCTTCTGATCATCATATCTTCTGAAGTTTTTCTTACTCTTATTAAAAATATAGGATCTTTTATCATCATCATGACCTTTATGATACTCTTCATCATCATTTTCCTTATTTTTATGAATACACTTGTTGGAAAAGTGTCCAATCTCTCCGTAATTGAAGTATTTAAAAGGTATCTCTCCCTTGTATTTAAATGAACCTGTCTTCAACTTTCATAAAAACATAGCTATGAACTCATCATCATAAATATTATATTCATAATTATCTTTTAATTTATGACCTTGTATCTTATTCTTATTGGCTTATTTTCTACCTTGAATGCAACTTTCTTTTTTGCATGTCTTCCTTCACTTGTCTTCATCTCATAGGTTGTTACGGTGCCATGAAGTCTATCCATCTCTAGCTTATCTATATCATGCTTATCTTCAACAACAAATACCTTATAATAAAATTTTAGATTTAGAGATGTCAAAATATTTTGAACAATAGTAGACTCTTTCAAATCTTCACCTAGGCCTCTTATGATGTTGACCACTTCATCAACCCTCAATAAGTAGGTTGTAATGGTCTAATCTTCACTCATCCTTAGGCTTTCAAATTATCTTTTATAGTTTTTAAACTTATCAAAATTGACCTTGGATTCTCTCTCATGAATATTCTTCAAATTATCTCATATTTATTTATAAAACATATAGTGCATCACCTTCATAATGTCTTCCTCTAATAGGCCATACATAATACCATTCATTGCTTTTTAATTATTGTCACTAGCCTTCTTGCCAACTACATCTATAGGAGGAATAGAGGGTGAATAATATCCATCCAAGACCAATTTACAAACATCATGACTTTGATACATCAGATATATACTCATCTTGACACTCTAAAAATCATAATTAGATCCATTAAACAACAAATCCTTTCTTGTAGAAAAACCATCTTATACTTGACTAGCTATCTTCACTTGCTTAAGAACTCCTTTAGGATATTAGGACTCATTTAAAGGCCCTAATCTGATTATAAAATTTTTAATTATATATAATGATATTGGAGGTGAATCATTTTCTTTGAACAATCCTTCAATTTTACTTATCATTTATAAAGCATTTATTCACATTCATATATTAACCAATGCATAAACAAACATCTATGAAATCAATCAACATAAGAACATAATATATATGTGGGAAACCCTATTATAGGATAAAAAATATTGAAACACCACTTATAACTCTATCATATAAGTAATGGATCAAACTTTTAGTGAGGCACCAACCCCTTACTAGTCAAACACCAACATAACTAGTCCTTTAGTAAGCACCAACTTGTAAGGAGGTTCCAACCCCCTAGGTAACTCAGCACCAACTTATATACCTTGAATATATGATAATTTTTGGACACATTTTTCCTAATCAACTAAATATTAACACATTCTTTTTTTCACTTACTCTTTTATGTCTCTCAAATAACCTATTAGGCCTTCTCACTTAACTAGCCCTTTCCTTGGCATAATTAGTTAATATAACCTTACTCATCACCTATATAAACATATTTATATCTTCATGAAATATTAAACACACCTATATTATTATTTTAAATCCCTTTATCTATTTTCCAAAACTCTACATCGTTCGCTCATATCCTCCATTTTCTAACTAGTTAAATTAGGTCTATTAGACCTTCTCATTATACTTGACTCTTTCTCTCACCCATATTGGTCATAAAATGACCTCACCATAATTTTAACACAATTATAATAAATATAAAAACACATTTCATAAGTTAAAAAACCACTCAATAGGTCAGTCATTACCCATGAGGTCTAAAACCACCATTAGGCTTAATAGAGACCTAATGCAATTAGGCCTTCTTAAAGCACATGTTTCATCTTGACCATTTTGGAAAAATATGAACCTATAAAAATAGATTAAACACATCAAAAATGATTCAATTATACCCCTAATAATATCATATTAAGTCCCAAACACTATTTATCTCATTTTACTCCTTGAACCACCCAATTAGGTCTACTCACAATTAGGCCGTCCCACTACCAAAAAGTTTGTCTTAAAAATCTGATGCATAAAATAAAATTTTCCACATAAACCAAAAAAAAATCACATGGATAAAATATCCATGACCTTAGGTTAATCATCATGTTTATTATAATTCATAAAATAGGTCAAAAGACCTCTAACTGATCATCTTCATATGCTCACTTAGACCCGTATATAGGCCTTAAGAACCTAGTCAAAAGACTTTGAATTTTTACATATTAATATGAGTTTATAATTCATAAAAATGTGTTAAAATTAACCTATGAGACATATAAAATAACTTCATGATATTTATATTCTTTAACACTATGCAATAACATTCTCACTCACACAAAAAATTGCATGTAGCTCCAAAAACACAATCACGAAGATCAAGACTTAGAACATATGTGTGAACAATTTTATGAACATAAAATGGGTTTAAATTATCATTAAACATAATTATAAAATATTTGAATATATATATATAATAATTTTTAATATCAATATTGGTCATACAGACTAATCTCATGTCTTCACCCTACATAGACTTCACTGTGTTAGACAGGTCACTTTGAGAACAAAGTTTTTCTTGTGTATGAGAATAATAAAAACTTATAAATAAATTAAATATGAATTATAATTATTTAATAATTACCCCATGAATTTTTATACATCCCTAATCCTTTGTAAATAATCCCTAATCTCATTCTCACTTCTGCTTGGTTTTCTCACTATCTTGATCATTAGGCCTTTTTAGCAATAAGCCAACTTCCATGACTAGTTTAGCATATTTATGATATTAAACATACTTATAAACTTATATTATCATAAAATATAGGTCTCACACATCATTCTCCATCTATTTTCATGATTTGACCTAGTCAACCTGCCTACTACATCAAAATTATGAAAAATAAGGGTTTTCCTATAGCTTTAACTCACTCTTCTGACAAACCAAAACCACTTGGAGAAACTTTGAAGAGTATTTTACATAATAAAAACATCAAAATATGTCAAATAATTATTTTAATTGATAACTAATAAGATATTTCTTAGCAGATCATTATGAAGGCTTTAGGAGGGTTCTGACTAGTTTCCCTTCTTAGCAATCATTCATAAAGGATTTCACCTCAACTCCAAAAATATTACCAAGAAATTAAATATAGGAACCTTCCCAAAATTTTATTAACTAATTATGATCTCATGAAAAAATTTCACATGTCAATAAGCATAAGAAAATCCTTCTCAAGTCTACAACACCCCATTCTATACACACAAAAGACCTCAACACCAATTTCCATGATTTTTCATTTAAGATATGAACTAAAATTAGTCAACACAATTAACACAAACTATCACACCTTTTTTAATTCTCTCAATATATCTAGCACCTTAGGAAATGAACTTGACCCCTTATTAGGCCACACTAAGCCTCTTTGCTCATTAGGTCTTAAACTACCAGTCATATTTAGACCTTGATCACACCTTGAAACATCTTGTAATATTCTCAAAACCTAATTATCATGTCAAATAACCTCATAAATTTCTCACAAACTACCAACCTTCTTCACACAAGTCTTAGACTACTCACCTCATCATGTTAACAAGCATGTGCCTTCTCACTAGGTCTCTTTATGTAAGGACTAAGATTCAAACTTGACCTTAGAACCCATTTGAAGGCTTATTTACTTATTTCTCATTTTTACATATATTTATTAAATCTCTCATTATTTTAATGACATAAATCACCAATCTTCACTATGATTCATTCATAGACCTTCTCTCAAAGCTAAACTAGGCTTCTTAAGACACCTAGTACACAACAATAGTTTACCTTGTATCATGATCTTGACTTTGACATATCATCAACCTTATAAAAATTACCAAGTTTCCTTTAAATTATCTCTAAATATAGATAAAAAATGTTACCTTCAAATTTTCTCTTGTCATAAGACTTCTTTGTCACATATCATCTCACCATGTGTGGCCTCAGTTATGACCTTGATATTAATGTCATCTATCTTGTCTTTGACATCAATGACTTGAATTTAACATCAATGACAATAAAAATTCCTCAACACCAATAAGAGTAACATACCTCAACAAATATCTCTCAAGTAGACTAGCCTCTAGAGACCCAATACTATAACTTGTAAAAAAACACCTTTAAGTTTCCTATGCTCAGTAAGCCAAAAAAACATTCTTCCCACGAGCACTAAAAGTGACTCATTTTAAATGATTTTTAAATACACCTAGACAAATAGTTTACTAGTATGTCACCATTTTACCACTTATGTGTTTATTTTAATAAAAATATATTGGAAGGATATAAGCACCCGAAACAATGAGAAAACCTCAAACAATGCTCTACCCCAATTGAGACAATAAGACTAGCCAAATACTTGCCACACTTTCTTGCCATAATTTTATCTTGTACCACTATTTTAGATTAAGATAAGGGATCCAAAACCATCAATATCATAGGTATAAGATCACAAATTTTGTTTGTATTGATAGGTGGACCAACCAACCCAAACTTGAAATACTCTCTAAACCTAAAATCTAAATGAAGTCAACCAATTTTACAAACCTACTCTCTAATTCCATAAACACCCACAGACACCCAAAAAACAAAATATGAGTGGGTAAAATAAGATATAATTCCTCCATATCTTTCACCAATCCTGACTTGAATTTGGGTTAAATAAAATTTTCCACCACCATGTAAATGATCTCTTTTTCACCCAAAATTCTTTAAGAGTTTTCTTGTAAAGATTGAAACTATCTCTAAATTCACCTTATTTTGTGTATATTATTGGATATACATCATTATAATAACCTTACAAATGGATTTATGAATGATTCCCAAGGGGATCTAAAAATAATCCTTCAATTTGTGTTTGAAACCTCCCTCAAAAGGTTATTTCTTGAATTTCCAATTTAACACATAGTAAAGGCTCCATGACATCCAACTCAAACTCCCTATCAAAATCTATATCCATACAAATAAAAATTCAAATCCTAGGTAGGAAAAGATAAAAAAATGACCTTTATTGAAGACATGTGAGAGATAGTTAGCTCACCATATAGTAGACCACACCACCTAAATAACCCCTGTAGTGACAAATTGAAAGCCAAACTATTATATGCATCCATGTTTAAACCACTAATAAAATAAATATCACACTCATGAAAAGTAATGAATATATAATATACCTGAGCATCAAGTATGGGAATCCACCACCAAGCAAATGACATATTCAATTCCAAGAGAAAAGGGCCCTTGTCACAAACACATATAACATAGAAAGGCATCAAAACATTAATATTTAATATAAGGAATCACCTAAATATATTTATTAAAATGAAATTAGAATTAAAATAAAATATATAATTCTCTCACGCTTTGTGAAAAAACATTGAAATGATCCAACAATTTAGAATTTTTTATAATTACATCAAAATAACTTATTAATTATTATCATGCTTTGTAACAAAACATTAAATTAATCTTGTAGATTAAAATTTTTAGTAATTACATCAAGTAAATAATTAATTATTATCATAATTTATTTAAAAAAAAGCATTTAATTGATTCCCCAAAATTAAATTGAATAATATAGTTGTTTAATGTGAGATTTCAATAACCTTCGAGATGAAATACAAAAAATATGATATATAATACAAAAACATGAAATTTAAATATGTTAATAACTTTATATAAGTCTAATATTTGAAATTATAAAATCTAATAAAATAGTGGCAGGTTTTGATCTAGATTGGAATATGTCTAAAATTAACAAAATGGTGGTTATAGAATGAATTTGAACTTCTCCCATGGTGGTCTTCACATAAAATCTTCCTAGGTTTCCCATTGTGATCACTAAATTATGGTCACACTAAGGTCATTCATAGTTAATAAGTTTATAATAGTAGAAAAAATGGTCAACTCATAAGATATCATGCAAGTGTGAGAAAATGGAATGTTAGGACCTTGTTTGTGTTCAAGTCATGTGTGGTAAATGTGTTTCATGTTTGTAATTATCAAGTATTTAATATAAAATTTTAGTATCTAAAAATATTGTCTTTTATTATAGTAATGGAATTTATAAATTAAAAGAAAAATAATGTACTTGAGTGAGTAAAACACACTTTGTCTTTGGTATGAATCTCCAATTATGTAGGTTACTCAATAGAAAAACTACAATCATGTAACCAATTTCCATAGATTAGAAATTTTAGTATAAAACTGAAATTTTGAATATTTTTAAAGAGCAAAAGTAATAGTACAACTATGTGTATGTGAAAACTATGTTTCTTATTCAAATTGTTGGAGATGATGCTTCCTTTATGAAGCTTTGGATAAACTTATATTTTCTTTCTGAAGAAGATGGAGATTTGGGGTGATTGTGCCCAAAAAAATTACAACTATGTAATATCTCAAGTTGGGAAGAAAAAATATCCCAACCCTCATGAATATGGGGATAATTATGTAATGTACTCTCAAATAAATACACTTGTAAAGATAGAACCATTAGGCTAGTTTCACTAAAAAAACTTAATCAATCACTGCAAATGGTTTATAAATTTAATTTTATAGTTTCAGTCATTTTTTCTCAAGTTCACTCAATATAAAACTCAAAATATATGATCGAGAGGGAATGAAAAATGTTCATACCCCCATCATGAATGTAGGTTTTAATTTTATATTTTTCTCAAATTTTCACAACATAGAATAAAATGCATTATCAAAAGAGAATGAACAATGTTCATTCCCCCATCATGAACTTATATTATATAAGTGTGAAGTGGAATGATTCCATTCAATCGTAAACTATGTTTTTGTATATGTTCATGAGCCAATAGCATTCCTTATGAATATAAAAGTGTGTGTATATGTATGAACTAGTACCATGCCTTATAAATTTATTTTAACTAATATATAATGATATGGATATATCTTTTGAATTATAATGATTCCATTCAATCATAAACTATGTTTTTATATATGTGCATGAGCTAATATCTTTTTTTGTGAATCTAAAAGTGTGTATATGTGCATAAATAAATATTATGCCTCATAAATTTGTTTGAGCTAATATATAATTATATGCATATAAGTTTTGAATTTGAGATCCTATATCTCAAATATATGTGTATGTGTAAATATTTAATTATTTTTCCTATAAACTATGTGTTTGTTTGAGCTAGTATATAATTATATGAATATAAGTTCTAAATTTGAGATCCTATATCTCAAATGTATGTGTATTTGTAAATATTCAATTCTTTTTCCTATCAACTATGTGTTTATGCCCATTCATATGCACCTATTTTTTTATGAATCTTTGATCAAGTGTCTTTAAAATGAGTGCATATTCATGGCATATGACCATATAATCTATAAAGATGCTCCAATACATATAATGTAACTAAACCATCTAATATTTGAATCATTATGAATCTCTTAAATATATAGTCTAACTAATTTTTTATTCATGGAGATTCATGTCTCTATGAAAATCTCACTATAATGCCCCTCTTTTGAGATGATTTATGTATATTGTAAGTCATTCATCTCAAAATAATATAATGATGAAACCATCCCCCACACATGAAACTCATTCAAAATTATTCATCTATATAATGTTTTCCATCTTTTTAACCTTTATTATAATAGGGATTCCCATATAAATATATGGGTGAATGGGATAGGAAAACTCATAGGTAAATATTCCAACCCATGGAGTGGCACCTAATTATAAATGATTAATCCTATGTGCACAAAACTATCTCCTTGATCCAATATCAAATCACAAGTGAGTGTGAACAAATCTCAAACTAAGTTAGTTATGAAATATCTTGAACCACTTGTTAGTGAAAATGTGAACACTTTAATACCATCTATTAAGTGTAGAATGGGGATTAAGAAAAGAGAAGAAAAGAGACTAATGGGTCCTTGCAACTAGATATGATCAATTACACATGTAAAAAATCACATTGAAATACTAAGTGCCCCTATGATAATCAATTCATGTTATCAAAATACATTGATGTCAATTTTTTATAACTAATAATTCAAATAAGAACTGATACTCTGTACAAGGCTCACTCACTAAGAATTATTAATCAAAGAACTAGGAAAAATGGTTATTGTGGCTAAAAAATGTCATTATAAGGTACCCAAAAACCAATAAAACTACATCCAAAGTGGATAAATAGCCTATGTTATAAGGTGTCCTAATAAGCATGAATTAAAAACTCAACACAATGTTGAAGTAGTTACATTGGATGTTATTATTTCCATCAAACATAAGTGCACTCAATTGGACTCAAAAGTCAAAAAATTATGGTGAGAACAAGTGGTCTAAATCTATTACTGAATATTTTACAAGTGATGTGGATGCCAGACAATAAAACACTATCAATTTTAAATCCAAAACTCATAGAATTAATATTAACCAAAAACATATTAATAAAATAAAAGATGTGGTGCACTAAGGTCTAACAATGAACACAGTACTTAAATCAATATAAGAAAGAGAGTGAGAATACCCTACTATGATAAATTACATATAATAATGTGTGATGCAAACTCAGGTAGATTATATAATTGAGTGTTGTTTTTAAGGGAGTATTAAGTATATAATAAGGAAATCACATGCAAAAAACTAACATCCAATGGAAACCTAGCTATAAGATGGTATAACCTAAGATAATAATATATAGATTCAAAATGATTGTAAGGGTTGTATCCTCATACATAGGTATTTAAAAATAACCTAAGGATGGATAAAGGAAATATTACTATGGTTATATTCATAGGCCTATATAACCTAAACTAAGATAATCTAGGTGAGTAAAGACGTAAAAAAAAAACACTACTCTAACAATAGATATAATATATCTATATATTTTAGTAAATAAATAAAATATATTAGGGATATGAGTACTTACCTTGAGTAGGCTTATCATTGCTTCAATCACCCCCTTAGATCTAATGGCACTTTGTAAGAGATGTAGGTGAAAACCTAAAATGGAAAGGAAATAGACATAAGTGTCCTTCATTTGGGACTCCAAAGACTAAGATTTCTCTCATTGTTTTAAATTACTTCTATTGATATTCAAAGGCATTGAGCAAGACTATACTTACATAAGAATAAACTACTATTTCATAACCTCATAAATAGTTATAGAAGATTTTTTGTGAGAAAGTAGAGGAAATGAGTTTTTGCTCATATAAAAATAATATTGTGGAACCATATGAATAAATTTTAAAGGTCTTAAATTGACCTAGCTCAAAATTTGATGAAATTGATCCATATGGAGTTATAATAATGTGTTAAAAATGATGTAGTACTGGGTTGACCATGCCAATCTAGTAAAAACATGAAATCAATTTAATCAATTAGGATCAAACTATTCATAATTAGGGGGAAAACTAAATAGAAAGGGCTAATTTAATAGGAAATATGTATGTATAATGGGATAATATGAAATCTCTTAAGAATAACCATGAACCAACCCCACCCCTTTCTTGGTGCACTCCTTAAGATATGTAGTCTAAGAGCTTGATGCATGAAAGAGTCTGACAAAATATATATATTGTTAATAGATAAAATATATAAGTGCATATGTATGCTCCATCAAAATCTCATCACGTGTCACAATACTGTAACATGGCATGGTGCTTTGTGAAATAAAAATAACAACATGAAAGCATAAAAATAAATTCTATTAAGATGAGACAAATGGATGAAATGACTAAACATAACATATCCATATCTCAACTTACCTTTCCATTGAGAATATTTATGCAAATACATTAGTCTTCATCATCGTACACACAAAAACTTATTATGGTAATCCTAATTATATAAGGCTAAAAATGGAATAAAATAAGTGTGGGAATATGCAGGGGATTAAATGAATATATGCATATGAAACTCTCAAAAAAGAGTAAAAAAAATTAAATTTTAGCAAGTCGAGATGATAAGGCTAAATTAGGACCAACATATCCAAAAAGAATAGAAAAAACAAAGGAAAATTTGGCAAGTCTAGATGATAGGGTTAAATTAAGATTAAAAGATCCAAGAAAAATAAAATCATAGGTAAAATAGATCCAGATAGAAGGGACTAGACAACCAAAAATTTAAGGCTAACTTAAGTCTAGATGACCCAAGGATAAAGTGATAAAAGTTTAATAAAGGAAAACATAAAATAGAGAAAGAAAAATAGAAATACACCAAATCCTAAAATAAAGGTGATTAAAAAATCAAGATTCCAAACGTATCTAAGATAAATATTATAAATAAAGGCAATGACCAAGATATAATATCACAACTCAAAGATGTAGCTTCTACTCAAATATGCTAGTGTAGAGCGAAATCTATAAATACTAACACTTGTCACATTTCTAACATGTATAAATGAGATTGAGAATAAGATATATAGAATATGAGATATATTTAAAAATGAACCTATCTATCAATGTGAAATAATGGAGGGAGCATAAATAGGGTTCCACAAGGAAAAAACATCTCTTTTCCAAACACAAGACACTCTAATTATTTTTGTAAGACTAAAAATTTTCAACATTAGTGGCTCTATGGAACTCAACCCATTAAGTATAAATATTAGGATAACTAATGAAGTATAAGTATCATCTTATGAATATGATACATAAAAATTAAAATAATCTTACCTTCCCAAAACATGTTATTCATTCCTTGGGACCCCTTATAGATTCATCATCTTATTGTGAATATTGGACACCTACATGTGAAAGTACGTGGAATAAATTATATATGTAAGACCTACCACCCTACTCTACTAGCGTACTATACCCCATTATATCTTTGCTTTATTATGATCCCAACTATGGGTTTTGAGTTTCAACAAGGATAGGGAGACATGCCAAAGAAGATCACATAATTTGGTGTGATATAAATTTTGAAATTATGTTTTAATTTTTATTTGTTATGATATTGTGTCTTACAAATTTTTTGGTTTTTTTTAATTTTTCTCCTTTTTATGGACTTAAAATACAAATAATGGATGTCTATAGACATAAAATTAATCATTAATGCTTAAAAATATTTATCTTAGCATCCTTACCCTTACTTGGTCTATTCACCATTTTTCTAACTTGAAATCTATAGGAGATCCTTCACTATCTTGTAAACATTGAAAATATTATATAGATATCTATATTTTAGTTTTATCCATCCCTATTCAATTCATAAGCACGTGGCAGACCTATCCCCCTAGTATTTGTTCTTATGGGAAAAGTCTATAGTATCTGGATAGACTTGTATTGCACCATTATCCCATAATTTGGCCTTGTCTCTTGCACTCCAATGGTCATGTTTTTAGATTGATATGTTACAAAACAAAGCTCTTACACATATTTTATGTCGATTATAAAAAAAATTATAAATATTATCCTATAAAATTACATCAAGGATAAAAATTCTATCCCCACTGAATATCTCTAGAAAAAACACCATCCTGAATAAAATAACACTATTTATTCATATTTCAACTTTGTATCATTCTAACAATCCATAGCCAAGTCTTAATATTGTTTATTTTAGGTCAAGGGAATCTATTGAGAATCATTTTAATTAAAAATATAGTTAAATTCATTCTAGGTTCATAAACATGGATCACATAATCACTCTAAGAAGAAGAACTATATCAACATAAGGCCCATTTGGGATATATAGGCAACACTCAATCATAAGGGGTTTTTTAGGCTAGTTTAACTATCCTTAATAACCCATTTTTACTCCCTTTTATTATATAATTATCATCTAGTTCATGTACAATATTAGGGATTGATATTTGGAGTCTTTTGAATGACATATTTGGATACATAGATCAATAGTCAACCTTAATAAATAGTTGCATAGGCCCAAATCCAAAAATTAGGAATATAGTCACCTAGAACATGGTCAAAGTCAATAGAAGATATTGAATTTCACCCATGTTCATCTCCCGTAGGCTTGTCCTAATATATTTCTAACTATTTTTTCTAATACGACTATGTTTTTAGGTCATTTAATATAGTCAGTACTTACAAAAATATACACAATCATATTTATTTCTCTTTTAAGGGACACTCTTTAACCCCAACCTAGTTTAATATTTTTTCAAATTATTTAGATTATTATAATTAATTATATTTTAATATCATATCAATATATATCAACATTTCCATTTCAATAGTTTAATTCAAATTAGTTTAAGTCTTCTTAAATTGAATTAGGGTTAAACATTGTAGTGAACCCTTTTTTTTACAAAATTTCTTACTAATTTTTTCTTGATTTTTAGGATAAGATTCATTTCAAATTTATTTAAATTCCTGACATTTAATTAAAAACAATTTTAGATATTGGATAATATCTAGCGCAAAATTATTCAATTTATTCAACCTTAGATTAAATATGATGATAAAAAATATTCTTACCACATTGGATCATTCTGACATAGAAGATATTTCATTCAACCTCAAGTTGAAATTTGCTTGACTTATGAATACAAAAATATTTTTCCTCTATTTTTTTCACTTCTTTTACTTATTTTAAAAACTTTGTTTCAACATTTTTTAAACTAATTAATGACTATCATGAAGGGTTACACAATATCCATTTATATAAATCATGGCATGAGGGGTTTACCACAATACTCATAGCCATAATACAATACTAAACATATAGTTTAGTTTCCACATAACTCAAACTATATCAGATAAACTCCTATAGTTCTTTGTTTACACCAATAATAATCTTATTTTATCCATCTAATTTGTAGTGCACCTGAGGGGAACATATCACCCAAGGAAGTTACTTTCAATTTACCCTAAAAAATGGTTTTAGTAGACTACATACATATTTATACCTCTTTATTTAGTGCTATGAAACATTGGTATCATACGAATAAATGAATGATAGAGAGTATATGAGAGCCTAAAAATAATTCAAACATATTTTCATTCCCAAAATTTGATCCTGGGGAGCATCTATGAGATTAGGTGCCTAGAAGAGATGTGAGTGACAATAAGGGACTTACATCTACCTATTTTAGGATTATTGTGAGATAAATCTAGGGAATAGAATACAATTATTAGGCTTTATAATATAGTTTTCTTGAAATATATCTTTGAGAGATGTAATGTCACCACCAAGGATTCAATACTTAGTTTGATAGAAGAGGTCTTAGCACATAGTCTAATCCCAGTTCTAGAGAGATATTACATGTCACTTCACCAATTCTATAAAGGATGGGAAAGGTAGTTTGGTTTCAAAATCAATATAAAATAGATGGTAAGATAAGGCAGAAAAGATATTCTTCATTTGTAAAAGATATTAATTCTTTAATAACAAGTGTGTGTCCACCCACAATTATACCAATGTGCACCAAGTTATAAGAGAAGCTCAAAATTACCATCACACATGGAAGGATTCTAAGGAAGTGATGATAATTCTTGATCTATAAAATCTTCACTAAGTATAAAAACATTAGAAGGACATGTGAAATTACACATAGGATTTTTAAAGTTACTATGTAATTTCAAGCACATAGACTAAAGAGTGTTTCCAAGGAAACAAAAAGAGTTAATAAATAAATTAGAGTATCAAGGAACATTATAATTACTACATTCATCATATGCAACAAATCACATTATCAATTCTTTAATACTAGCATGTATTCACAAAACACATGAATTAGTGGGCAACATCTATGAAGATAGTAACACCATTGAGAAAAGTAGTAAAACTTGCATTAATTTCAACAAAGTTTGTTATTACATGAAAATTATGACCCATTTAAAAGAATTTATACTATATAAATAAGGATGGGATTTGCCTCTTAATATCACGATATTATCATATTTGGCCATGATGGTTGTAAGAGTTAGTTCCAATAAAACTCACTACAATATTCTTGTCATCCTCCCAAAATATCTTTCATGGACCCCTAAGAGAAAGAACTAAATGGATAGGGGGACCACCTCCCTATTACATGGGAAATGCCTCCTTAATTGATAAGGTAGTTACCACTAAATTAAGTTATTGATCCAACTTAGCAAGATTCATAGGTGGATCTTGGAAGATTATCTCAAGTTAGATTAGTAACCATTCATGGATATAGAGTGGGACCTCCATGTAAACTTTCACATCTGACACCTAACTAATGCTAGCCATGGATTGGGTTCCCAGCTTGAGAATCACTTTGGCCCCAGCCCCATTAGCTTTTTCTACCCTTTTTCACATGATTTGATCAAATTGGGCCAAATGGACATTGAATTCTTGTCTATCTAGTAGGGTGTCATCTAGGGTGAAATAATATAGTGATGTTGACCTCTTTAAAATAGGTTAGTATTTTCCCCTTGCCCTTAGCCAAATGCTCAAACACTATCTTTATTGTGGCTATTTGTTCCTCTATTTAAGTCCTCATGTTTTTGGCATAAGTCTAGTAGAAGTTTAAGTCTACCAAAGCATGAGTGTAAGCTCCAAAAACATGTCTTTATGAATAACCATAGTGAACCTTCTACACTTACTATCCATATGGGTCACTCTTTCTAAATATGTTTGGGTGCATTGGATGTGCCATCTACTCAAGGATAAGACCTTGGCCACATTTCCAAGGGTTTTAAAAAAATATTCCAAGATGTCATGCCCATTTTTTTATTCCCCTAAAGACAAGCATGACACACAACTACAACAAACAAAACACCAATGAACATGGCTAGATACCATAATCCATTCAATCACACATATGAAAATACAAATCATGTAATTTCCATTAAGAATCAAATAGGTGTAAGCCACTAATAATGAATTCTACAAGCCCTGATTTGTTTAGCCTATCTCTCATAAATTCCTTCATGAGCTTGCACCAAATGATAACTACGCTTATGATGTTGATATGGTTGTCAATTTAAACATAGGTCATAACTAATGTAACCAACATCCATATGGATATTTCAGTGGGATCCAAGGCCATGTTATCTTTTCTTCAATCTTCCAAAGACCTTTCTTGCCATGTAGTGTCCTCTCACTTGCCTATTGATCTAACAAACTTTCACATTTTCACCTATATTCCTAATACTATAGACCATTAAGATGATGCCATGTAGCAACATCCCATTAATCTATTAGCCCAGAGACTTTACCCTCTATACAAACTTCTTTAGGATAGTGTCCTATAATGAGGATGTCATGTGGAAATATCCATCTAGCCCATTTCCCCAAAGGGAAGCTATTTTTAATGTCATCTCAAATATCATGAGTCATTAGGTTGATGCCACATGGAAACATCTTGATAGCCCACTGGCCTAGAGGTAACCTTCTTGCATGGTCATCTCTAGACTATGGGTTACCAAGATGATGCTACATGGAAATATCTTGCTAGCCTACTAGTCTAGAGGAAATCTTATTGTGTGATCATCTCTGGGATTGAAAGTCACTAGGATGATGTTGTGGAAACATCTTTCTAGCCCATTAACTCGACATTGATTGTACAATAGACCAAACTGATGTCACTCTTGGGTTAGCAAGATGAAGACATGTGGATTCCTCTAAACCACTTCACAAAAAAATTGATAAATTTACTAAGACAAAATTATAAAAGAACCCAAGCATTTAAATGTCTATTCTAAAAAAGGCCTATAAAATCTCTTCATAAAATGACTAAGATAAGTGCTACGTAAGCAAAGCTACATAGGGAACTCATCAAGTAGATAAGGTAAATACTTCTCAAGGTAACTTGCCCAATTAGCTAAGTAAAATATCAAAACAAAATAACAAATAAATTATTTGGCTAAGGAAAAAGGTTTCATAAAGAAGCTTAGTGAATGCCTAAGGTAAGATAAATACCTATACATGTTACTATAGACTGTAAGATCTGATTAGAGATCTAAACCTGGAAATGGATTAAGGCACACAGATAATGCTAGAACAATTCCTTTTATAAAATGACTAAGATACAAGCCAAAGTGATAGATAAAATTATTGGATGAAGAAAAATAGGTTAAATCAAAGGTAAAGCTTGAATATTAGTAGTTTGTCACTATTAACACATTTGAAACTAGGTTTGTCTTCCTCAAAATGTCTTTATTATTCTAAAAACTTGAATTTTCTTAAATTAACATGACTTGACACTAAACCAATATTCTTATTGGTTTAGTCAATTTTCAAATAATCACAAGGAAAATTATTCTAGATGTTATCACTTATGGAACTCCTCACTCCTATGAACCAATGGGTCTATTCTTTAGAAGACTATACTTATCACATCAACACATAGATCCATTTACTCCATTAATGATGAGTGGTCAAACAATGCATTTATTAAGGTGTATAAACACCAATAAAACTTAAGGTTGAAGTCTTTTTATAGTTATTATAGAAGAGCTAAGATTTATTAAAATTCTATTTCATTTATTAGATGGTCTCATTATAGGGAAGGTTTATAGCAGGTGGTTTACTTAACTACTAAGACCAAATAAACTTTTCTCAAGGCATCCTTTTTACCACAAATAACATCACCATTTAGATTCAAACAATCTAGTTATATTTTTTACTTCTAATAACAAAATCACAACTATTTATTTGAGTTACATTCATTTACAAAAGCTCAATCCATCTAACCACAACACATTATGATTATAAATAGAGACATTATGCTTATAAACAATCCACTCAAAACAAAAAATTAAGTAATAAAATCAATATATCAATTTAATTAAAAGAGCCCAAAAATACTAAATAATTTTTTTATACATATAATGTCTTTTTGAAGTTCCTATAAACCAAGTATTCATAACAAATACTACATAGTTTAACATTTTTTTTAGTAAATATAAAATAAATATTTTAATCCATAGTTGTAATGTTATTGTTGGAATATTGCCATTGATGTAAAATGGAAAAGTAACAAAAATGTCAAAAAGTAATGTAATTTTTGCATACAAAGAATGATATTTTCAAAAATCAATACCAAAGGATGGAAGGATAAATTGTCTTAATTTGAGTGCCCAAGTATGAAAGGGACCGGCAATAGTAAACAAAGACCAACAATAAAAATGTATTTAATTTATTACAGCATTAATTAAGGTTGATCAACATAGAATATTTTTTATCATTAAATGAAGCTTTTTATGTTTTTGTTTATGGATTAATCGCCCCACTAACACATAGAATAGTGATAATATAAAATGAAAGGCCGACCACCTTTGAAGAATTTGTATCCTTTGCAATAAATCACAACCTTTTAAGAGGCATTAGAAAGGTATAAATATATATAGAAGTTGGAGAGAGTATCGAATAAAAGTGAAAGTGTGAGATATGTGAACAAGAGAAGGAAGCAACTATGTGGATAATAAATATATATATCATACAAACATATACAAGTTTTAAGAATGGAATTAATTCTTTCTATCATAAGCAAAATTTTGTAGAGAATAAGAGGAGATTGAATTTTCAATAATTCATTGATGAAGAAACAATAGTAAGGCAGAAGATTATTTTAGTAGAGATTAGTGCCTTAAAAATAAGAGATTAGTTGGTGCTTAGTAGTGGGGATTAGTGTCTTTAATAGGTCAGTGCCTATAATTTTTTTATTAGTGGGGATTGGTGTCTCCAGTGGGTTGGTTCCTAAAAATTGTTTAGCAATACGGATTAGTGTCTCCAATAGGTTGGTGCCTAAAAATTTTGTAAGAAAAATTTTATTTGTGGCTGGATTTGAATAGATGATCCAAGTAGTCATTTTCTTCTTATTTTTCTCCCAAAAGGGCTTCCACATAAATATTTTGTTCTTAATTATTGATGTTGTGTAATTGATATTATTATGATAATCAATTTGAAAAAGTATAATATTATATTATATTGATTCACCTCCCTCTCTTAGTATAAATGTGTGCTCATCAATTGGTATCAAATCAGGTTCTTTCAAAACTAGTCTAACTGCTAGAAGGTAGATCTCAAGATCACACATGGCTGGTCAAAAAGGATTTTACACAAACAAGACTCCATTATTTGATGGAATAAACTATACATTTTGGAGTATAAGGATGCAAATACATTTAATGGCCGTTGGCTTTGATAGATGATAAATAGTAGTAACTAGATATATAATGCCACAAACTCCACCAATGGATACAGTGGGAAAGAAAGCGAATGAAAATAATGCAAAAGCCATTAATGCAATTTTGTGTGACTTATTAGAATCACAATTTTTTAAAGTAATGCATTGCAATTTGGTAAAAGACATTTGGGATAAACTTCAAAACATCTATGAGGGTGATGACAAGGTAAATAAATCTAAGCTTCAAACACATAGAAGATAATTCAATAGTTTGAAAATAAAGGATGAAGAAAACATTGTAACCTATCTACTTCAAAATCATTAACACCATCAGAGGGCTTGGTGAAAAGGTGGAATAATCCATAATAGTTCAAAAGGTACTAAGGTATCTACCCTTAAGATTTGATGCAAAATTTTCTGATATTGAAGAGATAAAGGATCTAGACTCATTAATAATGGATGAATTTCATGGGATACTCATGGCTTATGAAATGAGAATCTAAAAAGAAAAGCCATCAAAAAGGGATGAAGCCTTCAAATCTTCAAAGGGAAAAATAGAGAGCCTGAATCAAGAGATGGCACCAATAATGAACAAGATGAGAAGGAGGCCCTATTTGTCAAAAAGTTTAAAAATGGATTTGGTAAATAAAAAGGTAAGTTACCTTTCAAGTGTTTCAATTATGTTAAAATTATATATTTTACTGATAAATGTCCACATAAAGATGATAGCGATGATGAGGAAAACCATAATGAGGAAAGGAATAAGGAAATTAAACTTCAATACAATAAAAAATTCAAATAAAATGAATATAAAATAAAATTGGTAAGCATAAGAAAATCCTCTATTCTGAAAAGGATAGCATCTCAACTGAGGAGAATGATGAAAGCATATTAGACAGTGACAGAGAAGAAACTATGTTCATGGTAGTAGAAACAAAGAGTGATGTCATGGAAAATGAAGATAACTTTACGAATGAAGGAAAAGAAGAGTAAATTTATAAGAATAATAATACAACAAAAATGAAAGAGAAGTGGATCTTAAAGGAGAATTCATTTGAGCCTTAAGCATGATCAAGAAGCTTAAGAAAAAGAATTTGAAACAAAAATTATAGCTTCAAAAATATAAAGAAGAGGATTATGTTTTAAAAACAAGAATGTCACAAAGTATTATAAAACTAGAAAAGACTATCATCAACCCTAAAATTCAACTAGAGGAGGTGAAAAGGATAGAAGATGTGGTGAGAATCCAATTGAAGACAAAAAACAAAAATTGTGAGAGGTTAGAGTCTAAAATTATTTCCTTGAGGAAGGAATTAGAGAAAATGACAGTGAATCTAAACAAGAGTCTTAAGTTTGAGAAGATTGCCAAGATTTTGGATGATATTATAAATGGACAAAGGTCACTATTTATAAATACTAGTCTTGGATAGAAAGAAAATAAGATGGAAAATAAAGAAGACTCCAATGAGGCACCAAATAAGTCAAATGAAGAAAAACCAAAGAGTTATGTTGAAGCCCTAAAAATCCCTATCAAAAGTCCTATCAACGAGAAGAAAGAAAATGAGATTCCACAAAAAACCAAAAAAATTCATGAAGATAACAAGGATAAAAATACATTCAAAGATCATTTCCTCTAAGGTAGGCACATATGACCAAGTTCCAGAGTTCTTTTTATGTTTATTTATATTTCTATAATACTTTTGGTCATAAAGTTAGAGATTGTAGGGCACATGCAAGAAATTATTTTGTATATAACATAAGTTCTTATGGATCTTCAAATAGAAGCTACAATCCATTTAATCCTTTATTATATTACAATTTTAGATGATATAAGTACAACTTTGGACATATAGTATGTTTCTGTAAAAGAGCTTTTGTGGAACCTCTTAGACAAAATAAGGTGGATACCCTTGGCAAGAAAAAAGAAGAACCTATAAAAGTTTGTAAGAGGAAGTAAGAGAAAGAAAAGGAGAGAACTATGCTTGTGAAAACTACATTTCATGCATAATAAGTATCACTATGTTTATAAAAAAATGCACCAATTTAGGGAGAGATAATCAATAGATTTTTTTCAGCTCTATAGATTCTTTGGTGATATGCATTCAGAAGATAGAGAAAGATCAGCTAATGAATATTATTTGTGAGAGTGATGATGCAAGTGATGGTATTATTATTAAAAATAAGTTAGAGAAGTAGAAATAGAGAAAAAAATGAAATTTTATGTCTTGAAATTCAATGATTGTAGTAAAATGATCATAAAAAATGATGCCATTATGAATTGGAGTTTCCACTATGAAATTAATCATAGATATTGTATAAGTTATAGTAGAATGAAATAACCAGGGTGCAAAACATATTACAATAGGTATGGGCTAGTGTTAAGTGCATTTATAGAAGGTCGCTCTAAACTAGAAAGTGATCAATCTTAGAATATGGAGGATGATATGCAAATAGAAAGGGAAGTGGAAAAGAGGATTTACCACTTGAGTAGATAGAGATAATCCAGATGGATGTAGATGATGTCAAAGGGCCTAGATTTGATCAAATTCAAGGAAAGAAAATGATAAAAGAAGAAGTCCTTATGTAAAAGGATATGGAAGAGAAGAAAGATACCCATTCAATTGTGGTGATGTTTAAGAATATGACATGGATGTTTCCCATGATTTATTTGTGGATGGAAATATAATTAAAATCCCTTTACCATTGATTTCAAAGGGGAGAATTAATGAAAGGGGGAGGAAAGGAGGAGAATTACAGAAAAGGGGAGTTTCTCTACATATTTTCCATCAATGAAAAATGTGGATATTATTAGAATATTATCATTAATTTCAAATAGAAAATTAACAAAATTATCAAAAAGTAATAGAAATATTAGAAAGTAACAAAATTGTTTAACATAATTTTCCTATACAAAGAATGGTATTTTTGAAAATCAATATAAAAACATGGAAGGACAAATTGCCTTGGTTTGGGAACCCAAGTATGAAAGGGACCGTCAATAGAAAATAAATACCAGTAATAAAAAAATGTATTTAATTTATTGTATCATTAAAGACAGATCAGCTTACAGGAGTTTTGTTAAGCACTAAAGGAAGGTTTTTATGTTTTTGTTTATGGTTTAATCACCCCACAAAACATGGAAAAATGATAATCTAAAATGAAAGACCAACCACCATTGGAGAGGTTGTATCCCTTGGGATAAATCACACCCTTTCAAAGAGGCATAAGGAAGGTATAAATATATAGAGAAGTTGGAGAGAAATTATGGAACAAAAGTGGAAGTGTGAGATATGTGAAGAAGAGAAAGAAGAAAGTGTGTGGAGAATAAAAAGATATGTCATACAAACACATAGATTTGAAGAATGGAATTAATTAATTCTATTATATGTGAATAATATAAGGAAGCAAGTGTGTGGAGAATAAAAATATATATCATACAAATACATATAGATTTGAATAATGGAATTAATTCTATCTATCATTCAACCATAAGAAATTTTTTGTGGAGAAGAAGCTGAGATTGAATTTTCCATAATTAATTGATGCATCAACAATATTAATGTGGAAGATTATTTTAGTAGAGGTTAGTGTTTCATAAAGAAGAGATTTGTGTCTCTTTCAAAGGTTTTGCTTAGCAGTGGGGATTGTTGTCTCCAGTAGGTTGTTGCTTAAAAAAATTTAGCAATGGGGATTGGTGTATCTAGTAGGTTGGTGCCTATAAATTGTTTAGTGATTGGAATTGGTGTATCTAGTAGGCTTATGCCTATAAATTTTATAATAAAAATATATATTTTGGCTAGATTTGGACAATAGATCCAAGCAGTCATTTTCTCTATTATTTTCTTCTAAAAGGATTTCCATGTCAATCTTGTATTCTTAATTATTAATTTTGTGTGATTAATATTATTTTGATAATCAATGTGAAAAATTATAAGATTACCTTATACTAATTCACCTCCCTCTTAGTATAAGTGTGTGTTCATCAGTTATCCAAACTCTTTCCTTTTGTAAGTATATTACAAGTAAGTTGGCTACTAAAGCATTAATAATACATCAAATTTCATCCAATAATTTACATAGTAAGAATCACATATTTATGCATGATTAAATAATAGAGGACCATTTAGTCTTCAATGGTGCTCCTCATCTGCTCTCAAGCATATAATGGCCATAATAAGGAAGGATCGCCACCTAACATTTTGTCATCATTAATATGTTGTTCCAAAAACCATCGAACTTTAGACTCACAACTTTGGATATGTTTATATCACTTGGTAAATGGAATGGTGGATATCTAAGACATGGTATTTTAACATAAGTGAAATATCATGCATAACCTATAGTCTTATTCCCATTTCTTACTCAAAAAGACTCTTAGTCCCAAATATAAATCAAATAAGCATTCAAATGATCATTCAAATGAAGTTAAGCATTCAAAAATATAAAATTAGCAAACAAGATTTCACAACATAGCAATGCCCATCAAAATATTGTATTAGTAAGAGGATGTCTCACTCTATTACTTTCTACCAATGGTCATGAAAGAGTTGAATAACCTACACTATGACCAGCATAAGAGGACTTTAACTACTACCACTATGACATCCAAGTAAGGGTTAAACAACCTTCAACCATGTTTAACATAGGAAGACTTTGACACATTATTATCATTACCTTCATGGGAAGATCAAACAACCTTAGACCATGCCCAAAACAAGAGGAATTTGATGTACTACCAACATGAATATGATGCTTACATACCACCATCACTCAATGTCATAATAGCATATATGTGTTCACACAAGAAATCATAATTCATGTCATTAAAGTAAGGAGGAACTACCTCTCTAAGGCCCTCAAATAAGTAAACACTACATGGTATCTAATACATAACCATATATAAGACAATAAAATAGGCAAAATAAAATAAGTGATCTTATTCTATTGAAATCAAAAGATCAAATAAGAACATAATCATTTTAATCCAAGGAAATAACTAAAAACATAGGTTAAAATAAATCTTACCTATCAACTTCAAGACCATCTAGGCACTATCCTCTAGTTATCTGGACTCGACTCTTCTCACCATTTATCCCTATTTATTTATATCTTATGCTTAGTCTAGATTATTTCAAATTTGTAAAAGTCCTAAATTATGAGAGTTTGAATCTTACATATAGGCATTCTATAATTATCCAACCATCAGTGTTTGCCAACCCATGACTCATTAAGGAACATTCTTTTCCATGTTCCATTAAGGTGCATGGCATCTCTTACTGTATTCTATGATTACTTCACTAACTTACTTACCTCCTTTCTTAATGGATTATAGTTTAAATAAATCAATAGAAGATCTATTATTCATCCACTAGATAATTTAGATGTTGGTTGTAAGATCTAAAGGATAGGCAACAATAAGTTTCACTAATCAGGCTTAAAGGTTGGCTGCCTAATCAAATGCTACATCATCAAAGGTGGAGAACTAGGCAATCAATTACTTATCATGAGTCTAGTAAGGTTTTAAGGGTAAAGATATTTTTGGATAAAATCATGTTTGGCGTAGTCTATATCCTTCATTGGCCCTTTTCCTATTTTTACACACTCGATGCACACATCAAATTCCTCCAACATAATAGTCGAATCTATAAAATTTAATCAAACAAGGTAATTTCAATCAATTAACCATATCCAATAATTCATATAATATCAACATACACATAGATAATTTTATATGATTAAATACATAAGTAGTTGTCATTTCATAAGCTTTGAAGCAATGATTCAACATGATTTAAGTCAATATATCTCATAGACATAATCATATTTCATAAAGCAACATATATATAAAGGAAACATAAGCATCACACTTTCTTTAATAAGCAATCCAAAACATGATTGATAATAGGTATTTATCATGGTTCTCAACACATGAAAAAACTTCATAAATCCTTACATGCCTTAGTTAGACTGACTTAACAATACAATTCAATAATTAGAACATATAAGCCATAATTTAATAATCATCTTTGTCAAAGATAATCACTATGCAAAATGAGGTTTTAAAAAAGGTCTCTATAACTCTAACAATCAATCTTACTAGGAAAGTGATCCTCACCTATAATCTAAGCATGTGAACTTCATCCTACATATATTCCATGAGTTTATTAGTGAGGTCTTTGGTATCTCAGATCACTGACAGTGGGTGCTCAACTATTTTTTCTTCCCCACTAGGTGTCCTCATTTTGGTGAGTGGTAATATATCTTACTCAATCCTCTAAACAATTGGGTTCCCCTCCTAAGTGAAGGTTTATGTGAGCATTCACTTCATGCTCTTTGATTTTTTTTTGAACTACCATTGGACACCCAAGTCCTTATGATATACCATCTCTAGTATTTTTTCACCTAATGACTCAATGGACTTGACCCAAATTAGTCCCATAAATGTCCATAAGGCATTGGAAGGTGGAATGGGAAGGGTGGTAATAACTAAATTGGAAGTTAGAGATCTAGGGGGAGAGGGAGAGATGAAGTGGAGGGAGAGATAGAGGAAATGGGTAGAGGAGGAGGGGGCATGGGAAAGAAAAGAGGGCGGATGAGTGGAGATCCTCATGGGAATAATTGGGCACACCATTGGTTCTAAGTAATAGATATTTACCAATGTCACCTAAGAGTGGAGTGTTTAATAAGAATGATGATATCAGCTAGTTAAGTTTGAATCTTTGGGCCCCTGTGATAATGAAAAAGGAGGACTAGAGAGTCATGAGAGGGAAAACCTCAATAGAGGGTTGAGAAGGAGAAATTAGAACTTGAATAGGGGGTTATGAGGGAATTAACTTTAGCTTCTTATTGGGCCTCTTGCCCATATTATTTGGAGGTATGGATATATTTAGAGAAGCTAAGGTGGAAACTATAACTTGAGTATCCTTAATAACTAGAGAAGTGACTATAAGGTCAGTAAAGATGGGAGTCACTTAAATTGTATAGATAAGTGCACTTAAAACTGAAGTAACCATTAGAGCTATTGAGGTGGGGGCTCTAGGAAGTGTCCATGCTAAAGGGTTAACCAATAGAGCCACTAAGGTTATATCCATGGTGTATGCTAGCATAGTGAAATTAGGAGCCATTAGGATATGAGTGCTCCTCAAGGATATAGACATGATCTACATTGAACAGGTTATTAGATTGGATGAGGGCCATGTAATTGAGGAACCTAAAGACTATAGGGGAGCTATGGGGACTCTAGTGGGTGAAATGGGTTTATCAGGGGAAAGATGGGAAGTGATAATGTTGAATATGTTAGGAAATATTGATAATTTTTGACCCCACATGTCAAAAAAGCATCACCCTTATCATTTGAAGCTCTACATACCATTCTAGTTTGCTTTGAAAGAGCATATGTCAATCAGAATAGTTGAAAGGAGAAAATATTAAAGGACTTCAGGTTTTACAACAATAAGGGTTCTTCTCAAAAGGGTAAACTCATTTTACAAAAAACCTAAAGGCCATTTCAAAAGTTTCGAGGACCCTTTCAACAATCTCAAAGGTCATTTGAAAAATTTATGAAGGGTCGATCCTTGAGGAAATGGTACACTTCAAGTTTGTCAAAAGGTCACTTCTCAGGAAAAGGGTCCTTTTATAGGTTTCTCAAAGGGTTATTTCCCTTCAGGAAGGTTCATCATAAAAATCCTGAAGGGCAAAAAATAAAGTTCCAAAGGGCACATTTAAGAATGCCAAATGGCTATTTTTGAATTCCAAAAGGTCATTACAAAAAGGCCAAGGGGACACTTACAAAAAATCCAAAGGGTATGTGCCCTTAAAAAGGAGGCAATTTCAAAATTTTGAGGGACACTTTCAAAAATCTAAAGGGTACTTTCCCTTCATAGATTTCATTTGAAAAATCCAAGATAATTCCTTTAGACTTTTTGTCCAAAGGAAAAGTGTGTAATACAGAGTGTCGAACATTACCAGAGAGACAAAAATCCAAAAAGAAAGAGAACAAGTCAAAAAATCCTAAAGGACTTTTCAAAGGCAAGTATACCATTTCATCTTTCTAAAGGGTCATTTGGAGAAAAGATAAAGGGTCACTTTGCAAAATCTTGAAGGGCATTTTCAAGTTTTCAAAGGGTATTTTTGAAAAAGGATCAATTACCAAAATCCCAAAGGCTATCTACCCTTTGTGAAAGTCCAAAACACAAAAGCTAAAGGGTTATTAGCCCTTCATAAGAGTACATTTATAAAAAGTTTGAAAGGCCATTACATAATACAAAAAGGCTTTTCAAGGCTCCTGAAGGGTCACTTTTTGGTGGAGGGATCACTTTAACTTTCCCAAAGGGACAATTTTAGGATGGACCATTTCATTTGAGAGGTGGTAAATAAAGGCCATGGTAAGAAGTCTAAGAGAATTCTTTCAAACAAATTGTTTGAAAGAATTATTTTGAGAATATTTATTTGAAGGAAAGAAAGACACATGGTTTCCATTACACTTTTTGTCCAAAGGAAATGGATATAAATGACTTGGAAGGATAAGCTCAAGAGAAAAAGATGCAAAATGAAATACTTTTAAAAAAGTCTGAAGGGAAAGAATAGAAGCAAGATAAGCCATAGAATATACTGAAGGAAAGTGCATAAAGAAAGAAGTTTTAGACATTTTATTCGAGAGACAAAAGTTTGAGAGAAATAGACAAACAAATAGCCAAAGATGAAAACAATAAGCAAATGACAAAAAGTAATACATGCATGAGAACAATAAATGGAGTCAACATGGAATTTCATGCCATTAGAAGTTCATTTGGAGTTGGTTGGTTTAAGTTTTAGTTGACTATTTTTTGTATTCTTTATTATCTCCTAGTCAATCTCATGTATCCAAAGGTCCAACTCAGCTTCAAGTGGAGTTATTAGTATGAGATGTGGTGTGACTTTCCATATAAGATTTTGACTTGTCAAACTTGGATCCACCTCATCCCTTTAAATGCCAACATGGTGTTAATTTCATGTATGTGCTCTTGTTTATCTTGTTAAAGCTTCAATGTTATAGCAATTCAAATAGAATTATAAGTTCATCATTAGTATTGATTTCATGCAAAGGAGATTATTCTCTTATTTCAATCAGTTCAAGTAGAGTTATTTATTTGGAGATTGGCATAGCTTTCCATGTATGGAATAGATTAGTACAAAATAGGCCCACCATCCTTTTCAAATTCCAAATTTATTTTCATGCAAGGCATAAGTCAAAAATAAAGGTTATTTGAAGACTGCATTATCTTTTGATAGCTCAAGTTTGACTTGGTTAATGTGGGAGCTGACTTCCTTTTCTATTTTCAGTGCTAACCTCTTGGCTATTATATGTTTTCTATATAAGTTGGCTTTTTAGCCTTGAATTGGATCCCTCTTTTGTCAAGACAAAAAAAAAATCCAAATATTGAGTTGTAACCTTTTTTAGATTAATAGAAGGATTGTTTTCAATTTCTAGCTACTTATATAGTGTATTTATGTTAGTGATTTACACATGTGATAGATTTTTTCTTCCTTAATAAGTCTTTATTCTTACTTAGTTACTAGCTAATTAGATTATGTAGGTCATATTCTATGTTTGATGTCTTTTAGCTAAAGTTATAGTGGAATCAAGTGGGTTGTTAGTGCCTTAAATCAAGCCTATTCCATCATTTCCCTAAAGCTTTAATTAATAGATGTGACCTTTTCATGAAATACTTATGCATAGTGGTCAATTGGAGTTGAAGGTTCAACCCTTTTCTTATCTAGATCAACATTTTTTAGGATCTCAAATTGAGTGGATCAAATCAAAATTTAGGTGTATCACCATAATTAGATAAAATTTTCCTTCAATTTTCCTTTACCCTTTTCCCACAAAGTTTTTAGCATAGAGTAAGATCCTAATTGATACACCAAAGGGAGCTAGCCCTTATAAACTAGAGATTTAATCCACTTAGTAGGTCACCCATAACCTAGGATTGTTTCCATGTTTTAGTAGACTGTGAAAGCCTAAAACTTCCTTCAAAAGGGTGTGAGTCTAATTGACAATAGTTTTTGGCATGCTTAGTGGGACCAAAAAAATAATATTTTGCAAATCTAAAGAAGTTCAAAGTTGAATAAAAGTGTTTATAGTAGAATAAAATATCTATGTTCATCATAAGCTAAAGATTCTTCAATTTGTAGAGTTCATAGCATCATTTAAGAAATTCTTTCATTCTAAGGGTTACCATAAGGTCAACAAGTAAAGGTGTTCCTTTTAAATGTATATCTTATAAGAGATAAAGATTTAAGAGGGAAAAACCATATCCTCAAAAATAGTATTTGCCTCCTAATCATGCTACTATTCTAATCACTACAACCCCCACTACCCAAATGGCCATCAAAAATTAGGTGTTTACTCCATTCAATAGAGGTAGCCCATTGAATTTAGCCCAATTTAATGACATTATGGTGTCTTCACTCAAGAGCATCCCATTCTTCTCAAGATAAAATCAAATAACTCCTATTGAGCATATCCAAGATGTGTCTAATCTTTGTTTAGTCCATAATGTTGTTGAGGATAATGTTTCTATTAGATTGCTTATTGCCTCCCTCAAAGGATAAACATTGCAATGGTATAAAAACCTTATAATAAACTCCATTTCCACCTGGGATGAATTAGGTGCATCCTTATTCAAGTAATTTGAGGATAAATTTGAGATCACCTATCTTTAGTTGAATAATTAACTGACATAAATAGAGCTCTTCATGAGTTCATGTCTGATTTTAACTTTAGATTCCAAAATACATGGACTAAGATACTTGTGTTGATTAGGTCATTTCTTGAATATGCATTTTTGTATTATTTAAAATCTCTTAACTCTAACATTAGTGTGATGATACAGTCCATGGGTAGTACTCTTTGCCAGATGCTTATGAGGTTTTAATAAGGGCAAAAAATAGTTTCATATAAGTTGGTAATCTTTCTCCAAGACCTCAAATTCCTATATTTATAGAAGTAAATTACATACTAATTCCTCAAGTTCCATCCTTAGCTCCTATTCCACCACCTCCAGCTTAAATTATAGCCCCTACTAGTCAAGATAGTGAGTAGGAGAGTTGAAAATCTTGCTACAGTCCTTTGGGAATAAAATAGTACAACTCAAAAGGTATCAATATTATTCTAATAGGCCCTATCAAAAAGAAAATCAAAACACCTATCAGGGATTCAAGGATCAAAGGCCTCTTTATCAAGGTTTCAGAGAGAATAGACCACCTTATCAAGCACAAGGAGCTATAAATCTAGCTAAGCCATATGCTACCCTTGATCCTAATGTTCTTTCCAATTCAAAGGCTATTTTTACCACCCCATCTCAAAACAACATGATGCAATATTCAGGTTGGCAGTCCTCAAATTTTAGTGATGCTCAAAACCAAGCCTTAGTATCATAGAACATCACTATGCCTCAAATAACACAAGAAAAGTTTTCTTTTCAAGGAGGTCAATACCAAGATACAAGTTTGGCATCACAAGGAGAGATTCATCAAGTTAAATGGTATCCTAATGCCATTAATATAAATTGGCAAGTAGATGATCATGTTGTTTTTACTTGAGGTGTTGAAACTAATAATTCAAGTGGTCAAGTTACAGTTATAACTAGAGCTAAAAAAGAGCCATTAATGAGCTACAAGAGATAAAAAATTCTTCAATTACTCCTCATGTTATTTATAGGATTACAAAATAACAACTCACTGCCCTTACAACTTAGAAAAATTAGAATACATAGGTTAGTAAAGTTTAGTGAATTCCTCTAATTTGTGAGCAGCCAATGCTTCAAAAAGTGCAACCAAAGGTTAGTGGATCTCAGTTTAGTATAGTAGATCAAATGAATAATTTTAACATCATAATTAGTATTTGGGATTCTCTTTCCATTCTAGGATAAAATGATAAGCTCATTTAAGAGCTTTTAGCTCTCGAATTATCTCTAAAACTGGTTGAGAAAGAAGGTGGTGTCTTGATTAACTCAGATCAACCAACTAAGCAATAGGTTTGACATGTAAATGATATGGAAAAGGTAGAAAAAACTAAGGTAAAATTAAATAAAACTCTTTCTTTTTATCTTTATTTGATTATAGATGATACTTTGGTTCATAATTATATGGTGGATAGTGGAGCTAGTAATACAGCCATGTCTAAGCAGATTGTAGACAAGATTGGCCTCATTTATAAGAAAAACACTAAAGGGGTATTATAATTATATGGGTCACCAATAAATATAGTAGGCATTATCAAATATCTGAATTTGATGTTACATGCTTTTTCCAAAGTTACTATTTAGCAGGATCTTGTTATGGTAGACTTGCCTCCTTACTTTGGTATATACCTTTCAAGGGACTTCACTTCAAATATTGGGGGATAATTATCAGCTAATTGGACTTATTTTATGTTTAAAACTAGTTATGGTATCAAGGTAATAATTCATTTTGAAGCTATTGCACATTTTCATATGGAGCCATATATGCTAAGTGTTGTGAATACTAATTGTATCATCACAAAAGAAGTACTAAAATCTAGTGAAGTAGAAAGTGAATCACCTTTGGATGGAGTTCTAGATTTGTTTCTTGATGATTGATATTCTACCTTGCATGATCATGATCCCTAAAATCTGATTGAAGAAGGACTTGGTGTGTATTGCCTTCATGAGAATGATGTACCATTTCTAGCCATGGTCAAAGAAGATGAGTCTAATGAAGGTTTGTGGAAATTGTGCTTTGATGGATCAAGGAATAACCATAGAATTAGAGTTAAAATAATGTTGCTTTATCTAAAAAAATAAAGGTATTTCTCTTCTATTAAATTTTAGTTTGGTTGTTTAAATAATGTTGTTGAGTATGAAGCATTAGTTCATGGTTTGCAGTGGGCTAGGAAGATGAAAGTCAACACCTTACAAGTTTTTGGTGATAGTGAACTTATAGTTCACCAAGTAAGAGGTTTAAATATATGCAAATTTTTTTTGCTTAAGTCTTATAGGCATATAATATCGGACTTTAATATTTCCAAGCTTTTAACATTCAAGCAATACCAAGAGGTGAGAATAAACATGCTGACAGGTTGGCTACCATTGTGTCACAATTCAGTATCTCAACTGATATAAAAAATGAGAAAATTCAATCACATATAAAGGTGGTTTTAAGGCCTTCTATTTTAGATAATCAAGATAATTGGCAAGTGTTTGAGGATGACAATCAAATTGTGATGTTCTTGTAAGAAGAGGCTAAGTTTTGTTCAAAAAACTAGTCAAATCACTTGCAGTAATATGGTGATTAGATTATACAACTAAGAATGAATAATTTTATTGAGGGATTGGTCACACTTGAAAACATTTTTAGTGGTAATGATGAGATAAAGAAGGATAAGTCATCCTTGTCAAAAAAAAAAAGAGAACTATGCCAATGTAGAGATTATAGCTAGTAAGATTTTAAAGTTGGGTAAGGTATGCACTCTTTCACAAAAGCAAGATTTTATTGAGTTATGCACAAGTTTTTATGATATGTTTTCATGGTATTATATTGATCTCAAGGGATTTGATCTAAGTTTGGCTCAACACACCATTGAGTTAGATGAAGAAACTAAAACAATAAGATAAAGACAAAGGCCAATCAATCCTAAGCTTAAGCTTTTGATGAGAGCTGAGCTTCACAAGCTCATAGAATCTGCTATTATATTTCCAATAAAGCACTCAACTTGGGTGGCCAATTTCATTCTAGTATGAAATAAGAATGGTGAGATTCATTTATATGTTAATTTCTATGATTTAAACAAGGCTTCACTTAAAGATCACTATTTATTTCCATCAATGGATCAAATTTTTTAGCTTATTATAGGTTTAAAGAGGTTTTCTTTGTTGGATGTATATAGTGGTTACAATCATATTTTAGTCAAGGAATAATACCAATTTAAGAGTCTTCATAACTAAGTGGGGGACATTTGCATATAGAAAGATGCCATTCGGTTTATTTAATGTTGGAACAACCTTTTAGAGAGCCATGGATATGGAATTCTAAGGATTTTTAATAGGTTTGTACTTATTTATTTGGATGATATAACATTGATTTTAAAGAATGCAAAATATCACATGGTTCATCTCAAGCAAGTGTTCGAAAGGTGTAGGCAATTTAGGGTATCTCTAAATCCTAAAAAGTGTGTTTTTACCATTCATAAAGGTAAGCTTATTGGACATATTATTTCAAAGCATGGTTTAAGCATAGATTCTGAAAGGATTGACTCCATTCTTGCACTTTCCTTACCTAAGCACAAAAAGGCTATGCAAAGCTTCTTTAAGAAAATCAACTTCATAAGGAGATATATTTCATATTTTTCCATTTTACCAAAGCCACTTACAGCCATGTTAAATAAAGATCAGAGCTTCAACTAATCCAAAAAAGGATTAAAAGGTTTTGAAGATATTAAAAAGGCCACATCTAGTGCTCCTACACTTATAAATCTAGATTTCACAAAAAAAATCATTATGTATACTTATGCTAACATGGACACCATTTTAGGCATTCTTATGTAAAAAAAACATGAGGCTTTGGAGTAACCAATAGCCTTCTTCAGCCAAGCATTGGAAGAGTATGAAACAAGGTTTTTTTTTGTTGAAAAGCATGTCCTTTCAATTATAAGATCTCTTAATAAGTTAAGATACTTGTTGTCTAATAATAAGATACATTTAATGGTTTTTCATCCAAGCATCAAAAAGTTTCTCTTAAATAAGGATATAAGTGAGAAGAGATCTAGTTGGATAACCAAGGTGATAGAGTATGATGTGGAAATTAAGGTCACAAAGCTGATTAAAGGCAAATAACTTCGTGAGCACTTAGCTCAAGACTTACAAGAGAGTAATGAGGCTATTTTGGTGTCAAATGATGAAGATGTTGTAGGTAGTTTCATGACTTAGTAAACTATTTCCAAGATGGTATTTATCTTTCTCATCTAACTGCTTCAAAAATAAGATATTTTTGGTTGAAATCAATTCTATTTTTGCTTATTGATGGTGTTTAATTCAAGAAAGATATCAATGGCATGTTGCTAAGATGTATAGAGCTAAGACAAACTCAGAAATTACTTGAAGAATTCCATGATGGATATGGTGAAGGACATTTTTCTATAAGAACTATATCCCTTAAGATCATGAGAGGTGGGTACTATTAGCCTAGTATATTTGGTGATTGTCATGTATGGGTTAGAAAGTGTAAATAGTGTGCTATGTTTGTAGGAAAAGTGAAGCTTGCAACCTTACCTTTTTAACCCATTGTGGTGGATCAGCCCTTTGTCCAATGGGGTTTAGACTTTATTGGTCTCATAAATCTTTCTTCAAGTTTAGGACATAAATGGATTCTAACTACTATAAATTGTTTCACATGTTGGATATAAGTAGTGGCATTAAAAGAAGCAAATGAAACTAATGTTCTTGATTTATATGAAGGTTTACTTACTAGATTTGGATTTCTTTCAACTATTATTTCTAATAATGCAATGGCTTTTGTGGGTTCTAGAATCAGTCAATGGGTTGTCCAACATGGAATTTACCTGAGCACTTCATCAAAATATTATCCACGGGGCAATGGCCTTGCTGAATCTATGAATAAGAACTTATTAAGGATAATAAGAAGGACTATTGAGTATAATCAGAGGTCATGGCATCTCAATTTGAAGTCATCTCTATGAATTGATAGGATTACCTATAAAATATCAATATCCAACTCTCCATACAAGCTGGTATATGGTAAGGAAGCAAGGTTACCTATTTCTCTTAAATTTTATACTTTGAAACTGATGCATCAATTTGAGTTATTAGAGAATGAGCCTACGAAAATTATGTATGCTAAGATTATGGAGCTAGAAGAGATAAGAAATTAGTCCATGCTAGCCATGAAGATTTATCAAGCAAGCACAACTGAAGAGAGCTTTTGACAAAGGAGATTCTTCACAAAGTTTTAAAAAATGAAATTGGGTCCTCAAGTGGGATGAGGATAGAGCTTAACTAGGAAGGCACACAAATTTTGATTCCCTTTGGAGTGGTCCATACATAATCTCCATCTAGAAATCCCATAATGCCTTCCAACTTGTAAACATGGATGGTTAGGAGCTTCCAATCTCAATTAATGGGATACATCTAAAACATTACTGCTGAAGAGCAAAGCTCCTTATACATAATTTGTTTTCTTTCCTCTAAGTTTTGTTCAGGCACAAAATTTTAATTCTATATTATTATGAATAAGTGATTGTTTGCACATTTTCCTTATTAGTTAGTTTTTGTGTTTTGTGTGTTTCCCTACTTGTTTTGAAGGATGAAGGTTATCTCATGCCAAAACAAAGTTTACAATCATGGATCAGATCTATCATTTCTTTATGAATTTAAATATCATGTATATGGATAGGTTCTTAAGCATAACAGGCATATTTCCTAGTGGAGTCGCTAGAATGTTGATAATTTTTGACTCCATAAGTCAAAAAATCATCACCCTTATCATTTGAAGCTCTACATACCATGTTAGTTTGATTTAAAAGAGCATATGTTGATCATAAAATTTTAAAGGAGCAAATATTAAATAAGGACTTCAAGTTTTACAATAAGAAGGGTTATTCTCAAAAGGGTAAAGTCATTTTATAAAAAATATGAAGGCCATTTCAAAAGTTCCAAGGACCCTTTAACCAATCTTGAAGGTAATTTTCAAGATTTATTAAGGGTTGATCCTTGAGGAAATAGTCCACTTCAAGTTTGTTGAAAGGTCACTTCTCAGGAAAAGGGTCTTTTTACAGGTTTTTCAAAGGGTTCTTTCCCTTCGAGAAGGTTCTTCACAAAATCCCAAAGGGCAAAAGACAAAGTTCTGAAGGGCACATTTAAGAAAGCTGAAAGGCCATTATCAAATTTCAAAATGTCATTACAAAAAATCTAAAGGATGTGTACCCTTTGAAAGGAGGTAATTTCAAATTTCTGAGGGACATTTTCAAAACTCTGAAGGGTAATTTCCCTTTGAAGAGTTCATTTACAAAATTTGAGATAATTCTTTTAGACTTTTTTCTGAAGGAAAAGTGTATAATACATAGCTTCAAACATTTTGTCTGAGAGACAAAAAGTTGAAATAAAAAGACCAAGTCAAAAAATATCGAAGGACTTTTCAAAGGCAAGTGTACCATTTTATCTTTTCGAAGGGTCATTTGGAGAAAAGCTGAAGGGTCACTTTACAAAAGCCTGAAGGGAATTTTCAAGTTACTGAAGGGTATTTTCAAAAAAGGATCAATTAATAAAATCTTGAAGGGTATCTTCCCTTCAGAAAATTTTAAAATACAAAATCTGAAGGGTTATTAGCCCTTCAAAAGAGTACATTTATAGAAAGTTTGAAAGGCCATTACATAATATAAAAAGGCTTCTCAAAGTTCTCGAAGGGTCACTTTTCGATGGAGGGATCACTTTAACTTTCCCAAAGGGAAAATTTAGGGATGGATTGTTTCATTTGAGAGGTAGTAAATAAAGGCCACAGTAAGAAGTTTGAAAGAATTCTTTCAGACAAATTGTTTGAAATAATTCTTTCAAGAAGATTTATCTGAAGAAAAGAAAGACACATGGTTTCCTTCATACTTTTTATCCAAAGGAAATGGATAGAAATGACTTGGAATGATAAGTTCAAGAAAAAAAGATATAAAATGAAGGAATTTTCAAAAAGTTTAAAGGAAAAGATCAGAAGCAAGACAAGCCATAGAATATACAGAAGTAAAGTGCACAAAGAAAGAAGTTTTAAACATTTTATTTGAGAGGCAAAAGTTTGAGAGAAATAGACAAACAAATAGCCAAAGATGAAAATAATAAACAAATGGCCTGAAGCAATACATGCACAAGAAGAAGAGATGGAGTTATCATGGAATTTCATGCAAGTGGAGGTTCATTTGGAGTTGGTTGGTTTAAGTTTTGGTTGACTATTTTTTGTATTCATGATTATCTCCTAGTCAATCTCATGCATCCAAAGGTCCAACTCAAGTGGTGTGGGTTTCCATGCAAGAGTTTGACTTGTAAAACTTGGATCCACCTCATCCCTTTAAATGCCAATATGGCATTGATTTCATGCATGTGTTCTTGTTTATCTTGTTAAAGATTCAACATTCTAGCAGTTTAAACAAAATTCTAAGTTCAACATTAACATTGATTTCATGCAAAGGAGATTGTTCTCTTATTTTAAGTAGTTCAAGTAGAGTTCTTTATTTGGATATTGGTGTAGCTTTCCATGTATGGAACAAATTAGTCCAAAATGGGCCCACCATACTTTTCAAATGCCAAAGTACTTTTCATGTAAGGCATAAGACAAAAATAAAGTTTATTTGAAGGCTGCATTATCTTTTGAAGATAGACTTGGTTAATGTGGGAGTTGACCTCCTTTTCTATTTTTAGTTCCAACCTCTTCGCTATTGTATGTTTTCTATATAAGTTGGTTTTTCAACCTTGAACTAGATCCCTCTTTTGGTAAGACAAAAAAATTTGCCAAAGATTGAGTTGTAACTTTTGTCAAATTAATAGGACTATTTTCAATTTCTAGCTTTTGGTATAGTGTATTTATGTCAGTGATTTACACATATGATAGAATTTTTCATCCTTGACAAGTCTTGATTCTTGCCTAGTTACTAGATGATTAGATTATGTAGGTCATGTTCTATGTTTGATGTCTTTTGGCTAAAGTTACATTGGAAGCAAGTGCCATCATTTCCCTCAAGCTTTAATTAATAGATAAGACCTTTTCATGAAATACTTATGCATATTGGTCAATTGGAGTTGAAGCTTCAGTCCTTTTCTTGTTTAGATCAGTTTTTTTTAGAAGCTAAGATTGAGTAGATCAAATCAAAATTTAGGTGTAACACCATAATTAGATAGGATTTTCCTTCAAGTTTCTTTTTCCCTTTTCCCAAATAGTTTATAGCATAGAGTAATATCCCAATTGATACACCAAAGGGAGCTAGCCCTTAGAATCTAGAGATTCAATCCACTTAGTAGGTCACCCATAACCTAGGATTGTTTCCATGTTTCAACACACTGTGAAGGCTCAAAATTACCTTCACAAGGGTGCGAGTCTGATTGACAATAGGAACCTATTAAATAGAAAATAATTAGGTAGTGGGTGAAATAGAGATAAGGGGATGCCCCAATGGGGTAGGCCTATTAGGACTAGGTAATAGTGGAGGTGCTCTTATGGCTATTGAGGGTTGGTGGTAGTGGGCGAATGGATCTCCAGTGGTACTTAATTTTGTTCCATATCTAGGCTTGCCTCAAAGCTATTATCAATACTGAAGTGCATCACATATTCTAAATATGGTTGAGTGACCTACAATCATGTAAGTAGTGGTACAAGGGTAGATACTATGAGAGATGGAGCCCTTAGAGGTGAAGGTTGTGGTATCCCCTGTATAATCCTCTTAGAGATTTAAGGCATGGTCACCTGAATGTCTCCTCCATGTTGAGCCAGCACATGGCCTAGGGTTGGTTATGATGGAGGTGCCTTTATTTAAGGAGCCTATGGAGGTGACACAAGCCTCTCTTTGGTGACTAGCCTAGATTGGGCCTACTTCCCTTTATTCCTCTTACTCACATTGACCCATTTTATCACTTCATATTCATTGATCAGGTCAAGATGAATCTCATAAAATCATGGGGCTCATGATGGTAATTAATATTGATTTTGGCCATGTGTTTCACCACATGGGTATGGATAACCCCATGGGGATATCAATCTTAATTATTTTACATTCCCAAGATGCAAATTCATGTTGGTTTCCATCTCATATAGTGAAGTAATATTCTTATACTCATGGTGGTGAGTGATGATTTGGAATTCCAGGCATGTCTTCTATGAGAAATTAGTTGAGAACCCCATGATGCCCTTAACTAATTTATGAGTAGTTTATTGCTTTGTGAGGTGATATGAGTTATGATAGGTTAAGGGAAGAGGGGCATGTTTGATTTCCTCCACTTGAATGATGGTGTGATCTATGTAATACTAGTAGGCCCCTATGGGAAAGAGCATCCTCCTTATTTCGTCATAAAATCATGGCATAGGCTTCTTGTTGATGGTATGGTAGACCATAACATATAAGTAATCACAAATGACCCAAATGTAATTTTCGTAGTGGTGAGAATATAACTTTTATAACATGACATAAACTACATAACCCATGGAATACATGGTGGGAATGTTGTTCTTTTGAATGAGTGGGTGGTACACATTATTTTCACAATGTAAAAAAACATGTAGAAATTAACTCTAGCCTTAGCCTCAAATATGCTCTTGATGAGGTTGAAGTTGATCACATTTCCTAGGTATGGGACCTCTTATCTCTTGAGGATATTACTCAATAAGGGCACCCATAATATGTTTACTTGCATGGTGTCTTTGGATCTACATAAGAGATATAAGATGAGCATCCCAATATAAACCCCTTCTTGAAATAAGTGGATGGGACAAGTGTCAATGTCACCCTTGTCGGTCCACTGATCATGGTCAACAACCTAATCCTTGAGAACCTCATAAATCTCATGTTTATTGTCCCATACATCTATTTTTCTCTAATCATAGGTGATGGTTTAGTCTGGGAGGTTATAGTACTACTTAAAAGTAACCCCCAAAAAAAATATACAATTATATTCATAAAGTTGGTTGAGTAGACCAGGGCTTAAGCTCCTTGCTGAGTGTGCACCATAATCTATAGTAGATTTATGATGAGGTTTCCACAAGTTAGTCTTGGTCATGGCCTTATGCAATCATGATCTCCTTAGGGTTGTGAGTTCATCAAGGAACTTAGTCTAATTTTCATCATCATCTAAGGTGGACTCCTTCACATCTTCAATTACCTTGAAGAACTTGTTGTAGTGATTGAACTACACCAAATTTGGTAAGAAATTGGTGTGTAAAAGTTTAGGCTCTAGCTTGGGGTTAGAATATGATGTGGCCATCTCTTAGAGTTGAGGGATTACCTAGCATGTATATCTAATTCAAAGAGGAGAATTTCAAGCTTGAGTGAGCACTCTAAAGAATAACTCTTGGTAATTAGAAGTGGTAATGGTAAAACCTAATTGATCTGAAGACTTATAGGACTTTATAGAGATCTCCTACATTAATGGATTTTGGCATCCCACCTTGTGTGAATTCAAATTTGAGTTGGTGGCACAATCTACTTGGTCATTCCTCAATCTAGCATTAACTTGGGGAATTTTAAAAGGGGATCTTATTTTAGATTTTATGGTGATTAGGCATTTATTAACTATCCAATTAGAGCCTAGTTACCCATATTAGTTAATGCAAGGGGCATGGTAGGAACATGCCTACCTTAGCCCTCTATGTAACCTTTAATACCACTGAGCCAGACCAAATTCCATCTATTGATTGGGCACTCTATCTATGGGTTATGCCAATTAAGTATGACTAATATGTCATCCTTTTGTCTCTTCATGTACTAGAGTTGGTTACATGTGATTGTCGATAATATGTGGCATTCTATGATTAGTTTTTGGTTCTAACTATATTCCTTTCTAGATCAATTGGGATGCTCCTAAGATTTTTATATCATCTTATATGAAAGTGAAATGTGATGGGTTGTGGTTTTTTGGACTTCTCATTCATTAGGTTCTCTTAGGCTCTAATAATTTTGACACCCTCGAGAGATTGGTAAGTTTGGTAGGTTCAACATGGTGCTTTCTCATTCATTGGGTTCTCCTAGGTCTCTAAAAAGTTTGACACCCCTAGGATACTGACAAGCTTCATATTTTTTGTGTGTAACTTTCTCATTCATCAAGCTCTCCCAAGGATATGATAATTTTGACACCCCTGAGGGACTTACAAGTCTAACATGTTCTATGTAGCACTTTCTAATTTTCTAAGCCCTCCCAGGGATCTAAAAAATATAACACCCTCAGGATACTATCAAGTATGATAGATTACACATGGTTATTTTTCATTTTATAGGCCCTCCCAAGGCTCTAAAAATTATGAAACCCCTAGGAGATTGTAAATCTGATAGGTTCCACATGGTGTTTTCTCATTCGCCAGGTTCTCTTGCAAGATTTATGGAAAGAGACTAGGTTAAATTGAGGACCATGTAATCCATTAAAAGCTTACCTTCTAACTAGAGAAGCTTTGTGATATTCCAAGTAGGACTCTAGGATGATGTCATCATAATAAATCCTACATACTATTAACTCTATGAAATAATACAATTAGTATAATAAATTCTAAGTATGAGGAAGATTTCACTTTATGATATAGAGTGGCTACATTTTCAGTAACATAGGAAACAAAAGGATCTCAATGGCTACCACTCACTTGTAAAAAATGTCATGAAACACTCAATAGATCAAGGTAAAATAGGCATTTAAGGAATCTCACAATTCAACACCAAGGGCAAGAAGATAGGAGCTCCAAGATACTTTTGAGTTGATAGTTTTTAGATGGGTCCCCCTTTTCTTCAGTGAAAATGGTGTCATTTTGACCAAAATAAATGGTTACTTTATGGGGAAAATCTTACCCCAGCATTTAGAACCTATACTATAGGTCTTCATTATTGAACCTATAGATAAGAAAGTGGGGCTCTTTTTTTTGAAATGTAGTAAGTTAGAAACACTTAAGTCTATTTCATGAAATGACATACTAGGCTTTGTTCCCTCTAATGGCCACTTTGTGAAATAATGCAATGTTCCTTTCACTTTTCCATGAAGTTATTGAGTTATCTCATGTATGTTCAGGATGTTCAAAGTCTTTTAAATAGGCATGCATTTCACATATTCTTGGCTCACTAGGGGGGATGAAGGGCTTAGTCATTACTTTACTACTAGCCAGATGTTTATAACCTCGATAGATATACCTTTGGTTTTAATCTAGGCCTTGCTCCATTGCCATCTAGGCTAGAAATCCCATGTTGAATGTTGCCTAAATCACCCTTTTTTAATAATAAACTCAAAATTCTATGTAAACTTTATACTTCCTTTGTTCTAATATTCTAATTTTAGATCTATGAGGGTTGTAGACCAATATAGCCAAGGTGATGGATTGGTTCACTGAGATTTTAACATATAGGTGGCCCTTGCTTATTTTTTGGTTCTCTACATCATTAAAAATTCCATTAGAGTTATGTGAAGACATTTATCAAATCAAAGTTTTTCTTAATTCATTTACTCAATTCTGAATTTGTGGCTCTTATTTCCTACAATATCTCAAAAATAATTGATTTGCTTATCACTCTATTCAATATTGGGGATCTACCATCTATTTTCAACTCTAGCACTAGGATTCCATTCTAATGTCACCTTTTAAGTAGTTAAAACTTTATGATCCAAGGACCTAAACTATACTCAACTCAAATCATTGCCTTACTCTAAATTGTTATGTGTAGAATAGGGGTCAGGCACAAGGCACACAACACACAAACCAAAGAAATAAGGAACAAAGAAACACAACCAAAAGAAGGAAAAATAAAATTAAACACAAAATAGAAGTAAATAAATATAATATAATATAATATATTGTTGTAGCAAAGTGTTCACTTAAATAGGCACAATGTTTGGTCATGCATGAAACTCTGGTTATCAAGCATTTCTAGGGTTACAAGAGTTAGGCACAAGGGAATCAAGGTCTAGTGCACAACATTTAAACACATTGTCATTTTGGCATTAGTTTCCCATAAGGTGAGAGCCTTATGCACTCACCTGAATCATGATAGTGAGGGGACTAGGTCTGTATTGGGCTAGTTACATCATGGTGCAACCATGAGTTATGTAGGGTATAATGGTTTAGGATATTCACTAAGTCTCTGGTATAGAAGCTTAAAAGGATACATTTGTCAGTGCATGCTTAAATAAAGGGGGATAGACATGGGGATGTCCATTCATTCTAAGTTTTCCCTTCGATGTTGGGTCTAGCACAGGGACCTTCATAGTGGCTAATAGGTCTAAATAGTGCAAGGCACCACTTACTACAAGGTGAGTCCCATTTCATCAACATTATTCATAGGGAAAGAACTTCAAAACTCAACCAATCTATAATAGGCTAACATATAATAACAATAATCTATATTCATTCATTAATATCTTATTTCTATTACAATAACTAGTGGTAGCCTTCACTAATCAACCCTAATTTTACTAATGTTAGAGGCTCATAGATGATCATGGATTACATTTTCTATTTAGCACTTAGGACTTCATCTTTTTATCATTCTCAAATTCACCAGAGCTTCACTAAAAAATTATCTCTCCTCTACTCTTGGAGGTCATCTTCTTTTAATAGACACTGGCCACTCCTCTTACTGACTGGATAGGCACGTGTCGAAGGGTGGGTAAGTGAGAGTTTTTTAGCTCCATTATGCCATATGAGAAAACTAAGATGCATGTCAAGTGCCAAGCTATCGGTCAGGGATGTATGCCTACCTACTTCACTAATATCTCTATACTACTTGATATTAAGCACAAAATATATTGAGAAGGGGGTGAATCAGTATATTATATATCTGTTACTTAAGATTATTTCTTAACTTTAACCATTTAATCACACATTCAAGATATGCAATAAAATTGAAACAATAATATCCACCACATAAGAGAGAGAGAGAGAGAGAGACCAAATTTTTACGTGGAAACCCAAAGTGAAAAAAACCATGGAGAATAATCTCAAGTATATGAATAAGCTCCAACTCAAATTACAAAGTTCACAAGCACCAACTTGCAAGAGCACCAAACCCTTTGTTGAGCACCAACATAGAAACTATTTGTGAGCACCAACCCATAGTAGCACCAACTCCTTACAAAGATTTGTGAGCACCAACCCTTCTTGTGTATAAAACATAACTATTTCTCAATGTTGCTTACTCAACAAATGATATAACTCTACATATATTTTATGTTTCTCTCCTCTAAAAAAATATAAACCATGCACTCTGTTGCATATTTCAAATGGCTTCTCAAGCCTTTATTTATAGCTTTCTAAATGACCTTTGAAATTCACCCTTTGTGACCCTTCAATCTTCATAGAAAATCGTGCCAAACTTGCATGACCCTTCGTATCCTTGTATTTGAAAATTCACATGGTGACCATTCATAATCAAATGCATCATTTCCTCTTTTGTTTTTATCTTGGTGACTTTTCATATTCCTCAAAGTGTCCCTTCATATAAAAATGTGCCATACCCTCTTTTGTCTTCACATGGTGACTCTTGAAATTTCTCAAGATGACTCTTCATGAGAAAATGCATCTCATTCCTCTTTTGTCTTTACCCTATGACTCTTTGACTTCTCCATGAGCCCTCTTTTAACTTATATGCAACTAAAAATATATTTATTAATATTAAATAAATATTAACACATATTAGCCAAGATATGAATATTAAAAATAACATTAAATGCAATGGGGCTTTTATCACTAATACTAGACCTTTGACATTAATGACAATATTTCTAACAATCTCTCTCTTTTTCATTGATGGCAACCTCTAACTAAAACTACCACATCCTAAAACATGCATTGTACATGCTAACCTACATATATTACCATCTAAAAAATATACAGTAACTCCCCCTTATTGTAGTAATATGTACATATTTTTTGTACCTATTTTTACACCTGTACCTATTTCTATTCTTCTCCCCCTTTGACATCAATGGAAAAGGGCCTATCATGGAGCTAACACTTAGCTCCCCCTCAACTGATGTTGATTCTCAATGGCAAGAAGTAAAATAAATCACTCCCAACTTATCTCATAGATACTCAAATGTGTCTTTTGGTAGATCCTTTATGAAAATATTTGCAATATGCTTTATAGTACTGATATATTCTATCTTAACCTATTGATCTACAACCTTCTCTCTCAAGAAGTGATATCTTATAGGAATATGGTTTGTTCTTGAATGCATCACTAAATTATTCAAAATATTAATAGCACTTGTGTTGTCAAAAAAAATAAAAATAGGTTCATCATATTTTACCTTGATATCTTTCAAAATTTGCTTCATCCAAATCACTTGAGTACAACATAATACCACTATAATATATTCTACTTCATCTGTATAAAGTGATACTAAATTCTACTTTTTTCTTAGCCATGATAATAAGCTATCACTGAGAAAGAAAACTCCTCCACTTGTACTCTTTCTATCATCTAAAAAACCTGCCCAATTTGAATCTATATAAGCAACCAAAGTAAAATCTCTACATGTGGGATATCACAATTCATAATTCAATGTCCCCTTGATATATCTAAATATTCTCTTCACCAATTGAACATAATTATTTCTTAGAGTTGACTGATATCGTACAACTATACCTACTACATGCATGATGTTTTGCATTGATGCTATCAAATATAAAAGACTACCAATCATAGATCTATATAAATATTGATATGTAATAGGTGAATCTTCATCCTTACCTTATTTTCTATACTCATTTTTATGCCAACTAGTGTACAATCCTCAAAACTAAATTTTATCAACATTTTCTTGGCATATTTACTTTGAGATATAAAAATTATTTTATCTGACTAAAATATTTATAACCCTAAGAAAAATGATAATTTTTCAATCATAGGCATCTCAAATTCTTTTTGCATATTATCAAAAAATTATTTTATCATCTTTTCAATGTTTCCTCCAAAAATGATGTCATCAACATATACCACAATAATCAATTGATGTTCATCTTCTATTTTGATGTAGATATTACTATCAACAAATCCTCTCTTGAAACCTTGATCCTACAGATACTTATCAAGTCTTGTATACTAAGCTTTGAGAGCTTATTTCAATCCAAACAGTTCTTTCTTAAATCTACATACATGGCTACTAATATTTGAGAGAATAAATCTCTCAGGCTGCTCAATGTAGACCTCTTCTTCTAGATTCTTGTTTAAGAAGGTAGATTTGACATCCATCTGAAATACTTTGAAATTTTTAAACACTGTATATGCAAAAAAATATTATAATAGCCTCTATCCTTGCCACTGGTGCAAAAGTTTCTTCAAAATTTATTCCCTCAATCTGAGCATATCCTTTACATACTAACCTTGCTTTATTTCTAGTCATTTCTCCATTTTCATTCAACTTATTTATGTAAACCTGTTTTGTTACTATCACATTATGATCTTTTAATCTAAGCACTAATTCCTAAGTATCATTCTTTTCTATCTGATTTAATTTCTCATCCATTACTTTAACCTAGTGCTTATCATGTCTAGCTTCTGAAAAAGTTCTACACTGAATTTTGGATAACAAAGAGAAATTAACTGGCTCAGATTCACTTACCATCATTTTTTTAGTGTGAATTCCTTCATTTATGTCCCCAATGATGTCACTTTTATTATAATTTATATGCACCTATTTGGATGGGATTTTGGTGTCCTTTTTCTCTTTATCTTCATCTAATTTTTTAAAATCTTTCTCTTCAATAATTTCAAGAGTGTCTATTATTGGATCACTGATTCTTTGTGCTCCATCTTCTTCTATTTTGACACTTGCATTTTCAATTATTTTTTTAGTTATTTTGTTATAACATTTATAAGTTTTAATTTTTCAATAATAACCAAGAAATATACCTTTATCTGCTCTAGATTCAAACTTACCTAGTTTTTCATCAATTCTCTTTATGAAGCATCTACTACCAAAAACTTTGAAATAATCAATTGTTGTTGGTTTGTCTTTTCATAGCTCATAAGGAGTTTTGTCACTATTAACTCTTAATAATACTCTATTTTAAATATGCACTATTATAGCAACTACCTCTCTCTAATATTTATCTGGTATCTTGGATTCATTTAGCATTGTCCTTGTCATCTCTTAAACTATTCTATTTCTCTGTTTAACTACTCCATTTTGCTATAGAGATATGGCTACTAAATAATGTCTATTTACTCCATGGTCTTCACAAAACTCAATAAACTAATCTAACATGAATTTTCCTCCTTAGTCTAATCTTAGTCAATCTTCAAATCAATTTCATTCTCAACTAATGCTTTGAATGCTTTGAAATATCTTAAAGCTTCTAATTTTTTATTTAAAAACATTACCCAAGTCATACATCAAAAAAAATTAATAAGCAACATAAAATAATTCTCACTTTAAATAATTTAAGTTCTCATAGGTCTACATAAATCAGTGTGAACAATCTCTAACATCAGAGTGGTCAAGTACTCTTTTATTTTGAACTACCTTCTGGCCTACTTCCTATATTGATAAGGTTCATAAAATGTGTTGGATGGCTTTGTAATCTTTAGAATATTTTTTACTGCATGCTTCTTACTGATGTTGACAAGATTTTTAAAATTTATGTATCTCATTCTCTTGTGTCATATCCAACTTTCTTTAATCTAATACAAATAACATCTTTAACCTTTGATGTCTGATAACATATATAAATTATTGCCTATTTTCTAAACATCTGCAACCAACACATCTAAATCTTTTCTCCTTATTTCAAAACCTTCTAAATAAAACTTTAGTTTATGTCACTGATCACACATTTGAATTACACTCAAAATATTATGCTTAAGATCTTCTACATATAAAATATTTTTAATTTTAGTTCTACCATTATCTAAACATAGTGTACCTTTTTTAGCAATTCTGGCAATAGTATTATCTTTGAATTTCACTGTGCCACCATTGATCTTCTTCAAGGTTATGAACTTGATCTTATCTTCTATCATGTACCTCAAACATCCACTTTCAATGAACCATATTTTTTTTTTGTTTCTTACATGCAAAGCTATTTGGACCAACATAGACTTATCAAGTTATTTCTTTCACCATGAACCTGTCTGAACTTTCTTCTTGATGAATGAAGCCTTGAAACTTTGGTCCTTCTTGACTAACTCAAACATGCTTCTATAATACTAAGCTATGTATCTGAAGTTATTTCACTTGTAAAATATTATGGCCTCTTAATTAAATCTTGATAGAGGAGCAAAAGAGTTATGGATTTTGCTTGACTCTGCATGAGTTTTCTTCTTCTTATTTTTAAAATTATTAGCCCTTTTTTGACATTCTATTTTTGTATGACCATATCTATTAAAATAAAAATAGTAAATATAAAAATAAGACCTATTTATGTATCTCTGACATGATTGCCTTTTATAACTTTGTTCTTTCCAACCTTTTTTATTTGAGATATCCTTTGTATTCTTAACTTCTTCCCTTTTTATTTCTTCATTTATAAGAGCTTCAGCATGGCTCTTTTTTTATCTATGTTAACCTTGTCTATAGCCTCTCCTTTCTCTTTTTTAAATCTGATGCATGTCTTATCTGACATTGATCTTTGACTTTCTAATATCTTATTCAACATATTAGTGTTATTCTCAAATTTTGAATCATTGGCTACTCTATCATTGATTGTTTTATTTATTTTCTCAAGATCTTCTTTTAAAGAAGCAATTTCAATAACATACCTTTCACATTATTCACTTATTTTTTAAAACTATCGTTAGATATTTTTTATTTTTCTTGGCTTCTTCAAAATGTGCTTGTAGATCTTCAATTGTTTCCTTTGACTCCTTTTTATTTTTCTCAATCTGGAGCTTTAATCTTCAATTCTTCTCAAGATCTTTTAACTCTTATAAGGCATCAATAAGTTCTCCTTCTAGAGTCACTTTAGCTTCATTCTATTCTTCTTCTTGATCATCTATACTTTTTCTTATGGAGGCATCTTCATTTATGGCCATGAATAGAATCTCTTCTTCTTCTTAATCACTGACTCCACTATCTTTAGCTGAGTTAAGATCTTTAGAATACAAACTCTTCTTCTTGAATCTTCCTTTAAAATTCTTATTATATATAGACTTTTCTTCTTTATTATCACTATTACCCTTATCTAGGCACTAAGCTAAAAAATGTTCAATCTTTTCATAATTAAAATATTTAAAAGTTAATTATCTTTTATATTTACTTATGCCTTTTTTTTGGCTTGCAAATGAATAGAGATCCATTGTCATCTTCATCATCGCTAGAACTGTCACTTGATTCTTAAATCTTATCCTTTTCTTTCTTTGACATCTTGAAAGTAGCTTCTCTCTTTGAGGTTTTCTCTTATTTGGTTTGCATCTCATATTCCATAAGAATACCATGTAGCTCATCCATATTTAGATTGGCTAAATTCTTCATCTCTTCAATTGCCAAAACTTTTGCATCATATCTCAATGGTAGAGATCTCTAAAAAATTGTACCATAATTGATTCTTCTAACTTTCTTCAAGACCTTGAATCTGATTAACTATTTGATCAACTTGAAAAAGATAACTTGCTATATTTTCTTCCTCTTCCATCTTTGTACTCTCAAACTATCTTCTAAAAGTCTGAAGCTTAGCTTGTTAAACCTTTCCATCACCTTTGTAAATATTCTCAAGTTTTACTCAGGTTTCATGAGTAGATTTATATTGCATAACTTTAACAAATTTTGTTTTACATAAACCACATAAAATAGTATTTAAAGCTTTAGCATTATTTTCACTTACCTTCTTTTCCATCGAAGTAGTTATAAGTATTTATGGCTCTTCATATTCCTCTACCACTGCTTGCAAAATGTTGAATCTAAGGGCCATCAAATAAGTCCTCATCTTTATGCTCTAAAAAGCATAATTTGTCCCATCAAATAAAGGTGTCTTATTTGTATAAAAAACCTTCATGTGATTCATCCATCGTGCTTTCCCTGATCTACCTTCAAGCTATAAAATTTTTTCAAAAGAAACCTACTCTGATACCAATTATTAAGCATAAAATATACTGAGAGGGGGGGTGAATTAGTATACTATATATCTTTTACTTAATCTAATTTATTTTCTTTAACCAATTAATTGCACATTCAAGTCATGAAATAAAATTGAAATAATAATATGCACCATATAAGAGAGAGAGCACCAAATTTTTATGTGAAAATTCAAAGTGGAAAACCCACAGAGAACAATCTCAAGTATATGAATGAGCACCAACTCAAATTAAAAATTTCACAAGCACAAAATTGTAGAAACACCAACCCCTTTGTTGAGCACCAACACAAAAATTATTTATGAACACCAGCTCATATGAGCACCAACCCCTCTTGTATATAAAACACGACTATCTCTCAATGTTGCTTACTCAACAAATGATAGAACTCTACATTATCTCCTACTTTTATCTCCTCTAAAACAAATACAACCCATGCAATCTCTTACATATTTAAAATGGCTTCTCAAGCCTTTATTTATAGCTTTCCGAATGACCTTTGGCATTCACCCTTTGTGACCCTTCAATTCTCATAGAAAATGGCACCAAACTTGCACGACCCTTCCTATTCTTACATTTTAAAAGTCTCACATGGTGACCCTTCATAAGAAAATGCATCATTTCTTCTTTTGTCTTTATCTTGGTGACTTTTTGTATTCCTTAAAGTGTCCCTTCATATAAAAATATGCCATACACTCTTTTATCTTCACATGGTGACTCTTGAAATTCTTCAAGATGACTCTTCATGAGAAAATGCATCACATTCTTCTTTTGTCTTTACCCCATGACTCTTTGACTTCTCCATAGTCCCTCTTTTGACTTATATGCAACCAAAAATATATTCATTAATATTAAATAAATATTAATACACATTATCCAAGATATGAATATTAAAAACACCATTAAATGTAATGGGTCCTTTATCACCAATACTAGACCTTTGACATCAATGACAATATTTCTAACACTTGAGACTTGAACCAATGTGTGCACGACTAGGTAGGTATGCCTTGAGACTCACACTATTATATAACCATTAGCCAGCTAGCTCAATGATTTTGGGAGTCTATCTCGTCAAAGTCAAGGTGTGAAAAAAGGGTCCTTCACTTCCTCTAAGGGTCTCTACACACCGAGGTTGGTCCAGCTAGCATGGGATCAAGCCTTCTCAAAAAGGGGTCCTAATATCACCACATACAAAATTGATGGTATGCCCCATACTAGCCCTTAAGCATTAGGTGTGTAGAATTTGGGAACACCCTATTGTAAAGCCTCCTTAAATTTTTCAAAGCCTTGGATGGTACCATTTAACTCTTCAATGGCACCATCCACTTCTATAGATGTTGCTTCCAAAGCAAGTACATCTATGCTTCACAATTCCTCTCTAAAGGCTTTCAACCTTTCCTTTTCCCTTCTCACCCCTCCATTTAGGAGTTCACCCTACTCACTGGCCTTCATCTAGAAGGCATGAAATACTACCTATAGGTATTGCTCTTGTGTTTATAGCTAGGCACTAAAGAAGCTAACTTACGTCATCACCTGTATGTTCTCAATCCTTGAAACCATGAAGGAATACTGGAGCAAGGCATCCTTCTCCCCCTTTATCTTCTTGAGGAACATGTCGATGATCTATATCTGGTGAATGAAGTTGCAGAAAATGTTATCAACTTCTTCAACACCTCCTTCGATCTTAGTGAAGAAGTCTTCAACATCTTCCATCTTCTTTTCTAGTTTTCACCTTATAACCTCATAAAGGTCTTCCTTCTCCTCCAACACCAACTTTAACCTAGGGATCACCCACTTAATTAGCAAGTAGGTTTAGTTAATCTCCTTCATGTCATAGTAGTCGATGTTGTCTCGAAGGGAGGGCTCCCCTTCCTCAATGTGCTCAATCAATTGTCAAAGCTTAAGTTTGGTTTCTTCAAGCTCTTTCTTCATATATTTAGCAAATTTATTCTAGTTGCTAGCACAATCATCATTGATGATGTTCTTACATTCCACAGAGGTTTCCATCTTGATTAAAGAATTGGTCAAGTGCATGGGATTCATGTCATGGGGGTTTGGTATATGGTAGTCATGGCCATCCTCAGACTTATTGGCACATTGCATAGCCTTTTCAAGGACCTCAAACTTTGACTCATTCATGTAGCAATCCATGGCCCATGAAACTTGATGGCCTGTAAGGGTTGTGGTAGTTCTTGGAGGCATATAATTTATCATGTAGAAGTCATCATCCTCCTTGAACCCCATCTATGCTTTCTCACAGTTTCCAAGCTCAACATCTACTTTTTCCTTGAGTTCTTCTTCTTCACTAGCATTGGTACCAGTCCCTATTTCTTCTACTCTCTTCTTCTTCTTTGTTGGCACTGGTGTCAGTCCCCATTTCTTCCATCTTCTCCTCTTCTTCCTCTCTTTCATCTTTGGTGCTACGTTCATCATCTCATTTTTCTAGTGGGGGTTATTTGGCATACTTTTCCCCCTTGTCCTCATCCTAGTGTGGTGCCTCTTTCTCCACTTATTTTTTTAAGGTGTTAATATCACCCTTTTACTCCTTAGGTGCCCCCTTAAAGATGGGGCACACATTTTGTGTAGATTATTCCAATATTTGGGTGTCAATGTTGAGTGTTACCTTGGCTTCTTCTCCCTTGGGCTCCATGCTAATGAAACCCTTCTTTCTTTCTTGCTCCTTTAACATGTGCACCTTTTCCTCTTGGGCCACTTTTGCTTCCCATTCCTTCTTCTAGGCACATTCTACCTGTGCCTTCTCCATCCTTTCTTATTTATTTGCCTTCCCTTCCTTAGCCTTTCTTTGCACTACTTGTGTGGCATAATTTTATTCCCTCTTTTTAACTTCTTTGACCTTGATCTGGTCAATATCGGCCTGGGTTAGGCTCAAGGCCCTCAACTCCTTACACCTCTAGTATAAGGTGAGTGTCGCATCGATGTGGACTTGGTCCAAGCCCATTTCTCTCCATTTATTTAATATTCCTTTCTCTTCATTAATTTGTACTAGAGGGAGTTGCTTCTTTAGGCATTTCACCTGCTCTACTCATTTCTTCCCTCTGTACCCTATGCATTACTTCACTTTTCTGCTCCTCTACCTCTACCATTTGGATGACCTTAGTGGGCACCCCTACCTTGACCATCTCCTCTTTCTACTCCATTAACTCTTGTGCCCTTTTGGTCTTAGCCTCATAGGATCCAAGTCTCCTTAACCTACACCTTGGTTTTTTTAGTTGTGTATGTGGAGGAGGTGAAGGGGATTGTTCACTAGGGGATGATTCGACATCCTCAGGCACAATGTAGGTACCTTGTCCCCACTCTTCCTCTTCTAATCCCTCTTTTGATGTGTCTTATTTAGACATAGAGGAAGGGGGCCTCTCTTTATTTTTCCCCTTTGGACTTGTGGGGGCTTGAGATATAAAGTGCATGCACTTTTGGTGCGATTCTATCATCGAGTCTTCCCCTTCTGAAGCTATCTTTAGCTTCAAGCTCTCTTGAATCTCTTCCATCATCTCCCCCCTCTTCTTTGTGCAGAGATTCTTCTTTTCTTGGAGCATAGAGGTTCTTTTCTTCCCAAATAGGACTCGGGGGTCTCTTCATTTCTTAGTGCTAGACCCCACATTGTCATCTTTTCTTTTAGGCTTCATCACATAATATGGTCTATGGATGAAGTCAAGGTTCATTACCTCCTACATAGGATTTATATCTATACAATATTAGGTGTCCTCTTTATCTTATATCAATCCTCCATCTATGCATGGGAATCTACACCTCATCCACTAGCTTTCTACATCAAACTATTTGACTAGAATGTCAGGGCTCTATATATTGGGGATTCTATTGAGTGCATCCTGGAAGAACTCGATCAAGAAGGTGAAGGGAAGATTCAACCATCTTGACTTATTCCTATCTTTGAGTGATAGATGGATGATGTAGTAATTTTGTATGATGGCAAAGATCTCTATTCCAAACATGCTCATTGGGAGCCATTATAGGATGTGTCACTCTAACCTAAAGGCCTTTATGTATTGCTCGCACCACTTTAGTAAATGAGTATTGTACTTGGCACTGAAGGCTATGGGATAGGTGAAGTCCTTATATTTATGTACCAAGTTTTTGTGGTATTTTAGGAACACCCACAAGTTATCTTTTCCACCATTGGGGATCTTGATTTCTTCCATGATTGCCAAGATGAGGATGGATCCCCATATAAATATCCCTTTTGCATTGTGGCACTCTAGTGCATGCTTGGTAATTTTTGTGGCAATGAACTATGTCATGTTGAACTTTACCCCTTGTTCCATGTGATAGGATAAGTAGAGGTATGCCTTGGACATATCAATCAATCTCCCTCCTGGGCATAATTTTGAGCTAACCAGTCACACTGCCACCCTTGTGTCTGGGTCCTCACACCTAATGATGGGGAAAGTGTATCCCCCCTTGAAGTAATTGAGGAGCTTTGTGACATGCTCCACCTCCTCATCATCACCCATTAGCTAATATATGTCTTTTTCAAAGTTTGGTAGTCTAGTTATCTTATTGATCAGGTGTATAGATATGTTCATGCGCCACCCTATGAAGTATACATGATATTTATGTATGCATGAGAAGAATAACTAAACAAGTTACTTTGGATTTTCAAAACAAGGTATCTCATAGATTTGATTTGTGCCTAAAACCTTCAATATGTCTCTTATTGAGATGTCAAATATTGCATCTCCCTCTGGGGTCTTATACCTAGTGTCCACCATCCAATCTTATGTCAAGTATTGAAAGTGACTTGATGTTTTGTGGTTGTAATCCTATAGCTGACATACATGCATGAATGAGCACTAGGATTTTCCCATTGACACTTTGATTAGGAACTTCATGTGTTGGTAGGACATCTTGGTTAACACCTCAGCTTTAACCATCATAATGTTGATTATTTCTACTACATATGCCCTTGTCTTGGTGCAGTTGCTTCCTCTACTATTTGAACCCACTTGGGTTTAAGTTGCATCTCTTTGTATCTCGATGCCTTCTACTTATTTGTCATTTTAAATCTATTAGAATTGAAATGTGAGAGGTATAGCTTACTAAAACCCCTAATTTTCATTTGGTTTGAGTTGTTTGCCTAAGCTTCTCTAGCCGTTAATGGCGGTTTAGTGTTTGTTTTAGTTTTGTTGCACCACTTTACTCTTGATGCACTTTTTGCTCTAGTTTTATACACCAATCCCTCACTTGATGCACTATCTACTCTATGGGGATTCTCTCTCTTAAGGTTATTTAGATTTGGCTCTTTATTAATTTTATATAAGTTTGTAACCCTATTCATTCATTGTTCACCTTATTTATAGCTTGATATGTCAACCACCATCATTAATGTCACCATCTAGACTTGATTGTTAGATTTCCCAAGATATCACAAGACCTTTGAAAATTCCATGACTCATCCATATTAAATGTGTATCTTTATTCCACTATCACATTAAATACTTATAATGGCTTTTTGGTGATATGACATCCCTTTTCAAATAGTCACTTCTCACTTTTCCTAGGTGGATGCTAGTTGTCCTCAATGATCTCTTTCTTTGTGTCTCCTTGGCACGGCCCTCAATTCTCTTATGGTAACTTGGGTGCAACACCTCACATGTGCATAATTCAACCTCATTAGTTCCACTTCTTCTAGTTGTGCTCTTCTCTCAGTGTGCTCCTTTGTCTTGGTTGATTTTTTACACATCATCTTGTCTTGGCCTATCCTACCCCATACAAATTCTTGGTGTTGGCCCTCCAGTGCTTGGTATCTCAATCTACCTTGCACACTTCATAGGAAGTGCATCTTTGATTGTTTTCTCATCTCATCTTGCATCTAACCTAGTTGAATGTCTTCTCTTTCATCATCCCTTTGGTGGTTTATCATGTTTAAGGGCTCTCTCCTACCATATCACCATGAACCTCTTATGCAAATGTTTCTTTTTTTACTATGACTTGACCTATAGGCTTCACACACCCATAACTAAGGTGTATAACCTCATGCATTATTGGTGTAAGTGCTTGACTCACCTGATTGGATTTATTCATGGAGTGGTAAAACATAGGGACCTCTATGACCATCTTGCACTACCTATTACTAAAAAAAGATCACATGGTTTAGTTTGTGCCAAACCTTATTTCATTCATCTCAATTAAAATCTATTTTTGACCAAAGAGTCAAAGTGTCCTTGGTATGAGCACTACCTTATTATTGATATGGCTTTAATCAATTACCATTAAAATTCCCTTGAAGCATTTCATTAGACAAGGTGCATAGTTTGCATGTGCTAATTTATAAAATGTGATGGATGACATAGGGACCCATCCATCAGATCTATAGCTTACCTATGCCAAAAGTATTTGGAGTCATATAGTAAGATTAAGGCTCCTTTGGTCAATACTTTGTGCTTGATATGCTTGTCATGCCACCTCTTTTGGCATGCCTTCTCAACTTGCTGACCCCACTTGGCTCAGGTGCACATCTCGTCTAAGCACTCTAATTCTTCAGCCTTACACTCAAAGATTCTTAGGCATCAAGGTGGCCAATTCACATGATGCATAAGGAAAGTACTAAAAACTCTAGGATCAGAATTTATTTCATACCAAACACCATTTTAAATGATGTAGCCTTATCCAAGTGATTATATGTCATGCAGTAGGCCCATAGTACTATAGAGACACGATCATCCAATTCCTTGAAACCTACATCACATTCTTGGTGAGGCACATTCCAAGGATATTTTGAAGGCTTCAGCCATGCCATTGGCCTAGGGATGATATGGGGTGGTCTCCTAGTGTGCCACCATATATTTTGTCAAAAGGATGCATACCATCTCATTGAGGAAATGAGTACCCCTGTCACTAGTCAGAATTAATGAGTATCCATATCAACTAATGATGTTCTCCCAAATGAATTGCATGGTTTTTATGGTTGTGTAGTTTTTGGTCAATGCTATCTCAACCCACTTAGTGAAATAGTCAGTTACTATGAGGATATATTTGGCCCCTATGTGTTGTGTTACAGGGTTGGTTTTCCCTATAAAGTCAATGGCCTATTTCTTGAATGGCACCTAGGCTAAAATAGGGATGAGAGGCATCTCAATCTAGTGGTTCAAATTTCCAATGCACTGGAATATATCACATGCCTGCACATATTCCTTGGCATCATTGAACATGCTTGGCAACCAAAACCCTTATTATAGAATATTGTGCATCATTACATCTCTGATGCAATGTCCTCCAGCATCTCTTCATGTGCTTCCTGAAGGATAACATCATACTTGTGTTCCAAAACACACTGGTGAAAGTCTTCATCCCTACTCATCTTGTATACTTGTTCCTCAATGAGCTAGAAGGGGGAGAAATGAACAGCAAGTTTCTTCTTCTCTTTGGAAGATAGTGTTTGTGGCATCAATCTTGAGGTTAGGAAAGTATAAATCTCTACTAGGTCTTTAAAAACATGATGAACTTAGTATATCTACACATCTATCATATCATCCTCAATTAGTGCCATTGTATCACTAGAATCAATGTGGGACAAGTGGTCTAGCCCCAAATTTTGTTTTTCAGGTTTAACCATGACTAAAAATTGAAACTCTTGGAAGAGAATAACCCATATATAAATGCACCCATGCAAAATAGGTTTGTTTATGAGGTATTTTAGCACCTCATGTTCAGTGAATAAAGTGAATGGGGTTGTTAGTAAATACTTTCAAAACTTATATAGGGCATAGACCATTGTCAATGCTTCATTCTTGATGGTGGTATAGTTCTTCTTGGCCTACATCAAATTTTTGCTTGCGAAGGAAATGGGGTAGTCCATATTACCTTCACCTGGTTATGTCAAAATAGCACTGATGGCCAATCTTGATGCATCAACATGGACATGAAAAGGAGTCATCCAGTCAGGAAATTAAAGTATCAATGCACTCAATAATTTTAGCTTCAAAGTGTCAAATGCCTCTTCTTGTCCCTCACCCTAGTAGAATGGGCCTTCTTTGTGCAAAAGTTCCTCTAGAAGCATGGAAAAAAAATTAGCCCCTTATGAACTTCCTATAGTTGCCACAATGCCCTAGGAAGGTGAAAACATCCTTCTACATGGAATGGGTTTCGATTTGAATGATTATTACAATCTTTGTTGGATTATTGAGCAATCTATCCTTGCAGATGATGTGCTTGAGAAGTATGCCAAATGGGGTGGTAAAGATGCACTTCTTCAAATTTAATGAATGCTAGAGATATCTACACCTTTCAAACATAATATGTAGGTTTTCATGGTGGTCCCTTACAGGACCATACATGGTTCAGTCATCTAGATATACTTGGAGGAACTTACGGATGAAGTCCTTAAAAGCTGTGATTACCACTCTAGAGAATACGGCTAGCACATTCTTGAGCCCAAAGTGCATCATGTTGTAAGTGAAACAACCTCATTTAGTCATGAAATTGGTATTGGACCTATCCTCATCCTCTACCTACACTTAATGGTAACCTAAGAACCCATCAATGAAAGTGTAGATTTTGTAACCTATGACCCCAGCTAGGACTTCATCAGTGAATGGTGTTAGGAAAAGGTCATTAATGTAGGCATCATTTAGCATCGTATAATTGATGTAGATTCATATGCACCTATATTTATTAATGTTTATTACCATCAGACTCACCCACTTTGATTCTTACACTGGGTAGATGACACCATTAGCCAACATTCCATTATTTTTGCTTTCACCTTGGCATAAAGATTAGGGTTCATCTAATAAGGGCATTTATTGACTGGTTTTGTACTATCTACCAATTTGATGCTCATATTTCCTAATGAATGGTGAGTTCCCTTCATTTCCTTGTATCTATGTGAGAAGAGATCTTGAAATTCTATTAGGAGGTTGATGATGCATGTGATCTCTATCTCAGACTAGTATGCACCTATGGTGGCCATCTTGCGCTCACCTTCGATGTTGATGTCTACTTGGGTGGTCTTGAGGGGTGAACAATAGGGTTCATTTATCTCATAGTGGGATTATTTGACCTACCTCATTCCCTCCATCATCTCAACCTAGAGGTGCATTGAGTCTCCATCATTTGAAGAGTTGTTATTAATGAGGTGCATGAGCTTTTACATACCTACCAGGGCCCTCTAATTATGCTCATTCTAGGTCTCATCATCTTCTTCACTAGAGTCACTATGGAGTACCATTTCTTTAAAGAAAGTTAGAAGTTCCAGTCCTTTCTCTTTGAACATCTCTTTTAAGTGCTCCTCTAAGATAGTTATGTCCTCCAACACAGCTTGGTAGATAACTTATAGCAGCTCTAGTAATTCAAGGTTCTATGAAGAGAAGGAGAAAGTGTGCATAAACTTCTCCTTTGCCATGTCTCAATTTCTTATTTTTTAGTGCATCTTATTCATCATGTATCATGCTCATGCCCATGTCTTTAGAGTTTTATAAAATGCATGCACCCATAAGCCTTATGGCATGTTTTCTCTATAGATCACCCATCTCTTCATAAAGTTGGATGTGCACAATGGGGTAATAATTTTTGTTGTAGGGAGGAAAGTCTAGATCTTCATTGATTTTGCCAAATCTAGTGCACATGGCTACCTCCACATCCCACCAAGTGGGTAATCCTAGTTTCTATGTGGCCCACTAGTGCATGATAGTACTTTTCAATGTATACACTAATGTACCCAATTGATCAATATCCTTTGGGACACAAGCCTTAATATCCTATACATACCTCTTAATAGGCTAGCTTCCTTCATATACAAGGAGTGTTATGAGCCTCCCCTTGTTGATCTTGAGTACTCTCTTTCCTATATCCTTATTGTGAGGAGTTAACTTCTTCTAGGATCATGCAATTCTTACCAAGCATATGCCAAACATTCCAAATCTAGCTTTTCACACTAGGCAAAATCTATGCCCGGTGACCTTATTTGCATCACACCATAGCAGCTCCTCTTCTATGCCATGTCAACCTTATGTTAGCTTCTTGTAGATATTTGGGTAGTCTTTGACTATGTGTGGGCCTCAACAGTACCCACATGTTGGGTGTATTGGGTAGTCACACTAATAATGCTCAATCAACCCACACTTATAACAAGATCATGGTGATAATATCCCTCTACCATGCCCACCTCCTTGGCCACATGATCCTCTTTGGTTGCCATAACCCATGTTGTTCTAGCCATAACCCTCATTCCCTTGGCCTGTCTAGCCACCACCTAAAGTCATATCTTGTTTTGTGCCTCTCTCCATGTTTTTGTGCATCTCATCAATGACTCTACAGTCTACCATCATGTGTGTGTAGGAATCACACATCTTATAGTAAACTATAGTATTTACTTGACCAATGTGCTACAATAGGGGATAATTTTAGAAGTCATGCACTCCATGGCAAACCTCATAGTTGGGGAGTAATACATAGACATTCTTGTACAAGAATTTGTTCTTATTGTGCCCCTTTATCTCATAGTTGGTGCACCATATCCCACTACAAGATTCATGTGCCTATCCATTAGTAAGTTTCTATAAGTGAGAAGCCATCAACATAATCTACACTTCCATGAAGGGACTAATCCCAGTGTTGGCACTTCTTACCACCTCAACAGATCATTATGTATGTTGGGATGGGTGGATATCATAAATAATCTTGGAGAGGAGAGTCTTGAACTGTGCATCATACATGTTTACAGTTTCAATTAACCCTTGACTAATCTCTTTGATCACTGTGATGCTCTATTATTTGAACTTGGGAATGTCAAACTCCTTCAAGAATGCTTCCTTCAACATGTCATTGTCAACCATAACCTAGTTCAGATCAAACTTTTTATACTAGGTATGAGCATGATCTAGTAGGGTTGTCACTAATTGTGTTACCTTGCACTCAGGTTGAGTAATTCCCCAAGTGCACCACTGCAACTCACATTTCAGCACATGTTGCATAGCATTTTCAACTCTATAATACTTAGGTAGATGTATGTCCATATCATAGTATACCTATTGTGGTGGTGGCATAAGATTCTATGATGCCTAACCTAGTTGTGTATGTGTAGGGGGTGGTCCTCCAATGCCTTGACTGGTAGGGTTCAGCATTGACCCTAATGGAGTAGGTTACATCATAGAGCTTGATAGTGTAGCTCCACTCACTAGTGGCATTATACCACTTTCTACGAGCTATTACTTAGTTGGTGTAGCTAATATTCCTTACATAGGAATATTTGCACTTGTGTTCATGACACTTAGACTAGTGCCTACTTGGTTAACCATACCATTGCTCAGGTCCTCGTATGGGATCACTTGTTTAATTACAAATCTATGATCTAAAATCTTGGTATAATTGTAGTCTATTAAGGTAATAGGTTGAGTTACCTTTATTCTATTTTCAAAGGGGGAATCCAGTGCATGAGCTTGTATTTCAGGTTAAAAGGGGGTAGGTGCCTCTAGCACATCCTTAGGCACCTTATCTTGTAGGGACTCATTGCATTCCACACCCATCTATAGAATCTTTCCACTTATTTCTTCCTCTATCTTAGTACATTGTGGTATTTTAAAATATCCTTCCCCATGTCCTTCCTACTTGCTATACATCCTCTCAGGACTTCAAGTTCTAGGTCTTCCATCAACCTATGTCTGAACTTACTATAGTTCATCCTCTGAAGCTCTCAAGTATCAAGTTATTATTCTTCTTCCATGGCACCTTTCCTACACTTCCCCCTTCTCCCATTCCTGCTTTCCCATACATATAAGGACTTTTAGACTTCCATCCTCATGGTCTCTATCTCATAATCAACCATGAGCTTCCATAGCTTGGTGTGGAGTCTTCTGATGAATGTTCCCCTTGCTTCTCAAAGAAACTCATGCTCTACTTATTCTAGGTAGGAAAAGGTTAACATTGTGAACTCCAACATGTAGCTATTCAAAGCACCATCCCACCACTTGTCTACAGCACGTGTCCACACTTCATCCAAGCTTTCTAACCTCTCTATGTGCTTTATATTCCACTCAAGGTGTTGTCCATAACTTCTTCATCTAGTATCAATATATGTGTCCAACCATTTATGTACATGCTCAAGTAGCTCACAAAATAACTCTTCATACAATGGGTCATATAGATAAGTCTACACCCATTTATGTGGCTTCTCTCCTTTGCATGTGGCATGTTTATACATAAATCAATCCTCAACTTGCTCTAGCCAATACTCAACATTATCAAGTGATAGTCATAGCATTGATCTACTAAAACATCTTAGTAATGAAATTCAACATGCCCTAGCAATGAAACCAAAATGTTGTAGTAAAGTGTTCACTTAAGTAGGCATGTTGCTTGGTCATATGTGCAACTGTAGTTATCAAACATTTGTAGGGTTACAAGAGTTAGGCATAAGGGGAACAAGGTCTGGTGCACAAAATTTAAACACACTAACATGCTAGCATCAGTTTCACATAAGGTGAGAGCCTTATGTGCTCACCCAAAGTGTGATAACAAGGGGACCAGGTCAATGTTGAGCTAGTTACATCATGTTGTAGCCATAGGTTATGTAAGGTATAATGGTTAAGAGATTCATTGAGTCTCTAGTGTAGAGGCTTAAAAGGATAGGTTTATCAGTGCATGCTTAAACAAAGGGGGATAGACATGGGGATGTCCATTCATCTTAAGTTCACCCTTTGGTGCTAGGTCTAGTTTAGGGACCTTTATATTGGTTAAGAGGTATAAATAGTGTAAGGTGCCACTTACTACAAGGTGAGTACCAGTTTAGCAACATTCTTCATGGGGAAAGAACTTCACAACTCAACCAATCTATAATAGACTAACATATAACAACATCAATCTATATTATTTCATTAATATCTTGTTTCTATTACAATAACTAATAGTAGCCTTTGCTAATCAACCCTAATTTTACTAATGTTAAAGTCTCACAAATGAGCATGGATTACATTCACTACTTAGCACTCAATACATCATCCTTTTATCATTCTCAAATTATCTAGAGCTTTACTACAAAATCATCTATCCTCTACTCTTAGAGGTCATCTTCTTTTAATAGATGTTGACCACTTCTCTTGTTGACTAGATAGGTGTGTGTTGAAGGGTGGGTAGGTGAGAGATTATTGGCTCCATTACACCATATAAGATAACTAGGGCATGTGTCAAGTGCTAGGCTATTTTTTAGGGTTATACACCTACCTATTCCACTAATGTCTCTATGTTCCTCAAGCCTCAAACTAGTGTGTGCAGGACTAGGTAGGTATGCCTCGAGACTCACACTATTATACAACTATTAGCCAGCTAGTTTGGGGATTTTAGGAATCTATCTAGTCAGTGCCAAGGTATGTAAAAAGGGTCCTTCACTTCCTCCAAGGGTCTCCATATGCCAAGGTTGATCTAGTTGGCATAAGATTAAGCCTTCTCAAAAATGGGTCCCAGCATATATACATCTCCAGTTACTTGCTCAAAGGTATGTTCTAATATTTTATTAAAAGGGATAGCTAAGAAGTAGTGATTCAAGAACTATTCATTTATATGGAATAAGAGATCATTTCATTCTAAGTCTTTGAGGTGAAAAAAAAATTGCCTTAATAGTTTAGAGTTTTAGTATGGTTTGATCCAAAGTGGATCAAACTTGGATTTATTCCCCTTCCTCTCATGGTGTTTGTCTCATAGTAAGAATAGATCATATATTCTAAAATATTTGACCATATATCTCTATGAAACCATATTTAAATAGTACCCTAGTGCTTGTTTAAGTTTTACAAGGCTTCCTTTTAGGCATATTCTAGTTGGAAAATATCAAATAACCTAAAATTTACCTTTTCATTACTCTCTATGTACTCTTTCATAAAATTTTAAGTATCCAATCTGAGGTTAATTGGGAAGATCGGTTTCAATCCATATACCATCACGAATGGTGAGATTTTGAGAGCTTGTTTTCACCAGGCATGATTATCCTATAGAAAATTCTTCAATAATGAGTACCACTCTAGGGGTTTCTTTTCTATAGACTTATTTATTACATTGATCAAGTTTTTTTTATTGACTCTTCAAACCTATTCCCCTATGGGTGATAGTTGGATGATAATATCAAAGTGATTTTGTGCTCATGTGCCCACTTGATAAACTTTGCATATTGAAATGTAAGTACATTATCATTGACCAATGATATTGGTGTGACAAATTGACTAGTTATGTTTTCCTCCATAAATTTGATCACCTCATTAACAGTGTTATTTTTTATTTCCACTATTTCAATACACCATGTGTAGTATTCAACGGTTGTGATCACAAACTTATGGTCGACTAAAGATTTTGGATAGAAAATCATTATGAGGTAAAATCCCAACTAGACAAATTATATTCCTTTAATAACATGTTACAAATGCATTTCAACATGAAGTTCCCATTTATTAAAGTCTTGACACTATTGACATGAGTGCACATGGGCATAAACATCCCTGAAGATGGTGGGCCAATAATAGCCTGCTCATAGAATTTTGTGTGTAATTGCAATCTTAAAAGGGTGACCATTACCTAATTTCTCATATAAACTAGTCATGACTTCCTTGGACTCTTCTTATGATATGCATCTTAGGTAAATTCCCTCATAGTTATTCATATATAAAACCAATTTATTTATCATGTAGTGGGCCACTTTCATCCTAAGGGCCCCTTTTTGCATCTGGGTCAGACCAAAAAGTAGACTCCTCTAGAGAAGGTAATGGATGGATGGAGTGTACCAGTCTTGGTTTAGTATTTATAATTGGTCTACCTAGTGCATAGTAATCTTGGGTTCAATATCAATGATTAACTAAGTGAGACCCTAGGCTTGAACTAACTTAGCAGGTTTGATCTCTAGATCATATTTTTATAATCTGGCCATCTAGTGGCATCTACATTCTCCTAATTCATTTTCCCCTAACATGAGCTTTGCAACTATATCTGAGATAATAATGTGCACTTTATTCCTAAAAATGTAGTTTATAAACTTCTTCACTAATTTGAGCAAGGTGTAGGTGTGTTTATCTAAGGTGGAGTATTTAATCTCAACATATTTCAATTTCATGCTCATGAAATTAGTTGGTTTTTATTATCCATTCAACTTATGGGTAAGCACCACGGTTATGTTGTGCTCATAAGTGAAAGAGTAGAGGTAGAAGTCTTTGGTTTAATTTTGGCTTATCAAAACTGGTGTTTCTATGATGGCATATTTAATGTCCTAAAAGGATTTATTTACTTCAGAATTCCATTCTCTTTTTACTTTGTATTTTAACATTGCATTCAGAGGTTTAACTATCTCATTGAAGCCTAAAATAAACTTACACACAAAGTTGATTTTACCAAAGAAATATTTTAGTTCCTTCTTATTATTTGGTAGAGATAATCAAGAAATAACATCATAACATTTAGGCTCAATATAAATACCTTCTTTTGTGATGATGTAATCAATAAGCTTACCTTCAGTAATACCAAAAACACTTTTATTTGGATTTAGGGATATGCCTTATCTCCTAAATCTATCAAATGTGATCAGACCTGCATTTCAAAAAAATGGTTAATTCATTCATGTAAATAACAATACACTTTCCTATCATAACTTTGAAGGTAAAATCCATAACTCTCTATAAAGTTGCTCCTATATTAATTAATATGAATGATATCCTTTTATAAGTGAAGGTGCCCCACTTCATGGTGAAATCAATATAATTTATAACTTCAAGATTTACTTGAACCTAATTATATCCTGAGAATTCATTTGGAAAGACATCATCTAGGATCCACTCACCATCAAGATTACTTCATCTAAGGAAGGAAACAAATAGTTGTCTTTATCAGATTCCCTATTTAGGTTCCAAAAATATACACACAGTTAGATATCCCCACTCTTCTTTCAAACATGCATAGGTTTATCTACCCAAGTGGAATGGCAGACGAGGGAGATAATCCTAGCTAAAAGGAGTTTTTGAACTTCCTTATGTATGATGGGTTTTAGGATTGGGTTCACAAGCCTCCACATCTGTCTAAAATAATTTTGGTTTGACTTGAGTTATATGGTATGAGTTATTATACTAAGGGCAAAGACTTTGAGGTCTCCATATGCCCAAGCAATAACATCAATGTATTTTGATAGCAAGCTTATGAGCTATTCAATTTCAAATAGTGTGTAGTATGGGCTAACATTGATAGTTTGGGGTTAATCAAAATATTCGAGATTAATGGTCTTACACTTATTTTCCATACAACTTGGCTTCTCAAGTGGATGTGTAGGTTTTTCCAAGTTGAAAATCCACTCAAGGGATATCATTCCTTTCAAGGCTTGGTTCTCTCTAAGGTTCACGACACCATCCCAATCATAATCTTCATCTCTTTCAGCATCATCTATAACCTAGGCTTTAAATACCAAATCATTATTGAGGAATTCAAAAATGTGTTGGTCATCATCAAAAACCTTTAAGTTTTTAACATTGTCTAGGATAGAGGGATTTGGGATTAATCAATAAAAAATTTCCACATCCCTAAGTCTTCTAGGGGGATAGATTTGTAACCAAAGTTGTTAGTGAATCAAAAACCTAGTTTTCTTCTCTAGGAATGGGAATGAAATTAAATGTAATAAACATTTATATTAATTACCATGCCCTATTCTTTTACTTCCTAAGGTAAGATAGTTTACATTATAATTTTTTTCTAACTTATTTTATGACAAGTTCATAATCCTCAAACACTTTCAGTTCCTTGACTTTATGTTTCAAGGCAAATTGTAGTCCAAGATTAAAGGTTTTTTATTCTACAAGGTTGTTAGTACAATGGAATTATATTTTGTAATAAACTAAGTGTCATTTTACCTATGAGTCCCTAGAACCTTATTTAGAATAGGCCTCATTAAAGTACAAGGACCATAAGCCTAGCAATTGAGGGTTGTCTTTAGTTTTATCTTTAACAAGCTCTATAGACAAGGTGTAGGCTCCTATGTCAGAGGAATAACTTTAACTTTTCATTCATTACATTGTACTCCATGATCATGTGTTTCATCATGGGTTTTATGTCTAATCATATTTGGTTGACAATGCCTCTCCAAGGCGGCCACATAGGTAACAAGTTAGTGGTCATATACCCATTTAGATTTTTATACCAATCCCTATTGAGGAACATCCCATAGGCTTCAAGGATTTTCATAACCTAGATATATATGATTTATTAGATCCTAGGCTCAGATTCCAATTACATGTGAATATTCAATAGCTCACCTACCACTTTAGCCTTAAATTTATCTAACTACACTACTACCTTATCTGAATTAATAGGGGCCAACCCTAACTTTATCACAAATTCATGTGGGCATCACATTATTTGAGACTATTTATTAAACAAAAAAATTATTTAGGTTATTCCCAAATAGCTAAACCATGAGGAGAAAGGGGTAACTTATGTTATATTTTTTTGGATAACCACATTGGTATGGGAAACCTTTTTTTTTAGCTAGGTCAATTTATCTATGAGGATTTTAATAAGAAAACTTGTTGTTCAATGATCTGGGCAAGCTCATGAAGTTTGATATTATCCTTAATCTTATTCATATCTTCCACTACATTATAGCATGTTTTTCCCAAGATCGATGGGGTATCCACGGTGACCTTAGGCTCATTAGGCTTTAGAGTTGGTGGATCATTTCTTGTTTTAGGATCAGGAGGGGTTGTGCCATTATTTAGAGGTGTATATCTAGTGAGAGGTTTATGTTTCATTTGGTTCTTTAGGGCATAGTTAATCCTTTATAACTGTTAGAAGGTACAGATCTCACTTGTGGCCTCCTCTAGCTCATTTTCTTCTTGACTAGGGAACTCCATAGTTTCTAACACCATAGTTATTCTCAAGGATATAATAGCCTTAGGGGCCTCTAGGTGGTTTGGGACCACCTTATATTCTTCCATTTATCTCTTATAAATCACTACAAAACTTTATTGAGTCAAGCTCCCCATGTTGGGTTGTGTTGTGCACCTAACACCAGTTTGAGAGGGTTATCTTAAAAATGTTGATCTTGAGTAGCTTGTTGGATGAGGGTTCTAGTTGGTTGGTAGGGTGGATTTAGGATATGTTGTCTCTGGTAGATAAATTTCATGTTATATTTTTTAGCACTAACATTCGCCATTTGTTTTGAAGAGCCAAGAAGTCATTATTTAGCCTTTACACCATACACTAGATGACATCCAACTCATTCTTAGTGGAATATTGGGGTACGCTTTTGACATTATTCATAATGGGAAGCAACATTTGACAATGATCTTGAGGTGCTACTCATTAATCATAGGGTTAAAAAAACACAAGTGTTGGTTGGGTGAAACATGTTTGAGCAGGAGTTGATTTGTCATTAGCATGGGTTGGATCATTGGGACATTTTGGTTTGCTTTGGGAATAAGGTTCAAGGTAGGGAGATTCAACATGACATTTTTTATGGATGCTAAAATTTGACCTTGGGGGTTAAGAAACCTACTCACCTTAATAGATTCATCATAATCCAGTGGTAGATCTACTATCATAGGATCTCTCCTCAAAAACATTATGGTCTAGAGATCTAAAGAGTTCTTATACATTTCAAGTGTTAGTTGAGCATCTTTACGATAAAGCATGGTGACCTGATTATACATCTTTTGTAACCTAACATTGAAATTTATGATAGGTTCATTTGTTTCCCTTTTAATAAAGGAGAACTATTGATAAAGGATATTGGGGTCAATGACCTACCCAAACTTAGCCAAAAAGGTGTTGCTAAATTATTCCCAACCAATGATAGTCTTCAGGGTGGTTGAGAAACCAATTATAGGTTACATCCATCAAAATGAATAGGAATCTCCTATATAATACATATTCATGCTCTACATTCAAAAGTCTAAAGGTGGTCTTATATGAAGTCACATGTTTTAGGCATGAATCATGGGAGGTACCTTTCTAGGTTTCTTGTAAGGTCATGAACAACTCCATGGACATTAATGGTAGACCTGGCTAACTAAGCCATCAGAGTAGTCATCGATACTAGTTTATTAGAGGTAGATTGAGAGGATGAACTAGTGGGGGTAACTAAGGGTCTTAGTCTACCTCTACTAGATCAGGATTTATGTGAAATTATAAGGGTGAGATAGTCAATCTCCCATGGCTAGATATGGATATGGTAATCCATATAGTAGGATATAACTTTTTCAAGGGTATAATAGTGGATGAAAAATTCTATTTTTAATAAGTCCCTCCTAATGCTAGTTATTTTCATTCCCAAAATATGATTCTGGGGATCACCTATGAAATTAGGTGCCATAAAGAGATGTGGGTGACAATGAATTTCATCCTCCCATTTTAGGATTATTGTGAGAGAAATTTAGGGCATGGGCTATAGGTATTTAAATCAATTATGTAGCATGATTGAAGTAATCTCTAAGAGATGAAACACTATCATCAAGGATTAAATACTCAGTTTGATATAAAAGGTTTTAGCTCATAGTCTAATCTCAGTTATGGAGTGTTATTGGGTTTCACTTCACTAATTTTATAAAGGATAAGAAGGGTAGTTCAGTTTCAAAATAAACATAAAATATATTTTTGATTCATAAAAGATGTCAATGCTCCAAGAATGAGTGTGTGCCCAACCATAGTTACACTAGTGTGAACCAAGTTTCACGATAAGATTTAACTTATCACGACACAGGGAAGGAACCTGAAGAAGTAATTATAATGATCAATCTATAAAATCCACTAAATATAAACACATAATAGGGTCTTTTAGTAAATTACACATAGAACATCTAAATTTATTTTGCATGGTTCTCAATGACAAAGTGTGCCTTAATGATCATGCATAGACACTGATATGTTTGCTTGGTTAGGCAAGGTGATGGATGTTGGTGATGTTTTGACCATGTTTGAGGGGTCATATGAGGGCTCAAGGTTTCTTTGGGTACTTGTGGAAGTGAAATTAATTCATTGTAATAGTCTTTTGAAGGTCTAGGTTATCCTAGTCAACTTGGTAGTTTTTTTCAAGTAAGCAGATTGATGACATCAACATTTACATAGGTGGAGGTGTCAAAAGAAAATGGTCACATGGGTTTGTTGAGATTTGTGCCTAGATCATGTGTTTTAAATTTTAGGTCTTGACATGAGGTCTAGTAAAATTTATTATAGTGCTAATTTGGTCTCCCAAGTAGATTTCACTAGTTTGCATACTTTGTCAAATTCACATTAAAAATAGACTTTTGGAATTCAAATATTTGAATTTACAAAGGAAAATCAATCCTCATTATTTAGCCTATAAATTTTGATGTAGGATGAATGTTATGGTGGTATAAAAATCAAAGTGATAGATAAAATTTAATGGAAATCAAGGAAAAATGATTTAGAGGTTTGACTGGTCATACACCTGCATTTATTGTGGTCCAAAGTTGACTGAGGGTTTGACCTTATTGTGAAAATGGCCCGAGAAGGATGTTTGAATTTTTATTGATAGTGTTTGGATTTTTCAAGGTGACTTATCTAATAAAGATTTTTGTAAACTCCCTGATGATCATATTTATAGATTTTGGAGGTTTGACCAATTATATTTAGTATGAGCAGTTGCTTACAAGTTGACTTTTGGTTCATTCACAATGGTTTCATGTACAAGGTAAATGTTTTATAGGTCTTGCATATGCAAAGGTCTGTACTTATGAATTTAAAAACTTGAGGGTGTTGTAGGGGTCATGTGGCATGAACCTATATGCTTTAAATGGGTCTCATGTTCCTATTTTTTCCTAGTGAAGTGTTAAAAGGATGAATAGGTCTTCATGGACCTATAAGGGCTTCTTGGGCCTAATTAAAGGGTGTTGATGCTTAAGGGTGGTATATTAAAGCTATGGTAGATCTATGTGGATGATTTTGATCCTATTTCAAGCATAATATAACCTTAAGGGTGAAGGCATGTCAAATGGCCGACTAGGAAGGTAATGTTCATGAAGGCTCTATAAAGAGCATAAACAAAGGTGAAGGTTTCTAGAGTTAATATGCAAAGTATAGTGAAGTGTGAGTGTGCTTGGTGGATATATTGAAGAGTATAGAAATTTGAGGAATATGTGCATGACCTATAGGTCATATTTATGATTTTATAATAGTGTTTCTGTAGGGTTGAATATTGAATATGACTGAAGAAGTGTAAAGTGATCCAAAAGGGTGTTTTGGATGAATTACTTGTATGTAAAGGTTTGAGAGAGTGTTACGGGTTAAAGATATTTTTTATTCATTATTTATCCATTAGATTAAAATTTAATTAGATATTTGTAGGTAATAATATTATAAAGTCTTGTGTGGGTGCTCAATGTCTATAACAAGTGGGTGTTTGTTCATGCTCAGGGGTTGGTGCTCCTTGTGAAGTGGGTACTTCATTAAAGTCTCATATTTGTAAATATTTTATAGGAATTTAGTCTAATTTTTTGTAGACTTTAGAGTGTTTTTTATTCCCCATGATATTTTCTAACATAATCCATGTGTTATGAGTGTTGATCTTGCATAGTTTTTTGTTCATTGCAATAACTAGTTTATATGCTTCATGGATGCTTATGTTAAATGGTTGAGAGTTTGAAGTTTTGAAAGTGGAATTGAATTGTTTGCATCATCAATCCACCTACCCCACTCTCAATTATTGTACCTCTAACAATTGGTATTAGATTCATATCTTCTTTACAAATTTAACCACTTGAAAGTGATCTTAGGTACAATGGGTAGTCATCAAATGCAAGGTGGTTTCTCTACTAAGTAAGCACCACTGTTCAATGGATCCAAATATCCTTTTTAGAGTACAAGGATGAGGACCTACATCATGTCTCTGGGTTTTGATATTTAAAAATTTATTATGGATGGTTATTCCACACCTCCTACTCCTCTAAATAATGTAGCTAACAAGAATTTGAGTGAGAATAATTCTAAAGATGTGAATGTTGTCATTTATGGCCTATTAGAGGCTGAGTTCACTAAGGTAATCCATTAAAAATATGTCAAGTAAATTTATGATAAGTTATAAATCATCTATGAATGAGATTAAAAGATTAAGTTGGCTAAATTATAAACCTACCAAAGAAAATTTCTTTGGTAGGTTGAGGGCTTCAAAATGAAAGAATAATATGATGTGGCATCCTATCTTCTAAGGTTTGATTGGGTGGTAAACATGATCAAAGGTCTTGGAGAGGAGATGGAAGAAAACATGGTTATATAAAAGGTATTAAGGTCTCTTACCCTCAAGTTTGATTTAAAGATTTATGTTGTAGAACAGAGTAATGATCTCACCAAGATGACAATTAATGAATTGCATGGCATCCTTACTACCTATGAGATGAGAGTCAATTAGGGCAAACCACCAAAGAAGGAAGCAGCCTACAAGGTGATAAAAGAGATAAAGGGCAAGAAGAGAAAGTTAAGTCTTGAAGACTTTGATCTTAATCAATATAAACTTGAAGCCATGATTGCAAGAAAATTGAATGTGGGATCAGGTAAGTATGAAGGGAAACTTCTTTTCAAATATTTCTCATGTGGTAAAGTTGGTCATTTTGTAGCTAGATACCAAAATAGAGGCAAGTTTGTACATAATGAACCTCATAAGGAATATCATGAGGCTGACCATAAGAAATTTGAGGGTCCTAATAAATACAAAAAGTTCTTTAACAAGAAAAATGGTAAGAAAGAGTCATACAAAGGAAGTAAGAGTCTTTATCATGAAGAAGATAGTAACTCATCTACTAAATAAAAAGGAAACACATCTAACAGTGATGATTCATCTTATTATGAAGATAAAGAGACATTATCCATGGCTCTTGGGGATGATGAAGGTGAATGTTCTTTAGATAGAGATCTCTTTGGTGGAGATAGTTTAGAGGAAGAAGATGAGAAAGTCACTCTTGAAGACCAATATATGAATACCTTGGAGGATATGAAGCTACTACAAGGCAAGAATAGAAGGCAAGCATCCTTGATCAAGATCTATGAGGATAAAATTGGCTTATTTAAAGAAAGGTTGAGCAATGAAGTCAAAGAGCATGATGAGATCACTCAACATGTTGAAACTCAATTTGTACCCTTGTTGAAGAGATAAAGATTAAGGATGAAGAATGTATCACATACAAATCAGAGATGGAGTCTTTACAAGTGAAACTAGATCAAGCTATGAGAAATCTTGAAACATATCAAAAATTTAAGAAAAGTACAATCAATCTTAATGATCTATTGAGCAGTCAAAAGATCTCAAATGACAAATCAGGCCTAGGATTCCATGAAGATTTTCAAAAGGATAAGAATATTGAGAAGACAGTGATGATAAATTAGGAGACTAATCATGATAAGGAAAATTTTAATAAAGACAAGAAGGATGATAATTTGAATAAGAAGGACAACTTCAAAAGCTACAAAAGTTCAAATCAAATCAAGCAACCTAATACAATAAGGCATGACAACTCCTTCAATGGCTACTATTACTCTTATCATTAGTTTGGTCATAGAATCATTAATGACAAAAGAAAGGCTCCTAGTAAGATATTTGCACCGAATTATGAGAAAGATAATGATAAAGATGAGTAACATCATCACTCAAGATAGTGAACAAGTGTAAAATGAAAGCATGACATCTTGTGTTATAGGTGTCAAGGGATTGGTCATATTGCAAGGTTTTGTAATTCCTTAATTAGGAGACCAAATGATCAGTTACATGAATGAGATAATGAAACTTTAAGGAGTCATCATATGGCTCATACACAAGGTATATACAATTAGAGAAAATTCATTTGTTTAAAGTGTCAAGAGATAGGTCGCATAAAAATGTTCTACAATAATGGTCAATATTCTAATTCAAAAAATGATTATCATAACATGAAGAAAATGAGTTATAACGAATGGAGACCCAAGGAGGTGAATGAGATACAGGTTCAAAATGGACTATTTATCATGATAGAACAAGGTAAAAGTTTAAGTGTCAAAGAGAAAGCCTTGTTTGCTCAAGGGGATAAAAAGATCAAGCAAGATTCTAAGTCAAAAGGAAAGAATGAAGCTAATAACTTAGTTAAAGTCAAATTGATGATAAGGCAGGAATGCAAGTTAACTAAGAGCATGGAGATGTGGGAGTCTCTTAAGTTTTGGGACATTTAGTCTTTCTATGATAGGTGGGTGTCTCTACCTATTATTCTTATAAAACATCTTTTATATGTAGAAATAAGTATGTGTGATCTAGATGATGTACAAGATGTCAACCAATACAGAGGTATGTAGAGTTATTGATTGGTCATTAGGACCAATTCCTTTAGATATAAAATTGATAATCTTATGTTGCCAAGCTTTTTATTGATCATAAAATGTCATTAGATAAGGGGAATCAATAGTTTCATGAGCTTGATCCATAGGTTTGTGATGAAAAGTTTCAAGAGTTTTATTCAAGGACATTGGTCCTAAAGACATATTTTCATCAAATTTTGATGCTTGGTTTGATAGGTCAGATCATAAAGTATGAAGGTGAGGTTGGTATGGAGTATGGAGAGGAATTTCCCAAGTGTATTCCATGACGTTTCATGCTTTGTATTGGTCACAAGTTTCTTTAATGATCATTTGTTTAGTTTGACCATTTTGCTCAGTGTTCACTGTTTAGTGAGAGGTCATAATGCAAAATTTATGTTTTTTTAGATCTATAAGGTTAATCAAGTATGGAGGCAAGTTGTATTTGATATTTCCATGTGAAAAAAGAGGTGAGGAGTTTTTAGAATGATTCCATGGTCATTCTAAGGTGTTTTGGCATAGTGATAGTGGTATACACAGGGTCTGTATGCATAGAATGATTGGTTCCATGTGTCAAATGAATATTGGTGAGTGGTCAAGCTGACTATGTGGCATAAAAAGGTGTTTTAACCTCATATAGGTATGCTCTAGATGGTTTCAACATTTGAAGATATTTTGAAGGCAAGTTGAAAAAAATTTTAGGCTCTCGGGTATGATAGTCCTTACTTAAGGGCTAGCAAGTCAAAAATCATTTCATGGATCTATGGTTTCCCAAAGGATTCAAACCTCAAAATTGGTCCAAAAGTGTATATTGTTGACCTCCAAGTGTGAGAGTAGTTTTAGTAGTTGTCATTGAATAGAAGGTGGTAAGTTGACCTTATTTCTCTTTGATGCCCTAGGTTTTACACCATGTGAGTTAGTGGAATTCACAAAGGATTTGAGGACTAAGGCTGATTAATATATTAAAATATCCAAAAGGGTGCTCAAAATTTTCTTTATAATCATCTGGAAGTGTATAGTTTCACATATGGTTGAGGATTTGTGCAAATGGAGGGCTAATTAGCAGGTCAATTTATGAAAGAGCTATGGTGTAGAGGAATATTTGGATGATTATTCATGGAATGAATTAGGAGGGCATATTATTTCACTTTAGATATGAAATTTCAATCCATGATTATGCATACACAAAAATTTATGGGCTCTTCAAGGTTCAAGTAGGGCTACTAAGCCTCTAGGCAAGGCTAGTATGAAGAATAGTGATTTTTAGTAATTCTCTTCGAAAGATAAAGATATGGTTGTCCCTCAATATGTTTTTTAATTTTATTTATGCATCATATATGTTTGATAAAGATCTTGAATGATCATTCTTAATTCTATGGGTGGCCTTGTGAGAGAAAATTTGAAGGCAATTATGGAATTTCTTCATGATTGGAGATGGTCTAAAGATGATCAAGGGGTTCCAAAGTTAAGGTGACTTATGGGGAGTCCCTCTTAGTTTTCTCAAGGTATTATGACTCCTATTTGATTCATAGTGTTCATTTCTTTTTCATAGAGCAGTGCATGGTCAAAGCATAGTGTTGTCAATGAGTAAGTTTGAGGTAGTCATGATAAAACATAGTATTCACAGTGATATGGGGAGTTTATTAATTCCTCAGATGATATCCTTTGATGATGTTGGCTTTGAAAACATTTATAGGTCATCAAGATCAGTAGGTAAGCCCCCTTTGTCATTGTGTCAAAGGGGCAAAAAGTGTTTGTAAAGGGAAAAAAATTTTGTGCACAGTTTTGTTGTTGGCTTTAAAAACTTTTATAAATGTTAACATCAATGATAAAAGATGATATTTTTTTGATTTTTTCAATGATATCCTAAGGTAGCTAAGATTTTCCATTAGTTAATATGTATGCATGGTTCTCAATGACAAAGTGTGCCTTAGTGATCATGCATAGACCCTGATATGTTTGCTTGGTTAGGTAAGGTGATGGATGTTGGTGATGTTTTTACCATGTTTTAGGGGTAATATGAGGGCTCAAAGGTGTTTTGGGTACTTTTTAATTGAAATCAATTCATTATAATAGTCTTGTTAAGGTCTAGGTTATCCTCATCAAATTGGCAAATCTCCTTGAGTAAGTATATTGATGACATCAGTATTTGCACGTGTGGAGGTGTCAAAAAAATTGGTCACATGGGTTTGTTGAGATTTGTGTCTAAATCATGTATTTAAAGTTTCAGGTCTTGACATGAGGTCTATCAAAATTTATTGTGGTGCAAATTTGGTCTCCTAAGTAGATTTCACTAGTTTTTATAGTCAATTTTGCATTAAAAAGTGACCGTTGGAATTCAAATATTTGAATTTACAAAGGAAAACTAGTCCTCATTATTTTGCCTATAAATTTTGATGTAGAATGAATTTGATGGTGGTATAAAAATAAAAGTGGTAGATAACTTCAGGGGAAATCTAGGAAAAATGATTTTGAGATTTGACTACTCATACACCTACATTTATTGTAGTTCAAAGTTGATTGAGGGTTTGATCTTCTTCTAAAAATATCCAAAGGATATTTGAGTTTTTATTTATAGTGTTTGGATGTTTAAAGGTGAATTATCTATTAGAGAGTGTTTTATACTCTTTTAGTATCATTTTTATGGATTTTTGAATTTTGACCAATCCATATTCAGTATGAACAATTGCTTACAAGTTGATTTTTGGTTCATTCATGGTGGTTTCATGTACAAGGTAAATGTTTAATAGGTTTTGCATATGTAGATGTGTGTAGTGATGAATTTAATCACTTTATGGTGTCTTAGGTGTCATGTGTCATGGACTTATATGCTTTTAAGGGGTCTTGCATTCCTAGTTTTTTTCGGTGAAGTGATAAAAGGATGAATAAGTCTCCATGGACCTATCAGGGCTTCTTAGGCCTAATTAAAAGGTGTTGGTGCTTAATGGTGGTCTATCAAAGATATGTTTGACCTATGTGGATGATTTTGATCCTATTTCAATTTTAATAAAATCCTTAAGGTTGAAGTCATGTCAAATGGTTGACCAAGAAGGTAATGTTCATAAAGGCTCTAAAAAGAACATAAACAAAGGTGAAGGTTTCTAAAGTTAATATGCGAAGTAGAGTGAAGTGTGAGTGTGCTTAGTGAATATATTAAAGATAAAACAAGGTTAATGAATATGTGCATGACCTATATGTCATATTTATGATGTTATAACAATGTTCTTATAGGGCTGAAGATTGAATATGAGTGAAAAAGTGTAAAGTGATCCAAAAGGGTGTTTTAAATGCATTTCTTGTATGTGAAGGTTTGACAGAGTGTTAAGGCTTGAAGAGAGTTTATATTCACTATTTATCCATCATATTGAAAGGCAATCAGATCTCTAGAGGTGTTAATATCAGAGTGTGTTATGTGGGTGCTCAACATTTAGAATAAGTGGGTGTTTCTTCATGCTTAAGTGTTGGTGTTCCTTGTGAAGTGGGTGATTCACTAAAGTCTCATGTTTATGAATCTTTTTATAGGATTTTAGTTCACTAGTTTGTAGACTTGAGAGTGAGTTTTATTCCCTATTAGGGTTTCCCACATAATCCATGTGTTATTAGTGTTAATCTTGCATAGTTTCTTTTTTCATTGTAATAATTAATTTATATGCTTCATGAATGCTTATGTTGAATGGTTGAGAGTTTAAAGTTTAAAAATTCTAATTGAATTGCTTGCATCATTGATTCACCCCCCCCTTAGTGATTTTACCTCTAAAAATTGGTATCAAAGCCATACCTTCTTTGAAAGTTTAACCACTTGAAGGTGATCTTAGGTACAATGGGCCTTCATAAAATGCAAGTGTGGCTTATCTAATAAGAAATCACCACTATTCAATGGATCCAACTATGCTTTTTGGAGTGCAAGGATGAGTACCTACATCATATCTCTAAGTTTTGATATTTGATAATCTATTATGGATGGTTATTCCACACAATTAGTGCAACTAACAAGAAGTTGAGTGAGAACAATTCTAAAGCTATGAATTCTATAATTTGTGGCCTATTAGAGGTTAAGTTCACCAAGGTAATCCTTTGTAAATCTTCCAAGGAAATATGGGATAAACTTTAGATCATCCATGAAAGAGATTCAAAGGTTAAGTTGGCTAAATTATAGACCTACCAAAGGAAATTTGAGGGCCTCAAAATGAGGGAAGAAGATAATGTGGCATCTTATCTTCTAAGGGTTGATGAGGTGGTAAACATGATCAAAGGTCTTGGAGAGGAGATTTAAGAAGCTACTATTGTACAAAAGGTATTAAGGTCTCTTACCCTCAAGTTTGATTCAAATATTTCTATTATAGAAGAGATTCATGATCTCACCAAGATGAAGATGGATGAATTGCATGGCATCTTTACTACCTATGAGATGAGAGTCACTGAGGGCAAACCACCAAAGAAGGAAGCAACCTTTAAGGTGATCAAGGAGATAAAAGGCAAGAAGAACAGGTTAAGTCTTAAACACTTTGATCTTAATGAAGATCAAATTGAATCCATGATTGCAAGAAAATTGAATGTGGGATTAGGTAAGTATGAAGGAAAGCTTCCTTTTAAATATTTTTCATGGGGTAAATTTTGTCATTTTACAGCTAAGTTCCCAAATAGAGGCAATTCTAAACATAAGGAATCTCGTGAGGTTGAGCATAAGAAATTTGAGGGTCCTAGCAAGTATAGAAAGTTATTCAATAAGAGAAATGGCAAGGAGTCATACAAAGGTAGTAAGAGTATTTATCATGAAGAAGATAGTAACTCATCTATTGAAGAAGAAATAAATGCATCTGATAGTGATGATTCATCTTATGATGAAGACAAATATACACTATTCAAGGATCTTGGGGATGATGAAGGTGAATGTTATTTAGGCAGAGATCTCTTTGGTGGAGATAGTTCAGAGGAAGAAGATGAGAAATTCACTCTTTAAGACCAATATTTGAATACATTGGAAGAGATGAAGCCACTACAAGGCAAGAACAGAAAGAAGGCATCCTTGATCAAGTCCTATGAAGAGCAAATTGGCTTATTTGAATAAAGGTTGAGCAATGAAGTCAAAAATCATGATGAGATCACTCAACATCTTGAAACTTAGGTTTGTACCCTTGCTAAAGAGATAAAGAGTAAGGATGAGGAATGTGTCAAATATAAAGCAAAGATGGAGTTTTTATAGGAGAAACTAGATGAAGTCATGAAAAAACTTCAAACATATCAAAATTTTGAGAAAAGTACAATTGATCTTAATGACCCATTGAGCAGTCAAAAGGTCTCAAATGACAATTCAAGCCTAAGATTCCATGAAGATGTTCAAAAGGATAAGAAGATTGAGAATACAATGATGATAGATCTGGAAACTAATCATGATAAGGAGAGTATTAGATAATTCAAGAAGAATGACAATATAAATAAGGAGGACAACTTCAAAAGCTACAAAAGTTAAAAATAAATCAAGAAACATAATGTCATAAGGTATGATAACTCCTTCAATGGCTAAATTTACTCTTGTCATCAGTTTGGTCATAGAATCATTGATTTCAAAAGAAAGGCTCTTAGTAAGAGATTTGCATTAAATTATGAGCAAGATAATGACAATAATGAAGAACATCATCACTCAAGATAGTCAACAGATCCACAAGGAAAGCATGACATCTTGTGCTACAAGTGTCAAAGGATCAGTCATATTGCAAGGATTTATAATGCCTTAATCAGGAGACCAAATGATCAGGTACATGAATGGGATAATGAAACTTCAAGGAGTCATCATATGGCTCATACACAAGGCATATACAATCAGAGAAACTTCATTTGTTTCAAGTGTCAAGAGAGAGGTCACATAGCAAGGTTATGTAAGAATGGTTAGTATCCTATTTAAAAGAATGATTATCATAACATGAAGAAAAGGATCCATAATGAATGGAGACCCAAGGAGGTGAATGAAAAATAGGTTCAAAATGGAATATTTGTCATGAAAAAACAAGTTACAAGTTCAAGTGTTAAAGAGAAAGCCTTATCTACCCAATGGGATAATAAGATCAAGCAGGATTCTGAGTCAAAAGGAAAGAATGAAGCTAAGAACTTAGTCAAAGTCAAATTGATGATGAGACAAGATTACAAGTCAACTGAGAGTATGGAGATGTGGGAGTATCCTAAGTTTTGGGACATTTAGTCTCTCTATGATAGATGAGTGTCTCTACATATGCTTCTTATGATACATCTTTTAAATGTGAAAGCAAGTATGTGTGATCTAGATGATGTACAAGATGTCAATCGGTATAGAGGTATGTACAATTATTGATTGGTCTTTAATACCAATGCCTTTTGATATAAAATTGATAATCTATGTTACAAAGCCTTGTATTTATTATATAATATTATTATCTAAGGGGGAGAAACAAGTTCATGAGTTTTCTCCATAGGCTTGTGATGAAAAGCTTCAAGAGTTCTGTTCAGGGACATTGGTCCTAAAGGCATGTTTTAGTCAAATTGTGATACTTGGTTTGATAGGTCATATAATGAAGTATGAAGGTGAGGTTGTAACGAAGTGTGCATAGGACTTGCCCAAGTGTATTATATGAGGTTTCATACCTTGGATTGGTCACAAGTATCTTTAATGATCATTTGTTCAGTTTGACCATGTTGTTCAATGTTCACTACCTAGTGAGAGCTCATCATGCAAAATTGGTGTTTCTTGAGATCTATAAAGCTAATCAAGTATGGAGGTAAGTTGGATTTTATGTGTCCATGTGTAAAAGGAGGTGAATAGTTTTCATAAGGCTTTCATGATCATTCTTAGGTGTTTTGGCATGGTGGCAGGGGTATACACAAAGTCTATATACATACAATGACTGGTTCCAGGTGTCAAATAGATATTCGTGAGTGGTCAAGCTTACTTTGTGGAATATAAAGGTGTGTTGAACTCATAAAAATGTGCTCCAAATGGTTTCAAGGTTTGAAGATATTTTGAAGGCAAGTTGAATATTTCTGAAGGATCTCAGATATGACAGTCCTTGCTTAAGGGTTAGCAAGTCAAAAACCATTTCATGGATCTATGGGTTCCCAAAGGATTCAAACCTCAAAAAAATTTCCAAAAGTGTATATTATTGACCTCTAGGTGTGCGAGTAGTTTAAAGAGATAGATTTGATCAGAAGGTGGTAAGTTGACCTTATTTCTCTTTGATGCCCTTGCTTTTTAGCATGTGAGTTAGTGACCTTCACAAAGGAGTTGAGGACTGAGGCTACTTAATCTATTTAAATGGCCAAAAATATACTCAAAATTTTCTTTACAGTCATTTGTAAATGTATAGTTTAACCTATGGTTGAGAAATTGTGTAAATGGAAAACTAATTGGCAGGTCAGTTTGTGAAGGAACTATGGTTCAAAGAAATTTTTTGGATGATGATTCTTGTCATGCATGAGGGGTAATATGAGTTTACTTTAGATATGAAATTTAAATCCATGGGGATGCATACATATAAATTTATGGGCTCTGTAAGGTTCAGGTAGGATTATTAGGCCTCTAAGCAAGGCTAGTATGAAGAATAGTGATTTTTGGTTATTCTCTTCAAAATAAAAAGGTATAGTTGTCTCTAAATATGTTTCTAATTTGGATCTATGCATCATCTATGTTTTAGAAAGATCTTGAATGATTACTTTTCATTCTATGGGTGGCTTTGTGAGAGAAATTTTGAAGGCAACTATGGAATTTCTTCATGGTTAGAGATGCTCTGAAGATGCTTAAGGGGTGTCAAAGTTCAAGTGACTTAGGGGGAGTCCCTATTATTTTTATCAAGGTTTTATCACTCTTATTTTCTTCCTAGTTTTAATTTCTTCTTCATAGAGAAGTACATGGTCAAAGTAGAGTGTTGTCAATGAGTAAGTTTGAAGTAGTCATGATAGAACATAGTATGCATAGTGATAGGGGGAATATTTATCAATACTCAAATGAGATACCTTCATTATGTTGGCTTTGAAAACATTTGTAGGTCCTCAATGTCAGCAGGTAATCCCACTTTGTCATTGTGTCAAAGGGGGAGAAAGTGTTTGTAAGGGGAAAAAGAGTTTGTACATAGTTTTATTGTTGGCCTTAAAAACATTTAGAAATGTTGACATAAATGATAAAGGGGGAGATTATTTTGATTTTTTTTATTATTTTCTAAGGTGGCCAAGAGTGTCCATGAGTTAAGATATATGCATGGCTCTCAATGACAAAGTGTGCCTTAGTGATCATGCATAGACCCTGATATGTTTGCTTGGTTAGGCAAGGTGATCAATGTCGGTGATGTGTTGAACATATTTGAGGGGTAATATGAGGGCTCAAAGTTTCTTGGGGTAATTTTGGAAATGAAAGGAATTCATTAGAATAGTCTTGTGAAGGTCTAGGTTATCCTAGTCAACTTGGTAGATCTTCCTGAGTAAGCAGATTGATGACATCAACATTTACATGTGTCGAAGTGTCAAAAGAAAATGGTTACATAAGTTTATTGATATATGTTCCTAGATCATGTATTTAAATTTTTAGGTCTTGATATGAGGTATAAAAAAAGTTAATGCAGTGCAAAGTTGGTTTCCCAAGTAGATTTTACTAATTTCCATAGTCAAATTTGCATTAAAAAGTGAATGTTGGAATTCAAATATTTGTATTTACAAAGGAAAACCAATCCTCATTATTTTGCCCACAAATTTTGATGTAGGATGAATTTTATGGTGGTATAAAAATAAAAAATTTATATGAATTCAAGGGGAATATATGAAAAATGATTTGGAGGTTTGATTAGTCGTACACCTACATTTATTGTGATCTAAAGTGGATTGAGGGTTTGACTTTCTTCTACAAATGACCTAAGAAGGAAGTTTGAGTTTTTATTGATAGTATTTGGATGTTTAAATGTAAATTATATATTGGAGAATGTTTTAGACTCTCTAAAGATCATTTATATATATTTTAGAGGGTTGACCAATCCATCTTCAATATGAACAATTGCTTACAAGTTGACTTTTGGTTCGTTCATTGTGGTTTCATGTACAAGGTAAATGTTTAATAGTTTTTTCATATGTAAAGGTGTGTAGTGATGAATGTAATAACTTGATGGTGTCTTAGAGGTCATGTGTCATGAAACTATATGCTTTTAATGGATCTTTTGTTCCTAGTTTTGCTTGGTGCAGTGCTAAAAGGATGAATAGGTCTCCATGGACCTATAAGGGCTTCTTAGGCCTAATTAAAAGGTGTTGGTGCTTAAGGGTGGTCTATCAAAGCTATGGTAAACCTATGTGGATGATTTTGATACTATTTTAAGTGTAATATAATCCTTAAGGGTGAAGTCATGTCAAATGGTTGACCAAGAAGGTATGTTCATGAAGGCTCTATAAAGAGCATAAACAAAGTTGAAGGCTTTTAGAGTTAATATGCAAAGTATAGTGAATTGTGATTCTGCTTGGTGGATAGATTGAATATTAGAGAAGGTTGATTAATATTTGGATGAACTATAGGTTATATTTTTGATGTTATAATAGTGTTCTTGTAGGGTTGAAGATTTAATATGAGCGAAGAAGTGTAAAGTGATCCAAAAGGATGTTTTGGATGCATTGTTTGTATGTGAAGGTTTGAGAGAGAGAGAGAGTGTTAAGGGTTGAAGAGAGTTTTTATTCACTATTTATCCATCATATTGAAATTAAATCAGATCTCTATAGGTGTTGATATCATAAGATGTGTGTGTGTTCAACATCTAGAACAAGTGGGTGCTTGTTCAAGCTTAGGGGTTGGTGCTCTTTGTGAAGTGGGTGCTTCACTAAAATCTCATGTTTGTGAATATTTTATAGAAATGTAGTCTATTTTTTTTGTATTTGAGAGTGGGTTTTATTTCTCATGAGGGTGTCCCACATAATATATGTGTTATGAGTGTTGATCTTGCGTAGTTTCTTTATTCCTTGCAATAACTAGTTTGTATGCTTCATGCATGTTTATGTTGAATGGTTGAGAGTTTGAAGTTTTGAAATTAGAATTGAATTAATTGGATCACTTATTCACCCACCTCTCAGTGATTATACCTATAACAATAGGTTCTATGTGGTGTATTCTCATTCATTGAGCTATCATGGGACTTTGTAAATTTTGAGACCCTAGGAGACTGAAAATTTTAACAGGTTCTACATGGCCCTTTCTCAGTCATGAGGCCCTCTTAGGGATATAAAAATTTGGACACCCATGTGAGACTAACATGTCTAATAGGTTACACTTTCCACTTTCTCATTTTCCAAAATCTCCTACAATATTTATGAAAAGTGACTAAGTCAAATGGAGAACCGCGTAATCAATTTAAAGCTTAACTAACCACCAGCAAATCTTCATGAAATGACAAGTAGGAATCTAGGATGACATCATCTTGGGAAAGCATGCATTTTATCAACTTTATGAAAAAATAAATTTATCACAAGAAATTCTAAGTATGAATAAGTTTTCACTTTACAACAAAGAATGTATACATTGTTAGTAACACATGCAACAAAAAGATCATGATGGCTACCACTCACTGCAACAAATGTCATGAAACACTCAATAGATCAAGGTGAAATATGGGTTGAAAGATTCACACAATTAAATACCAAGGGTGAGGATATCAAAGCTCTAGGAGACTTCTGATTTGAGAATTTTCATAGGGGTCCCCCTTTTCTTTAGCAAAAAGGTGGGCATGTTGACCACAACAAAACCCTTTCCAAGATCACCCTCAAGCCTTGATTTCTTCTTGTATTGTATTCATATACATTATAATTTCTCTATTTATATTTTATTGTATTCATAATCATAAACATACTTCATTCATTTTATTATATGCCTCTAAGGTGTAGTGCTAGATTAAGTGGTATTTCCATTTCACATATGCAACTCCGTTTTGTTTCTTCTACAATGGCAAGTCAAGATAACTTTTTATTAAAATGCTACTATTGAAATTCTTTGGGATATTATAGATAAGGTTTGTATTTAAACTGATAACGTAAGTAATTAATAGGACTATGATAATGAACAAGAAACTCATATTGACCCCAATGAGCTTAATGGAGTAGATCAAGATCAAGTTAAATTATTATCTTAATTTCATCAAAGTCTCCAAGAGAAACCTAATAAGGCGAATATGGTAATTAGTCTTCTTCTAGAAAAAAAATCAAAATATCAAGCTAAGTTATCCACTTCTATACCACAAGGTTTCCTTTTTTCAATTGTCAAATACCCTACCCCAAATGCTGTTACTTCTACTATTGTCTCCATTCATGTTTATACACCCATATCTACTTCTAAAGAACTATATTTTTATTTGGGTACCTCACATGGTCTCCACAATATATCCATGCCTATTCCCACTCATGCTACTTGCACTCCTATTACCTCTTCAAATTATATTATACAACACACTATTCTTGGATTACAAGCTAAGTTAGCCCATATTAAGCAATCCAAATCTCATGATATCCCTTCCATGGACTCATGTTCCTTGTTACATAACCCTTTGGCACTTGAATTTGTATCCTATCCATTACCAATTGGATTTTTAACTCCCAAGCTTCCTCTTTATGAATCCAAAGATGATCCATAACAAAATTTGCATGTTTTCCATGCAACTTATTTAGATTCCACAAATAATGATAAATTGTTGACAATGTTTTTTTGACAAGTATCAAAGAATATGCTATTAGAAGATTTAATGATCTTCATTATAAATTAGTAAATCCTTTTAATCCTTTGGAAAATCACTTTTGAAACCAATTTTCTATCAACATTGGGGAAAAGTTATCATATGCTCAAAATGCAAAGCTCAAACAAGGGTCTAATGAAAGAATCGGTGAATATGTGTTAAGGTACAAGAATATGCTTGCCAGAATGACAAGTAAATTGGTTGATAATGAGTTTTGAGATATTTTTACAAAATATTTCTCCCTCCTCTTCAATATTCCATTATGTTTGATAAATTAAAATTCTTTGATGAACTATGCCATATAGTCAAAGAGTGTGAATTTAAGTTGCTTACTTTGAACAAGCTCAAGTATGTCTCAAATGTGCCTTACACTTTAGATTTCAAGTTTAAAATAAATCCAATTTATAATATAAAACCAACTAAAATAAATAATGAAGCAAAATTTTTAGTTATTTATATATCACAACCACCTCAAAGGCTTCCAACACCTCCTCATGTTTTGTTGCAAAAGATCCTAGAATGTAATGTGATCACTCTTCCTCCACCAATGGAGATAGATATGTCTAGACCCAAATCTATATTTTTTCATGTAAATTCATATTATGACTATCATAGTTGTATTAGACATTCCACAAATATATGTTTCAAGATCAAACACAAGATTCAATATCTCATCGATGAAAACATCATAAATATTGGTGCACCTATTGAAAAGGCTAAGACACAAGAAAATGATAATGCAAAGTTCAAAATTTACAAAGATCATTTTCCAAATCATGAATAAAATAAAAAATATAGTTATAAATTTTGTATTATGCATACAATGCTCACCCTCCTTTTACATATGGACATCTACTTCATAGAATTATTGGTACAATTACAAGAAAACAAGCATCATGAACTATGATCACATTTAATGATATTTAAGTAGTTCATGATGATTCAAATATACATGTACTTTTTATTTGAGCATATGTTAACAAACAATCCATCCATAGTGTCATGATAAACAATGGATCAAGTGAAAATGTGTACACCATAACACTCATTCATTCTTTAGGTTTTATAGAACAAGATTTACAAGATACTTATAAAGTTGTCAAATAATTTAATTGACATACATAAAATACTCTTGGGCATATAAATTATTTTACAAGTGGGTCCTCTCATTGTGCCTACTCCATTTGTAATTCTACCAAGCACAAGTGTATTTGATATGTTTTTAAGATGCCCTTAGATGCAAAAAAATAGAGTAGTACCTCTACAGTAAATAAATGTCTCAAATACATTTATGATAATAAAGTGGTCAAATTTTATGGAATATAACATGAATATCCTTTAGATAAAATGAAGTTTTCTTATTCTATAGAACAACTACCTCATACAATTATTGAGCAACATGATAATGAGTTAGTTTATAGCTATTCAAGGTCATGATCTATATCTTCCAAAGCATAATACAATTCCTAATGAGCATGATCATTTAATAGATTCAGTTTCTCTATACTCTTATGAGTATGATTCAGTTACACATGAGCATAATTAGTTTGTTTCATAGAGCATGACATATCTTGATAAGTAGAAAGTGGTACAAACAAAAAGGCCTCCATCTTATAAGGCAAAAAAGGTTATTCAAATAGTTTCATAATAGATACAGGTACATGTTATTACATCTCATTATCCTACACATGAGGATGCATGCTTACATGAGCATATGAGTAGTGATTCAAAGGGTTATATTAAAACATATGGCTCCTAATAAAGTTTTGATGCATCTCCAATTGACACTTCTTCATCACAATAAGTCAATCCATATTATGTCATGGGTTATACACGCATGCCCCTCATTGATATTATTGGTTAGTTACTTGTATTTTACTTGCACATAGCTTTTTTTATTTCTTTATAATTCTCATATCCCTTACTCAACCATTCTTCTAGCCCCTTCTCTTTATTTTTCACTTTAGGTACTTGCCCTCTTAATTTCTAAATTAATTTTGAACAACCAAAGCACATATCTTTATGGTACTCCATTTCTTACTATTGCATCTATTATGGCACTTTATGATCTCATATATCTACCTTTAACATAAGCACATTAAGCTTCTTTCCCATTTGAGGAGAATGTACATTCCTACAAATTTTACATATTTGCATTATTTTGTTATGACTCAAAGCTACATATACATTGGAGGCACATTGATTATCTTCAATATTATCATGTCATGCTTTTGTACCTTTGTTTAGGATTATTCAAATCCTTCCCACTTCCTATATTTTTAAAATCATTACTTTTTTAGCACCTATTTTCAACTTTGTTTTAGCATTTAAATATTGTCAAAAAATCAAAAAATTCAAAATCAAGACTTACAACATTTTAAAATGTTGCTAAATTACTTATTTTGACATGTTATTTATTATATGTTAAATAGATAGCATATTCCATATTTCAATACATAATGACCCTCATGAAGTATTCGAATGTGATACATGACATAATTTCACATGATTATTTAATGTCAGGCTTCCCTTGTTACCCAAAATCCTTGCTAAGTTGGAGACATTCATTCTTTATGAACACTTTAACATGTATTTATCAAAAACGTCTCTACCATGTTGAGGTACATATCATACGAATGTCTTTCTAAATCACTTGTATTTTCAAAATGTAACATGAAATATGTTACTTTATAAAATTCACACTCATACATGTGCTGGAGCTATACTAATTCATTTGATGCATGTTTTTCATTGCATTTTTAATTTACTATAAGATAGGTTAAACTTGTTTATTGTGTGTGGCCCTTTGCCTTGTATGTTCAAATTATTTCTTGTGTGGCATCATTATTTCATCTTTGTGTGGCCCTTGGCCTTGTGTGTTATGTGACATTTTATAGGTCCCTTGTATGTGGCCTATGAGACCTTGCACATGACATATTTTTAAAAATACATGACATTGTATGAAATTAATTTTATCATTGGTGCTTGCTACTATGGTGTCATAATTCATATCATGAATTATATATATTTACTATGGTGCCATGCCCCATTTCATGCACCGCTTATATAATATATGCTTACTCTAGTGCCATGATATATATATATATATATATATATATATATATATATATATATATAACAAATATTTCACATGAAAATTCAATGCTATATTCATATACTATGAATGCAATCAATTTTAAAATGTTTAAAATTGTATATCTTTCACATATACTTTATTTTGAGATAAATGACTTGAAAGATACGTCTCTCACCTTAAAATGGGGGAATCACAATGGGTTTTCTTAATAGGATTCAAGCCTCATAAGCAAAAAAAATCATATTTATGGTAATATACAAATTTCATATGATAATATGATTTAACATTTTTATATTATGTGAGCATGTGGCATGCATGTGCACTCATTTTCATAGTTACAAATTACAAGTTGCAAAGTTTTAAAAAGTTTCAAAAGTAGAAAAGTTCAAAATATTCAATTACATTTATATAAATTATAACTACATGGGGCATGTAATTCATTCATATTCACGTTACTACTATGACATTTTCAAATTTTTCAAGTTTTAAGTTTCAATATTACAAATTTATAGATAGAATCTAGATCCATCTACAATGGTGTGATTCATCTTAGTGACAAGTGGGCCACATTAGAGTCTAGTGACACTCAACATCTTTGGTTATAATTTTTTAATATGTAGTGGGCCACAATTCGTAGACCCACCCCTTCAAATATTTTACAAAGTAATTTATACACTCAAGTGAGATTTGGAGCATAAAATTTTTCTAACTCAAGATCATTCAATGGTTTTCAAATTGAGACTTGATCACTCTCAATTCTTCATAGTTCAACACTTTTCCTTATATCCTAACAAGAGGGCATGCACTTTTCCATCTCTAAATCTACAAGAAAAGTTTCTATCCTTTTCTTTATTTGAGTTATAAATAACAAATTTTAAATATGATAAAATAGTACTTTTAGTAGCATTGTTACAAGTTTCTTAAATTTAAGGCATTTTGCACAACTAACCTTCGCATCCAAAAATAAAGTGTGTATACACTCTCATATTCATATCTACTTCACTCTAGTAATTTCACTTAGTTCGTCACTATAATAATGTGGGTGAAAATGTAGACATAAAATTAATCATTAATCCCTGAGAATATTTATTCTTGGCATCATTACCCTTTATTTATTCACTATTTATCTCACTTGTAACTTATAGGAGAGCCTTCATTATCTTGTTAACATTACAAATATCATTCAAACATCCCTATTTCAGTTGTATTTTTACCTATTCAACACATAGGCTTGTGTCATACATATCCCCCTAGTTTTTGGTCTTCTAAGACAAGACCACACTATTTGGACATGGCTGCACTACAGCCTTGTCCCCTAGTGCAACATTATCTCCCACAATCCAATGGTCATTTTTTAATTGAGACTTAAAAAACATATCTATTGTGCATCTTGTTAAGTTAGATAGTAAAATTAAAAAAAAAATCTCTACATATATGTGTGTGCGTGTGTGTGTGTGTGTAGACCATAAGATTCGCATCCAAGATAATTAGTCGAATTGCACCCAAATATAAATAACATGCAATTGCATTTTATTTAACAGTTATAAAAAGGTGTCAACTGTCAAGGTCATAACATCCTCCTCTCCTTGAAGAGGAGCCATTATGATGACTAAATAACAATAAAAAATCATGCTACACTGAAATGAGGTTTTATCACTCTTTTCACAATTGTTTACACAATACTAGAAATCAACAGGTAACTCAAGGACTAAAGTAACTAGATTGATAAGTCTATTATTTATTATCAAAATAAAAGTCATTCCCATAAAATAACATCATGGATACTCATTATAACCCCACCAAATCTCTCTAAAAAAATCATTGCACAGAGAGTAAAATAGCATTATTTATTCCTACTTCAACTCTACAACATTTTAATAGTTTATATCCAAGTTTGATATTATTTTTTAAAGTTCATTGGCATCTATTGTCAATCATTACAATCAATAATATAGATAAATCCAAACTATTTTCATAATCATAGAGAACACAATCACTTTAGGAAGGAGAACCATATCAACTTGAGGCCCATTTGGGATATATAGATAATGCTCAGTCAAAAGGGGTTTTTGAGGCTCGGTTATATATCCTTACTAACTTATTTTTACTCATAAATACACTCACACATATCATAATATTTATTCTCAACATTTTTACCCTCGGTCTATTCATCATTTCACTAAATCGTAATCTATAAGAGAGATTTCACTATTGTGTAAACATTTAAAATATCATATAGACATCCCTATTTCAGTTTTATTCATCCCACATGCTCGTTTCAAACATGTCCTACTAATCTTTGGTCTTCTAGGATAAGTTTGCACTATCTAGACTAGGACACATTTAAATTTTGTCCCCTAGTGTGGCCTCTCCCACACTCCAATGATCATTTTTTTGAATTTAGACATTAGACTCATAGTCCTAGATCCAAAAATTTTAAATACACTCACACATATCATAATATTTATTCTTGGCATACTTATCCTTACTTGGGATATATAGATAAGGCTCAGTCATAAGGGGTTTCTAAAGCCAACTCGGCTATCCTTTCTAAACCATTTTTACTCCCCTTTGTATCTAATTATGATATAGTGTATATGCATAGGAATAGGGCTTGACATTTTTAAGTCTTCCACATCACATATTGGTAGATATAGGTCAACAATCAATCTTCATAAATAATTGCACATGCCCAGATCTAAAAACTAGGAATACAATCACCCAGGATGTGACCACAGTCGATAGACAAAGCCACGGTGTGTCGTTGTCTGCCTCCCATGGACTTGTCCCAATAAAATGCTAACTATTATTTTCTAATATGACTCTATTTGCAAGTCTTTCCATAAAGTTAGAACTTACAAAAAATCTACATAGTTAGATCTATTATTATTTCAAAGGACACTCTCTAACCCTAACATCATTTACTATTTTTAACAAGTTTTTAAATTATGTAGCTTACTACTATTAACTATATTTTAATATCAAGATAGTACATATAAACATTTCCATTTCAATGGTTTAATTAAAATTAGTTTAAGTTTTTTATATTACAATAGGCTAAATAGTGCCTTAGATGACCAATGTTAGAGAGATTACACCTAGATTTTAAGGAAGAGGATATTTTGACGAAGAAGCTTATATACTCTAATATTTACACTTTAAAAGAAATTAAAATCTTTAAATCAACCTAGGTGTGCCCAAAAGGAGGTGAAAACTAGGGAATATAAGGATGAACATAGAATGATTGGGTTTCGCTAGTGGCAAAAAAATGTATAAAGGGAGATAATATAATGACAAACAAGTTGAGACTTAATTATAATATAGTAAAATGTGGATGAGAGACATGTAAATATACTGTAATACATTTTTCACAATATAATATAATTGACTCTAAGTGAAAAAACAATACTCTTGACTAGTCATTCTAAAAAGACACAGTGTTAAAGTTGGGAATAAAATCATGATCAAAAGATAATAATAATAATAATATGATGGGAATTTATGAGGAGGATATAGTTGTATTCCCTAGGGTCTTACCATACAACTCACAAATTAAAAATCCAATAGGCGTAAATATAATTGAGGTAAATATATGAACCTAAAAATATGATAAAGTGTGCAAATGTGATAAAAATAAGGTAGTAAGATGATAAGATGTCTAAACCAAGAGGTTATCATAAAAAGGTAAGGATAATAAGACGAAATATCATAGGCGTAACTATATATAATGGGTGTTTGTGAGGAGGACTTGGTTTTATTCCCAAAGGTCTTACCATTTGATTTGAAATCTAAGAGGCACAAAAATGTGAAAAAGGAAAACATATAATAGGTAAATCAAAGATAAGAGGTAAACACCAAGTAGATAAGATAAAACCAAGAGGAGAAAGGTTGTAATAAAATAAGCTATCAAATATTCTAAAGGAGGCAATGCTTAAATAAAACCAAGAAGTAAAGACTGTAAAAATGATACCAAAGAGTAACAAAGGAAACCATGGATGAATAAACCCAAGAGGGAAAGAATGCAAAAATTAAACCAAATAATCACAAAAATCTTTATGGATAAATAAACCCAAGAGGGAAACACTGTAAAAATGAAGATACCAAACTATTAGGAAGGTGTAATGGCCAAATAAACTAAAGAGGAAAACATTATTAAAATGAAGATGCCAAAGAATTGGGAATGGGTGAAATGGCCAAATAAACCCAATAAAATGATACCAAAGAAACATAAAGGACACAATGGCTAAATAAAACCAAGATTTGCAATAAAATTAAATATGCCAAATAACCAACAACAGGTGCAATGGTAGAATAAATCAAAGAGGTGTTATAAAAACATATGTTAAGAAGGTAAGTGCATAAAATTAAACAACATGGTACAAGTAATCAAATAGATAGAAACAACTAATGCTAAATATGACAACAAAAAAGGGTGAGAGTACCTAGGTAGGGTCCAAGAGGCAAAGGTGAAATGGATCCAAGAGGTAGAGTTGAAACCTAGAGGTGTAGATAGACTAAGTTATGTTATAAAAAATAAAGTATGTACCTTTAACATGGTACATTCGTGAAAGTAGAGAATGTGTCTTGGAAAATTTAACTAGGTTGAATTTTTTTATATTTGGTGTGTAAGATTATTGACTACTAGTTGATTTTGAGGGTGAGATGTTAATAAAGATAAAGTATCGCAAGATGTTCCTAAAGTTGAGGAAGGATGAGGATGGGCATTATAAGATGCCCCCAAGATATGCACAAAGTCAAAAATGGTCATTGAAAGATACTCCAAAGTGTAAAATATGATACAAAAAAAAGGAAATCATAAGATTCCCCAACATATGAATCAAGAGAAGGATGGGAATCACAAGATACCCCAACATGTGAGATATAAGAAGATTGGGAGTAAACTCAAGATCAACATGGTGATTAAATTTGACATCATATTTTTTATAAATTTGTCTAACAATAGGGATTTTGGCATCAAAGATTAGAATTGGATCATAGGAAGTGTTTTTGGAATTTTTTGTACAAGGTCATCCATGATAATTTCATTTTTTCTATACTATTTTGAACAATATCGATCAATGTTTGGGTATTGGCCAATTTTTTGTTTTCAGCTGAAATAGGTTTTGGATCTAGATTGGACTTCTTTGTGTCTATGCTGATTTCATTATAATTGGAAGAAGTATTTTTTGAAATAGATTGACCATTTTTTGTGTCTTTTCTAATTTTTTATTAATTGACAAACTAAACTAGATATGAAATCTAAGAAACTTTGCTAATTTTGTTATCGTGATATGGGAGTGAATTATGTACTATATTTTCCATGTCAATTTTATTGTTTTCAACTATATTTGTATTCTAAACTAGATCAACCATCTTTGGAAGTGTGTTGATTTCATTTTTTATATGAAAAGGTGATTCCAAACTAGATTTTGGCCATTTTAATTTTCTATTACATTTTACTAGATCGACCATCCAAGTGGAAAAAATATAAACCTTAATCAATATGGTTGATTTAGTTCAAATTACATAAACATGTTTAACTAGATCTGTACAGTTGATTTCATCATACTTTTCTATTTTTTATATTTTGATCTTGCAAAGGGGGTAAAGACTAATTGGAACTTTTCAAAATGTCTATACATTGTTATAATCTTTAGGAGTGGTTTTGGGGTGGGTTTGAATTCTAAGATAAGATTCACCATGACATTTAATGCGTTTAAATTATCTTCATGAGTTGAGGAGTTGAAAAAAAAATGGTTGAAGAGGGTAGGTTTGAATGTCAGCTAAGGTTTGATGATTCATCCACCAAGGATCTTCTAAGGGTGGAACAAAGGAAGGGTAAAAATTGACAAAATCATCCTTGTCATTGTTTGAGTCAAAATGAGAGTTTCTAAGAATGGGGAAATCATCATATGAATTTTTGTTCATGTCAATAGAAATGAGAATAACATATGTGAGATCTTCAACCATGCTAAGATAATAAAACATGGGATAATTATTATAGTTATTTTTTACCATGTGAGAAGTGTAAGGAATGGGAAAATACTCTAAAGGATTATTGCCCATGTTATAAGTGTCATCAATGGGATGGTCATATTATTCATCCATGCTATAAATATCATCATAGGTGTCAAAATCTTTATAGTGTTTTTCAACCATGTTAGGAGTGTAAGGTATGACAAAGTTATGTAGAGAATTTTCATCCATGTTATAATTTTTTTATGTGGGAGGATCATCATCCTTGCCCATGTTATAAGGATCATCATAGATAATCAAATCATTATAGCAATTTTTAACAAGGTTGGAAGTGTAAAGAATGGGAAAATCATCTAAGGGAATAATTGTGTCCATGATATAAGTGTCTTTTCTATGATCCTCTATCATGATAGGATCATCATAAATGGGAAGATCACTATATGTGGGATCTTCAGCCATGGGAAATGGAATGATAATTTTTGGTTCATAAAATTTTCACCATGAGGAGTTGTCTTTAATAATGGACATGGTAGGGGAAAAGGAGTGATTCATGCATAATGTAAACAGGATGAGGCTTGTTAAAGAGACCCTGAAATGAGACATCATTAAAAATGATGGAAAATATTTAAACCTATATGAATAAGAAACTAGAAAATAAATATGTTTGACAAATTGGAATGACTATAAATGTGAAAACAGTCAAACTAGTGGTGGGATAGGATTCACGTCAAGTTCACCATAATGTGTATTGGGAAAATAGGTCAATAATATAAATATCCTATAATATATGAAAGAGAGAAGACCATATTAGAATTAACTACATACAATAATATGCACCACAAAGTGGGGTAGAGTCTATAAGTAAATGTTGCTTTTAAGGGGGTATCAAGGATATAATAAGGAAACAACATGTAAGGAACTGTCGAACGAGAGCAAACCTAGATCTAAGATGGTAGAATACAAACCAACAAGATATAAATTCCAACTGGATATGAGGACTATAGCTGAATACAAAGGTATTCAAAACTAACCTAAGTATGGTTAAATAAAATGTAAATTTGGTTGTATTTGTAGGCATAGATAAGTTACACTATGATAATCTAGGAAAGGAGATAAGTAATAACAAACATACTATTCTAACAATATGATAAATATGTTTATCTATTAAATTAAATGAAGTAAATATATTATGGATAGAGATACTTCCTTTGAGTATAAATTTCAATGCATCAATCTCCTCCTTACCTCTAGGGCAATTTGAAAGAGTTGTTATAGTTGAAGACCTCAAATGGAAAGGATGAAGACCTAAGTGTTATTCATGAGGGACTCTAAATACTAAGGGACACCTCCTTGTTTCATATTTATTCTATTGAGCTTCAAATACCTTGAGCAAGACTTGACATCCACAAGAATAAGCTCCTACATCTTAAATCCTCATATAAACTTAAAGCATACTTTTTGTGCATAAACAGAGCAAATGAGTTTTACTATCATATAAAAATGATATTTGAGAACCTTATAAATAATAGTCAAAGACCTAAAAGTGACCTAGCTCAAATGTTGGTGTAAATGATCTAGATCAATTCCATATAATGAATTATGAATGACATAATACTGAGTTAACCATGTTGATCTAGTACAAATGAGAAAAAAACTAAATCGATCAAGACAAATTTAGTAAGAAACAAGGAAAGAACTAAATTTTAAAAGTCAATTTAGTCATAGAAAGATACAAACAAGAAATTGAAGAGATCAACTATGTTGATTTAGTAGGAAATATAGGGAATGGTATACAAAAATAAATCGATCAAGATTGATTTAGTTGGGAAAAGTCAAGATACTAAGCAAAGTAAAGAGGAATGAAGGGAAAAGAAACCTAGAGGAGACTAAACAAAGTTGAAGGAAAGACAGTGATGATACATGGATATAATGGGATAATATGGGAATCTCTCACAAAGAACCAATAACACACCCCACCCCTTTCCCAATTCACTCCTTAATATGTGCACTCTAGGAGATTTATGTGTCGACAAGTCCTACAAAAGATTTCATAAGTAAAAGAAAAATATGTGTGTATACAATGACCACTCTAGGTTAAATGATATTCACCTTTTAAGGTGCACTAAGTGGTTGATGAATATGACACTCATAATAGGATCCATGAATGGTGTGGAGTTTTATATTATGCACAAGTTTGACACAATTATGTATTGTCAATATATTTTTAATTTGATTAAGACAGGGGTGTCCAAGTAATAGATTATATGATCCTAAATCAAGCATATCATAGAACTAGATTAAGGTTGTCCTAGGAATTATTGTGATTAGAAGTGTAATAACACCTAAGGGTGTATGCTTGTGTCCATCATAAAAACGTGAATGTTTTGGTTACACCACATAATTCTCTATAAGTAAAACCTCAACCAATTAAGAATGACATCAATATAAACTTATTTTTAGAGGCATGATTAATCATAATTCCTTGTGTGATAGAAGAATGGCAGTCAACAAACCAATGTGTATATATTGGACCAATGTTTGATTTATCGTTAGGTATTTCATGGTTATAAAATGTAATAAAAGGACTTTGAATTTTATAGTTTGACACCTGGACAATGATGATGTCAATCTCAAATTGAGCCTACATGGTAGTATGATATATAGATATTTTCATATGCTCATATTTTTGCTTGGGAACATTATGATTTGGCAATGGATTGTTAAATATTTTCGAACATTGATTGGGTTTTGTTATTGATTCATTAAATTTTGAGTTATGCTCATGTATTGCAATATTATTACTATCAATTATGTCTTGAATTTTATAACATAATTTGAGACATATATTGGTTAAATGTCTTGAGGCATGATGACATGGATTCGGGAAAGGTGTAAATTCTCCTTTCCTTAGAATTCATAAATGTAATCATATCCCATGTTTTTAAAACTATGTTAATAGTATTAGCCTCATTCTTAGATTGAATGTTAGGTGTGTCATTAGTCCTGGGTTTGAATGTTGACTTTCCTTGATATTTTGGAGCATTGGATGTTGAAGAAATCAATTTATATTTTAACATTAAGATTAATCTCAATGTTATGCAAGGTGTGACAATTGTTGTTTCACTAAAATGTAATATTGTCTTTAGTACGATTGAGTAAACTATTTGAGGATATGATTTAAATCTCACTATCAGGACATGCATGTGACATCTTGGTAAGCATAGTTTTGAATTTAAGCACAAAGCTTGCAATGCATTCATTACGTCCTTGTTTGTTTTGGGTAAATTTTGAAAAAAGTGACCTTTTGACTAATTTTATTGAAAAATGCACTAATAAAAGGTCAAGTATCTCATTAGATATACACAATCATGTTTTAGGTAAAGAATAGAACCAATCTAAAGCATATCTTATGAGGATTCTAGGAAATATTTGGTAATGAGAAGTTCATCATGGTGATACCCAATAAAAGATGCAAAGAGAGTTTATGTGTTGATATGGATCTCAATTTAAATTAAATGTTTTAAACTTAGGTGTACAAAATAATGGAGGCAAGGGATGAACAAGCACTTCTTGAGCCAATGGATTATGTAATATGTTCAAAGATGAAAGCATGTGGCTAGGTTTACTAGATGTTTGTGAAATTTGCACCTTCATGTCATTCAGTTGTTATTATACAGTTGAATCATTAGATGTGGGATTATCATTGGTATTAGTATGTCCAAGACTAAGAGAATGAATATATGAATTCTTTGGAGGCACATTGGTTTTTGAATTTTTAGGAAAAATTGTATATGCATCAAGAATAAAAGTATCAACAGAAGGTGGTGTGATATTAGTGGAAAATTTGTGTGAAGATTACTAGCCTCGACATATTATGTAGAAGGGTCAGAACCATACAACAAAGGTTGTTAATGCAATGTTTTTTTAATTTTAAGCTCTTGTTGTCTAGTTTTTTATTATTGTAATAATTATTCCACACATCCACGATTTTTTTTATTTTTCATTTTGAAATTATATCATTTTAAAATTATATAGGGTTGCCACTCTATGTAGACCAGCTTATTCAAGATGGTTAGTGTCCTTATAGGTTTCATTGTCACTACACAAGTGTTAGAAACTCATGCTAACCCTTCTCTTTACATTGTTAGTATATTAGTTGCTATTGACACATATGCTTTGTAAGTCATCCCATGAGCATTTTGTTTTATCCCACATTCATGAGAATTAGTAGTTGTTTAGATTAGACTTAGTATATAATTAAGTGTTGAGACCAATGAAGGCATACACAAATTTATTGTATTGAGTTTGGTCAAAGGAGGTTGCCCCCTCGAAGTGGCCTATGATCAATATAATCCTTTCGATGCTTTTGCTAATTATATAAATATGTTATTTCATGAATTTTCATTAATTTGTTATAGAAGGATCTTCACATCTAATACTAAAGTGCTTTTCAAGGCTTTTTTTTACAAAAATTTTAACTCTGTTATGTTGCATAATTGATTTAAATATTTTTATCTGAAAGTCTTAACTATGTTCTATTGCATAATTCATTTAAGTATATTTTTGTTTTACAATAAACTATTTCAAACCAAAGTAAAAACATGTCCACATAAATGTGGAAAGTGCTTGGGTGAAAACTGTAAAACTCATTGTGAGGAGTACCACAAAAACCCCAAAATAGTTGGCCCATTGAGAGGACCTACCAATGAAAAGGGCAATGACCCCTTCCTGATTGAGTAGTTCCCACCTGTGAGAAAAACCAAGAGCTGTCACTTAGAGGTAAATCTATGGCCAAATTTTTTTTGGAGATTAGTACTCGCTTAAATGGCATTGGTGGCTAGAGAGATTTTTAAAATCTTAGACAACGGTTGAAACTTGGGGCCCATTTTTCTTAGTTTCAAAATATTCTAGCAGACTATCAAAAAATCAATCAACAAAATATCAGAAGACTCTCATAGGACTTGCATTTAGACAGTTGATAGAAACCAAAAAATAGAAAGTCTTCATTCTATTAGTTTCAAAAAACTATCAACAGAGTATTGGAAGACTCTTAGAGGACTTGCGACTAGACATTGACAAAAAATAAAAACTAGATTTTTTTTTATTTTTTGTCATATCTCTCCATTTGTAGCCCCATTGATCCTCAAACTTTATCTGGATACCTAAATTCTATTCTCCACATTTTCTTCCTTAAGATCCCATATCCTGATTCCACTCCTTTTTTTGCAAATCTCAATTTTTTCTTTTACAGGTTTTGCCAATACTTCAATTTTTGTTTGTTTGCCTAGAATTTTTTCCACGATGTTCATCTCCCTTTTCTTCTTCTTTGTCCCTCTTTGATAATTTTTTTAGTTTTTTCATTTTCACTTCTGAAATTGCCCTTGCCTTCGTCAATCATACTCCCATTGTGCAAAAAAATTAGTAAAAGTACTTTTACTCCTGATTTCATCCAAATTAAAAAAATCTTACTAAACACGTTTTAACTCTAGTTTTCCTACCCATTTAAAAAAATAAAATAAAAATTAAAAAACATTTTATTTTGGTCATGGTAGTAACCCGAACATGAGCAAAAAACATAGAGGATGAAATTGTCACCCTCAAGACCCAAATCAAAGATCTTGATAAAAAAAGACAGCCTCAATCTTCAACATACTGTGTTGAACAACAGATGATATCTAGAGTCCTCTTCAAACACTGCATTTTTTTCTTCTAACAATTTTAATGGATCGAAGCTTGATTTTCTTTGATTCAATGGTGTAGATCCGATTAGATAGATCTATCAGACAGAATAATATTTTAGTCTGTATAATACTTTTGATGCCAACAAGGTCCTGCTTGCATCTTTTCACTTGGAACATGAAGCCCTTCAATGGTATCATTGGTATGCCAAGGCTCATGACGAGCACATATGAATTGATTTTTGCACCCTCATTTGCAATAGTTTTGTTTGAGTGATTTTGATGACTTCACTAGAGCACTCACTAAACTTTGTCAAACAAGAACCGTGAGATAATATCAAATACAATTTAAAAAACTTGCAATCACATAAAGCAATTGTCTGATGAATTCTTCAGGAGTTGCTTTGTTACTGGACTGAAAGATGCAATTCGATTTGAGGTCAAAATGTTTCGGCCCAACACGATGATGAAAACCCTAGGGTTGACTAAGTTGGCAGAGGATAAGATCACAACTCAGCAATGATTCAAGTCTAATTTTGCTCAATTCAGAAATACAACTCCACAATGATCTCAAACAATGTCAACCACCAAAACCACTCATATCAAGCATTTAACTAAAGCAGAGATGCGAGCACGTAGAGAAAAAGGACTATGTTATAATTGTAATGATAAATTCACTCGAGGACATCGATGTGTCGAGCAAAAGCTCTACCCACTGGATGTGGACTCTCCACTTGAAATTGAAGTTTTGGAAGTTACTCAGGATATAGCAAATGATCCAGAAGAAGCTCCGTCGATTGTGGAAGCTGCTTCTCAAAAAGACTAACCATAGATCTCTCTACATGTCTTAGCAGGAGTCACCACCCCATAAACCATGCGGGTCAGGGTTTACTTCAAGAATATCCCTCTCACAATAGTCATTGATTTGGGTAACACTCATAACTTCATTGACCCTTAGATCACCAAACAAGTTGATTGTTTTATCCATCCTTCCTCCAACTTTGAAGTCATGATTGCCAATGGAGGCACATTACCTTACAAAGGAAAGTGTCACAATGTGTGTATCTCTATTGGAAATTATAACTTACACTCTGACATGTTTGCCTTGCCCTTAGGTGGATGTGATGTTGTTTTGGAAACCCAATGGTTACACACACTTGGACCCATCTTATGAGATTTTGCTGAACTTTGGATGCAGTTTTCAGATAATGGGCAAAAGCACACATTGAAAGGCTTACACCCAGGGTCTCTCAACAACATAAGTTCACATCGCATGGAAAAGATTCTTGAAAAAATTCACATGGCATCATTGCCCAACTCCATTCCATTCAAATGCAACCATCAACGATCCCCACTACTCCTGATCTACAAACTGTTCTACATAGGTATGCATGTGTTTTTGTCGAACCAGTGGGATTGTCATTTTCATGACCAGAAGACCATTGTATTTAGCTCCTTCTTAGAAGCATTCCTCCCAACATCAAGCCTTGTCGCTACCAATTTCAATAAAATACTGAGATCAAGATGCTCATTTGAGACTTACTGAAGAAGGGCATTATTTGCCCCAGTACCAACCCATATTCTTCCCCAGTTCTCCTTGTCCAAAAAAATGATGGGTCATGGCATCTCTGCATTGACTTTCATGCACTTAATCACATCATAATCAAGGATAAGTTCTTTATCCCTATTATTGATGAGCTTCATGGCACTCATTTTTCTTCAAGTTGGATCTCCGCTCTAGATATCACCATCCAACTTCATGAAGATGATATCTCCAAGATAGTTTTTCGCACACATGATGGACACTATGAGTTTTTGGCCATGCCCTTTGGCCTCACTAATGCTCCTTCAACATTTTAAGCATTGATGAATAAAATATTCCAACCCTACCTACAAAAATTCATTTTGGTCTTCTTCAATGATATCCTCATCTATAGTAAAACATGGTATGAGAATCTTCAACATCCGGAACTCGCACTTCAACTTCTCTCTGATCATCATCTCTATGCAAAATAGTCCAAATATGCTTTTGGCCAGGACGAAGTGAAGTATCTTGAGCATATTGTTTCAGACCAATGGGTTCAGGTGGATCTTGAAAAAATAATTGCCATGACAAATTGGCCTCACCTTCAAACACTCAAGAGCCTCCATGGTTTTTTTGGGCTGATTGGATACTATCACAAGTTTGTCAAGGACTACGAAAATATTGCAGCTCCACTAACATCTATGTTGAAAAAGGATGATTTTACATGGACACCAACTGCTGAGTGTGTATTTGAAGAATTAAAACACGCTATGTGTACTACACCTTTTCTAGCTATGCCAGATTTTGCCAAGACCTTCACGATTAAGAGTGATGATTGAGGCAATGGACTTGGTGTTATTCTCATCCAAGGACACCCCATTTCGTTCACCAGCAAATCCCTTTTTGGCAATAATTTAGTACTCTCTACTTATGAGAAGGAAATGATGGCCATTTTGCATGTAGTATAGAAATGACGGCCATACCTACTAGGGAATCATTTTGCATCAAAATTGATCAACAGAGTCTAAAATATTTTTTGGAATAACGGATCTCCACCCCATCATAATATAAATGGGTCAGCAAACTCATGGGTTATGACTATGAGATCACTTACAAGAAGGGTAAGGACAATATTGTGGCTGATGCTCTGTTTCGCACATTTATGGACCAAGCTTCTCTTTTATCTATTTCCATGCCTACTCTGAATTGGTTGGACATTGTATAATAGAGGTATGTCAATGACTCCTCATTATCTCAAATCATTCAACAGTTGTACACTAACCCCTCTGTTGTATCGTATTATTCTTGGGATGGTGCTTCTTTGTGATATAAAGGCCGTTTGGTGCTTCCCCAGAGCACAGATCTTTAGCAGGTTGTATTCTATGAACTCCAGGCTTCTCCATCCACATGACACTCAAGATTTTTCAAAACTTATGAACGGGCACAATGCAACTTCTTTTGAAAGGGAATGAAAAAGGCAATTCAACATATTGTGGTTGAATGTGATACCTTCCAATGCAACAAGGGTAAACCAACACTCATTTCTAGGTTGCTCGAATCCTTACCCATCCCTACCAGGATTTGGATAGATATTTTGGATTTAATTGATGGGCTCCATAAATCTGGAGGGAAAAAATTGATCTTGGTTGTGGTTGATTGTCTCTCTAAATATAGTCATTTTTTTGCCCTCAGCCATCCCTATACCACCTCCACAGTCGCACAATTTTTTTTGGACCAGATTTTTCATCTGCATGGCACTCCTTAAATTCTCTCAAATCGTGATGCAACCTTTCCCAGCCATTTTTGGACAAAACTATTTTGACGCAGCAGCACCCAACTGAAGATGAGTTTCAGGTATCATACACAGAGAGATGGCCAAACGAAAATTATCAACAAATGCTTGGAAACTTCCCTTCGTTGCTTCACCTTAGGGACAACAATATTAGTGGCCAAAGTGGCTCTCTCTCATTGAATAGTGGTACAATAGCTCTTACCACACTTCAACTAAAATGACTAAATATGAAGCAATCTATGGTCAAACAGCACCAGTACTCCTTCTGTACACTCCAAGTAGTTCACCAGTTCAAGCGATTGATACGCTTCTCCGACCCTGGAATCAGATCCTCAACACCCTACGAGACAATCTTCATATGACACAAAATAGAATGAAACAAGCTAATCAACATTGTTCTGAGTGCACTTTCCAAGTAGGTGATATGGTTTTTCTTCACCTACAACGATACAAGCAATCCACCCTTCAAACTCAAAGGGCATCATAAGTTATTCCCAAGTTGTATGGGCCATATAAAGTTCTCCAGAAGATTATGTTGGTTTCTTATAAGTTGGAGCTCTCACCTTCTTTTCAAGTTCACCCAATATTTCATGTCTCTTGTCCGAAGAAAGTACTTGGCACAAACATCAAAGTGTAGACTATTTTATTAGAACTTGATAATGAAGTATCCATCATTCTTAAGCCAAAGGCAATCCTAGATAGACGCACATGCCAACTTCACTCCCGCTTAATCACAGAGGTATCAATAATGATACAGAATGCAATCAGAGAATGCAACATGGGAACCAATATTTTTGATCCAACACCAATTCCACATTTGAAGTTTTGAGGACAAAGTTTTTTATAAGAGGGAAATGTTAGGAACCCGTGTTATCCCTTCTCTTTACTTTGTTAGTATATTAGTTGCTACGGATGCATATGCTTTGTAAGTCATTTTATGAGCATTTTGTTTGATCCCAAATTCATGAAAAATAGTAGTTGCTTAGATTAGACTTGGTATATAAGTAAGTGTTGAGGCCAATAAAAGCATCTACGAATTTATTGTATTGAGCTTGCTCAAAGGAGATTGCCCCCTCGAAGTGTCATGTGATCAATATAATCCTTTTAGTGATTCTGCTAATTATATAAATATGTTATTTCATGCATTTTCATTAATTTGTTGCAGGAATATCCTCACAACAAGTTGAAATAATGGGCACCTTATCATAAAGTGATTGGGAATTTGCTTATAAACTTAACATAAAAGTATTATCATTACGAGTAGCATCCATGGCCAATAAATGTAAGACAAAAAACTAAAAATCATATTTGGAATGAAAACCTTATGAGGAATATGGGTTTGAAAAAATATAGGTTGAATGTTCAAAAAAGTCAGGATTCATCATTTATGTTTACCCTAATTCTAGTTTAACACAAAATAAAGAATAAACTATATATATATATATATATATATATATATATATATATATATATATATGAAAGTACAAATTTCAGATCTACTTGATTGGTTAAGTAAAAACATCAAGATAAATCAATAAATAACTAGGCTATGCTAAGTTAGTACAAAAAAATAAGAAATGATCACACCTTACCATTATTTTACGATTATAAAAGTTTGGATTTGGAAAGATGTTTTTACAAGCTCTATGAATTATGATTTGAACCCCGATCCTCCTAGATAGTTTTGTGTCTTGCATGAGGTTTAACCTTAACATATTTGTGCTTGTTAGATCTGTGTTACCAAGTCTATATATTTTTTCGAATCTAACCTTGCAAGGTTTTAAACCCTAATTTTATTGTCGCTAGTTTTCCTCCTATATTTTGATCTTCTTATACCTATGATTTTTTTATTTGTTGGGTAGAATGTGTTGAATTGCATATTCCTTTTTTACCTATTTTGGCACTCAAAACAAATAAAGGTGCTATAGATCCAAGAAACCTATAAAACAACATTACAAACTACGTATCCCACATGGTTGAATCAAACCTCCACATAGTTCGGAGTGTAAATGAAATAAATTGAGCAAGGGTTTTTAGCCTCCTCTTCCTTAGAAGTGATGATGTAACTATGTGCAAACCAAAACCTTCATTTAATACAACCAGATAGTGAGAAAGCAATATAGACAACTCCATTTAAGTGTGTAAGATATGACTCAATGAAGCTTAACTTGAAGGGGGAATAAAATAACTCAATGATCGGCTCTAATCTAGGTCTAATCTTGATATTTGTCTGATGATCCCTTCCATTGATTTCATCCAATAAATGGTTGAAAATGACTTTTATATATAGGGTAATCTATGACAAGATGGGCTGAGTTCACTAACTTTAGAAATGAAAAGAGGTGAGATTAAAGTTGTAAGATTAGTGAAAATAAGCAAAATGACCCACAAAGGCAAAGGCGATAGACCCGTGTAGGGCATGATTCTACCTAGGACAAAAAATTATGCAAGGCACACAAGTGTCACAAAATAAATAGAGGCATGGATTTCAAGGAAGAGAATAAAAAATGAGATGAGTCCAAGGATGCCAACATTTAGATGTCCTTTCAAGGCTCAAGGGCTAAGTGGATATTAGTGTAGGGTCAAAGAAGTCCTAAAGATACACAAATATACACAAGTATGCCAAATATGGTAATTTAGGGCTAAAACAATAGGAAAAGGGGTCTTATACCAAATTCAAATGTTTACACTGTCATTAAACACAATTAGAGGATGTGCCCTCTTCCTTGTTATTACACTACACACCAATAAATCCATCATTGGAATGAGCATTGAAAGCCTTTAGTGTATCTCTTTAATCTTGTCAATCTAGAACATGATATTTCCTCGATACTTTGGTTAGGTATTATCTTTTAGAATTAGGTTGGTAAAAAAAATGAAATGTTGATTTGGTGGAGCCACTAATTCATTCAAATTGTTATTTGTTCCCTCCACCTGAATTGGATTATTATTTTTTATCCATAAAAGAGTTTGGGGGATCCCTCATCCTTTTCATTAATATCATAGAAATTTTTACAAAAGATGCCATGAGGGTAACACCATACGAAATCCAAAGCTTTATCCCAACTTATAAAGGGAAAGCCAAAACATCAGAGCTTTAAAACTTACTAACCAATCTTTTAGAGAAAAAAATCCCAAACCCAAAACTTCCATCACTTACGAAGTAATTGATATAGAAGAGAAACGTCCATAGCCTAAAGACTATCGACTCTTCAGAAAATAATTTTCAAGAAATTATTGAAAGAAAGGTATACTAGCCAAAGTCCTAGCCCATAGATCCAAGAAAACGATGAAACAAAACATCAATTAGTTCCTAGAACCCTGGCTCCAAATCCTCCAAAATAGATTTAAACACTTCTACAACACTATAGATGCCTAAAAAGACCTCATTGAATCTTCCTCACAAATTTTTCACGAATTACAAAAAATAATTGAAGAAACCTCAAACAACGTGAAAAAACCTTTAAAATTAGCAATGAGATTTGACAATTCTAAGAAATTTCCCCACATTAAAAGGAGTGAAGACCCTTATCTCAATGATAGGATACCAAAGAGGAGGGAGGTGGAACTTTGAACCAATCCATTCAACCTCTACTTTTGACATTGTTCTAACATACTAATTCACCATTGCAAAGGTGGCCAAAAGACCAACAAGCGAATGTGTCTCATTGTAGTTGAGTGGAAATATTAGCTCATCCCATCTTGCATTACAATCCTTGTACACATAGATCAACCAATCCTTAGAAATGTCTACATAATCCCAGAACAATCCTCAATCCCACAAAATTATTAACCCTAATAAACTCATCTTGTAAACATGTTTTTTTGATTTGAATGATTTCTTGAGGTCTAGGATGGCCTCCTCTAATCCATAAGGATTTCGATTTTTCTACTTAAAAATAAAGAAAAATTTCCTTCATATTTAAATATTCATTCTTTAGATTGGACATCAATGCCAATGGCATATTATACCAAACTGTAGGATTAGGATTCCATTCTAAAAAAGAAGGAATAACTAAGATATGAAATTAATCTTCACACAATATTTTTTTCCTAATTAGCTACAAAAAGAAACATTTGGAAAAAAACCTAAGACAAGTCAAACGCGGTGAAAGAGAAGTCACCCCTCTTAAGTAAAAATCGATGAAAGAGAGGTCGCCTCTCTTAAGTAAAAACCAAACTCATTATTCGTTTAAATACAAAGCATATACTCTTTCTAAGGATCTACAATCCCTAATTTTCTTAGCCAACTCTCCAATGATTTTCAAAGCGGCTCTCAAATATGTGATTGTTTTTTCTTTTGACAATCCTTCATCGTTTGCTTTAGACTTGACCAATTCCAATTATTTTTGCAAGAAAACAAGATGATTGGTTTCCTCTAATTTCTCTTCCACCCTCTTATCCAAACATTCAACCACTAAAGCCAACACATCTAATTTGGAGGTCTCAGCCACATGGGAAATCCTACCCTTTGATTGTAAAATATCAATAAGTTTGTATTGCCTCTCAATAATAGTCAAATCCTTATTTAAACCCATCACTGAGCTCAAGGACTCTCCCATGGGATTAACCAAATCCCCTTCCAAATCCGTCTTTAACCCAACACTTATAGGCACCTTCTTTAGCATATTTCCCTCCTAACCCAAAACCCATTATTGCTCAACTATAGACCATTTATTTCACAAAACCATACTATATCATCAATGTAATTCTCAATTTATCCTAATTTCTTTCTCTTCCACGCAATGCCCTCCATGGTAAATTATGAGACATTTGTACAAGAACAAAAAGAAACCCGGGAAAAAACTAGACCCAAGGACCTTAGGGCATCCATAATTATCAATTTCATAAGGCCATGATGAGCTAGTGCTTTGACATTTCCTCCCTATACCTATTTTGCAGTACATTCTAAGAGTTTAAGAAGGAAAAAGGCATATTGAGCCTTTGTTTATGCCTCAAATGAGATAAAAGTTTAAATTAATTTCAAAAACTAACATGATACATATCTTCACAAGCTATATACTTATGAATGATATAATCCATGTCTAGCCAAAATCTGGAAGGTAAATTGTAGATATCCCTTTCCCTACGTCCTCCACTTCTTGCTGGGGTATGAGAAAGATATTTTGACGTTAATTTCATTTTGCCTTTACCACATACCATATTTATCCCTTTGTAGGGAGACTTGAAAACCTAGCAAGCATGTCTTCATTAACATTGAATTTAAGCCCCCTAAAATTAACCACCCCATCTTTGATGCTCTAAGAAAACTCCAAAGCAATTTTAGCATTAAAACCTTCAAATTTATTGAAAAAGGCTAACCATTCTGCTAATTTAAAGACCCTAAGATCTTCCTTGTTCGAGCCTATAAATGAATGATCATAAGGTTCACTTCTATTTATCTCTCCACCCATTGAAGACTAGAAACTAAAAGCAAAACACAAATGAAGTTTGAACATCTAAATGGAAAACTAGATTAAAGAAACTTGAAGAGCGTAGATAAATAAAATAAAAACTAACTGCTTATCCCTTAACATTATTAATTAGATATGTAGCAAGTGAAATGAAAACCATCACTCCTCATGATTACCTTTGCTAAATAATTACCCCATATTTTTGTCATCAAACTGTGCCCTTAACGACACCTTACACACCAATTTAAAAAGATGTTTTTAAAAAAAAAAATTAACCATTTCCCCAAATATCTTAGCTAATTCCCCTAAATAAAACACCTATAGATATTTACCTAAGTCATTATAATAATCCACAATAAGTATCACAAATACTCACACAAAATGATTATTACTCCCAAGTACAACATTTGTAACTCATCACTATAACAAATCGCAACACCCATCATGTCACATCCAACTTAAACCTCATAAAAAAAGGTAAGACAAAGAAAATCCCAAGGACCAAGATTGTCCCAAGGTATCTCCCAAATTACACTTTCTACCTCACAACACCTCTTAACCAAAGAGACGCAAAATAAAAAGGACCCAAATGAAAGCAAAAAATTACCTAAACTTATGAAGTATCCCATAAATACCATCCATGGGAAACCACCCCTACTCTTTTAGATTTTAAATTTAATCATCAAAAGAGGAGTTTCCTCTTGGTCCCAGTAAGCATTTCCACTAGTATTTTATGAGATCTCGCTTACCTACTTCCAAAGAAGATTTAAAGAGATTTTTCTTAGGATAAGACATCTTTAAGGTAACATAATTTGCTTGGAAGATTATACATATTGAATCCCCTTCAAAAACCCATCTCTTGGTTATTAAAAGCATTTTCTTCCTTAAAGAAGCTTGCCTTTGAATCAAAAACTACCTTTGCTCCCTTGTCAACGGACTTGATATACCTTTCCACATCCACCTAGCTCAAAACATTAGCGAAAGTGGAAGTATATTGGTGAGTATATATCGACTCACTTCCTCTCATTACTTCATGATCTTATGATCCAACATGGCCATTTTTGCTAGGATCAACAACAATATTCTATATTCTTAATCTAATCCATATCATTAAAGCTCGGGTCTCATATACTACACATAAGGCTTAAAACCTTATTAATATCATTCGCTATCAATTTCAAACCCATACGTGTTTTTTAACTTTCTAGGCATTACAAGCTACAAAGTAACAGTACCACCAATGGTAGTGTCCAGATCCTTACCTAATGTCCAGTTTCTGAAAGTCATCCAAATTACAAATGTTTCGAAACATATGGATCAACCTATTTGTCTCATTAAATCCTACTATGAGATATTTTGAAAAATGTGTGGTATAAATACAAGTCTAAGCCTTTTCATTTAGCAACTAGCAAATAACAAGCAAACACCTATTAAAGTTAAATCAATCAATTGCACAAACATTTTATTTGGCCCTACTCATCTCTATTTTCATATCAAATATAGGAGTAGTCATATTACAGGTTTGCAACATTCAAAGAGTATCCCATGAGCAATATTTATTAAATTGCACGCTAGATCATTGCATGCATCATCATATAGCTTTTTGCACCCTTGTGCATACACTTTCCCATACATATGAGAGAACTACATAAGTTTGAAGCCCTCCTTGGAGTGTTGGTTATGTAGACAACGTCCATTGACAAAGAGGTATTTGGAAAAGTTAGACACCATGAACACACTAACTCATTTTTCAACAAACTCATTCCATAGGTGAAAATGGGTGACAAGCTAGGGTTTGATCAATCAACGAAAAGCAATATGTATACTATATTTGAATATATCATCAAAAGGGTGACAAAAAACACATAACGAAGTTGTTTACGTCTAGATCCAATCATTATTTTGTACAAGATACTTGCGTTGCAGTCAAGCACTAGCGTCGACGGTAGTGTTCATATCTGACAGCACTATCGACGGCCATAGAAGTGCAATTTTTAGAACCTAACAATTGATCCAAAATACTGATCCTACATTTTTTACATATGTTTCCAATCTAGATTTGTTTATGCACAATAAACCAAGTATCATTGTTTCTTATTTATTGTAATGTATTTCAATAGTTGTACTTTACTACTTTTAACAATATCAATTGTATAAATACAAAATATTATTTATCTAAATTTTATATTAATTGGCTTTTTATAGATTAATTTATCACCCTTGTGCTTGAACTATTTGTATATTCTTAATACTATCCACACATTTTTAAATTTAAGGTTAAACAAAGAGATCCAATCCTCTAATGGAGACAATAATCATATGCACTCAAGCAATCTTTACAACACATTTTTTGGGACTTTCACTTAATCTAGAAAATTTCCTTGACATTAACCATTTTAGATGGTTTTTCTATAACATTAACCACATTCTGAACTTCACTCTTTAGGTTGAATGCATTCTAATTACTTCTAGCCTTGATTTCATTTTATTTAAATTAACACCACTAATATTTGGAACATTTTAGTCATACTTAAAACATTTGCATCTAAGAAATTAACCCCAAAATCTCTACATAACAAATTTCATCGAAAGAATGGTAAGTGTTGAAAACAAATATTTTTCATAATTGGAAGCAAACCATAAGTGAAACTACTTTGAATTCACTATCCAGTAATTGATCAAGCACCCTAGTAAACATAGTTTTGGCTCAAGCACATACTAGTAGTATCATTTAATCCTTGTTTGATTTGAGTTGATTGTGCAAACATAACTTTCATATCAATATTGATTGAAAACTGAGCTAAGAAGTTTGAAAGTAATGCTCTAAAATAATATATGGATCCACATGGTAAAACATAGAATCAATTGAGTGCATAATCCTTCTAGCTTCTTAGAAATAAATTATTTAATAAAAGATCATTATGAACAAAATTTAAATAAGAGGCATAAAAATCCCTATCATGATGAGAAGGCTCTTCATTTTCATTGAAAATTTCAAATTGTGGAGAAACAACTCATATTGGAAATTGGCATGCAAGTACTTCATAAGCCAAGAGGTTTAGAATAATATCATTAAAAGTGATCGTACTTTTTGGAATTTGAGACCTAGAGAATAAACTTAATCTAATTTTGAAAGTCATGCAATATTTACATCATGGTAGTCATTTCGAGTTCGAAAATAGAATTAGAAGAATAGATTGGAATAGAATAATTCTACAAAGTAGAATGATTGAAAACATGTGACATGATTTGATAATCGTTCCAAGAAAAAGATGGTTGAATAAGAGGAATGTGAGAATCATATTGATAATTTTAGTGAAATTAAGGAGCAGTCAAAATATGTTGAGAATTTTGAATAAATAAATAAGCAATGGGAACATGATGAGAAATCATAGCATTTTGAAAATGAGAAACATTAATAACATTGGAAGCAAGAGAAGCATAAGCGTGAATAGGTTCAAAAGAAATTTTAGAAATGACGACATGAGTAGGCATAGATTGCAATAAATTGAATGAAGCAAGTGTTTGATTCATTATATGAGCAATCCTATATCCATTATCTACCTTTTAGGTACTTGAAACCTTAACCCCAATATAAGCCTCTTGATCAAGAGTTTGAATTGCAATTTCTTTTAACATACTCATTAAACAAACTCTCTCACTAAGGTTTGTCATTAGATGTCTCATAAACTTTATAATAGTTTCAACTCTATCTTGTACATCTAAGCAAGCTTCTTGATCATTATCTACTTCACATATATTATTAATTTGAGAACCATTCACAAAATTCTTAGTCAAAGGAAAATTATTATCACTTGCAATAGAAAACCCAATTTTTTGAGAAACACTAGCTACATATTTTTCTATTTTCTTTTTCAAGCAAGATCTATAATTAATCAAATATTTTTTTTATAAAATCAACGTGGTTACAATTAATCCTAACACACTTCCTAGTTTAATTCTAAGATCTAATCAATTTTGGTGGCATAAGAGGATATGAAACATTAAACATGCACCATGTCAATGCCCTAGGGTTTGAAAAACATTTAACAAAAATAACCTAATGTTTGGAATAAGACAAAATTTAGGGATACTAGATAGGAAGGAATGCAATGAAACAAGCTTTAGAAAAAATTAGATAAAATCATATTTAACCTAATGAAAAAGATTTAGCACTAGACGGATAAAGAGTATATGAGAGAATACGGGTTCACCAAAATATATCATGAAACTAACAAATTCAATCAAATTGCAACATAAATATTCACAAACATTTGACCATGCCTAAATAAATGTAAAACAACAAATTAGACATAATAATTTTTCTAAAACTCCAAGAAATAAGGAGGAATTACAGTGTAGAAATGTATTTTGAATATTGAGAAATCTGAAGGTAGCTATCCAATTTGATAGTGCAAATCAAGGTATTGTGGCAATACAATGAAAACAATGATAATTCATGGTGAAAAGAGAACCTTGTCCAAATGATCAAGTTCCACTTTTGAACCCTAGAATCATAGTATGGTTTTTGGAAATGATAGGCCAAGGAAAACATTTTTAACAACTGTGTTCGTTAGATTTAAGGAGTCAAAAACAATGCTCAAGATTTATAAAACTCCACTCAAAATTTATAAAATTTCACTTCAATCATCAAGAAAATCCACTTCTCTTTTCCCTAATCAAGCAACTATATTTGAAAATAATACGGAAAAACAATATGTTTTTGGGTTTGTGTTACCCTAAGGAGTAGTTTAGGTTCCTCAATATTTGTTAGATTCCTCAATGTTGTATAATATAAAAAACAACACTCCAATAATTGGAATAATTCATTACCCAAGCAAACTAGTGCAATGCAATGTTTTGCTACTATGAACCTCAATGCTACAATGAATGCTCTATAAATATTTTGCTTCTCTAGAATGCATGTAAATGCTCAACAATCATGTAAATAATAGATATTAGATGTTTTTTTTTTTCAAAAATTTCCTTTCAACTGACAGATAAAAGATCCAAAAATGCATAAGGTTTGTGTATTTACAAACGTCTTGAATTCAAATGTACCCAATTGGAGTGGAAATCAAAGTCATGGCACTCACAAAGTGAGAAAGGAGGAATAAGGGGCATGCACACAAGTCCCAAACCATACAGTACAAATCTGGTAGACCCAAGACCGTACAATACAATTCAAATAGGGAACTAAAAACAAAGAAGAGAGGAAAAACAAAATAGGAGGTGGGGCAGGTTGAAGAATTGAAGAGGATGACAAGAACTACTAGAAATCAACAACTATGTCAATAATGCCTAATTTAGACCATTAATCGACAAGTACACAAACATCCTAGAAATATGCAATTTTACAATTAATAAATGTCTAGTGATGATTTTTATTATGTCTAAGAGAAGATATTCCATTGGTAGAAGGTGTCCATTCAAGTGTGTGGGATTAGTCAACAATAGCGTTGCTCTCTAACAAAACAAATTTTCTTTATAGTAAAAGCATAAACATAACTTGCATTTTTCAACAAAGAAAATTTAAAAGGAAAAAAAACTAAAAAAAAATACCCAAAAAGAATATATAACAAGCTTTATTTTTTTTAGAAAAAAACATAATCCCAACTATAGCAAAAAAATTGAGCTCAAACATTTCAATTTAATATATTTACACACAATGCAACTTAAAAATGACACAGGGCACCTAGTATATAATCCAAATGGCCAAAAACCTTGAGAAAGAGAACCAAGTTCATGGTTAGTTCAAAAACTCACCACTATATATATACACACACTTTGCAACTTACAAAGCTTTCTCAAGATGACAAATGAGTTTAAATTGACATAAATGGATATGGCAAACTCACTTCACTAAAATCTTGAAATAATGCATATGCTAAGAGATAAGAGTAAAATTATTTTAGGATTGATATAATGCATATGCTAAGAGATACGAGTTAAGTTATTATAGGATGTAATTATAGGAAATTCAAAGAGCTTATATAAAGATCCATTCTGATAAAGAGGTTTTGTACATCAACACAAGTTTTTTTGAATCCGTAAAGTGAAAAAAAATCATTTGCATCTTATGATATTATGAATGATAGTCCATATAGGAGAAACTACCAAAATGTGACAAGCACAACATAGAATAGAATTTCAATATTAAATATGTTTTTCTTGTGTTAGAATTTCATGATTCAATAATAAGAATTCTGCAAGTTCAAATGATTATTTGCATTCATTGAAAAACCATGCTATATTGTTTTGTTGTGGTGGTTGACAAATTGAAAGAGCACGATATAGAATAGAATTTCAATGTTAAATGTGTTTTTCTTGTGTTTGAATTTTGTGATTCAATAATAAGAATCCTACAAGTTCAAAATTTGATTATTAGCATTCATTTGAAAAGCATGCATGTTCTTTTGTTGTTGTGGTTGACAACATTGATGCATGCATATTCACCACATGTGAAATGTATCCACTATTATTAAGGGAATATTGTAAGGTAGTGATACAACAGGAATTTCATTGTAAATCTTAGGCACTAGTCCGTAAACTTTCTAGTTGTGCTACTAGGTTGTCTTCAAATTATGTTTGTAATTACAATCTAGTAACCTTTCTAGTTGTGCTACTAGGTTGTCTTTAAATTGTGTTCTTGATTACAATCTACATACAAATGAAATTACTTATCTTCGGGAGACAAAGCTATTTATCAATGTAATTAGAAAAAAATGAGACAACAATTAGAAAAAATGACTTGCAACAAATATTGTTAGCAATCTATGCACCTCTTTAGTTCTCTACACAAATTTAATATCCAAAGGTTACGATCATGATAAGTTTGAGAACTAAAGATGACCATAGTCATTGCGAATGGACTACCATGACATTAATATGCATTGCTGCAAGAAAGAACAATAGTAGAATATCTAATATTTTCTAAGTGTATAACTACAAAGAATACTTACATAGAACATTTGACAACAATTGAACTGAGCATTAGCAACTATGATGCAATAATATGTTAGTTACGTTTAAATAAAAGAGTTGACCCAAGTTCCCATGATTCAAACCAATAATACACTCATAACATAAAATTATAGCATGCACATATAGTACCATGCCTTTAATTGACGAATGGTTTACTCAAACATAGTTTTGTACCTCCCAATTTGCATGTGAGGACACCCTATAACATTATGAATAAGAAATTTTCAAATATAAATAAGTCATGCAAGAACAAATGTATCCAACCAAATCAGTACTTCATTTCTCTGCAATTCTTCAATAAAAAACTGTTCAGTTTGATGAAGATCAATTTAAGTGACACAATTGTCATTGCATTCAAGGAAATAAAGTCCAAACCACCAAATATTTGTAACTTGAGCGTAGGCTTACCATTATGAAACTCCACGTTCTATTTGGATCATCGTAACGAGCTAGCATACAGCCTGATTTTAGTTGAATGCCGTCCCTTATCAAAGCAGCTCGCAAGTTTTTTTCTTTCTCATTAACAATCTCTTTTGTGGCTTTACCACAGAATTTTGTTACTGCAACAATGTTCTCTTGATTTTTTCTCATCTTCAAGCCTTCCACGAAGAGTTCAGGCAACCTTAAAATAGCCAAAAACACTTTGAAAGGAGTAATAATCTTGTGGTAAGAAATGGATTCACATATAAAACAGTAAAGCAAAGAAAGAAGAATGTAACTATAGAATAAAAACATATAAAAGATTCATTTAAACCTTAAGTCTACCCTATTGTAAAACATTTTGGGTAATGTGAAGCACCCAAAATAAAAGTATAATTAAATTTGAATCACACCTAGCAACTCACAGGAACAAATTGTTTTACAAATGACAAAATGTGGTTATACACAATATAGAATGAAAAAATAGAATTCAATTTTCAAAACATCTACATAATTTAAGCTGGAAAACACTAATCCAAACATTCCCGCTTTAGGCCAAAGAAATGAAACATTACATCTAATTTTCCCAATTAATTGAAATCCTTAATTCATTGCACAAAAGGACAAAAGCAGGTAGCTTTGGACACTTAATGTTGGTACGGGAATAGTTATTAGTCATAAAATTGCATTATTCTAGGGAACTTGTGTGTTTGTTGATTATTGATTCATATTAAACTTTTATTGATGCATTTTCCCTAGGTTTTGGTTGTTTCCCACCACCTCCCTCCACATTTCCTCCATCTCCTTTCTCTTTCCTCTCCTTTTGTTTCTTTGGGTTTCTAGGCTTTTCCCCAAAACCATACACTGTATGGTTTTAGGGCCCTAGAAATGTATAATGTAAGGTTCTGGGGCGGGCCCTTGTGACCCTTGTTTTGGTCTTCCATGTCATATGTAGCTAATTTGTTGGTCTTTCCCACCCATTGTTTGTTGGTTTGTGTGCCAATAGGATCCTAATTTGAATTCAAGAAATCTATAAATACATGGGGATTAGTGCATATAGGACAATGAAGGACATATAGACCATGCATGCAAGAGATATTGTGAAAGTGCCAAGACACTTAATTCAAGCATTTAGAGCATAATTCAAGCAAATCTGAAACATTTATTTATTTACCATGCATACATGGTTGCACGAAAAGTCACAAGATTAGGCTCTACATAACTCATTGGAATGCTGCTGAACATGCATAATACTTGGTGTGTTGTTTTCGAAATTGTACAAGCATTCTAGATACCTAATAATAATCAGCTACGGAGAACACAAGTTCTAGAATACATCCCCCATTTTTTTCATGTCTTCCTAGATGTTTCTATGGTAAAGTTTTGAAGGAGATCAAATTCCCAAAGATCGATGCAGAATTTTGCAAAAGCAAGGAAAGTTTTCGAAGCCCCAAAGTTGATGAACAAGATTGTCACATCAGATTACGCAGATTTTCAATTTACCAAGGCCAGCCACATGGTTCTGGAAACGTCACTACTCTTCTGGAAGTGTCCAAATAGTTTTGGGAAGCATTCTTTGTTCACTCCTATTTTTTGAGTTTTGTTCACCTTGTTGTCTGAACTTTCTCCACACGGCCTATTTTTTTCGATTGTCTCCATATTTGCGACAAATAAGATATTATTCTCAAAACCCCTCTTGTCATTTATTACAAGATTTTATTTTATACAATTAAGTCAGATTTTATTATTAGGCTTATTAAATTTTGCAATCCTTTATGGATAGATGTATTGCATGTGGATGTAAAACCACTTTCCCATGCTACAATAACGTAGACAAGTAAAACTTGAAAATCAAGCGTCTCAAGGAAAATGTGTTAACCTGGAGAACAATACTATGACCAAGAAGAATATAGGTAACCTGGTTCAGTTCAGTAAGGTAGTTGTTGGCAATTGTCTTTCTAGTATGGACGGTTTAAAGCAGATGCTTAAGAGGAGGCAAGAAGATGTGGAATTGAGCAAACCATGCAAAGAAACCAAAGGAATTGTTCTAAACAAGGAAGGGGACATGGAAGCTAAAGGGATGCATCACATGCAAATGGTGCTAAAGAATATGGTGGACACTTGGAACAAAGCCCTTGTTGGACTCTCAAATTAGTTTGATTGGTTTTTTTCTGTTTTTGGTTGGTTTTTTGGCTATGTAGTGGTTGTTTAGTTGTTGGTTAATTGTTCGTTATTTTTTGTCTGGCAAACTATATTGTTCTATTCCAACTTTCACAGCTTGTCTGCTTGTTTCTTGTATTAGGGTTGGGTCCTTGTATTAAAAATCTCTTTTACCAATAACAAAAAAAATGTAGACAAGTAAATTGTCATTCTTATGCGCTCACCCAATCTAATGTTTGCATGGACTCAACAAAGATCATTCTAAAGCCATAGAGTTAGTTGTATGGTTGCCGGTATAGAACCACCATTCTATGAAGGGAAGGCATGTGTATCTTTGTCCTTGTTTATCTACAACATAGCTAGACAAGTACCTTTCCAGGCACTTTTTAATATCTATTAGTCAATATGCTTGTAGGAAATATCTCAATCTAGTGAAATGTCACCGTATTCTAAATAATACGTCTCGATTTAAGAACACAAGATCATAAAGTGGATCCAAATCCATTCAAGACTAGAACTCTCCAACAAAAATAGCCAATTGAATCCAATAAGATGATCCACAATAACACACGAAACATTTATATTTTGGACCCCTCCGTAATCCCTCATGAACTTACCCTAATCTATTATGGACTAAACCATAACCAGTTTTACACGTTTGACCAATATGGGATGTAGAAGGGTAAAAATTTGACCAATACATAGATAAAGTAAATGAGTCATACCATAGAATAGAGCATACATCATAAATACTAGGCACATGGCATAATTACTACACTTTCATTCAATCAATGTCTCAAGAGGTATGTCCATCAAGGGATTCATTATATGGCTAGCTCTAATTTATCATAGAATCTAATGTCACTGCTTAATTGATTATAGTACAATTTTTCTTTAAACTAATAGCAATGAGTGCCAAAATGGTACTATTTAAAAAGGAAACTAACATGATATATCGTGCATGATAGTTTCACTATGATACTTGCAGCTCATGCTTGTAGTAGAAACGGTCTTTACTGGGCATATGGATGGTGGATGAATGAGATAATTCTTGTTTTCTTGGTTTTGCAAAAATAAATGTTCTCCATGCACTCTTTGGTAGATAAGAAGCTAATTAGAAGATTTATATACTATTGGCAGAATAATTTGTACAAGGTACAAATTGGATAAATTTTGTCAATAGTGAGGGGATGAAGCCCCCTCCGCCCCCCACTCTATTATGAAGGGAGGTTTCCTTTATTGAAAGAAAGAAAATATTGAAGAGAGAACATCTACAATATTTACAACAAAATTGCTTTCAAGGGGGGGTTTAGGGAAAAAAAAATTAGAGGAACGAGAGAAAGAATGGAAGAAAGAAAATGGAAAAGAAAAAGATTCTTGTATACATGCAAGAATAAATAAATTCCAGATTTTGTTTGCATATAAGGAAAGATTTCATAGAGAAATTGATAGTTCAACATGATTCAATTAAATAAAAAGAAGGCAAGGATTAACATGTATTAGACAAGAGAAAAATACACGCAAGTACATAAGATAAAACATGACACAAAGTTCTTGCAAAATCTCTTTGTATTACCTTGAAAAAGAAGACATAAAACAAAACTCTTTTTCTTTACAAAATTTCATGCAATGTCAAAAAGTGTTACAATAATTAATTTTACTCCAATTTATAAAAAATGAGTAATCACTCGATAGCCAATTTTCCTTGTAAATCTTCTATTTTACGATTTACTTTATCATCTTCTTTACATTAAAGGTGAAAATAATACGAATTAAGTTATGATGAAATTAAAAATATTCCAATGAAGAAATAAAAAAAGAGAGAAGGTAGAAAAGCTAGCTATAAAGAGAAAGTTGTACATGCTAAGAATCCGTTTGGCCTTGGTCCTCAACGTGGGCTGACTTTTATATGTAGACTCTGAATTTTTGCACCGCTGCAACAATTCCATCTCTTTTCGAAACAACAATATGAGCCAATTGGACTACCCAAGTGATCATGGTATTTGTTGCCTCATCAATTCCATTGAATAAATCTGGAAAGGTCTTTGTTGAGCTCATTAAGGGGGCAATGGACATCACTTGGCTTGTTCATAGCTTCTATATTGAAGGTATATGTTCCAAATAGTTTTTCTATCACCAAATTGTGAAATTGTTCTTTCAATTCAATAGTTGTGCATGGCTTTGATTCATCTCCTTTCAACAACTCACAATGTACTGCCCAAATGTTTGAATGAATTTTTGATTTCATATCATTACAAATTTTGTTTTGTACTCACAAATCTTCCAATGCATCCTCTAAGGCATGCATTTTCCATTTCACACAATGAGTCCACATGCATGAATTATTTTTTTCAAACTTGTTGAAACTACCTTTAGATATTATCACCTTTTCATCCGTATGGGCCATGTCTTGCAAGTCTTTGATTTGACCTTTCCATATCCAAAGTTCTTTTTTGACTATCTTGACTTCATATGCTACATTTTCATGTTCAATTGTCAACAATTCATAGGCTTTTCTTTTCTCATTAATAAATTTCAATCCATCAATGAGCAATTGTTCAACCCAAATGTCCATTACTTTGCCATGGCTATTGTCTTTGCAAATATTCGCAATGGTTTCTTTATCAATATCTTCAACTAGGGTAGCATCTGGGATTGATGCCAAGGGATTATCACTTAGACTCAGAAATGTTTTGATGTATGCAGAGAGTGTACATGTTCTTCCAATTGCTCGTGTCTACTTCCCTTATTATGTTATCTTAACTAATCTCGTCGTAGATTCATGCAATTATGCATATCACCTTCATGAGTTGATTCTCCAATAGGTATTCTACTCAGATCGTAATCAACTAGGGTCATTTTCTGTCAACCAAGGGTTGAAGTCGTCTTGGCTTTATTCTTTGGAGGGCTTTGCAGGAGGTTAAAAACTACATCAAAATCAAGGGTTGCAACTTTAATTGTTGTTTTCTTCTTGCTCACTAGCTATTGTATCCATGTGAATGATGTAACAATTGAAGAAGTGGTCATTTGGGTGTTTGTAGGCAGCAATAGAATCCAATGAAGCATTGGGTTCCTTAGGGAGAGAAAGAGAATCCCCTGGAGTGGAAGGGTGTTGAGGGGGTACAAGAGAATCAGCCAGAGTAGGAACTTGATGAGGTGGAGAATGAGGTGGAGGCAGAGGTGTAACGAGAGGTGAATATGTAACATGTGTTGGTGATGGAATGTGAGGAGGAGATAAAACTTGATGAGTTAGAGAGGGAAGTCTCATGTGAGTAGAAGAAGAGACACATGAATTTGAGTGGAGCCTTGATAAGAAGTTAAGAATTGCTTAGTTAGATTGTCAATTAGCACAAGGATCAAGATATTTCAAAGAATGTGTATGCAATGAATTAGGATGGATCTACAACCTGTCCTATTTAGTGGATTCCAAACTCGGAGAAGGTAATCTTACCAACAACTCATGGCATAGCTATTCAACTCATGACATGCCCAGTTTGGATCCACTAAACCTAACCAAGGGATCTCTTACTACACAACACCAAAGGAGAGGGTTCCAAAGCCTCTAGGCAAATGATACGATGCAATAACATTAGTTAGGCTTACAATACATAAAATAAATCTAATCTAGTGCTCACTAAAGCTTGTGGCACAAAAGGGGATAGTTAACAACAAACAATACAAGAAGCAAAGAAAACTCTACTCAAGTCAATGTAGAGGTAAACTAAGGAGTAAAACATTCAACATATTACTTTGTGCAATATCTATTTAACAAATGAAAGAGTACAAATTTGAAATATTTATGTTTGGACGAACCTATCGTTCAATATATATCCCTTGGTCAATGGTGCTTTGCAAGAGTTTGTTGTGGCTTTGAAAGGATCACACTATAGAAATCAAATCTAGGCTAAAAGACTTCTATTTTGCATCCAAGACTTTCCCACAAGACAAACTTCCTTCCTTCCAACGCAAAACCATAAGCAATGACTCCTCAAGTGTAGAAATAACAGAATTGCAAGCTGTACCAATGCGAAAATGAATGTTCCTCTTTATTGGATTGAAATGAGCCTTGTATTTATAGCAATGGATAAGCCTTAATCCTTCTAAAATTTCAACTGACAAGATCGGCCAACTTGATCCTGTTGAAAAAAATTACTATTGGGCCTCGAACTAAGTCGACAAGGCCAGCTTAGTTCCTTAATGTGTGCTTAATCCTTTTTAACAAGATTGGCAAGGCCAACTTAGTAGAAAAAGAAGGTATTTATTTAAGGGCTATTGACAGCAGAAATACTTAGGGAAATGTGTAGACGAAATTTGAATTGCTTGGAGAGTTGGATAAGTAGGATTTGTAATGGGTTTAGGTAATGATAAATGTGACCAACAATCTTACGAAGCACCAATGGTCTACCCACCCCTTTCCCGGTACACCCTTTAAGGCACACACTCAGAGAGATCGAAAGTCGATAGGTTCCTGCAAGAAAAAGCACTAGTAATTGATAAAGTTAAAAAATATTGTGTGTATACATATGCCCCTCTTGAAGCTCATCACATGTCACGAATGTGTAACATGGGATAGTGCTTCGAGAAAGAACATAAAAATGCACGAAACTAAGTTAACTGAAAAATAAAATACTGAAATTAATGCTAAAATGAAATGGAAGTAAATGAAAATACCATATACATACCTTGACTTACCTTTCCGTTGAATGCTTGTATGCAAATATCATAGTCTTGATTGTGGAGGGCACAATATCTACATTTGAAAAACCCTAGGGATACAAGACTAACAATAGAAGGAATATGTGTGTACGTAGGATGGGCAAAGTAACAATGAATAACTCTCAAAACTAATTAAATTACTTACAAAAGTGGCAAGCTAGGATTGGTAAGGCAAGCTTAGAACCAAAAAATCAAACATGTAAATAACAAAATGATGACAAATGAATGTAAAACGCATTAAATCACGTTGAGAAGCATGCCAATTGACACAAGGGAATGTAGAACACACTAACTCACATTGAGAAGCATGTAAAACATTGTAAGTAAATGAAATATCAATGTAAGAAAACGCTAACAAAGATATGTAAGCAAATGAAAGGTGACCTCGTGTAATATTAGCATGTTGAATCAAACATAAAGAAAACATAAATGACTGAAAATGAAAAATGTGAATCAAATTGTAAGACAAGCATGTCAAAGAAAGCATGAAGAAAGCATAAAAAGCATAAATGAATGAAAATCAAATGTAAGTCAAGATGTAAGACAAGCATGTCAAGTCATACATAAAGAAAAAACATAAATGACTGAAAATGAGAACGTAAATCAAGATGCAAGACAAGCATGTAAATGCCCTATGTGAGATAAGTGAAGTCCACAAAAATCAAACAAGAACATGATGGATAAATGAAAAGTCAAAGGTTCTAAAGAATGATGACTCATACTTAGTGCTTGTTCTAAGGATGTAAGAAAACACAACCACCTAAGGACATGACTAGTATGATAATGAGATGGTGTGGAAAGCAAATGTGTAAGGATGTTCGTGAGGAAAACCTAAACCTATCCGAGATAATACAATGCAACTCACAAACTACAAACTAAAAGTCTTAATTAGGTAGTTGCAATCAAGGATGTAATCAGCTAAAAGCAATATCAAACAAGGGGATAGTGGGAATAATATGATGTAAATAAGGAATGTGAGGCGCCACATGGGTGATGTGAATATCCTTAGTGGGAATGAGACACACTAGGCAAGTGAGCAATGCTAAGAACTATTGTCATCAAGGAATTAAGACACTGACTAATGAACACAAAGCTTGGGTTAACAAGTGAAGTACACAGATCATCCCATGAAAGCTATATGCATGAAAAGTAAAATGGACCTGCCTTCCCACAACGTGTTCCCCATTCATCTGGACCCCTTACAGAACATCAGTCTACTGTGAAGATTGGGCTAAAAAGTAAGTGGCACTAGATAATATATGCTATAATGAGACCTCATGTTGACGCTCCGAGACCCTCAACCCTTGCTTTCGGGCTCCCCCAGAATTTATAACCTCTCTGGTCTCACCCTCACTAACAGATCAAGATTTTGGTGTAGTGGCAACCGGTTAGTGTTAACAAACTGGCGACTCCGCTGGGGAGGGGTTCGATTCTCGCCCTTAGCAGTCTCCCTCGCCTCGTGGTCGGATAGTGTCCACCGGACCTCTCGGAGTGTCCAATCCGGACCTCTCGGCTGGGGGGGGGGCAACTGTTGACGCTCCAAGACCCTCAACCCCTGCTTTTGGGCTCCCCCAGAATCTATAACCTCTCCGGTCTCACCCTCACTAACAGTTCGAGCTTTTGGTGTAGCGGCAACCAATTAGTGTTAACACCTACCCCAATCTACTAGCCTACTGCACCCCAATGGACCTCATCTCTATCATGAGGCCATCTGTGGAGTTTGAGCTTCGACTAAGATAGGAGACATGCCAAATATAAATCACGTCTTTTGGTGTGATATGACTTTTAAGATTGTTTTTTTTTTTTTTTTTTTTTTTTTTACCTTTTGATCATTGCCTTTTGTTTCTTTTACGATTTAGCTTTTATTTTTTTGGCTTTTCTATTCCTCCATATGGATTCAGAGAACCATTCATGAATGAAATATATGTCGAACACAAGAGAGCTTACACTTGGTCACTAGAGAAAAGGATCTAAAGACCAAGATGTCTAAAAACTCCTAGACTTGCCCACAAGTGTGAAATCTCAAAAACAACCTATGTGTGCCTCAAACGAAAGGAAATAAGCAAAAGATGGGGATCATGAGAAATCCCTCCATGTAATGAGTGATACAATGATGAATATGCTCGTAGCTGATCACAAAGAGGTAAAATAGTGCTATGAGAGGGACAGGACTATGCTATGAGAGTCATGTCACTAGAGAATTCATACTAACCTACAAGGGATCTAACACAAGCACCAATGAAAGTAGTAGTCATCCCAAAAGAGGGGGAAAGTAAATGGTCATCCCAAAAAGGGGAAAAGTAAATAAGGGTCAAATAATCATAAAGAGACTAGGGCAAAAATGATTAAAATGTAAGAAATAATAATAATTAAAGTGATACATGTTGACTCTTCAAGTCACCATGTACCTTGAACTCTTTTGCACAGGGGCACGCACGAAAAGGTGCGTGCATAAGGAGAAAGACCACCCTCAAACTCAACTCACTGCTTCATGGAGCACAATTCCTCAAGGTTCAAAGGGAGTTCGTGAGGAGGCTAGATTAAAAGGAATCAAGATTTCGTGTCTTGCTAAGATTTTGGCCTTTGCAGGGATCTATGCCCAAGGACGAATGTTGAAAGACAAGGGCACAAGGGAGAATGCACATCCAAAATGGAGTTGGGACCGCCGCACAAGTACTTAGTAAATGTGGCCCAGTGCCCGTTCTGGCCTAGTGCTCGTTCCAACCTAGTGCCCGTTTGTGCCCAGTGCCCAATCCAGTCTAGTGCCCTTTCTGGCCAATGTCTGATTCGACCCCATACCCGTTCCGGCCCAAAGCCCCGTGCCCAAGCACTTGCGCCAAGCTCCAAGCACTTTCGTGCCCTATGCCAAGGCCCTCAATGTACCTTGACACTTCTTCATCAAACCAAAGGTATGGCTCACTAATTCGAATTAAGAGAACAACTTGGAACAACATTCGACACATACCTTTTGTGTAGACAACGTGGATAAGTGAATAATCTTGCCATGATGCCCACATGAAAGTACATTGCTTGACCTCATGTTGTCCCCTCCAATTAGGCCTCCAATATGCACCGCAAGTGCATAAAGTTTGAAGGATTTCTCCTTCCATAGTGCTGCCCCATTCAAGTCTTCCTTGTCTCATGGATTGAAGATTATATGTAACCCATCTATCACTCTTCCCTTCACATTTCTGAATTCTCCATTTCATTGTAGACCCTTGCAACGGTTGTTCCTCTTTTGCAAACTTAAACTTCCTAACACAAGGAAAGGGCCAGCTCTCCTTTGTATTTCCAAAACTTATCAGGGGCTGTAACATGCCACTTTTTACACAATTTTCTGAGTTGTCACATTCAGAATTCACATGAAAAATTCAGAATTCTTTAAGTCAAATTTAGGCCCATCTCTTATGAGAAATTCAAACTTTACTCCTTTCTTCACAATCTGAAAATTAATCCCTTCATCCTCTTGCTTGATTTCCTAATTTTCAGAATTCAATAAGCTCATGAAACAAAGAATTAATTGATTTTTTACATACCTTGATGGCTGTCCCTTGGTCACTTGGTTGACCTCTTTTGAAGGACAATATTTACCTACCTTTGACTCTCTCTCCGACCCAAATGTATGACCACGTTCCATAAGAAGAGGTGGCTGCTCCAACTCAGAAAACACATTCTTTCTTGCTGCCCCTACCAAAAACCTGTCATGGAAGATGCCTTTCATCACTTTTGATGTCACCTCCAGGGGTGCCTTAGCATTCAAGCCATGTAGGATCACTTCCTTGATTACCCAAGCTGAACCTTTGGTAAACCCACATAAAACATAATATAAGTGGGCTTTATAGTAAATGTAACAAACATGTATTGTTCTTTTTCCCCTCCAAAACAGCGATATATACCTTGCACAACTTGCACCTTGTGACCCCACATAGCAAGCCCTAACATCCCCAACATTAAACAATGTATTCCTTCTCATGTCATGGCTGTCGGAATGTATTTTTTTGTATGAAATCTGAATTACAAGTGTTGGAATTGATTAATTAACAACAATACAGACCTCAACCTTGGCCATTGGTTGTACATCCCCACCTTGCATGCTTCCTCTAGTTAGAACCACCCTATGTAGCATATGAAATTCAGCAAGTAAATTGTGATGCTTGCCAAGATTTGGAGTGGTTTGTATGATCTTCCATATGCTCTTCACCTTATTGTCCCTTTTCTTGATCCCAAGGCCTTGCCAACCTCCGTGCATGGGTGTAAAAGAATGTGGAAGTGATATGACAGCAATACCAAGCTTATAAGTCTCACTTGGATCCCACATCCATATTGTTGATTTGCGATTCCCCATCCCTAGTCTCTTTTGGAGAACTTTCTTTCTCCATTTAGTGCCCTCCATCTTGTCTTCATTCTTGGCATGATCTTCATGATAACCAAAATGTTGTACGAACATAGTAGGAGGGTGATGCAACAAATTATTGTTATGAAAATAATCAAATTGCTTACCTTTATATGTTGTTCTGAAAATTCCAGCAGACTGAAAATGAACATTAGCACTTGGAATTTTGACCTTGTCTATCACTTTATCCCCACCGATATAAAAAACGGATTTTTCTTCATTTTTAAAAATATCATAATGATGTTTTAAGAACTCACCTTCCCTTTTAAACTCCCTTAGGTGTTGTTTAGCTTGAAAGGCTATCAATTTCACCTCCCTTGCCCTCCTTAACCACTCATCACACCTCCCTTGGGTCCTTGCTATAAGGACAAATTTTTCTTCCTCTTGGCTTGGAGCATTTTGCCCATTTTTCCTTGGCATAGAGAATGCCTCCGTCAATTGTACACCTTCCTTCTTCAAATTTGAATTCTCATGTTTTCTGATTCCTTCATTGGGATCCTCATTAGGGTTTGTCCCTCCCTCTTTTCCTTCTTCATGCATGATTTGTTCATTTTTAAAAGTGGCTGCCCCACTTGATTCCTCTCCCTTGGTGCAACCCAGAATTACCTCACTTGGTTCAACCACCCATTTGTCTTCTACTTGCAACTCTTTTTGTTGTTCATCAACTTGCTGAAAACCTTCATCTTACTGCCATAAAAGTTCTGATTTTTGTAACTCATAATTTTCAATACCTAGCTGCCCCAAAAGTGCTTGATTTTTCCTCCAAGTATGGTTTTGGTCCAGCCTGATCAAACCTCCTAATGAGCCTCCTGCTGAATTCTTCATAGTTGTCTATGAAGTGATGCCCTTGGGTTATCAACCCCTAATACCACCAATCATAGGCAGCCCTTCTAAATACGTTGTGATGAATCTTAGGGCCTCCTCTACTTCCGTGGGATGAAGTGCAAGGTATGTACCCAACTTATCAATCCATGCCCCAGTTGAAATGTTTGTAGAACCATTGAATGTGGGAAGAACAATCTTCCTCAAAGCATCATGTAACTCCCGTCTAACCCGAGTACTGCCCCTACCTCTTTTCCATGATACAAAATATTTGAGCTCCATCTCCTTCCTGAAAGGGGGTGGATATGTCATATATTCCTTATAAATCTCCATCAAATCCATCTGAATGGAAGCGTACTCCTTCCTTTCATGGGCTTGAGAGGATTTTTCAAACCTTGTATTGTCCATATCTCCCATGTTATTGTTTGACATGAAACCTTCAAACCCCACAGCTGGCCAATAAATTGACTCTGATACCACTGAAATATCTCTTTTAGGGCTAACACTAGACCAAGGGGTTTTCCCAGCAAACCCTACTCAAATATGCAAAAAATTTAATATCAAACCCTAACCATTTAATTATGAAATTCTGTTTTTTACTCTTACAACCCTAGTTATCAAGATCTCACACAATGCTGAAATAAAATATCTCAAACCCTAGTTGCTGCAACCAAATTCAGAATGCTGGAAGTACCCCAATTTGGCACAAAAAATATTATTTAGAGACTCCAAAAAATATAGAAAATTATCCAATAAATCAACCCACAATGATCAACCAAAACCTGAATTTTTGCAAGGTTCAATGATTGAAATAATGATAAAAATATCATAAATACCCGTGGCTGTTCCACACACAAAAAGAGGCCAAAATAGGCTTTGAAAGGCCTTCGCCCAACCCTAGGAAGGGTTCGCTAGGGCTCTAGGGTAGTTGCTGCTAGTCAAGTTGATTCACTAACCCTTTTTGGAGCTTCAAAACCATTCGCCAAGCCCTCAAGGGAATTCACCCCACCTACAAATGAAATATGGTGTTCAAAACACCTTTGGAAATGCTTTGAAGGTTTCCATCTTCCAAGCAAACAAGGAAAGCTTTCATGCTTCCACCTGAAAATCAAATATCACAGATTCATCGTAACCCTTCAAAAGATCATCATACCACCTTTTATACCATATCTTCCCGCAAGTCCTCCCTAAAAAGGGGCGCTCCACTTGGAGGGAGAATTAATGTGATTTTAAAATATATTTTCCCTTTTCTTCATTAAGGATTAAGCTAACCCTTTCTCGCAAGTTACCTTTTAAGTTATAATATAAAAGATATCTTTTAGAACTTAAAATCAGAACCAATGTTTCCCTTTTTCCTTTTCTTCCCTTAGCCTAGGGAAAACATCAAAAGAACTAGGCAAAAGGTCATGTCTGTTTTGGGGCCAAAAAGGGGGACATGACAGTGCCCCATGCCCAAGCACTCACATCGAGCTCCAAGTACTTCCATGCCTCGTGCCAAGCACTCATGCTAATCACCAAGCACCTCTGTGCCCTGTGCCAAGCACTCGCACCAAGCATCCGTGCAACAAATTACTCATAGGTGCAAGCTTCAGGTGATAACAGTTTCTGGCACACCGGATGGGACAGTTTGATGATCCTCATATCATCTATTGAAGAATTTTGGTGTGTTCTTTAGTGCATCTTGCCTTTCAAGGTAGTTTCTTTAACACCATGGCAACTCCAAGTATCAAATCTACTAGTTTAAGTAGTTTGAATGCTTAAAGATGTCTTTTCACCCCCCATTTCGTAAAAATCTTGTTGTTATGCCTTCCTATTCCCCATATCAGGCTGAAAATACTCTTGGTTTCGCTCAAAATATGCCTAAACCAGCAAGATACCAGCCTCCTCATAGTGTTTGCCTCCCTCCCCAGCTCAACCCTCTTGGCAGCTTGCTCATGCTTCTAACTAGCCTTGTGAAAATTGTTGCTCCTAATCAACCCCAAAAAAACATCAATGATATACGGCTTGTTTTTGAGAAACAGATGATGGAGATTGACAGAGAGCCAGAGTGTAATAGACAGAAGGGAGCTTGCTCACCAAGTTTACATAAATCAATAGGAGATGAGGGAACAAGTAAGTATGTTGAAGAGTGCTTGGCTAGGCAAGTTGCAGCTAAGGAGGAGCAGATATGCCAACTGCTTATACAAGCACAAGAGATTGAATCCCAAGCAATCCCTTCCATCCCCAATTTCAAACAAGATCCTCCTACAACTGCAGACCAGCCTATGAAAAGGGAAACTTATACATTCAAATTCCAAACTTCAAGCAAGGAGGGCCTTCTCAACTTTCAAATAAGCCTCCTTGTTTAAAAAGTCCAAGTTTTAGAGGTCCCCATCCTTTGAAAGAGCCTATACCTATGCAAACTTAGTCTATTACACCTCAGGTACAGCCCTCTCAAAAGCCTATTCTTCTAGAAGAAGCTCAACCAACTTTTCAAGTACCTATACCATTTGAATCCTCTTGCCCTCCCACCATCTCCCTTTTCAAAGGAGGCCCTGTTGTATGAAGAGCAAATGAAGACCATTCAGGGAAAGAGTCGAAAATTTCAAGTAAAGATCATAAAGAAACAACTATTTGCAGCACTCTTTGTGCTACCAAATCAGAAAAATCAAAGGAAGAGTCGGTATCCTTGTTTGACCAGCTACCTTGCTTTGTTGACAAAGATGAAGAGAGCATACCAGTGTTCACATTAACAAAAGATTTGAAACAACAAGAGGACATTCAAGACATTGATGAGTTGTTGGTCCACGGAAACAGGAATGAAAATGCAGTCTTAAATAATGAAGAAGAACAAAGGGTACTCTTGTTTGTGGGAAGGAGGAGATTGATGTGCATAAGGTTGTTCATCAAGTTGAACAAGAATCCATGCTTCAAGTCAAGGATCCTAATGTTTCTTCAAACCTTAATGAGAGCTGCTATGAAGCTAAGAAGAGTCCTCTCATGCATAAGAGTAAAGAAGATTTTGAAGAAGGCTTCTTTTGGGATGAGCTAGAGGGCTTATGTTCAAGCTTTGACATCAAGTCAGCATCTCCTAAAGAAGAGCTTCAAAGGCAACATGATGATGTAAAGGGAGCTGCAGCAACGAGTGGGGCTTGTTTCCACATCCCTGAGCATATCACAAAGGAGGGTCACCATATCAAATTGACGGGAGAAACCGACTTTTCTTCTAAAGATCAGCTAGGGGAAGATGAAGCTCATGACGAACTAGTCATTTTGTTGGGGATAGATGAGTTCACAAAGGGGCTTATTTGACCTCAAGATCATGTTTGACCTGGGGGAGAAGCTACAAAATAAGCAGGGGAACCCGCTCATCAAAACGGAAGGGCCCGAGTAGGTGTTCATCATTGAGCACCTCCTCTTATAAGTTGACAATTTGTGTTTTTATTCTGGGAGGCAAGCCCTTACCATTCTATGCCTTTCACTTGGTAATACACTTGCATGTAATAGGGGAGACCTCTGTGGTATTTGTATTGACCCTGGTTGGCTAGGTTCTTGTTTTTATTCTGTATATAGTAGTTTAGATGTCTTTTCTTTCCTCCAAGCATTGTTGCACATTAGTTCTCTTTCCCTAAGTGCGTCTCAAACATATGTTGTATGGGCCAAGTATTTATCAGGTACTTCACACACACGGAAAGAGGAGTCAGGTACCTCTCTCTATGATTCTTACATTATGCGTATTTTAATGGTGATCTTTGTTTGTGGACGTATTCTCCATCGCATTGTTGACCATCCATTTGCACCCATGTAGAACTTGGCTCTCTCTTGCAGGTCATATTATGTGCGCACTTGAGTCTATGCATGCTCTATTTGTGGACCATTTATTGTCCCCATAGTGCTACATTTTGTTCCTATGCCTCCATGCAAAATACTTATGCAAGTAGTGTCCATTTTGGGGACTATGTAATAGATTCTCGTTTTTTGCAATTGCTTCGTGTTCTTTAAGGCTATAGGGGTGCTATTTCTATTCTTGGTGCATCACCACTTTTCCTTTCATCAAACCCCTCACCCTCTCTCTCCCTTTCCCTTTGTCAAAAATAGGTTTAGCATTAGCAATAGATTTCCTATCTATTCTTTATAGGTCTGCATGTTAGTCCTAAACCAGATGCACTTAGATTAGAAGGAAGCCAACCTTCTCCAGACGTTTGTCCCAAGGAACGCAAGAGTCCCACACCTTGGAGGACAATCCCATTGTTGCACCAAAGCCTTAAACTATTCGCATGCGCGGCAGGTTTCGAACACACCCACGCAAGTGCCCATTCTAGCCTAGTGCCCGATTCGACCCAGTGCCCATTCTAACCTGGTGCCCAATCCAGCTCAGTGCCCATTTTGGCCCACTACCCTTCTGTGCCCCGTGCCCAAGAACTTGCACCAAGCTCCAAGCACTTGTGTGCCCCATGCCCAAGCACACACACCGAGCTTCAAGAACTCCCATGCCTTGTGCCAAGCACTCGCACCAAGCTCCAAGCACTTTCATGCCCCGTGTCCAAGCACTCGCACTGAGCTCCAAGCACTTCTGTGCCCAGTGCCCAAGCACTCGCACCGAGCTCCAAGTACTTTCGTGCCTTAGCCGAGCACCAAGCATTCGTGCCACGAATTACTCATGGGTGCAAGCTTTGGGTGATAACAATACCTAAGAACCATAAGGGAAGCAAAGGCCAAAAGAAAAAACGAAATAAAACCAATGAATCGAAAAGAAAACAATGATGCTAGTATAATGAAATAAAACCAAATAACCCAAAGGAAACAATGGTGTAAGGAAAATGAAACTAAATGAAATAAAATGCACAAAAACAAAGAAACATGAAACAAAAACAACGAGAAAAATCTATGCTAATGTCTATATCAAAGATAACCATGTGAAATACAAGTCTATGTGTCTCAAAAGGTTTATTGAAATTGAATTTGTTTGTTATTATGCAATTTAGAAGAAGAGTGGGCATTGTAGAATGCTCCAAAGGGTGATTTGATGTAGGGATGGGCATCACAAGATGCCCCAAAGTTTGAAGTGATATGTGGATGGGCATCGCAAGATTCCCCAACATGTGGTATGAAGTGAAGTGAAATTAAACTATTAGAATGAACTGCATTGAGCTTTTCGATGTAGATGGAGACAAGTAAATGTGTTGATATGTTGGATTTTGAGGATGTTGAAATTGACATAGGATGTGTAAGAGAGGTACAAAGAGGTCTATAAGCTAAAGGAGGTCCATTTATGATACGCTTTGGAGTAGGAATTTGAACTAGGTGCTCCTTGGGTTGGTGTGACCTAAAAGGTTGAGGTTTGATAAATGCAACCACTCATTTGAAGTTGTTCATGTTAGCTATCATTTCCTTATTGGTGCAGGAAGAAGGATCAATTGTGTTTCGGACAACATTAGTAGATGAGGTGGTGGTATGGGGTAATTGTTGTTGATCATTAGGTAAGTGATTTTGATGTGCTTGTGATTCTTTAGATTGGGTTTGAGAGGTTTTAAGATAGTCTTGATAACGTTGTGTAAGAGTATCGAGATTGAAATGTGGACCAAGCAAGGAAGCAAGAAAAAATTGGTGAAAATTATGACAAGTATCATGAGAATGACCTATCATAGCATACCACCAACAAAACTTATCAGAATCGTACCATTTTGGAGTAGGTTTGGAAGGATCAAAAACTCATGGGTTTAGAGGGTGGCAATTTCTTATTAAGTGCCTCTAGACTCAAGGGAGGGTGAGTTGGGTTAAAATTGGTTGAATTGGATGCTCCCTTTTGAGGTTGGAGAGGCTTATATGAATCAATGTTATGAGAAAATGATTGGAAAGATTCCTTAGTAGTTGCTTGAGGTGATTCAAATTGACTCATAAGAGAGTCTTGCCTTTTTGCTTGGTCTAAGGCTTATTCTAAAGTTTTAGAGGAAAACATCTGAACTTTGTATCGAAAAGGAGCTTTAAGAGCTGTAACAAATAGTTTTAACTTTAAAAGAGTATCATCATTCATGTTATGGTCCACTTTGTGAGCTAGAGACTTTCATCATTTGATTAAAGTGTGAGCAGATTCATTAGAGAGTTGTTTGGCATTGATGAAATGGCAAACATAATTTTTAGGAAGGTCATTATGTTGCAATTCCTTCACTAGAGCATTGACTAAATCTTCTACTTGTGTAATGGAATGTCTTGGAAGTTGATTGTACCATTCAAGTGTATCGCCCACAAAGGTTTTGGTTAGGAGCTTGGCAGTAGCAAAAGTGTTAGTTTGGACCCATTCTTAATAGAGATTACCAAAACTTTTGAGAAAGATAATAGGATATTTAATCCCATCATATATGATAGTTGGAGAAATGTTTCCAATATCTATTGATGCAGTGAATGGAGCTAAAGGTTCATTTTGAAGATGTTGAAGCATTTTGTTATCCATTGGAGGTTAAGGACGATATTCCCATTGGCATCTCTAAGAGGAGGAGGGACTTGATGATCTCTACGAGATCTTGAAATGCAATTTTGTACCAGATGGCTGAGCTGCAAATGTTGATGATATCTGCTATTAACTTTTGGAAGCTCCTGCAATCTTTGAACTTCCTGCAACAGTATACTCAACCAATTTACTATCAAACAATGTTTTTGTTCTTATCAAAACAAATTGAGATACATCTCCAATTTACTATCAAACCAAGTTTTTGATCTTATCAAAACAAAGTAAGCTCCTTCAAGTTTGTTGATTCTTTTGTTGACCAATCAATCAAGGAAAAATGCACAAAATGCACTTCCTCAGTGAATGGTTGGTCAACCATATTAGCTCTATCATCAATTATTCCTCTAGTGACCCATTCTAGCCCAAAGGCTTTTGTTTGATCAAAAGTCATTATTGAATAATCTCTTTTCCTCGTTTCAGGCTCATCTTCACAATCCTCCCAGTAGTCTTCAATTTATCGCACATGCAAATAGCTAGAGCCAAGTCTGAGATTATCTCTTACAAAGTTCTTGCTATCAAAAGCAAGCCTTTTGGTATGTGGTTGCATCAGAAAATCAATCATAGATTTCTTAATGTTCGATGCATCACAGGGTGATTTGCAAATATAATAATCCAATCAAACAGGGAATGAAATTCTACCCACATGTCTTTGATTGCACTTCTTATAAACTTCACTCAATTCCCTACAAAGTTCAATCAGCACCACCTTATCACTTGCATACTTGCAACGTATATGGGATATCTTCAAACCCTCCAACCCTAAGATATGTGAACCTGGGAATTGAATGGAATAACTTCCATATTTCTTGATCATAGTGGCAACTTCATTCGATATTCACGTTGCAATGTTGTCTTCCAAAGTCCTTATTGCCAACATAGTAAATACATCATTTACTATTCTGAGATGTTTTTTCCCTTTCTCGTGGGTTAGTTGAAGGAGCTTATCATATATCAATCTTCACGAACATTTGGTCCTTCCAAATTTAGACATGGCCATGGTCTCAAATCTAGAATAGAATAGACCAGATATGATGTCATGTGAAAATGTCTATGTGAATTTGTAGACACGCAAATTTAATCATTAAGTACTTGATAATGTTTAAACTTGACATCCTTACCCTACTTGGCCTATTCGTCATTTTGTTAACTTGCAATCTCTATAGGAGCATTCACTACTCTACAAAAAGTTTTGCAAATACTCAGAACATTATTCAAACATCCATATTCTGCTAACAGATTCCTATCAACCCAATTCCAACAGTCTTTATCTTTTTGAGACAAGAACATGCTAGGTCGTATAGGGACACATTGCGGCCTTGTCCACTAGTACAGCCTTGTCCTTCGTGCTCCCATGGTAAATTTTTTAAATTGAGATGTTGCATTTTACCCCTTCTGCACTTTTAGCAAGATCGATTAACAAAAATATTCAAAATTTTCTCTAATATAAGCACATCAAGGTCATTTCAAATACATCTATCAATCACTTGGCAATTCTACTACACATTGAGCAAAAGACACTATTTCATCCAATTTCAATTCTAAAGCATTTTAACAATCAAAGGCCAAGTTTGAAATTGTTTTATTATATGTCAAAGGCACTCATTGTCAAGCATTTAAAGCAATCTATCTAGTTGCATTCATATAGTAAAGTCAAGATTCACACACTCACTCTAGGTGGGAGAACTACATCGCCCTGAGGCCCTTCTGAGTTATGTAGGTAGCACTCAGATTATGTGAGTTTTTTTAGGATAGCTCTGCTATTCCCCTTCCCTGATTCTCCCCTTTGGCATTTGATTTCAATTGTGTTTATTGTGTAAGAATTAGTTTTGTACTTTGAAGGTCTTCTACACATCAAATCAGCACACACAATAAGACAGTAAACCCTCGTAGACAGCCGCAAGTACCTAGATCAAAAACTCAGTTGCATAGTCAACCAAGACACGATCGCAATCAACAAACAAACAAGGCCGCAATGTATCCCTGTCCTCCTAGCATGACTTTGTCCTAGCATAGTGTGATTTCTTGCTTTAGGTTACAACACATTTCACATATCTTTTCAAACAGTTTCCAATCACAGTCAACCTGCGTAGTCATCAATAAATCAGATCCAAGCTAGGTTTGCATATCTTTTGTCAATTTACTATTTATAGTTCGTTTTCAATTCTGTAAATTTTATATTTTACATTCAGATATCTATATTCTAAATCAGTTTTCAATAGTTTATTTGTTCTTAGTATTTAATTGTTAAATCAAAAAGAACATTAAACAGGATTCTAGATTTGTTAGTAGTTCATGGAGATTATCACTAATGATTTGTCCCCAATCAATGAATTGCTTTCCCACACAAATGATGTTAATATACATGCACATCCACTCTTGGAATATATTAATGGCAGAATGCCCCATGACTCTATTCAACAATGTTATAATATCTAATAATTTTTCATGGAAATCTGACCAGTATAGGGACTTAAGGAGATTAGAAGGTCCCTTTCTCTTCTTCTTCAGCTAGGATTGATTTACCATGCTCAAGCATTTTTCATTGTTCTAAACCCAAAACTCTTGTGCAATATCCTTACTTATTTCCATTGTTTCTTCAGAGAAAAAGAAGTAGAAGTGCCCAGCCAAGAGAAGTAGCGCAGCTACACATGGAATATCAATCTCATCTCAACACTATTTGCTACATGAAGGAAACACATGTATGAAGAAAATGCATGATGGAGGCATATAGAATAGATAATGTGAAAGTTCTACATTGACAATTACACAGCCTTTCATTTCATGTTTTAATACATTGGTGGGTTCAACAAGGAGATGAAAGCAGTTACGTACGAATGGTATGACACATCCCCTTATATTTGCAGGCCATATCATGAGCATATAGATTTTTTTACGATGTGTTGGTGCATAGCGTATGGTATAAAGTTTAAATTGGGATGGAATAATGTCTTAAATTTTTGAGGATGCATAATATCATGACATCATCTCACAAGTCGTGTATTTAATTCTAGGCAAAAAAGTGCAGCTTTTGGAGTTTATTTGCAATTTTCCTATTGTGTGTATTTGTATCTTGTGTGTATTTGAGATTTTAAAAACAAAAAAAACGTATTGCATTAGTGGAACAGAGAATGTCCTTGTTAAGGACCCTAAGTGATGGTGAAAGTAATAGGGTACTTATTTTGCATGGTTTTAAGGATCTTTGTGGTAGCGGTTTTTTGTATTTTAGTTATGGAGAAAGTGGGTTTATCTATGGAAGTCACAAGTGGTTATTTTGTAGAAAATTTTAAGGGAAAAATTGGGGTATAATATTTTATGTTTTGGTATGTATTTCTAAAATCCCACTCGAAACTTAATAGAGTCTATATATTTTTAGTTTATACCAGCATTATCATTTGAACCCGACTCGGATTGCACTGATTGTTTTGTATTGTTCTTGCATCTGCATCATAGGGTCTACAATGTTTATGAAGGTATTTTGTCATTGCGTATTCAAGTGAAAACTAATCATGAGAAAAATATGATAGCTGAGTGTTTGGGGCAATTTCAGCCCACATTCATGCAATTTTTTCAACAATATTCGCTTATGAGAACCAAGATTGATTGACTACAAACAAAAGCTGCTTTTCAGAATAAACAAGTTGAGGCTTCCCCTATTGTCAAACTTTTGGTCAAACCTATTGTTTCAAATTTTCATGAGAAATGCTTGGAGTCTGCGTCAGGTTTCCAACCAGCTGCCCCTACAAAAATTCAAAAACATCATGAAAATGTCAAGTCAAATACCATTGTGCGAGTATGGGAGACAATAAAATCCAATAAATATCATGTTGGTCTAGGATATAAGGCTAATGTTGATTTTCATATACATGAATATTCAAGACCTATTCATTTTGTTCCAAGACGATTTTTAACTAAGTGTTGTGAAATGAGTCTGTCATCTTTGCAAGCTAATTCAAAGTCTGAAGTTGGCCCCTAGTCATTGTCTTGAGGCCATCATACTCATTATTGTGTTGAACCCCAATTGTCATATGTCGATCAAAGTTGTTCCCCTCACTTTTCAAGTGTTCAGTTGTCTACCTTTAGAGTTTCTAAGGTACCTACATGTACACATTGTGGCAGAAAAGGTCATACTTCTCGTTCATGTTTTGCTCTGCATCCTTGTATCTCTTTTAGCAAGACCACTCATTCCGTGAAGCATTGTAGTATTCAATAATATTATACAATGCCTATGAGACAAGTGAATTTTGGTTGGATTGATCACATCCGTTGCAGATCAAAGAGTCGTCTTTAGCCTAGATCTTACAGGAAAGTCACATCTCCTATTCCTATAAAAATGTCTTTCCTCTTACTAATAAGCCCTTTTTATACATACTATTGTTATTCCCATGAATGAGCCTAATTTTGAAGATTCTATTTCTGATCAAGTTGTTTCTGATTCAGTTGGTATTGTTGAACCTAGTATTGAGGCTTGTTATGTAGATCAAAATATTGTGCCTATCTCGTCCTTTTTTGAAATTGAAGTTGGTGATCAGCTAGACTTCTTAGATGATGATGGCTCAAGCATTTTTAGTGATTAGCATGAAAGAATTTGCACAACATGATGGTCATGGTCCTTATTGGTGAGGCTATGGAGATTGAGACGTTGCCTCTTGTTAATGATGTGGTGGGGCAGATTATGAGGCATGTATCTTGCACAATATATGTAAGTTGAAAATCGGAAAGAATGACTTACATAATCTTCTCATTAAGTTGAAATTTTGAAAAGGCAGCTCAATGGAGGCTCATGATGAAAACCTAAAAAGGAGACATCGAGTTATGTGCATTCTATATTTTGTATATATACGATCAATTTGATTTGTTCATTTGGAATTTGTATTTCAGACTATCATTTACCCTTACAGACAAAATTTCAGAGGGGGAATATGAGGATTTAGATTTTGAGTTGAGATTGGGATGTTCTAGATTTGGAACTAGCACATCACAGTTGCATTTGAGAATATGTAGATTGTTGAGCACTCAAGAGTGGGTACAATATTAGTGAAGATTAGAGTTATGATTTGGGTAGTTATTCTCAACATGTTTGTCAACATTTGTGTTGGATATTCCAGATGTTGCATGTAGGTGGAAATATCTTAACATTTCAGAGTTTTCTGTAGAGTTTGAGTTGTTCCAAATGTGTTCCCTGAAGACTACTCATATTGGCCACTAAGGATTGGTCATCTTTGATTGCAGGGTATTAGGGATTGTAGCATATTGTAGCTTATTATAACATTGGACAGAGATATGTCCTTATTATTGCAGCATTGAGGATGGGACGTGTGACATGATCCAGCTTTTTGGGATATCTGGATTATGACACAGTGATGTTCAGACTAGCATTGGCACATCAGAATTCAAAGATTTCAGAGTTTGGAACTACACTTTTGAGATAGTTGATGACCTTGCATAGAGTCAGTTCGTCAGTTTTCATAGTTTCAGCACAGTTTTTCTACCAGAGGGGTAGTTTTTTATGTGTCAACATCTGCCCACATTTTTTAGTTCAAGAGCCTTGTGGACAGGAGTTGTTCACCGTTACAGCCTGACAGAGATTGTTGTAGTCAGACATTATAGTGTAGCTGCAACACATTTATGGGATGTATGGGTTACTCGTAATATTTAACTCCAGTTATCAGTTTTTTCTCTCGTTCGCACATGATTGATCGGGACACACTATGAGGTGTGATTTCTTATAGAGTTGGTGACAAATCCCAGGGAATGATTTCATCATGATTTGCGATTATCAGAAATTTTAGTGGACCATTTGCATTGTAGTCGTTGAAGATAATTACAGCTCATGAGTTGACTTTGGATTATATGGGGGATTTTAGGAATAATAAATCGAATTCTCAGTCCTATATTTCAGATTTGCCATCTATTGTTAGTGGGTGGTTACACCCAAATGGTGCAAGTGATTATACCCGAATAGATTCAGGTGACTCCCAAATTAATTTGGGTTGTTACACTGTTGTATTATAAATTCATGTTAGATGCTTGTGAGATAATATTTAGTAGTCACTTGTTTTATATTGATTGATTATTAACAAAATCACCTACAAATAATACTCATGATTAAATCTATGTAATAAAGAAAAAATTCAATATATTAATAACTGCTTAGGTGGGGCCTTGTAATGTCCCCATTTTTGATCTAGACCCTCGTGGGACCCTTAGCCTATTCTTGTTTCCAATGGCTAAGGGTAGAGGAAGGAAAGTGAGGATTGTGGGCCATTTGTGAAGAGTTGATAATAGAAAAGGTACTTTATATTTCTAATTTTGAGTTGAGTTATGAAAAACACCTTATATTTTTATTTCACTTAAGTGGTGGGGTTTATAGGTCTTGGGCATGTAAGGCGTAAAGTGAACTTGAGATCTTTTAATATTTTAAAAAGCAAGGTAACTCTTCCCTCCAATTTTGGACGCTACACTTGGAGGATTGGTATATAAAGACAATGATTCATTTGAAGATTATGCATATTTGGATATTCAAATTATTGATCAAGTATGTCAAGCTTGGTTTCCACCTCTTGAAGACGAAAACCTTCAAGAAGTGTTTTAGGTTTGGGGACAAAAACCTTCATTCATTTTACTTAGGCAACTATATTTAAGAGTTGTAAGCTTCAAATTGCATGTGTTCATGCACGTAGATCTACAAACATGTTTTGAAATACCACCTACTTCTGAAATTTTGAGTAAACCTAGGGTTTCAGGAGGAAAATTCTAGAAACTAGGGATTTTAAAATTTTAAAGCAAGTTTTGGTAGCCTTCTCATGGAAGGAAAATTTTGATATTATTTTTATTGCATAGTCACTAATTTTGTGGTCAATTTGAGCTCTTATTTGCATCATAATTCCAAGTATTGAGAGAGTTATGAACTTTTGAAGTTTCAGCATGTTTGTAGGAAATAATAATTATTGTGGGCAATGAATTGTTTGGAAAATGTTGATTTACAGATTTCTATCTTGGGTGATTTATGTTGGAGTGGTTTTGCAAAGTTTTTAGGGTCATTCAATGCCTTAGGATATTTAGAAATTATTTTCGCAATTTTGGCACTTGGGCAGCTTGTTTGGCAAGTTCCGGAAGGTGATTTGATAAGAGCAAAACAAGGGAAAATTTTTAGATTTGTTCCTATTTTATTGAGGTGTGGCGAACCACTTGGAGAGTTTTTCGAGGCATTTAAGGGTTGGAAAGTACAGTTATACCTTCAAGAAAATTTCAAAATATTTTTGTGAGATATTTTCAGCAAATTGTCATATTATTGGACTCCAAAAAAGGTACTCAATTCTCTAAATAATTTTCAACTTCTTGTGGATTTATTTGGATGCTCTTAGATTGAATATTATACATTTTTCTAGGTAGAGTTTCGCTGGTTATTTATTTTCATATTTCAACTTGGTTTGGTTAGGGTTTGTTGGAAAACCCTTTTTTTTTTGTCATCCAAATTTGGGGACATTACAGTGGTATCAGAGCCAGTTTCTTGGCCAACTATGGGATGGAGAGGCATATGTCAAACAATGACATGCGCGAAGCTAGGTTGGAGAGGCTTATTCAATTCCAAGATCAGATGATGGGAACTATGGCTACTTTCCTTCAAATAGTGAAGGACATGAAAGGGGACCAACCCCTTGAAATGAAGGAACAACCCTATGTATGTTGGGTTTTGATGGAGTACTACGATGAGTACTTAACATGCAAACCTCAACTTAGAAAGTTAATGAGCTTCAATGAGTTTGTGGCATGGAGTCATGGTAGAGCAGGGTCCAGGAGGAGACAAAAAAACCTAGAGGTTATTCGAGATGGTTTGGGGGAGATTGTACTCCCTACCTTTGATGCAGACCCGGGTACTTCAGTTAGAGCATGGGTGAACAAGGTTAACGAATACCTTGATTTGAGGCCTAGAGATGAAAAAAAGGCCCTAAAGTTTGTCATAAAACACTTGGAAGGAGCTGCCCATAATTGGTGGCATTTTGGGTGGAGGTCACATGGACATGACCTCATTAAACATATGAGGAACTAGGTGAGAAGCTCATTAAACAATTTGATAAAAAGATGGAGTCGCTAAAATCAAAAACTGTGAGGGTACTTGGGAGGAATTTTCACTTGCATAAGGGGCAGCTATTAAAGCAACTAAAACCAGAAGTTTTGGAGCAGCCAAAAACTAATTTTTAGCTTAGTAAATGGCAACCAATGATTAAACTTTCTAAACCACAAGAACCGGAAATTCATGGGCAGCCAATTAAGGAGTTACAACAAACTATAGAGCAACTAATGGAGTTGCAAACAATTGACACTAATGGGGAAGTAACACAAATATTAAAAAAATTTAGGGTAAAGCAAAGAGAACTTGTTCCACAACTTCATAAGCCAACAAAGTGTCAAGAAGGAAGCATGAACAAGGACATCATAATAGAAAGGTATGCCAAGAAAAAAAGTTTTTTTATTGCTCCTTTTCATACATCAATTTCATTGTCTAAATTCAGATTGCAAGAGGAAGCTTGGAAGAAACACTTGTTGTTATGTCTTGTTAAGGAAACATATGTCCTAACAAGAAGGGACATAGTGAAGTTTATTGAACTACATGGGGAGTTCGAAGGAAAGAATGAAGGGGCAGCCCTTCATGAGGGTTCCTATGGAGCCAAAGAAACCAAAAAATCAGATTTGAAAGAGGAAGGTGAGCTACAAAAAGATGACACTTTGGGGCAGCCTAGAGTGGAAAATTTTGAGGACCAAAAATCTAAGTTTTTGGAGCAGCAAAGAGGGATGCAAATGATGGATGAAAATGAGGAAATGCTAGGTGCTTTGCGGCAGCCAAGTACCTCAAACTTTGGTATTCGAAAAGATTATTTTGAAGAAGCCAAGGAAATCAAGATATTCATAGAAAGGCATGAGTTGAATGATGATTTTTGTTTGGTATCTAATAATTTTTCAAATTTATTGCATGACTCTAGATTTGATGAAAGAGCTTGGAAGGAACAATTTCTAATTGCAAATGAGAAAGGGTGCAAGCATGGTCAAGGTTGAATGGCACAAGGGGGCTTCTTGATGGATCAATGTACAATGAGATGAGAGAATGTTTGAAGGAAAAGAACACCATGATGGATTTACATACAATCAAAATGGATATGGGAGAAGATCAAGATTCCAACTTGTTGTGAAATGCAAAGGACAATCCACTGTTTGAAATGGATAAAGAAGAAAGACCAAGGACACAAGGAAGGATGTACCTCATGATCCTAGAAAGTGACAATTGGATCAAAAGGGTGTTATTAAACACCAATGTTTTTTCTTAACTTGTTTGTTTCATGTGTAGGATTAATTTTGAAATCCCTTGCAAAGGGCAATGCTCGGAATAAGTTGGCCTCTATATATGGGCAACCTTTTGAAAGAGTTGAAACTGGAGACATGGATGAAGACTCGAGGACTACCATAGTTTGGGAAAGAACCCAAATCATGAGCAACCTTAGAAATGAGGTCATTTTGCATTGGCTAAGTGATAAGGGACCCCCTTCATCTTGATCCAATAGCATGGTGAGAGGTTACCTCATGAGCATGAGGAAAAGGCAAAGAGAAATTGAAGATAGAGTTATCATAAGACATCATGATCAGCGCTTTGTTTCAAAGAATGCATTTTCTACAAGGCCATTGGTAAGTTTGATTAAATCCGATTTTAATCATGTTTGTTTGGGAAGAAAAGACAAGGAATTTGTTTTCCAAAGAAAGCCCGAAAGTTGTCTTGGGAAGCACCCTATCCCACGTTGCAAAGGTAATGAGGGTGTTATGAAGGGCAAGAGGCCCCTATTGAAGCTAGAACAAGCCCAAGTTGTGAGCAGTTGTTCACAAGTTACAAATTTCAATAAAAATTGGTCCTCTCCCTCACCAAAGAATTATGTAAGTAAATTGGCACATTCACGATCTTTTTTAGGCATAAAGGTCAATTTGTTTTGCATGTGGAAGCCAAGGATAGGAGCTGGAAAAATTAGTTTAAAATCTGAATTTTGTTACTCATAAGTTTCTGAGTCAAGTGAACAATTCCAGCCACCACCAAGTGTGGTCACAAAATTGCAAAATCAGGGCATGCTTCAGCTCATGGGAGGATGGATGAATGCATATATTAATCCCGAACTTTGTCATCCAGAAAAATCAGATTTAAGAGGTCAACCACAGCCATGTATGGAAGGGGAATATTCTGAATTTTATGACATGTCCCAGCTCTTGGGTCAAAAAAGGTATGAGCATGTTTATTTCCAGGGTTGTCCACATGAAAAATCAGTAATCTATTTGCATATACAGCCATGTTACCATAAAGAAAACGCTGATTTGGTTCAGCTCATACAAGATTCTAGAAACATGCTTATGTTGGCACCTTGGGAAGGTGATGTAAGAAGCATTCACAACAGGAAGGTGAAGCCGTCTTGTGGGAATGGTTGGGAGCTATTCATGAGTTTGAAGAAGATCCTATGCATGCTTGAGATGAATGACAAGGATCAGAGTCTTGTTGAGTATGTGTTTCACACTTGGATGCCCATACATGGTGATGGCTATGTCTTGGAGGCCTCACCACTTAGAAGGCAATGGTGATTTCTTTTTGCAAATTTGGTGGGTCATGGTCCAGCACATGAGAGGGTTTTGCACACAGGACACTGAGGTAGTTTGGTTTCCTCATGATCTACGTAACAACTTTTGCACATCTAACCCATTTGGAAGGTATTAGGGAAGGAAGTTTGCTCATCCATCACTTGGTATTGGAAAGGGTGGTTGATTGGGAGCATATGAAGTCTTTGAAAGGCTATGAGGACACTTCTAGCACGGGGGGCAGCCCCCAAAATATAGGTACAACAAAGTGAAGGAGCCAATTGAGGATTCTTTTCTTTGGGATGGAATCACAAATGGGCATTGCATCATAAGATATGTTGGGCCACCTATTTGGATATTGCAATGCTTGAGAACAAGCAATTTTGGATGGGGAGGACTGTAATGTCCTCAATTTTGATCTAGACCCTTGTGGAACCCTTAGCCCATTCTTGTTTCCAATGGCTAAGGGTAGAGGAAATAAAGGGAGCATTGTGAGCCACTTGTGAAGAGTTAATAATAGAAAAGGTACTTTATATTTCTAATTTTGAGTTGAGTTATGAAAATGCACCTTATATTTCTATTTCACTTAAGTGGTGAGGTTTAAAGGTCTTGGGCACTTAAGGCCTAAAGTGAAATTAAGAGCATCTTTTAATATTTTTAAAAGAAAGGTAACTCTTCTCTCCAATTTTGGGTGCTACACTTAGAGGAGTGGCATATAAAAGCAAGTAAAGACTCATTTGAAGATTATGCATATTTCGATATTGGAATTATTGATCAAGTATTTCAAGCTTGGTTTCTACCTCTTGAGGACGAAAACCTTCAAGAAGTGTCTTAGGTTTGAGGACAAAAACCTCCATTCCTTCTACTTGGGCAACTCTATTCAAGGGTTGTAAGTAAGCTTCAAATTGCATGTGTTCACGCATATGTATCTACCAAGATGTTTTGAAACACCACCTACTTCTATAAATTTGACTGAACCTAGGGTTTGAAAAAAATTCCGGAAAATAGGGTTTTCAGAATTTCAAAACAAGTTTTGGTGGCCTTGCCATGGAAGGAAAATTTTGATATTATTTTTATTGAATAGTCACTAATTTTGTAGTCAATTTGAGCTCTTATTTGCATCATAATTCCAAGTATTGAGGGAGTTATGAATTTTTGAAGTTTCAACCTGTTTGTAGGAAATAATAATTATTGTGGGCAGCGAATTGTTTGGGAAACGCTTATTTGTGTTGGAATGGTTTTGCAAGGTTTTTAGGGTCATTCAATGCCCTAGAATATTCAAAAAATATTTCTGCAATTTTGACACTTAGGCAACTTGTATGGCAAGCTCCGGAAGGTGATTTGGTGAGAGAAAAATAAGGAAAAAATTCTAAATTTGCTTCTATTTTATTGAGGTGTGGCAAACCACTTGGGAGAGTTTTTCCAGGCATTTAAGGGTTGGAAATTACAATTGTACCTTCACGAAAAATTTAGAATCTTTTTATGAGGTATTTTCAGTGAATTGTCATATTATTGGACCCAAAAAAATGTACTCGATTCTCTAAGTAATTTTCAGCTTCTCGTGGATTTATTTGGATGCTTTTAGATTGATTATCATACATTTTTCCAGCTAAAGTTTCGCTGGTTATTTATTTTCAGATTTTAGTTTGGTACTTGGTTTGGCTAAGGTTTGTTGAAAAACCCTCTTTTTTGGTTGTCGTCCCAATATGGAGACATTAAAGACTAATATGATAATTTATTTATAAGTGATGATTTGATAAGCCATAAAAATTCAATGAAAAGGCCAATTGTGGAAGAACAAATGTATTATTGTTTTCAATAACTTTTGTATTTGATTTGAAGTTTCCATTCAAAAGCTTTACTCTAATATTATTTTACAGATGCATAATCTTTTCAGGTTGCCATTGAAAGCTTACTTCCAACACAGAATTGGCTCAAAAAATGATGAAGATTGAAAAGAAAATGAGAAAGCTTGAAGAGGATCAAGCAAACCTTTCCAGATTATATAGAAAATTGTAATTGTAACTGAATTTACTGTTCTGACATCATAACTGACTTGGTAATGCTGTTATTGTTGCTTTCCAGACTGCTGTAGATCTCAGCATTTTCAATTAGCAAACAAAGGTATAACACCCACAACTACCTTGAAAACTTCCTACACGTAATCATAAACACTAAACATCCATGGGATCCAAATGATTTAAAAGCCAAAAGTGTATACGAAGCAGTTTTCTTCTCCAAGTTTTATTTTCCAGATTGGAAGTAATAAAAGCCAAGCAATAATTTATTAAATTGTGACATTCTTCCTTCCTAGAAGGCAACCATATTGGATTACTACCAGAAAAAGGGAAGACACCATACCCATTAGCCTTAGACTTCATGCTTTCCTAGAATTATCATTTCTTTTCCATGAATGTTTCATTCCAAACTTTTATATTCTAATAGCTTGACCATTTTGCAATCATATGTTCACTCAACAATGTTGGTTTATAAGAATTTGTGGTTACCCATGAACTTTCATGGAGGTTTCATGATTGAAAATTTATGGTTCATGATTTCAGTGCAGTTATCGGGGATCAACAATCAGCAGATGGTTGCAATTTTTTGTAGAAAGGGGTAGTTTGGAGAACATGCCACCAATGGTCAACGAGATCAAAGCCATAGATGGCCACAGAGGAACCTAGCCTTGCCAATCAGTTTTAATTTCCTGTTTGGAATTTCTTGCATTCATAGTTTCCTATTAGCGCATTGTGTATGAATGGACACCACCCTTGCATTTAATTTGGAAATGAAGGTTAAGAGGAATAATGCACAGGGAGAGGTTACCAAGCTGCAATGTTAAGTCTTTTTTTCTGCACTTGTTTTCCAGCATAGGTTGTTTTTGTGGAAGAAGAATCTTGGGCATTCTACATGCTTTTATTTTGCTTTCCTTAAAAAAAAATGATAATGTTGTCCTGGAAGAAAACATGAGTGTTAAGAAGGAACACAGCTCTGTCAAAGAAGAAAGCATTAGAAAATATTCTGCACTGTTGAAGATGGAGGAGAGGCTTTCAGGAAGAGAAAATCCAAAGATGGAAGGCATGCTAATCATACTAGAAATGAGTGAATGTGGGTTGCCACAGGATACAAACATAAGCATCAACAAAAAAAAGAAAAAGTTAGGAATCTCCCATCCTTGATAGCTGCACCTGAAGAGAGATGAGAAGGAAAGAGAGCAGAAGTTCCCTCGAAATGAAGAAATTGAAAGCAGCAGCCTTTTTTCCCTGTGAAACGAAAAAGAACTTGTCAAGCAAATACGAAAGGCCTAAACGAATTGAACCCAACCCTTGAATTCCAGTCGGAACCATGCCAATGGTTCTAAAAGAAATGGAGAATGAAGGCTTGCTTGGAGTGCTTTCTGGAATATCTTGCAGCTCTCTGTCACCCACCCTTTAAATTCTGGAGACACCTACCCTGTAAAATCTGGAGATGCTTCAAACAAAAACCTATAGAAGAAAATAGAAAAACAAATAAGGTCGTTGCTTCTTTTATGCATACAATAAATTGCAGATATTTCTAACAAAGTTCCATGCGAAGATATTGAAGAAGTTTTAAAAAATTTAATGGAAAATAAAAGAATTTGGAAGGTGCTATATTTTTTGGAAAAGTCATTTCTGGAGAGCCTACCGGCATGCATTCCTCATTGATGGAAGATTGATTCAGAAATGATTATGTGCACCATGCAACTACACTCATTTATTTTATGTCTGCCCATAAAGAAATACTTGGCCTCCATTTTGTCTGACTTGGGAAATTTTTTTATTCACCCACTCGAGGCGTAATAAGTTTTTGAAGGGCCAAGCAATATGAATATCATTGGAACGGAAGGGAAGATGGAAATCATATGATCCCAGCATAAAATTACTTTTATATTTTAAGCCACCGAGAGGAATAAAAACCCAGCTATATTCCATTGTCAATATTGAGTTGAATTGGTATCATTGGACACAAGGTGCAGCAATTCAGAATACCAATAAGGAGACATTCTAACACATTAACTGAAAATATAAAAAATGATTCGAAAGCATTTTGTGAGAATTGACAAGTAGGAGTTTGAGGGGTCCAACGAATTGATAATGGAATGTGGAACAAATAAGGCATTTTTGAGATGACATGCCATATGTGCTGCAAAAAAAATGTCTCAAAAATATGGTAATCCTACAAATACAATCTATTCATTCATATATTTCTCTGGTATGTGTAATTTATCTGAAACTTTAACACCAAATCCTGGAAGATCAAGGAAGAAAGGATATGACCTGGATATTAAATCTTATTTATATGGCATGTATTGTTTTCTAATAAAGGAAATATTGATGACAAGTTGGGGAAAATATTTTTGGCCTAATACATATTCTTATGTTAAGAAGGATAAATTTTCTAGGTGACATCTTTTGAAGATAGAAATTGTAGTCTATTCTTGCAATCATTCAAAAGTCTTGCAATATTGAAGGGCAAGACTGAGAAGAGCAACTGCCAGCAGTGTTCTAGGCCTACATGACAACCTATAACTATAAGGCCATCACTAGCAACATGCCATTTCAGTTGATGTACGACCATAAAGCAACATTTTCTATGGAATGAATATTTGGTGGCAATAGAAAACTGGATAGGGAACCATGAAAGACTCCAGAAAATATTGATGAACCTTAATAGACTTGATGAACGATGAGTCCAAACATTGGGGGAAATCGAGGCTATCCAACATTGAAGGAAGCATCTAAGAATAATGAGCTTGAAGCTTGAATCTTGGTGCCTTAGTGCTTAAGTTCAATATAATATGTTATGGCTAGGCACGTTCAAAATTCAGGAAGTTACGGAAATATGGAGGTAAGACTAGAAAACCTGGTTGGGACAATATGCAAAGACGCGGAGAATGAGTCGAAGTAAAAAATTTACAAAGCGTAAACCCCATCGTATACTAATATGAATCACATAGAAGACTATACCCACCCAAAAAATACACAGTGCAACACTTCTGAAATATCCAATGATGAGACAAGGATCTCCAAAACATGCTCAGACTCGGATCTCTCTAACATTTTGCTCCTTCTCCTTTGGCCGTCTTTTCACCTTTTAATTGCCTTTTTTGAGTCTTTCTGGATTTAACTCTAAGCTCTTTCATTTAGGATGAAACTGCCAATTTTTGTGACGAAACCGCTCTTAATCATGAGGAAATCGCCCTTTTGAATGCATTATGTAATGACGGTTTATGAGAAGCATCATATTTTTTGTGGTTTCGTTATTTGGCAAGGCAGTTTCATCATTTAATGAAGCAGTATCATCAACTTATGTGGCGGTTTTATATTTGCCACTTGCAAAAAGTAGTTTTGTCACAATTTACCCATCTTCCAATTTTAGCATCCAAGACTTGAGTTCTCACACATTTTGCATGTTTTTATTCGTGTTTCTTCCTTGATTTGTTTTATGTTCGCCTTCATGACAGCCCAACTCACTCCCACTCCTTTTTGGTCAATCATTGTCCCTCCTAAGTTTAGCTTTCACTCAACAAACAATTAAACTCATCCTTGCAACCTTCCTTCTTCCTCTACAAGTATCTTAGTTTTAGATGATTTTTGGATCCGAATTTTCAATTGAATATTGGTGTTTTCAAACTCTACAAAACCCTAATCCCCCTGCTTTCATTTTTGAAAAAGCTTTTGCTCCACCTTTGATCATTTTCGTATCAAATCTACACAGTTTTCAAGGAGAGAATTTACTAGATCAACAACACATTTTTTGCTATCAGTGAATCAACCAACCATAGTACAACTGCACTCACATCTAGGATTGTGTTCTTATTCTCCTTTTGCTATCATCCTTTGTCAGAGAGCTCCTACAATCACGTTGAATAAAAGAGCTAGCTTCCTAATGACACTTTACACAACAACAATCTATTGTCTTTACTTGGTAATAACCATTGATCAGGTTTGGAGGGTGTGTCTTTACTTGGTATTTATTAGATCAGCTGCATATTTCAAAAAGCAAAGAAAAGAAACCATTCTCTCTTTTCTCTCTTGCACAAAAAACATAGTCTAGATTTCATGTTTTGCAATTGCATGTTAGTTTCCTTGAAAGAACATAGTGTTGCATATCACATAGGGTAGATTAATCAAACCATAACAATAGGTACAACCAACTACAGTGATTTGTTTTCAGTTTTAGACAAGCTTTCATATACAAACAACTCTAAAACACACACACAAAAATCTAGATGGCCTAGATACTCAAATCTTGCATATTAGATTCAAGATTCATTTATTTCATTAGTGAAAGAATGTTGTTTTTAGGTATCAAACCCAATAAATCAGAATATTAAACTTGCATTCTTTTCATTCATAGATCATTTCATTTCATGCACAAACATTCAAAGATTTCAAAAAACTTATTTCTAACTTGCGTAGATCAAGTCAATTTTTTGAATTCTTAGTAAGTCTGCGTGCTAGAGTTTTAAAACTTGCTCTCGTAATTGCATGATAGGAAAGAACATTTGCATGGTAGTATTTCATATTATTTGCATAAAAAAACTAAAAACATAAGTTAGATCATTCAGATTGCATTAGACAAATCATCTTGCAAACTAGAAAAACTACGAAAAATCAGCACTATAATATCCCTTTTTATTTACTTCTTCAGTATTCTAATTTTTATTTTATTTTTCTGAATACACAAGCTGAAAATACTCTAAAACTAACCCCAAATAATAACATGCAACTGAAAACATGCAGATCTAATAATACCCAATTGGGATAGTCATTCAATGAGCTTGTTAAAAATTTGTTAAAGCAAACCCTAGCTATAGAAATCCACAAATAATTAAATCCTAATTATAAAAATCTATGAACACTGAATACAACAATAAATACCATTTTTTTACCACGAAGACAAGGTAGAACAGTCACTTGGGTGGCCTGGCGTGGTTGTAATTGAAGTGGGGTCATGTTGGAGGGTGGCGCTACCTTTCAAGAGCAACAATCTGCCTAGATCTACTCAAATTTATCCCTAGAACCCCTACACCCTCAATTCACTAGCACAGCTATAAATTGGCAATACGGCAAGCTATACGACCAAGTACCACAACATAAAAATCTCCAAAAATAACGATTTATTCCTTTTCAAATCCTAGCGCAGCGGTTGCCAAATATTCCTCACCCTCAGCATGTCATGCACACTAAGACTGGAATTTTGGTCCTATTTTGAAGCACAATAATGATTCTTAGATGGAATTACCTCGGAAAAGTAAAAGGTTTGCGTCGTCAAACCTGATTGCAATGGAGGGTCTTCGTACTCAAAAGCAAAAGTTTAAAAAATTATGATTTCATTCGTGAATAATGAATAATGAATGATGAATCCCTTTTTGGCCCCACTTGTCATTTTTATAATTTTACTTTTCCAATTTCACCCTAAAAGTATTCAAAAATACTTTTACTTTAAGTATTCACTTTTCACCCTCTTAATATTAATTATTTTTTGCCATTTAATAAATATTACTTTTGGCCTCTTTTAAAAATAATAACACCTAAGTGTTATATTTCCCGTTGTAAAATAGAGTAACCTTGGACAACATAAATGTATTATTATTAAATTATTTACCTTATTATAACCGTTAGCCTATGGGAATAAAAGAAGGCTTTGCTCTTCAAACTTGTTTAAATCGGAAACGAGAACATTACAATTCGTCCTTCCCAAAATTGTTTGCCCTGAAACAATGGCAAGCTCAATTGCTTTGATTCACTTAAATAGATCATCTTTGTAATATCTGGATCCCAACTCATCCTTGGGAATTTGCAATTCCATATTCTGACTTCCCACAAGGCCAATAACTGCCACCTATGCACCACAGTGTTTTCGTTGCACCATTGGCTTCTCCAAAGTGATGAAGAATATGAAACACATATTAGAGCTTCATAGCCAAAACCTTGATTTCCAATGGATCCTCCCATAATGCTGCAAGTTGTATCTTCCAAAATAAGGCACAAATCAGACTATGTATGGGCTAGAAACAAGTTACAACAGCCACGGACCAACTGGAATCTCATTTGAATCAAAACTATGGTGGCTGAAATGTTGATTCCCTTCCGTTGAAAACTTCTACCAACCTCATCCAGTGTTGATACTCCCATAAAATGTGCAAACTGGCAGCTGATCATGACTAAAATCATCAAACCCAGCAATATAAAGATGGTGTGACAACTACAAAAATGAAAAAACCCGTGCAAAATTCATCAGTGTGATCAATGTAGAAGTGGTGGGCAGCCATGCAAGGGCTAAAAACTCCCCTTTAGTAGTCACAAACTGAAAAGTACTCCTTCCCATGACTAGAAGTCGCTGCAAATCCAATTATATGTGTGTAAATGAAGTAGTGCGGTGGCTAATAATGGTCACAACAGCAACATCAAGGATAAAACCCAGACTTGCAGCTGTCTTAAATGTGTTCCTTCTAACATTTGATGATATGATACTATCACCACTTCCTTCATATCTTGTTGATCCTTTGCAAAAATATTCAAATTTAAAGCTACTCCACCATGTTTATGTTGCGCTACTCTGATATTCATGTGAACTTCTCCTTGAGGTCTTCTTGTGGTGCCCATACCTTCCTCAATAGGAAGGGTATATACAACACAATTCTTCAACTCTTGATGGTACTCTTTAATCAATGGCAATCTCACAAGTGCAAAATCAAACACCATGCAAAGTTGATCCAAAGTAGACCAAATACCATACAATAAGAAGGTACAAATGCATTCTAAAGTCAAGCATCTGGTTGTCCCTGCTACTTGTCTTTTACAAAATGAACTCTCCAACCTTTTAGATGTGACAACTGTAGCGGCTCCATTGGCAATACCTTGGAGAACAACCTTTTTCCCCTCTGATTTGAATTTCATCTCCATAGTCTAATAATTTTGTATGAATTCCCCAAGGAAATGTAACCATTGCACCCCTAAAACCATATTTGTTTCTCCTATGCCCACAACATAAAAGTCATCACACACCATGTGTTTGTCATGTGTAATCTCCAACTGTTGAATTCTCATGGTGCAAGGAATAGGAAAACCATCAGCTACAATAACATTGAACCCATCAACATCCTCTATTTTCAAACCTCTTCTAGTTGCCGGTCCCTCATCTATGAAGTTGTGGGTTGCCCCACTATCAACCAATGCTATGAATTTATGACCATGCAAAGCTCCACAAACTCTGAAAGGGTAATATCTGGGTGCACCAAAAAGTGTAGCACAGGGGCCTTCTAAAATAAGTGTGACAAAGGTGCCTCCCTAACTATCTCCTTCTTCCCTTCTTTCAAGTTCGAGTTCTCTTACTTTAATTTTTGACTCAAGTTCCTTTGCTTCGGAATCTTCATCTAATAGCACCTCTATGTAATGTACTTGACCTCACCCAAGACATCTATGACAAGGTTCCCATGGATCCTTGCAAGTGAAGCACAATTTGATTCTTCTGAGCTTATTTCTGGTTTATATATTTTTACTTGGCTTTTGTGGCAACTCTTTCTGTCGAAAAACCCTTTGCTGAAATGGTTTCTTTTGTTGCTCAAAAGGTGATGTCATTGGCTGCCTATAACGTGCTAGTTTTGGATGCCCATAAGGTGTTGTCATTTGATGTCCTATAGGCAGAAATTTTCCTTTTGGAACTAATGTTTCCAGATCCAATGTCTTTTTAATGGCTTCTTGAAGAGAAATAGCGTTGAAAGTTTTCACCAATCCCTTGAGTGGTTCAACCAAACCTTCAACAAATAATACTACAAGTCTCCTCTCAGTTACATCCGATACCATCACGGATAACTTTTGAATTCAGCCACATAATCATCCACTATGTTGTGTTGCTTCAGCTGACCTAATTCTCGAAAACGAATTTATGGATTAGTTCTATCAAATCTCTCAATCAACCTGCTACTAAACTCACCATAAGAATTGATGAGATTATGTCCCTGAGTAATCAGCCCATGGTACCACCATTCATGTGCTATGCCTTCAAGATGAAGGGTTGCAAATTTCATGACTTCATCTTCCAACATTGGCCTAAAAGATAGATAAGTATCCAGCGATTGTACCCAAGCATGAGCTATACACTTGTTGGATCCATCAAAAGTAGAAAGTGTTAACTTTCTCAAACCCTGTTGAAGGTCTCTTTGGTTGGCTTGTGGTGGTTTGGTCCACCTCTATTTTTCTTCAGATTCATGATGTTTATGAGAGAGATTACTTTCTGAATCTCTATTGGAAGAACCCTATATTTGATGACTTCATCTTCCAACATTGGCCTAGAAGATAGATAAGTATCCAGCTTTTGTGCCAAAGCATGAGCTATACACTTGTTGGATCCATCAAAAGTAGAAAGTGTTAACTTTCTCAAAACCTGTTGAAGGTCTATTTGGTTGGCTTATGGTCTAGGTTCAGGGCTTGGTCCACCTCTATTTTTCTTCAGATTCATGAAGTTTGTGAAAGATATTGCTTTTTGAATCTTTACTTGAAGAACAACTTCCACTTATGCACCACGATGTTTTTGTTGCACCACTTGGCTTCTCCAAAGTGATGAAGAATATGAAACACTTATTAGAGCTTCATAGCCAAAACCTTGATTTCCAATGGATCCTCCCATAATGCTGCAAGCTGTATCTTCCAAAATAAGGTGCAAATCAGACTATGTAAAGGCTAGAAACAAGTTACAACAGCCACAAACCAACTGGAATCTCATCCGAATCAAAACTATGGTGTCTGAAATGTTGATCCCCTTCCGTTGAAACCTTCTACCAACCTCATCCAATGTTGATACTCCCTTAAAATGTGCAAACTTGCAGCTGTTCATGACTGAAATCATCAAAACCAGCAATATAAAGATGGTGTAACAACTACAAAAATGAAAAAACCCGTGCAAAATTCAGCAGTGTGATCGATGTAGAAGTGGTGGGCAGCCATGCAAGGGCTAAAAACTCCCCTTTAGTAGTCACAAACTGAAAAGTACTTCTTCCCATGACTAGAAGTCCCTGCAAATCCACTTGTATGAATGTAAATGAAGTAATGTGGTGGCTAATAATGGTCATGACAGCAGTATCAAGGATAAAACCCAAACTTGCAGCTGTCATGAATGTGTTCCTTCTAACATTTGATGATAGGATACTATCACCAGTTCATATCTTGTTGATGATCCTTTGCAAAAATATCCAAATTTGAAGCTACTCCACCATATTTATGCTGCACTAGTCTAATATTCATGTGAACTTCTCCTTGAGGTCTTCTTGTGGTGCCCATACCTTCCTCAATAGGAAGGGTATATCCAACACAATTCTTCAACTCTTGATGGTACTCTTTACTCAATGGCAATCTCAAAAGTGCAAAATCAAACACCATGCAAAGATCCAAAGTAGACCAAATACCATACAATAAGAAGGTACAAATGCTTCCTAAAGTCAAGCATTTGGTTGCCCCTGCTGCTTGTCTTTTACGAAATGAACTCGTCATCCTTTTAGATGTGACAACTGTAAGGGCTCCATTGGGAATACCTTGGAGGACTACCTTTTTTCCTTTTGATTTGAATTTCATCTCCATAGTCTAATAATTTTGTATGAATTCCCCAAGGAAATGTAACCACTGCACCCCTAAAACCATATCTATTTCTCCTATGCCCACAACATAAAAGTCATCACACACCATGTGCTTGCCAAGTGTAATATCCAATTGTTGAATTCTCCTAGTGCAAGGAATACGAAAACCACCAGCTACAATAACATTGAACCCATCAACATCCTCTGTTTTCAAACCTCTTTTGACTGCCAGTCCCTCATCTATGAAGTTGTGGGTTGCCCCACTATCAACCAACGCTATGAATTTATGACCATGCAAAGCTCGACGAACTCTGAAAGGGTGATATCTGGGTGCACCAAAAAGTACAACACGGGTGCCTTCTAAATTAAGTATGACAAAGGTACCTCCCTAACTATCTCCTTCCGTTCTTTCAAGTTTAGGGACTCTTACTTTAATTTTTGACTTAGGTTCCAATGCTTCTGAGTCTTCATCTAATAGCACCTCTATGTAATGTACTTGACCTCACCCAAGACATCTGTGACAAGCTTCCCATAGATCCTTGCAAGTGAAGCACAATTTGACTCTTCTGAGCTTATTTTTGGTTTCTATATTTTTACTTGGCTTTTGTGGCAACTCTTTCTGTTGAGAAACCACTTGCTGAAATGGTTTCTTTTGTTGCTCAAAAGCCGATGTCATTGGCTGCCTATAAGTTGTTGGTTTTGGCTGCCCATAAGGTGTTGTCATTTGTTGTCCTATAGGCAGAAATTTCCCTTTTGGAACTGATGTTTCTAGATCCAATGTCTTTTTAATGGCTTCTTGAAGAGAAATAGTGCTGTAAGTTTTCACCAAACCCTTGAGAGGTTCAACCAACCCTTCAACAAATAATACTACAAGTCTCCTCTCGGTTACATCCGATACCATCATGGATAACTTTTGAAATTCAGCCACATAATCATACAATATGTTGTGTTGTTTCAGCTAACCTAATTCTCGAAAATGAATTTATGGATTAGTTCTATCAAATCTCTCAATCAATCTGCTACTAAACTCACCATAAGAATTGATGAGATTATGTCCATGAGTAATCAGCCCATGGTACCACCATTCATGTGCTATGCCTTCAAGATGAAGGGTTGCAAATTTGATGACTTCATCTTCCAACATTGACCTCAAAGATAGATAAGTATCCAACGTTTGTACCCAAGCATGATCTATACACGTGTTAAATAATGTAAAGACTGAACTGCATATTAGTTAAGTCTAATTGATAACCTCTGTAACTGCCATAACCATAATTGTTGTAACAATTTTTGGACTGCATAAATAAGATAGATGCACTAATCACAAAACATCAAGTGCTTTCACAAACATCTCTTCATTTGCTAACAGTGGTATCAGAGCCACCACTCGAGGAAGCCATCACAGTACGAGTGATTCATCATTCAATGAAACCCTAGTGTTAGGGTACAAATGGGAGGAAAAAGAGAAAGTTATTGCCAAGTTTGCAGAGCCCATGAAAACGAATTCAATCACATTTTGCAGAATCACAAAGGGATTTCGTGGGTCACAGAAGGCACAGCCATAGAAGAAATCATTCGTGGCGGAAGACAACATGCAATATAAGAATAAATAGCTGTCGTAGCACAGTCACAAAGGGAAAACGACACTGCAGATGTCGTTGAGGATTTTTTGGCGACTGTAGGGATGAAAACCGACACTACATGAAGATCCTCGAGGTTTTTTGGTGAACGTCAAGGGTTTAAATTTGCAGTCAAAGGTGCACGCTAGACAATACAGTCGGCGAAGGTCGTCGGTTGGGTAGACAGTGAGCAAAGGTCGCTAATTGTGAATCAAAATGAAAATCGTAGTCAAAACAATAGTTATGGAAGGGCACAGTCTCCAAAATTGTAGTTGCAGTCAAAAGGACGGGCACATTGCCTAATAAATTCCCATGAGTTCATTTGATAATTTTTCAAACTTTTTAAAAAATATTATTTTCGAGTGGTTGAAAGTTGAACGAAATCAGAACTATATATATATATATATATATATATATATATATATATTTCAATTTTTCGGAATTTTGTGGAATTTTATTTTATTGGTTAATTATTTTTCGGAGTGAAAAATGGCCAATATTCAAAATCTCATCCTTCCTAAGGCCCAAAAATTAACTGGGCAAAATTATAATGTATGGAGTCATAAAATCTTGACAATTGCAGAATTCCGTGATTGTGACAAGATAATACTTGACACAAAAAATCGATGGACAACGAATTTTGCCGATTATGACAAACGTCATAAAAAAACCCTTCAGTTGTTGAATTTTTTTGTGTTGGATGACATGATTCCAGAGCTCCAAAGTGCTACACAAGCAAGTGCACCATGGACCAATCTCAAGAACAAGTACCAGAGTTCGAAAAAGAGTCAAGTACTTTATTTGAAAAATCTGCAATTTTTCACAAAAATGTCGGAAGATGAGTCTCTGTCAGAGCATTTATTACAGATGAAAGATCTCTGTAACCAATTGTCAGCGATCAACAAAAAGGTAGATGACAATGATATGGTGGCTCTTGCTCTAAATAGCCTAACACCTTCGTATGAATCGTTTGTGGAAGCTTTGCCCCTGATGACAAAGAGTAACACTCAATTTTGATCAGGTGAGTTCATATTTGTTGAAAAAATAACACAGGGAGACACACTTCAGTGAGTCCAATTCTAGCCAATCGAAAAGTCCATTTGCTACCCAATCCAAAGGAAAATGGAGAAGACATTCAAATAAATCTTTATCTTTTGCGAAATTCAAGGTAAAATGTTATTATTGTTAGAAATTTGGTCATATTAAGAAAGAGTGTAGAAATCGACAATATGATCTAACGTATAACAAGAATGCAAAAGGGCATGCAAGTGTGGCAGCAGTTGAAGCTGAATCTGAAGAGGAATATGCTCTCATGGCATCATGTTCTGATGAGAGGACTACTAGTGATTGGTTTTTTTATTCCGGTGCATCACAGCATTTTACATGTCGAAAAGACTAGTATGTAAATTTTACTAAAAAAGAAAGTTTTTCAGATTCAATTTCCTTGGGTAATGGTAGATCACATGTTGTAGAAGGGATAGGAGATATACGCATTGTATTGAATAATGTTGCAAAGTTCATAGTCAAGAATGTTGAAATTGACTGTACACAATCTATTATGAAGTTTTTTCTAAATGCAAATGTTCAGAATAGCTGAAACTATAATTTTAGATCATAAAATCATCACAATATTCAAATAACTCACAAAGACATTATGTCAAACAGTTGGCACCTTATTGAGTTGAAAATGATTACAATGAATAATAGAGATTGTTGTTCTAGAAAATCATAAGCACAAAAATGCATAATATTTAATTTCTAACCTCCACAATGGACTGGAAGCGTTTGCACAAGTGTTGCGCTGATATGAGGATATGAGAAACAATACCAAACCCTTATCCAATTCCAAAAAACCTTTCCAAACAGCAATATAAACAACAAGTATGAATATTTAGATGGGCAACCAACTTCAAGTCACTAGAAAATCCTCCAAATAGGGCTGCGGCTACACTTTGATAGGCTACATCTTACTTCAATGAAGGCTTCCAAAGCCATTATCCACACAAAATCCCAACGGCAATATATGTTCAAAGCGCCTAGCAATGGTAGGGTTTAAAACCCTCACAAAACTCAAAAATAATTGCTTACAAATCCCCAAATAAATTTAACTTCAGCACAAATCCCAACTAGAAATATATTCTTCCTTCAGCACAAAATATCAAACCAAAACATTCAGCTCACATGTGAATTCTGGATGACTCCACCTCTAAATTCATTTTTGCACAAATTGACTCTAAATGAATCACACTGTATTGGCTAGGGAGAATCTTTCACCAGCGAAAACAATCTACCTTCAGGTTTCATCTAAGGCAAAAGAGTTGAACAATGTTCAACCTCACAGAAAAAACAAGGTTTCATAAAATATTCAACATATCCAACAATAATCCCCAACACCTCCTTTTATAGATTTTTGGAGGGAATTGTGCAATTTAAAAATATAATAATCTATTTTGTACCCTCACAAAGACATTTTTGAACTAATAACATTTCACATGCAACGGCCCCTTATATAAGCATCCAACATTTTAGAACACTTAATCACCTTTCCAACGAGCTATTACACTAAGTTGTCATTTTAATTACTTCTCAACATTAGACAACATTAGTGAAATATTAATTAATAACTCAATAACTCACTCAAGTTGTGGAAAGCACTGAAACGGCATTGGAATCAAACTGTGATCACACCAAGATGATATTGGAGATGCAGGGTGATGATCAAAGCTAATCGAGTGACTTACTAAAATTAGACTGCTTCTCCAAGAAGTTTGGAGAAGGCACCAAAAGTCGAAATTCACTTCTAAAAGTGACAAACTGATCCATACTACTACTAAGCTCATTGTCAAAAAAAGATACCAAGAAAAATTGACCCTGTGCTCTCCAAGATCTTTAAAGTCCCCTTACCAATAACAATTAGCCTAAGCAAATTCAGGAAATAGGCTAACAGTTGCCAAATTGACTAGGCCTAAGAAGGGAACATTACCCTCCTAGAATTTTTATTTCTTGTGTCCTTGTCTTCTCAAAAAACTCTAGAATAAAGCTCAATACCCATCCCTTTGAAAAAAATCAAATGTTGGTGCATATCCTCTCCACTCTGCACAAAATGGACCCTACTCTATTTTTCAAAAGGTGGTGGTTTGTGCCTCTATTTTTAGACTTCTCTCACTTTCTTGGAATTGTTCCCATCTTTCATATTGTTTTCTATCTTCCCCATAGTTTGACACTGCGATAAAACGATAAAAATCGTAATACATTTTGACCAAGTCGACTCGGAAGGATGGGTTGACTTGGACAAGCTCGTCTTCCCTGATAGACAGGGCAGCTTGGTTGACCCTGACAAATAGGTCAGCACATATTATTGATTGCTTATCTCAAATGGCATGCTCTTGTTGAGGAGGACTTGACCGCTCACCTTCTTCCTAGTAGGCATATTTGCTCTCAAAGTATGCCTAAATTTCAATATGGACAATTATGATCTTCCTTGCGTAACAAAGCTCTTCTTTCTCGAGTCCTAAATACTTTGGGTGTGGTTGGGTTCTTTGCCAAACTCCCTTCACATATGTTCTTTGCAATTAATCCATCTAGAATTTCCAACACAATTGGTCTATCATCACTCATCTCATGCACAATGAATGGTTCACACATCTTCTCGATCTTTTCTATGATCATTCTTGAATTAAGCAATGCGTATTCTACAAGGGCTAAGATATGTGCATTTTCTCTGTTGGAATAATTGTCATTGATGTCAAAGGAATTGTAACGGATATTAACAGAAATGTCAAACGGAATTGTTGCCAGAAGTGAACGGAAGTGTCAAACGGAATTGTTGCCAGAAGTGAACGGAAGTGTCAAACGCAATTGTTGCCGGAAGTGAACAGAAATGTCGAAATGTCGACGAAAATGTCAACAGTCACATCTTTTGGTGAAGAGGTGCTTCTTGGATGGGGCGCCTCCTTTGTGAGAAGCCTTTGAAGGCTATATAAGGGGAAAGGATGTTGGAGAAAAATAAAAAGAAATAATTCTTTCTATTATGTACAAGGAGAAGAGGAAGAAGAGAGAAGAGCGAAACTTGATTGTGCCATCATTTGTTGACAAAGCAACAGTGAGAAAGTGAAGATTTTTTAAGTGAGATGGATGCCTCTAAAAACAGAAAGATCAGTGTCTTTCATTAAGTCGGTGCTTGACAGTGAAGTTGGTGCTTCAATTCAAAGAGATTGGTGTCTCCAAGTAGGTTGGTGCCTACAGAACTTTTGTAAAAAGAATTATTAATCTTATGGTTGGATTTGGATAGTAGATCCAAGCAGCTTTTCAAATGTGGTTTTTCCCTACCAAGGGTTTTCCACGTAAATTTTGTGTTGTGCATTTACTTGTTCTTATGTGAATGGTTTCTTTGTGAAAGTTAATTAGAAAGAAAGTAAATTATTATCACACACTAATTAAACCCCCCCTCTTAATGTGGTGTGTGCTCAACAATTGGTATCAGAGCGAGGTACCTTCAGGATTCGTTTAACCACTGGAAGGTAGATCCCAAAACCACACATGACCAATCATCAAGGTCAGGAAGGTTTCTCCACCAACAAGGCTCCATTGTTCAATGGAACAAATTACGCATTCTAGAGTATAAGGATGAATTCATATCTAATGGCCCTTGATTTTGACATTTGGCGAGTAGTTGTGGATGAATACACAGTGCCACAAATTCCACCAACAGATATAGCAGGAAAGAAGGCTAGTGAAAACAACGCAAAAGCCATGAATGCTATTCTGTGTGGTTTGTCAAAATCTGAATTTGTAGAAGTAATGTAGTGCAACTCAACTAAGGAGATTTGGGATAAAGTTAAGACCATCTATGAGGGAGTTAACAAAGTAAAGATGGCCAAGCTTCAAACTCACAGGAGACAATTCGAAAGTTTGAAGATGAGAGAGGATGAAAACATTGTGGCCTATTTACTTCGTGTAGATGAAATTGTCAACATTATCAGAGGGCTTAGTGAAAAAGTGTCAAAGAATTTGTAATCGTCCAAAAGGTAATAAGGTTTCTACCTTTAAGATTCGATGCAAATATTTTTGCAATCAAAGAAATAAAGGATCTAAACAAATTAACAATGGATGAGTTACATGGAATTCTCATGGCATATGAGATGAGGACTGAAAAAGAAAAACCATCTAAAAGGGAAGCAGCATTCAAAGCCTCAGAAAAGATGGAAAAAAAATGAATCAAATGATGAAACTAGTGATGAACTAGATGAAAAGGAGGCTCTGTTTGTTAGAAAAGATTAAAAAGGGGTCCGAAAATACAAAGGTAAGCTACTCTTCAAATGCTTTAATTGTGGTAAGATAGACCATTTTGCTACCAAGTGTCTTCATAAGGATGATAGTGAAGATGAAGAAAATAATAACGATGAAAGGAAAAAGAAGGAAAGCAAGCCTCACTTCAAGAAAAACTTCCAACAAAGTGGGTATAAAAAAAAATCCAATAAGTACAAAAAAAGCCTCTATTCCAAAAAGGATAGTAGCTCAGCCGAGAAGAGCGACGAAGAAATATCAGACAGTGACAGGGAGGAAACCATGTTCATGGCAATAAAAACAAAACCCGAAGCCTCTATAAGTACAGACACCTTGGAAGAAGGGGATGATGTTGAAAATGGAGTGGTAGATCTTGAAGAAGAGCTAATTTTTGCCTTGGGAGAGATAAAAATGTTAAAGAAAAAGAATTTGAAACAAAGAGTACAAATTCAAAAATATGAAGAGGAAGATATTGCATTGAAAACAAAGATGACACAGAATGTTGAAGAATCAGACAAGGTTATCAGTGGCTTAAAAACTCAATTAGAGGAAATGAAAAGAATCGAGGAAGAAATAAGAGCCAAATTGAAAACAAAGGAGGACGAGTGCAAAACACAAGAATCTGAAATAATTGCCTGGAAATTAGAATTGTAGAAGACAAGAAGTGAGTTGAAGAACATATCAAAAAGGTCACCATTCATTGAGTATGGCAGTGGCTATGATGAGAACCAAAAGAACACTGAAAAAGGGCAAAGTTCAAAATCTACAAACTCATCAAAGAAAGTAAATACGGAGAAGCCAAAAAGCCATGCAGATGCACTTAAGAGTTCTGTGAATATAGAAAGCGAAAAGAAGACAGAGCATGTGAAGGAGAATGTCAATCCTACTCATAGAGAAAACATAGGTAAGAACATCCCTGTTAGAGATCTCAGAAGATCATTTCCATCAAGGCAGAACAATGTGATAAGGTACACAAGCTACTTCTATGGTTATTGTTATTCTTGCAATCAATTTGGTTATAGAGCAATAGAATGTAATGCACATGCAAGAAATGAATATGCATGGCACTATGGAAAAGGCACTTATGGAGTTTCCAATAGAAACTATAACTCATTTGCCCCACTATTGAATTACAATGAGAATAATACTATATGTTATAATTGTAACAACTATGGATATATAGCACGATTATGTAGGAGTGTTTTCATAAAAACCCCTAAATAGAACAAGGTGTATACTCCGATTATAAAGAAAAAGGAATCTGCAAAAATATGGAAAGAGAAGCAAGAGGAAGTTAATCAAAAAAATAAAAAATATATGTTTTTTTAAACAGCGTTTCATGCACACAATGAAGGGCATCAGTGGTGTATTGACATTGGGTGTTCAAGCCACATGACAAGTGATAAAAGCAAATTTCTCACTTTAAAGAAAATGATTGAAAGTATAGTAAAGTTTGGGGACAACGCTACAGCTAGGATTGCCAGAAAAGGTACCCTCGACCTTGATAATGGAAAGGTAAAAACTGAAAATGTTTTGTATGTTGAAGGGTTGAAGCATAACCTATTGAGTGTCAGCAAAATGTGTGATCAAGGACACACTCACAATTTATGCTCAAGTATGCGAGATCAGAGGAGCAAACATAAGAAAATTAGTTGCAGACACAAACAGAGCATCAAATAACCTGTACATACTCAGTGAAGTAAAAGGAGAAGAATGTTATATGAGTCAAGCTGATGAAAGTTGGCTATGGCATAAAAGAATGGGCCATATGAATTTTGACAATTTAGTGAAAATCAACACTAAGAATGTCGTAAGAGACATGCCGAAATTCACAAAACCTTCAGACACTATTTGTAAGTAATGTCAGCATGGGAAGCAGATACGAGCAAGTTTCAGATCAAAAGAGTACTCGACAACCAAGCCATTGGAATTGATCCATACAAATCTATGCGGACCCATAAGAACACAAAGTATACAAGGTGAGAGTTATTTTATGTTGTTTATTGATGATTATTCTAGAATGACAAGGGTTGCCTTTTTAAAAGAGAAATTTGAGGCATTCGAGCTTTTAAAGCTTTGGTTGAAAATGAAATGGATCTAAAGATCAAATGCTTAAGGTCAAATCAAGGGGCTCTCAAATGAATTCAATGAATTCTGTGAAGAGCATGGAATAAATAAACATTTCTCAGCCGCTAGGACTCCACAGCAAAATGGAGTTGTAGAGAAAGAATAGAACTATGCAAGAAATGGCAAGAACCATGCTAAACGAATCCAAGCTTTCAGATAGATATTGGAGAGAGGCAGTCAACACCGCAGTTTACATCTTGAACAAAGGTCAAATCAGGGTAAACAATAGTAAAACACCCTATGAGCTGTGGAAGGGTAGACTAGCTTCAGTCAAATACTTCAAAGTGTTTGGAAGCAAATGCTACATCAAAAGAGATGATGAAGACTTGGGGAAGTTTGACTCAAGAGCCAATGAAGGTATTTTTCTTGGTTGTTCCTCAAAGAGTAAAGCCTATAGATGCTATAATAAAAAGTTGCAAACAATTGTAGAGAGTGCTAGTGTTAGAATGGATAAAAATAGGCCTAAACAAGTGAGTGTACCAACTAATATTCATTCAGAAGAATCATACTTCAAGAAAGAAGTAGCAGAAGAAAGTCAAGAAGAAAAGGAAGATACAAGGGCACCATCCAGATTCGTTTAGAAAAATCATGCAGAAAATCAAATCATCGATGATATTGATGCTGGAGTGCAAACTAGGAGAAGGTTAATGAATACATCAAAAAATGTAAACTTCTCTCTATTGTCAAAAATAGAACTGAAGAGTTTTTCAGAAGCCAACAATTATAAGCATCGGATCAATGCAATGGAAGAAGAATTGAACCAAATAGAGAAGAATGAAACTTGGGACCTTGTTCACAAACCAAAGGACAAGAATGTAATTGGAACTAAATGGGTCTTTAGGAACAAACTGAATGAAGATGGCAATAACAACGAACAAGGCAAGACTGGTCTGTACAGACTGTGCTCAAGTAGAAGGTGTTGACTTTGAGGAGATTTTTGCACCTATGGCAAGATTAGAAGCCATAAGACTATTCTTAGGATATGTTGGATTCAAGAACTTCAAGGTCTATCAGATGGATGTAAAGTTTGTATTTCTCAATGGGAATCTTGAAGAAGTTTACATAGAGCCACCTGAAGGTTTCTCTCTATCAGTGAATAAGGACTATGTGTGTAGGCTGAAGAAAGCATTGTATGGACTAAAGCAAGCCCCTAGAGCCTGGTATGCTAGGCTTGACAGATGCTTGAGCAAGGTTTCAAGAGAGGAGTGGCTGACAGTAATCTATACATCAAGACTGAAGGTGAGAACTAGTTAATTGTGGTTGTGTATGTTGATGACATTATTTTTGGCGGAGACAATGAGAAGATGTCTCAAGAATTTGTAGAGGTAATGCAACAAGAATTTGAAATGTCTATGTTAGGAGAGTTATCATTTTTCCTTGGGTTGCAAATTACTCAGTCAAGTAAAGGAATCTTCATCTCTCAGAGCAAATACATTAAGGAAATGTCGAATAAATTCAATCTGGAGGATTGTAAATCAGTAAGTACTCAAATGGTAACAAGGTGTATGTTGAGCAAAGATGATGAGTCAACAGAAGTCAATTAGACCTTGTATTGATCAATGATTGGAAGTCTATTGTATACTACTACATCAAGACTAGATATCATGCAAGCAGTAGGTCTAGTGGCCAGATTTCAGGCAACACCAAAAGAAACACACTTGCAGGCAGTCAAAAGAATATTCAGGTATCTCAAAGGCACTATGGATCTTGGTTTGTGGTACCCAAGAGGAAAGGACTTCACTTTGACAGCTTATACTAATGCAGATTGGGCAAACAACATTGATGATAGAAAGAGCACAAGTGGAGCTACATTCTTTTTTGAAAAGAGTCATGTCATGGTTGAATAAGAAACAACCCTTAGTTTCCTTGTCCACAGCTGAAATTGAGTACATAGCAACAGCATCATGTTGTACACAAGTCCTTTGGATGAAACAAACCTTTTGTGATTTTAGAATTGAGTATGTCAATTCATTTTCTATTTTCTCTGACAATACAAGTGCAATAAACATCTCCAAGAATCCAGTTATGCATTCAACAACTAAGCATATTCCCATCAAGTATCATTTTCTAAGAGAGCAGGGTTGTTGATCAGAGGGTAAAATTAGAGTATGTCTCTACAAAGAAGCAAGTTGCAGACATTTTCACAAAACCTCTCCCAAAAGAACCTTTAGAGTTTCTAGGGCAAGAATTGGGAGTGATCCATTCTTCACTCAATCACTAAATCCGTCATAAGAAGCATGAGTTAAGGGGGGCTAATCATTGCATTATTTAAGCCCATAGATATTTTGGTGGAATACATTGTGATTGTTTTGAACATTCATTTGCCATTGATGTCAAAGGGGGAGAATTGAAGACAGATGGAGCAAAAGAGGAGAACCACAACAGGCGGAGTGCATATACTCATTCATAGGGATTGCCATCAATGACAAAAAGGGAGATTGTTAAAATAATTTGTATTAATGTCAAAAGAATTATAACAAATATGAACAGAAATGTCAAACAGAATTGTTGTCAAAAGTAAACGGAATTGTTGTCGGAAGTGAATGGAAATGTCGAAATGTAAATAGAAATGTTAACGGAATTGTCGATGAAAATGTCAATGGAAATGTCGACAGTCACATCTTTTGGTGAAGAGGTGCCTCTTGGATGGACCGCTTCCTTTGTGAAAAGTCTTTGAAGGCTATATAAGGTGAAAGGATGTTGGAGAAAAATAAAAAGAAATTATTATTTCTATTATATACAAGGAGAAGGAGAGGAAGACGAGAGAGAAGAGGAAGAAGAGCAAAACTTGATTGTGCCATCATTTGCTGACAAAGCAAAAGTGAGAAGGTGAAAATTGTTTGAGATCGGTGCCTCAGAACAAAAAGATCAATGTCTTTAGCTAAGTCGATGCGTGGAAGTGAAGTTGGTGCTTCAATTCAAAGAGATCAGTGTCTCTTGCTAAGTTGATGCTTGGCATCAGAAATTGGTGTCTCTAAGTAGGTTGGTGCCTACGAAATTTTTGTAAAAAGAATTATTAATCTTATGACTGGATTTGGACAGTCGATCCAAATAGCTTTTCAAGTGTGGTTTTTCCCCACCAAGGGTTTTTCACTTAAATTTTGTGTTGTGCATTTACTTGTTCTTATGCGAATGGGTTCTTTATGAAAGTTAATTAGAAAGAAAATAAATTCTTATTAGACACTGATTCACCCCCCCCCCTCTTAGTGTGGTGTGTGCTCAACATTCTCCTTCTGAGAAGTCCTCTAAAGTAGTTCCAGTGTTAGCACACTCATCTTTATGAAATAGTTGATTCCTTAGTTATCAAATTTGACCTTTAATATTGCTCCAATAATGATATTTGAAACATCAATGGCATTTCTACTAGGAATTGATAGAACATATTGTTTTTACAATTCACACCATCACTTCCACTAGCATAATGCTCCCTTTGATATGCAAAACTTTGATAGCATATTCACTTCAATTTGGGAAAACATATTTTTTGCACACATATTACTCTATTTTTGTAGGCCTACAATGCTCTCCCCTTCTAGAAGAATAGTAAGGCATATTTCACTATTGGAACTCTCCCTTCAACACTTTTACTCTAGTCACTCATAGCTCCTATCAAGTAGAAATTGCAACCTTCAACCTACCTGCTATTTGGCTTGACATTTCATCAAATATTTTTCCATCTTTTTTTTCAACTTTTTTCTTTGTTTTTCAATTTTCTTGGCAGTCTTGATGATCTCGGTGGTATTCCACATTCTTTGGTTACACAAGCACAACCTAGCTTCTTTTTGTCTTCCAACCTACCAATCTCTCCTCAAATTTGAATCTCTTTTCAATCTAGTTATACAAATCAAATGACCCAATGATTTTTTGTGTAGGGCAACGAAAAAACAATTATTGGGATCAAGGGCCAGTTGGCCTCTATAGATACGCATGAACTCAACCAAAGCTTTCAAGTGTGACTTCTTGGGATAGTAGATGGACCACTCATCGAGGAAGAGTTTAAAGTTCTTGTAGTACAGAAACTTGAAACAAAAAGCACACAATTGAACCATAAATAAATGTACATAGATAAATAGAATCGAACTTAGCATGTTAGTCATATACTCGTGGAAAATGTATAACAATCTCCCAAGAGAAACACAAAGACAGATCTTCAACACATCCTCAAACATCACGATATAAATATTGAATGTCAATCAAGAGGTGTGTTGGTTGACAACCATGCAATAAACTAACCGCAAACTAGAAAAACAAAACAAAGTTTTTTGGGCATACAACAGACAAATCAACTAAACACCTTTATTCATTGTGTCTTCCAAGTTATTACAACATAAAAGAAAACTGGAACAAAAATGATTATTCTTAACTTATTACAAAACTAATGCCTAAATCTGGCCTCCCAGCCCTCCCCCCACAAGAGTTACTGGCATCCCAATTGAAACTTGGGAACTAATTGGAGGGTGTGTAGTATCTAGAGCTTTGGAGGAAACTTCAATCATAGCATACTCAGGTAACTTGGAAGACAATACGAATGGAGGTGCGGCTAAAGAATTGACTGAATTTGTCGATTCCACCACCAAGATCTTCAATCTCTTCAATTTGCTTTCCATTCACTTCAATTCATTGTACTTCCTCTTCAAATCACCTTCCACCCTCGAACATGCTTCTTTGAACCTCTTTTCTACACCATATGTCTTCTCTAACTAGGATTTGAGCTCATTGTCTTTTGTTATCAACTTTACCTTATTAATTTGGCTAGGTGCAATCTACTTGTGAATTTGAGATACAAATTTGTTCTCCTTCAAATCTGTACCAATGTCCTTCTGAGTATTTTCCCAGTTTTTGATGGCTACTCTCTTGCAAACATACCTTATCATGTTTTAACTTAATATGATCTCTCGGTACTCGTAGATCAATGTCAAATTGTTCTTATTATTATTCTTTTCCGGCTAACATCTAATGCATTTCTTTGGCTCATACTCCTTTCTCTGTAAATAAATCATTATGTCTTGCGATATCCATTCCCTGCCTCAATTCCTCCTTTTCAGCACTAACTTCAGCTAGCTTTTGTTTAGCACATTTAGACAAGACAAAGTTGTGTTAACTTTCCATGCTCAAAATATAAAGTACATCCATGTCAGTATGGATGATTGGGTGGATTGGCCAAGAAGGAAGTTGCCCCACACATCCCTTATTTTCAATTTGGGAATCGCCTTCTTTTGGCAACACTTTTCTAGATAATGGTCATGGATTTGTGTTTCTCTCACCTCCAAGGAATATATGTACATTTTTCAAATTTCGTCCATTAGCTCCTCTGCTTGATCTCACCAATCCAAAATGTCTACATCGGTCAGCTCATCACATAGCTCAATAAAATGTCCTAATTGTCTATGGCATCTCACCATGTGGGTCATTGCCACATACGGATTTCCCTCGCTTATCTTATGGAAAGTTACCCTCTTAATATTTGCTTCCACTTCCTCAACCTTATCTTCGAAATTATCATTTTGTGTCAAGCTCATATTGTTGTTGGCAATGCTCATCATCGTTTGTATCCTCTAAACTACCATACCAGGGATATGAAGGAAAGTCTCCCTACATTTTTTCCTAACCAAGGTGTCCAACATTAGCGCAATCACATGAAGAGCCATGTATAATCCCTTACACACAAGGTGTAGTAACTCCTAGATTTTCTCTACCATATATGCCACTAAATTGTGAAAAAAAAAACTATAATATTCCTCCCATATAGTGGGCTAGCCAAATCGGCATGTCTAAGGAGCGAATCTCATCAACCATTCTAAAAGTGATCAAATCCATTACACAATGCCACTTCTAGAAAGCCTCCCTCCAAACAAATTGTGCATTGACTATGACATTATTATCTTAAGCAAACCAAGACAATCAAAACCTATGTTGATTTAATAATAATACCCAAGTCCCAATGTAATTTCAACTTAGGCAAGTGTGTAAACTTAGACTTGTCTGATGATAATGACTTCTTTTAACAACCTTTTGACCAATTCGTTTGTAGTACCTGGAAAATTGTATCATTCATATATACATTATGATTTGTCTTTAACATCACTATGCAATACAACATTGGACTTGCTATTTTTGTTGTTAATGACTTCTTGTCTTCCATGTCCTTTAATTCATCAACAGTATTCTTTTATGAACTTCCATCCTTGAAATTGTTGGTGATGTAGCAATCATTAGCTTTCTCCATTGATCATCCGACCCTTGTTTAATCTATAAAATATCAAGTACAAAAAGGAAAAGAAAAATAATATAGTATCCATTCATAAACATATGATTGAGACTAAATATTCTTTGTAGTATCATTTTATGTTTGAACATGTTGCAAATGAAGGTCCCCAAGTGATTTTGATCCTTGGAAGCCAAGATCTCATGGAGAGTGGTTGAGTTACAAATTTTTGTGCAATTACTTCTAACATTAAGGGAAGGATGCGTTAAAAGGAAATGGTGTTGATTGAATATCTGTTCAAAATGAATATTGATATGCTGGGACCCATTTGGCATGATTGGGTGTGGAGCTATGGGCACCCTTCAGTGCGATTTAACACTCCTAGATTATATTCCATTCCTCATCAGCAGCAGGAGCTTGGCCCAATTCTTAATGCGAGATGGGTATCCTCTGATGCTGAGAGCAGATTGGTACAGATGTTGCACAGTGTGTGGTCAGTGAAGGTGTCTTACAAGTTTCAGTTGTTCGCTTGGTTAGAAATCTATCAGGGGCTCCCATTAAGGCACATTTGGCTAAAAGCGGTCTTTCTGACAGCCTTTGTCTGTATTGTCACAGATTGGAAATGGTGAACCACTTATTCTGCGACTGTCCTTCGGCTAGGTTCTGTTGGAATCATGTTCAGATGAAGCAGTCAACTATCCTTATGGGGAACCTACATTGGCGTGTCGTATTGTTTTGGGGACTCAAGATCTATAATTCAGGTTCCTCTTAGGGGAATTTGGCACTGTTTGAAGATTTCAGCCATGTTTATTCTTTGGAAGCTTTGATGAGCATGTGTTTTTGCGAAGGAGGTTAGCTATTTTTATGATTTTTGCCTTATGTGGAAAGAGGAGGTTCATATGAAGTTGTTGGCAAAAGTGTCTCTACTGATCAAGGAAGCCAAATTGTTTAATCCTAATGATTATTCAGATTTTATCTCTGCCCTTGTTGCTTTGAGGAAGAGACTAATTTTTTTGTATATACCTGGCCTCTGTACAAGTTCTTTTGTAAATAATTTTTTTGTGAATATACGAAGCATCTTTTCAATGAAAAAAAAGGAAATGGAGTTAATCCTCAATTTCATTGATAATGCATTTATTAAAAATTTGCTCATCCCAAGAAGCTTTTGGATTAGTCCCATGGCCAGTTTCACTATGGAGGTTGTGAGCATCAGTGTTTATATTATCAATATTAACATTGTTTTTTAATGTTAACAAAGTTGGAAAAATAAATTTGATTGGTCAAATTAGGGTTTTTAAAATCTTTGTAGTATTTCATCTTTTTCTTGTTAACAAGTTCACTGTCACTCCAAATTTCTTTCTTTGAACTTCATAGGGATGTAAGATTTGATATTATTTATATCATTGATTAGGTTGCCATCTTCTATATCCTAGTATTTAAGCCAAGCTTCAGTATCTCTATCCAAATATTCTATAGTCGATGGTGGTTGTTACTCATAGTAGAAGCCATAATGGGGGGTCCTTGTTACTCAAACTAAGCATCTTGTGTTTATATTCCATGTATCTAGTCATAGCCTTCTACTCCACATTAGTACAACCAAATTTAATCAAAATAATGTGGTATGAATTATTACGTTTTAGTTTAAATTGTAGGTGTAATGTCCCCTCTTTCCTAAGAGATATTATAGAGTTTTGGGTTAACCTATTCCAACATTTCCATAGGCTAACAATGGAGTTAAGGGAATGATTTGCTAGGCAATTATGATTTGTACCATGGAGGAGTTTTATTTTCGACAAGGTGACTTAATGACTTTTTACAAAGTTATTTTATAAAGTTACTTTATGAGAAAAATAGAAAAAATTATAAAAGTGACTTTATGTTATAATTTTATAATGGGGAAAAATTAAAAATTAGAAAATAAAAATAAATTAATTCCCCCAAAATGGGATGCCACCCTTGGAGGTTTTAGAGTTTACTAAAAATTAGAATTAATTGGATTTTGAAGTCCGAACTTGTTATGGAGGTTTATAAAAGGCCACTCTACCACATCAAGTGTTCATTATGTGATTTTATGATAATTGATATTTCTCCATTGTTGAGCTGGTTCATACTCGCTTAGCTTATTTTGATGACGAAAACCCTTGGAATCATGGATTGGACGAAAACCCAATACCACTTTGGTTGAGAGGGATCCATACGGGGTTTCTATTTGTGCTTAATCGCAGTTTGCAATCAAGAAGGAAGAGTTTACTTGCAGATCTGAATTATTCTTTCATGGCAGCCTAGGGTTTCATACCCATTTTCTGAGATTTGACGATTTGGAGCAGCATTTGATTTTTCTTGAATTTTCTCAAGGTGGGCGACTTCCTGAGGATATTGGGTATCCAAATCAAGTGGTATTATAATTTTTGGAGGTGTCATTAATTAGATATGGAAAATTTGCCATCTTGGACGCCTAGGGTTTGACAGGGAAGTTGCAGATTGGATCATGGTCTTGAGGATCATTTTCAGTTTGTTTATGGCAAGGGTTTGAGGAATATTTTGGCACCATTTTTCTACATTTTCAGTACAGTGGTTTGTGCCTCCAATTTTCAGGCCAATCGATCCATATTGGAAGTTATTGTGACATCTTGAAGGCTGGAAATTTATATCAGTTGTTGCAGATCTGATATCTTTCATACTTCAGTTGTAATCATCATTACATATACATTTTCCAAGCTATAATAACACCTATGCATTCGGGTATGTACTGTTGATGGTTATATTGCATTCTCTTTTGAAAATCAGTCAATATACTTTCGCTGTTGTAAGAAATCAGTACTAGTTTAAGTCTGATTTAATTTCAGTTCAAGAAAGAATAAGGTTCAGATTGTGTTCATTATTGGTTTTATGCTTTATAGTGTTGTTTGGCATCATATTTGTTCATTGGTTTATCATAAATGCAACAATAAAACCCATTTATATTCATAAATCAGAGTTCAGTCCCATTGCATGTGATATATTTGACGAAATGTCAAACAACTAAAGTTGGAAAAATCAGGGCAGATTAGAGAAGGGTTCTTTCAGCAGGTTATAAAATGACTTTTTATTTGTTCAATCGTGTTTCAAGTCTCGTGGGAAGTATTGCAAGCCCATACTTCACAACTATGTAGAATAACCAGAATGACTAACATGTCGAAAAGAATTTTTTTCTTATCCCATTCCCAAGGCTCATAATTCTACCAGTATTTCTAAGACCATAAAAAGTTTAACAACCACCAATGGTTCTCTTCTCAACATTGTGGGTCCAGTTTAAATGACAATTGAATTTGAATTTCTAAATATTTGATTGTCTTCTAGGGTATTGTTATCATACAAAATTGGAGAGACCAATTCCCTTTTGGATTTAATTGTCATTATCTTTAATTTTTCAAAATTAATTGTGAGTTTATAGTTCTAACAAAATTATTGAAGAACATCAATAGTGTTTTCTCAAGTCAACTTACGATCTGAGTATCATCAACTGCAAATTAAGGAAGAGGATGTTCCGAAAATGGATTTTAGAATAATGTATGGGCATTATGACTTTACTATTGTACCTTTTGGTTTAACTAATGACCTTGCCGCTTTTATGAACCCAATGAACAATGTATTCAAGGACTATTTGGACAAAGTTTGTATTAGTTTTTTTGGACAACATACTAGTATATTCCAAGAATAAGGCAGAATGTGAGCATCATCTCCAACTAGTCTTACCGAGACTAAGAGACCATCAACTATACATGAAATTATATAAGAGACCTTTCTTCCTTAAAACTATTTACTAGTAGGGGCATGTCATCTCTATAAATGAAATAATAGTAAAGCAATCAAAAATCAAGGCTATAATTGATTGGCTTGCTTCAAACAACATCACCAAGGTAAGAAATTTTATTGGATTTGGCAGGATATTATCAAAGAAAATATAGAAAAATCTCTTGTTTAGCTAACCCAATTACCTCGCTGCAATGGAAAGGCAAGAAATTCAAATGGACGGAAAAGTGTAAAGAAGCCTTTAGAATGCTCAAGGAACAATTTACTACTACACCTATCTTTCAAAACTTTGATACAAATGGGAAATTTACAATATGCACAGATGCATCCAAAAAAGGATTGCAAGGAATACTGACCCAAAAAGGGCCAGCTATTTCTTACAAGTCCACAAAAATGAAAGATTATGAGTAAAAGAAATAGTATTGGTGGTTATTGCTCAAAATTTGGCGGCATTTCCAATTAGAGAGGCCCTTCAAACTTAAATCTGACTGCCAAAGTTTAAGGTATATTTTTACTCAACCTAATCTTAATGCACAATAGAGGCGATGGTTATAATTTCTAATTGATTATGATTTTGATATAATATATGTAAAAGGCAAAGAGAACAAAGTTGCAGATGCTTTAAGTCAAAGAAGATATGTTATGGTTGTGCCAAGCTATAAAACTTCGATGTGACAAGATATTAGATTAACAACATAGTGAAATATTGTATAAAAGAATCAAGTATTACCAAAAAATCCTCAAGATATAAAGGGAACAAGATATGAAGTAGAACTAGATGGTCTAATCCATTATGATGGAAGAAGAAATGAACCATAGATGGAGGAACTAACGAGGAAATTTTTAGTAGAAGCATGCTATGCAACTTAATTAGTTCACCCAAGGATGAAAAAAACGTTAGAGGAAATCAAAAAGCTATACTTTTGGCTATGAATGAAGAAAGACACGGCCAGGTTTGTCACAAAGTTCTTAGAATGCCAACAAGTGAAGGCTGAGCATAAATACCCAGGGAAGGAATTGTATCCTCATGAAATGCCGAAGCACAAATGGATGGTGACATCCATGGATTTTATAATGGAGTTGCCCAATCAAGCATAGGCATGATGTTACCCTAGTTTTAGTAGATAAACTCACAAAAGGAGCACTTTTCATTCCATCAAATACCACTACTGACACTCCTGAGTTGGCAAAAAGGTTTGTGAAGGAGATAAATAAACTTCACGAGGTTCTAGAGGTTATAATCTTTGATAGAGATACATTATTTACTTCTATATGTTGGCATACATTAAACGCAACCTTTGCAAATAACCTGGATTTTAGCTCTTCATATCAACCCCAAATAGATAGACAAACTAGATGCTTGAATCAAGTGTTGGAAGATACGTTGAGGATGTATGTGATGGATCAAAAAAGTATATGGGAAGTCTATCTACATTTGGTGGAATTCCCTTAATAAAATAGTTACCACTCATCAATAAAGATTACACCTTTTGAATCACTTTATGGGCACAAATATAAAACACACCTTGAGTATAGAATCTTGGTGGGACCCAAACTATTACAATAATAGGAGAAAAAAGTGAGAGATATGGCATAGATTGAAGGAGGCATCATATAGATAGAAAAGCTATTATGATTTCAAAAGTACTAGAATATTTAAAGGAATTAAGCATTTCTTCGCGTAAAGCCACAAAAGAGTTCAATTAAATTTGAAAAGGCTATGAAATTGTCACCACAGTTTGTGGGAGAATTCGATATCATTAAAGAGATTAGTCTTGTAGTCTACCAGCTATGTTTACCACCATTCTTTCTTCAATATGTCTAATTTTTTCATCTATCTCTATTTAATAAATATGTACCTACTGCATCACATGTTCTTAACTATAATGCTTTGCAGGTAGCGGATCAAAGAACCCTTTGAGTAGAACCCTTGAAAATCCTAGAACAATGTAAGATATTATGTGCAACCGAGAAATTCATTAATTCAAGGTCCAATGGGACCAATATAGTAAAAATAGTGCTAATGGGAGGACATTGAGCTAATTAAGTGAGAATACCTGCCACAACATTTCGACTAAGAACCAGGCCAGCACTTTCTAAGGGGGAGGGGGATGTAGAGCCTCCCTTCGAACCTCTTGTGAATTGTAATGTCCCCTTTACGGTTATTAGATTAGACAAGGATATATTCTAACAATCCAAACAACAAAATATAAATTTTCAGATTTATTTCAAACCCCTAGCAAGCTGAATTTACAAATACAACTGTAGATAGTCATTGAAATCAGCTCCAAATATTATTTTCAACTCTCCAAAAATTAGCAAAAATATAATAATATATTTGCCAAATAACCAGCCAAGAACCTGATTTTTGGTGAAGTATTTGAGCTGGAAAATATGATAAAAATTCAAAAAACAAGTGTGGCTGGTCCACGCTATCAAACGGCTATCAAAAAGACCCCAAAGTGGGTCGCCAATCTCCCCAAGCTGTTCGCTGCCCTTGGAAATGTGTGCATCCCTCAGAAAAGGACTTTGCTGCCCTCAAACAGCCCTCCCAAGTCTACGCTCCACTCCTCCAACAGTTTGTTTACCTGCAAGATCCCACTAGGTGTTGAAAACACCCTTTGATATCAATTATGCTCAATGCAACTCCTAAATGAAGCTGCCCTAGGTCTGAATTTCGAGTTTTCGTCCTTAATTCAGCTCCCTTGAAAGGTAATCATCCTCCAAGTACAAGCCCAACTTTTCGTGCTAAGACTCCAGGAAAATGGTTATCCAAAAAAGTCATCAACCTCCCCAAATGATCCTCCTTTAGCCTTACATAGTCTCCCCAATTGAAGCACCCAAAGTTGGGAAGGGGGAGTAACTTTTAGAAACTAAAAAGGCCCTTCCCTTATGATCTTTTTAAGAAGTCACTTAAATAAACAAGGTTCCAAAAAGGTCCCCCTTTTAAGTGAACTTAAGAACATAAAGTATCTTTTTAGGAAAAGTGCAAATAAGACTCAAATGTTCCCCTTCTCTCTTATTCGCCCCTTAGCTTATTGGGAAACAATTTTAAGCTAAGGGTCTTCATGTCTTCATCTTGAGATGGGGGACATGACATGCATTGATTAAGACCTTATTACCTTGAACAGATTGAGACATCATCAAAACCTATGCTTGCTTAATAATACTAATTGAACCCTTATGTAATTTGGGCTCAAGGGAGCGTGTAAACTAAGACATGAATTTTGAATTAAAACTGATGTTTAATATTTTAATTTATAATTTGATTCTTTTATTTGTTTATCATTTGAATATGATGTTTGTTTAAGATTATATTATTTTGCGAGAGAGAGAGAGTTTCTTAATCACCACCTTTTCTCTAGCCATGTTTGTGACGTACACTATGCACAGTGGGAGAGCCACAAAGCTATGGTGTAAAGTGGCTAGGAGACTACTAAGCCTCAACCAGTGTCACTACGTACTTGAGGAAATTATGTACAAGAGGATATGTGATATTTCATTAAACCATGCTTGAGGAGAATGTGAATTTCCAGTACTATGAAGCAAATGTGGAACACAGCAACGCAACACCCTGTTAGTGGCACCGAATAATAGGAAGTTTTCCTTGTTGAAAATGGAATGGTGTAGTGGTGCAGAAAAGAGGTTCCATATATTATTTGTTTTGTGGCTATTAGCCCGTCTTAGACGAAAATGAACTGGGTAAGAATAGATCCTAAAGCTAGATAGCAGAAGAGGCTGACCTTTAGCTGATTGAACTTTGCACCATGGACCACTTAGTTGGTACTGCAGTAAATAATTTTCTTTATTGTTTTCTAACGCTGCCTACTTTTATTCTGCCTCCGAGCAAGCAGATAACACTACAGCTATCTACTTTGAAATATAGCAAGCAATTCAAACCGAACGAGGCAGAAGCATTGGTAAAGTTCTCAGACCAGTAAAATTTTGCAGAGGGATTTCATGGTTCTGTTTTAATATACCCATTCTCAGGATGGTTTTGTGATACCAGTATTAGTTCCTTTTTGAGCATTTCCGATTATAAATATTAGTAATGTCTAAAGTAACAGGAAGCATGCCAAAGCTATCATAGGTACCTTTGGTCAGAGTCATAATCTGAAGTTCATAGGTTTGATTACAATATTAAATAAATAAAATGAAGCATGCCACCTAAGCAAAGCCTAGGTCACCTCTATATACATAGAACAGTTAGTGAGAAAGTTCTAGATAAAGTTTCTAATCAGGAAATCAGATATGAAGTCTATCTTGAAATCTAAGTTTAGTGTGTTAGTTAAATCCTTAAGTTAGCATACGTGTGTATTTAAAAGAGGTCCTTGAGAACAATTGTTAAGTATTGCAATGTAATAAGAGTTTTATCTTTTGGTTGCAATCTGGCTTGATGTTAACAGTGGTATAAGACCCGTAACATTAACAGAGCCATTACATTTACAAAGGTCTGTGACTGTAGAGAGTACTAAAGCATTGGATTTTTCCTGTGTTGATATTTTTGAAGCATTGGAAGTGTGATTGAGTTAATCAATCTATTGCTTCAATAACATATAGTAATGCACTCCGATATGTCATATTGACCTGCTGTGTAGACTTTAGAATATTGACGCACTTTGAGACCTAGTGGATATATATATAAAGGTGCGTGTGAATAGCATAGCATGAAGGTGTGACAGGTGTTTGAGAGAAGCAAGTGTGCAGATCTTAAAGAAAAGGCGTAATATCTTTTTTAATAAAGTTTTATAATGTCCATAAAAGTAATTTGAAAGTTATAAAGTTCATAGTGTCTTGTAGGCTGCACATTTCTTTTTTGAAGTCTATTAAGTTTAAACTGGTGAAATATTTCTATATATTGGACTAGGATTGAATTAATTCAACTATTTTTTGCCATGATTGAGTCAGAAGCCAAAACTTTCCCAGACTATTTATATTAGTGTGTCTATTAGAGAATTGGTAATGTTCAAGGAATAACCTTTGCAAGTGGTGGTCATGGTGATCGCAGTGGAAGACAAGATAAGAAAATAGCGAAGTGTTACAAGTGACGAAAATTTTGCTAGTATGCAAATGAATGACTCCATCCAAGTTGTTAATGATGAAGATGATGTTTGTGATGAAGAAACTCTAACAACATTTGATGCTGATGATGATGCAAGTGTCAGCTGTTTGGAGAAACACACCATCAACATTGTTTTTTGAGTTAAGAGTTTGTTTTGAAGCTGGTTCAGGGTAAGCCTCAAGGAAAACCCTCATTTGATGTCTTGTTTGAGTGTAGGATTTTGTGTTCTTATGCAAATCAGCAACCTTGTTGATTTAGTAATGATCTTTGCTATTTGAAGATGATCCAGAGTGTGTTTTGGATGGAGTGATTTGACGGTCCAATACTTGGACTCATCATGTACTTGAATATTAATTTGTGTTTGGTTGACGGTAAGCCAAAACAAAACCCCATGACTGAGTTATCAGGTGTGCTCATGAGGATCAGACAAACAAAAATAGTATATACAAGCCATGTAATACAAAACAATACAATCTTGTCAAAGGAATGTTTCATGCAAAACATGACCGCCGAAAAACCCACAAGAAAAGGGTTGATGAAGAATAAGGATCTAGTCCGCATCATAGTTGGGAGCAAAATAAGGGTCAGCATCATGGTCAATCAACACGAAAGGGTGAATACAAAGTCAGATGATGTCCTCATGAGAATGACTGCGGCAAAGTGAGCTCAATTCAACAATTCAAGGGGAGAATAGGATACTCATACCAATATATCTCCTGATGTTCACAATTAAGAAACCTTCAAACGTAAAGAGAAAATTTGTAATATGTGTTTGGAAATTTAGTCTAGACCATTGACAGTGAACAGTGGCTGACACTTTACACCGGGTGCAAAAGTAAGAGGTTTGTGGTGACTAGAAAGTTTCCTAAGTTGGGAAATGCTTCTCAAAAGTTCCCATGCAAGAGAATTACGTTTCATACACAAATTTCCAAAATGTATTTCTCTAAGGAAACACACCCTAGAGGGAAGTTTTCTCTTACACAAATTTCATCAATATAATTATACCTCAATAATCAAGAGGATGCCCACCTAGGGAATAAGAATGAAATAATATGCGTCGTAAAGTTACTTTGCACCTCCTAGCTCAATGCGTCCTAGTTGTAACAGACAAAAAAATATCTGATTCTAATCTAAAAATTTTGCTCTACAAGAGGAATGAAGCACAACTACTTGATTGTGGACTGGGAAGACAAATGCCCTTGTGTGTTTATAATATCAATATTTAGTGAAAATGGTCGCCAAAATACACTAGAATGAAGTCTAGTTTAGTCACTTTTATGGATCTAAGATTGATGGGTGGCTCTTATTTGTGGTTTGGTTGTTAAATTTTAAGCCCATTGGATCTCATGGGCCTTCTATGGGTTCTTTGGCCTTTCTAGAAGGTGTTTTCAATATATTATGGCTCTCTATAGTCTAATTCATGCCATTTTTTTCCATCTTAAAACAGAGAGAGCTACATGTGTGCCGACTTGATATCTTACAGCCATTTTTGGAGTCGTAACAAGAAGCATCTACGAGATATCTAATGACATAAATATAAAAATAAAAGAAAGCACTATATAATGGAGAGAGTTAAATGCTCATTTAATTCTCGCTACATCCATAGAAAAAACCACACATTACTGAGCAGGTAATTCATTTCGATAAGCTGCATCAAAATATTCTCAATAATGAATTCTCATATTTAAGAGGTATCTTACGTGCTTGAAGATCTTGTAATATATTAAAGTTATTGAAGTTATGTTGGTGGTATTTGGAAACTTAAATTTGTAATACCCACTGCATTTTATTGTTTGCATGCCATGGTGTCACACCAGATAAAAAGGAACTTACTCTAATATTTGTCTTTCCAATGGAAGAACAATTTTGAATCTGCACTTGTGAAGACTCCATTGTCTAGGTGAAAAAAGGTGTTGTTGTAGGAATTTTTTCTTCCTTCGAGTTTTTCCCAAATATATACCCAGTAAAAACAAAGCATGCTCAATGATCACCACGCACAACTCCTTCAGTGTTTCAAGATATTTAGAGTGGAAATAATGACTATAACACATACCTAGTGGCATTATCAAAACCTGATGAACCCATCAGCTTATCACCTTTGGTCTCTACCACAAAAAAGGGTTCATATTTTCGCACCTAATCAAAAACAATTAAAGACAAGTTTTTTAATGCCTTACAACAAACATCAAATTTGAAGTAACAATACATTGTGGTCAAGAGTATATGTTGAAGAAGTAGATAAGAAAACTTGCATCCTCTAATCAGCATTATGTTTTTATGGAACTCATTGTTATGTCTATAGATACTCCTTCAAAATTGGAAATGGGATGACTGACAATAAAACAACATCTAATTAAAAACACGCCCGAAAAAAAACACTTGAAAATATGTCATGAGAGGCTTTGGGATCTGACATGAATAGAAAAGCCACATATAGTAAGGATAATTGTTAGCCCCACAAATTTTGCAGTTTCAAGTATTTTGGCCAAGTGCGGACTAGCGCGAGCAAGGGATCAGAGCGCAACATGTGATTGGCATGAGCAAGACATAACAGCAGTACAAGGAATATATCATACTACATTTTGTAATCCTTTTTCGTTAATTAAATAAACAACATTATTTTTATTAATAAAAAAACATTTTATGTGTGTGAAATTGGGTTTGAAATTATATGATTTTTAGCATAGTCGGAGAAGGGGATGGGGATAAGGACGGGTCTCGGAGACGGGGATGCCAATTTTCAGACATTGGGTACAGGGGTACTTGGACGACAAAATAAATAAAATAATAATATTTACAAATTTAAATTTCTGAAATACAAAATACGTCGGAATCAAAATAGTGATATGTCTCCCCCTCCGTATCCTTTATTTTTGGCTGCAAATAGAGTATAACGAGATGAATGGAGCTGCCATAGGATTTTTTTATCAGGTTTTCATTATTCAGCAACACGTTTTTGTTTCAAAGTTTTCAGTTTTAATATTTAAAAAACTTATTATTTTTTTTTATTTTTTTTAGGTAGGAGACGTGAAGTTTTGGAGGAGACACCCATGGGAGACATGGGAGACTCCAAACAAAGTCTTTGAGACTTTGTAGACGTCCCCCTCCATGTCTTGTGTCTCTGAGACTTTGTAGACCTCCCCCTCCATGTCTTGTGTCTCTGAGACTTTGTAGACCTCCCCCTCCATGTCTTGAGTCTCTGAAACATGCCTACGTACACAAGACACATCAACGATACTAGGAGATGCATCTCCATGTTTCTATGATGTTTAGCTATGTTTAATAATGTTTATCAATTTAATGACGGTTACTAATGGTTTTTTTGTCCTTGTGTGTGTAGGAGACAACTCAATGACACCAGCTAGAAAGACCAAGAATGTGGGAGGGAAATATCAACTCACGGTTGTGCCAAACAAAAGAGATCACACACTGCAATTAGGTGCATGACAATAATTTCAAGGTTTGTGTGAATCAATGTTTCATGATGAATTATTTAGTTTTGACTTGTGAGAGCTGTCATGTGAGTACTTGATTGTACAAAATCGACATTGTATGTGAAATTATGTCTTTGTTTCCCTTTTGCTTATGTGTTGGCGTAAAAGAGTCATTGCATGCCAACATGGTTCATATGGTGTCAGTGTATGTGCATTATGCATTGTTCAATTTGCCTTGCAAAATTACCATGCTTAGTCCTTTTGATTTTACTCGACCTTTTTTATTGGGACCTTGTCCTTTTTTATATGATGTGTGGGTTACCCATTCTAGGAAGTTAGACCATGGCCCTTGAAGAGAAAAGAAATGAGTTATAATAAAGATCCTCATCACTCTAACATATAGAACTTTTGTAATATAAAATTTTAGTTTTATAAACTAAAACCCTTGTGCCTCCCAACACTTAATATCAAAAACTCCTTTTTGATATTTCGTGGGCATATCAATTAGAACTTAGAAGTAATTTAGAAGAAAGAGGAGAGAAGTTGAGAAGAAGTAAAAAGTAGTGGAAGTTATGGCTGGCCCTTGGAAAGCATGCAAGCCATGTAGAAGCTTTCAATGGAGTGTAGGTGAATCAATGCAGTAAAAAGAAGTGGAAGTTAAGTCTTGACCCTTGGAAAACATGCAAGTCAATTAGAAGCTTGCAATGGAGTGTAGGTGAATCAATGTAGTGCATGAAGGCCACTACAGGAGACAGTGCATACACCTTTAATTTGCTTTACAAACATTTTTTTTTGTTAAGGATTCGTTGGTGCATTAACCTCCCATTTTTGGGATTGGGGCAGTTTGGTTATGATCCAACCCGTAAGAGAAGTGTCATAGGTACCAGGCACCTATCTACCACCTTTAGACCTTCATGACATCTTCATTTTATCTGCCTTATCCTCCTTTGCCCTCCTCAACCTCTTCTTTGACCCCCTTTTATTTACTTGCATCCAGCCGATGAGGCACTATATTTACCAAATTATATCCATTACAAGCCATGGCCGATGATGTCGGCCATAGGAAGTTATGACCTACAAATCCATGCCCCTATTTATAGGCTCATTCATAGTCATTTCCCATGTAGAGAATTTGGCATCTACTTTGCATGTGCTCAAAAATTCCCTTAGGGACTCTATAGAGTAATTAGGCAAAGAAACTTCATCGAAGGAAAATAAGTTTTAAAAAAGTCCTTGGAAACTCATGAATAAGAACTATGTTAGCGAGGTGCACCAAGTCTTTTCGGGTCTCCAACTATGGTCCACTGAGAGTTACTTTTATCCATCTTAACACCACCTCCAACCATCTCTCACATAGTGCTCAAAGCCAAGAGGGAGGTTAATGTGCCACCAAGTCAATTAAAGGTAAGTAACCATTTTCCCTATCTCCTTTTACTTTGTGAATGGTCTTCATTATGTATCTTGAATTCTCTATCTTATTCGTGTTATAGTACATGTTTGTTTCAATTTATTACATTGTTATTACCATATTACTATGGCATTTGCCTATTACCACGGTCCCCAACCTATATACCTACGTTGCAAGAAACGTTGCAGCCCCAACCCTACCCCCCGCGTTTCAGCCTTGGAAATGTTTCTAGTCCGGATACAGTCCAAAAAAGTATCAGAAATGCCCAGGCACATGCCAAAAACATCCAAAATTTTTATGGACGTTTTTGTCATGTGCATGAGTCTTTTTGAGACATTTTCAGGGCATTTCCAGTGGAAACGCAATTGACCAAGTCAAAAAAAACAGCTAAAACATTAAATAAAAACTAATCTTCTAGAATACACTATTTAAAACTTATTAACATGTGATATAGTACTAGTAGATGCAGCAGAAACAAGAAGTGACAATGATGGTCATTGGGGACAATATAGAAGCTCCAAAGGTAAACCGAAATTTGAAGCAGGACAAAGGAAGACTACAATTTTCAAGATTGTTTGGCACTTGCCAAGGGTTTATGAGCAATTCCATCCAAAACAATAATTACTTGGATGTTGCAGAGTTGGCGCTAAAATTAAATATAATTCCAGATGTACTTTAATACCTATGAGTGATATTTGATGAAAAAAGCTAATAGTTCCATCCGTGGTTTACATAAACGTAACCGGCGAGTACTTGCTAAGGAGGAAATTTTTTTAATCAGTGATTAATCGTCAAGTGTTGTCGATTAACCGAGAATAACCGACAAATTAAAAAAATGCTTAAATTTATCAAAACATATAAATTATATAGAATTTACAGTTGCAAAATGTATCAAATGAGTCTGTAAAACATTGGGAAGGTGTTTTCTATTAGATTTGAATAAAATAAAGTAAAAAATCATATAATCATGCAAATACAACTATGACACTGTCAAGTTGTCAGCAACAAATTGATACAATGATATTTATACAAGAACCTACGAGTACAAATTACAAGAATCTATAATTTTCTCTTCCTTGCTCTCTAGAAAACTAAGGGAGATTGAGAAAGTCTAGTTCTCCCACTCAGTTGCACCGCCTCGCCCTGCCTAGAACGTTGCACCTATGTCTATGGCTCCACCTCTACCTCTGCCACTGCCTCATCTTCAAGGATATGCAATCCAATCACTATAGGGATCAATCTCATCTAGATCAATAGACTCTTATGATGTGTTCTCCAACTTTTTCTCCTACCAATGAGGGGGCATGTTGGAATTTATAAGACAAAACAATGCAATTTCCCAGCGTTTGAGGCCTTGGACGCATCCAGGCCATGTACTGGCCTCCCGGCAAGTACTGTGCCAGTATCGCAAGCCAAAAAAACAAAATCCGGTGAGTATGAGTGGCAATTAATGGGTTTGGTAAATTTTTTGCAATTACCTGAGCGACCGGCGAGTAACTGTGAGTCTATAATCTATGGTTCCATTTGCCTAACATATATCATTTAGTAGCTTGCAAGTGGATTGGCTTTGATGATTCAGATTTTTCCCTTAAATCATGTCATTCAGGTTTCTCCTAATTCATTGTCTTTGTTATCTGACATTTATGGCGTTTTACTGATACTAGTCCGACACGAATAAACCTTCAATATAGTCCAAGCTCAGTTATAGTGGGAGTCGAGCTAGTGGGAGTGGCATTCATGAATTTGAGAACAATTTAAATAATTTATTGTAGATTTGAATGTATATTTTGTCTTTGAAGTTTAAATGAATACTATATTTTTTAATTATTTTATGAATTTTTTTATAAAATAAAATTGACTACTATGCATTATTTTTATATATAAAAATATAAATATAAATATTTTACATATTTATATTTTTTATAGTATATTGTATGGAAGTTTCCAAACCAAGGGCTTTTCAAAATCCGCATTTCTACTTTTCAGACCCATTTTTTGTTTTTATTTCCTGGCAACGTAGCTAAATACCATAACTCTTGCTTATGACCTTGTTAATGCCGGTCTTAGAAAGGTCATCTACCCTTCTCTCCAAATCGAGGTTGCTAGTGTAGGAAGCTATTGCGAGACTTGTCACAACCCTAAGTTACAATCTAGTTTATTTACTAAATTATGCAATAACAACTTCTTTCCTATAGCCTATAGAGTGCACTACAAACTATCATGTATATGTGTTGGTAATAAAACAACCTTCTACCTTTACTTAAGGGTTGTATGTGTAAAGACCCATTTCTAATCCCAATACATTCAAGTGAACCCAACGTGAATCTTACCCCACCTTGTTGCTTGGATCACCTTCATATTTTTTTTTCTTTTTTTTTCCCTAATACATTTTTGTTGGGTCCAATACACCCCATACTCAAATCTCACATGGGGGCCCTCTTGCTTTAACATACTTGTTTCTTCTTTCTAGTTTCTTGCTTATTTACTTGTTTACTTACATGAACTCATTTATGAATGTTATTCAAGTTGCTAAGAAAGGATTTCATATTCATTTTATTGTTGCTTCACCTTGGTTAGAAGCATTATCTTTGATGGTTAAAGCTTTCGCCTAGTTTGCCCATTATTAATGCGAAGTCTTCTATTTGTTATAAAATGTTTGTCTTAAATGTTAAAATATTATCTTATGGTTATTATGATGTATTTGAATGATTATTTTAAACATTTGAGCTTTAAACATAAACATGACCTTTCCTTAAAAGGTTAAATTGAAAAAGGGACAATTTCAATAGTTTAAGACATTTGGACCTCAGCGTTAAGTTATAAAAGTTTTTTTAAACAGTCATTTTGTCAATTCCCAAAATTGCACTGAAGCAATTGAGCCCTTGTTAAGTTTAAACATTTAAGTCCTTAGCCAAATTCTTGCTTTCAACTGTTCATGTCAAAGGTCAAGTTTTATGTTGAATCAGCTAAGTGCTAATTTGGTCTTTGCTTAGTGTGTATAAGCCTTCATTTGTTTTGGGCAAAAGTGTTTAGAGTCTATCGGGGAAAGTGTTCTGCAAAAAGGCTGAAGACTTATTTGTTTCGGACTTTTTGTCCGCGGCAAAAAGTCTGCAGGTCCATTTCCTTCAAGCATTTGTGCCCTTCGGGCATTTTGCCCACACAAAAAACCTGACAAAAGTCGATCGTTTCAGCAAAAATGTAAAGTTCTAATGTTTCGAGAAAAGTGCTCGATAAAAAAGTCCGAAGGATCATTTCTATCAGGAAAATTCCCTGTGGCAAAAGGCCCGAAGGAATTCCGTCGAACATTTTGTCCGTGGCAAAAAGCCCGAGTGTGCTCAATACTTCGGAAAGATTGTTGCAAGGGAATTGTTGTGGAACAAAAGTTCCAACACAAAAAGGCCGAAGACCAGATTGTTGCGGAACAAAAGTCCTAGAAGACAAAAGGCCCGAATGAGTAAAGCTTTGAATAAACTCGCCCAAATTACATAAGTGTCAAGCATTTTCCTGTCAATCGGCAGTATGCGCTTGATCCGTACAGGTCCCAATCGATGGTGTGTCATGTCCCCTTCTCAGTGACATCTCTCGGAGCACAGGATTAGCCTATCATACGACCCTCGTAGGCTGATCGTTTGGATAGAGGGTCACCTTGGAGCTTGGCACATGCTTCAGATTGGCAGAGTTTGATCAGTTGGCTTTCGTTTGGGCTCGATCGGATACTTCTGGCAGAAGTTACTATTTTTAGCAGTTCTTGGTGGTCAGAGTGGGACCCCTGCTATTTTTGGCAATATGGGTTGACAGCATTCGGAATCACTTCAGTAAATGACCGCTTCAAACGGTTCAGTCATCGGGCGAGTAACGAGGGAAATATTAATATTTAATTGTATTAATTAAATATTAATATTGCGAGACTATTATATTAAGTTATAATTAAAAATTATAACTTAAGTGTTTTTAATGCTGAGGGGGCGCCCATCATCAGGAAGGGGCCAAATTTAATATTATATGTTATTATAAAATTTGGCCTAAGTTGAAAATATTAAAATATTTAAGAAGTGGGATTTTTAATTAAAAGCCCTATTATGGAGGAAATCGCACCTCTTTGACTACTTATGCATTTGCATTGGGAAGTGTGCCATTATGTCATTTTGGAGAATTGAAAATTGAGCAATTTGATCTGAACAAGAAGCTTCAGGGTTTCCAGTTCAAATTCCTTGGGGAACGTGCCATCTCCATTGGAAGCAATTCAGAGGGTGTGAAATAACCCCTGATTTATTGCAGCAGGGGTTTCTTCATTCAGGGGAAAACATTGATCTTCAGAGGATATCATCACAGGTTTTTCATCAGAGTTATTCATTCTACAGTCAGGGTTTATTTAGGCGCCTATTTTGGAGATTGGGAGAGTCAGAAAGACAGGCCGTACAGCAGCATTAATTGTTGGTTTTAACCCAGCCGTACCTGTACCTGTCCGTACTATACACAGCAGGCCGTACCTCTTTGTCATTGGGAATTACGCCTCTCTTCTGGTCTTGTTCATCACTTGGGGGCGCAGTTGTTTTGGGAGCAAGCAGAGGTCGTCAGATTCAGAAAAGGATGCCAAACACATGAGGCCGTACCATCTTCAGCAGGGCATTTAATGCTGGACCAGAATAACCAGGTTTTTAATATATTATTGCTTTTACCTTATATGCATCTGGTTTTCATTGTAATCGATTCAGGAAGATTTTATATTAAAAGAAGCTTGGAGTTTGCAATATAGTATTCAATTTACGAAGTTAGATATTTTTATAGAATTTATTTATCATTTTTATGCAAAATCGCGTTTCCTTCAAATACTGGCAAAAACCCAAAAACATCAAAAAAATACAAAAACTTCAGAAAAAAAATCATATAAACAGTCAGTTGTCAGAATCAGAGGGAACTTGGGGTTCCTACACGGTGCGTAGAATATCAATGTTTCAACAAAGCCCCAAGATAAGCGCGAAGGTGACAAGTGTCACCATCGTGGGGACCCTGTTAGCAATCAAACGAAATGCGGAGCAAAGGACTGGGCCCTATGCATAGGGATCGACGGCCCACGCTTGATCCGTGCAAACAGGATCAACGGTGCGAGCTAGAATGAGGACTTATTCGGCAGAACTCAAAGCAAACACAGAAATGGACTAGTCAGTGTGCTTATGAATTTTTTAAGTTTGCATGAAAAGTGTCTCATGGTCAAAGGATCGCACTGCATCAATTTTTTGGACACCATGAACATCTCTTGCAAGATTGTTGCCTTGATGTTTTTTCTAACTCAAGATGCAAGCTTTCAAAAGGTTGAACAAACAGTGTGACGATTGCACAAACGTCTTTGACGGGCACGCAAACGTCAAAATTAAGCTCAGCCATTATACATTAGAGCTTAAATTTGATGGTCGCATGGACGTCATTGATGGTCATGCAAACGTCAAATGACGGGCGCACAGACGTCAAATTCAACCCCAGTAACTATCTATTGGGGCTTAAATTTGACGATCGTGCGCCTGTCAAAGACGTTCACGTAAACGTCAAATGACGGGCAAGTGGACATCAAATTTAAGCCATGGTAACTATCTATTGGGGCTTAAAGTTGACGGTTGTCCACCCATCAAAGACGTTCATGCGAACGTCAAATGATGGGCACGCGAACATCAAATTTAAGCTACGGCAACTATCCATTGGGGCTTAAATTTGACGGTCGCACGCCCGTCAAAGAAGTTCCCGCGAACGTCAAATTTAAGCCATAATATACAGCCAGTGGCATTTGATCCGTGGCAAACAAGATCGACAGTCCGCGTTTGATCGTGCAAATCAAGATCGACAGCGCGAGTGAGAGCTGACTTGTCAAAGATTTGGGCCGAATGGGAAGCTACCACATGGCGAAGGGACGCTAGCATAGGCTGAGATTGACTGTATAGAGCGCAGAAAGCCCGCAAATTCTCCAAGTGGCATGATCTTGGGGCTCGCAATAAAAGCTAATATTAAGGGGACGTCGAGAACCCACAAAGCTACCATGTGGCATGCTTGTGTTTATCACGCATACAAGAATCTAGCATTGCCACAGAAGAAGGTGGATATTGCAATGAAGTTCAAGGCAAATGCGGCAGCGTGTGAACCCTCTAAGGATGATCAAGTGTCCTTTGACCACTCTGGAAGGCTAGAGTTTGTGATGGTAGTTTGGACAAGTCTACAATGAAATGCTCTATTGATGAACAAAAAGCTCAACTGCATGTGGAGACAAGTAATGTTAAGGTTAGTTTAAAGTAACGATATTGGTGAGCATAGTGACATGGCGATGCCACATAGACATGTACATCATAATCAAGGACCCTGTGCAAGGCAGTTAGCAAGGCTTTCACCACTGACAGCAACTTGACAATTTGTAAATTGCAAATTTACGAGAGGGTCCCAGATTTATCCAAATATGTCAAAGGTTATAAAAAAATGCATTTATGCATTAAAAAATGAAAGGTGCAAAATGCAAAATATGAAAAGGCAAGTTGGAGCCAAAAGGGTAAAAATAACCTAAGTCTTTTGCATTTTTTATTGTTGTGCTTGTCCAAGCTCCTCCATGGAAGGAAATTGCAGGTTTGCAAATCCAAGGTGGGCCACCCAAAGAAGATCATTCAAAGGGCCATGGATCAAGAATGTTTCCAAGAAATCATTGCATGAGTAGGTTGTTCCATGGCATGCATAAAAGGAAGGCCAACTGTCCAAGAGGTTCCAGTTGTGCAAGCAAGTGGTCCAGAGCATCTTCAGGCAGTTCCACATATAGACAAAGTTTGTTCGGCCCTCTACCATGAATATTCTCCTTCCAGCGCATGTGAAAGGCATCTCCCGCCATGAAATCAAAGGATGTGCTCCAAATCTTCATCATTCCTCGTAGAGGCAGTTAGAGTTATGATTTTTCTTGCAAATGGATGAATATTTCAAGCATGGCAAGGGAATATTTTCCAGATGCAAGCATCTTGACAGACTTGAAAGTTTGTTTTACAATTTTGCAAATTGCGACCCACAATCCCAGATTTGAAATGGGTCAAAAATGTATAAATAGAGGGCTTCTCCTCTGTTCACGAGGTTGGTTGGCCATTGTGTGGGTTGATGTTTGTCTTTGTTTCTCTCCAAGTCCAGGCTCTTCAAATTTTTGGGATCACTGTTGTGTGTGATTTGTCTCTCTTGCTAAGGTGGTTGCAGTTGTACAGCTATTAGCAAGCTTTGAGAGCATGTTTATGTCTCCCTTGTCAAAAGAGCAAACTCGACATGTTTGTCCCCTTGGCAATATTTTTTGAAAAACTAATGTATGTAAGTTTTCTTTTCAAGTTAATGAAAACGCTTGTGGTTCTTTGTTATTTCCTGTTGATGAAGTGCAGTAATATGTTTTACAAGTTCTGTTGATTGGATATTTGGGTTTGTGTTCATTATTGGTTGTCATTTTTAGCATGGATCTAGGTTATAAATCCCTTTCTGTAGTTTAACTTGGAAGTATGTTGCTGAATAACTTGTTAGGGCACCCTAGGTTTATGGAGTTGACAGGGAAAAGCATCTAAAAGCTTAGTTTCAGTGTATGTTCTAATCTTTCAAGCATCATTTGGCATTTGCTTCATCTTGTATTTGAGTTTTCCCTACATCTTTGCTAAGGATAATGTCATGGATGTTGTAAGATCTCTTGGTGATTGAAAAATCTCCAGCACACCACCATGCCCTTTCTCTTTCTTATTATCAAGTTGTCTTACCCTATCCTACCCAACAAATAATACCCCTTGTTGCATATCATAAGTGTTATTTTCCCTGCATATGCATAAAATCTTGCCTAAATAACATGTGTTTGCAGTTTGTGCTTTAAAGACCCAGCACTGCAGTTTTCCATTCAGCCCATGTTGAAAACTCTTTAGAATGAAGATTGCAATCATTTTCTCATCTGTCTTTAGTAGCTTGTGTCTGCCCTAGAGCATTTGCTCATTCCGTGTGATAACCCTTTTTGGGTGGAGTGTGCGAGTTTCGTTGTGTTCTAGTCAAATTTGTGTTCCCTTGTGCCAATAATCCCCATGGAGGTTGAATTGCAGAATCTCTCCATGTGAGCAAGCTACCTCATAGGTCCTCTCACCTTGGTCCAGGCAGAGCCAGAAGTAGCAGGGAGCTGACCATACCCTTTGTATGTACCTCTCAATCATTTTATGCATCCAGTCCAGTGTAGATGCCAAAGCCTTCCCTGGCTACAACGACTTACTAGTAGGTTTTTCATCTCTGTTTGCCATTTTCTTCAAGTGTGCAACGCCGAGCATAAGAGGTGTACAACTTGGAACCAACACATTTATCAATATGAATTTCTTGTTTTGGCATTTGAAAGTGGCTTAGTCGAGTTCGTATTTTATTTTTCCTAGCCGCATTTTCTTTTTATGGGGTTTCTTTTAAGTCTTTTGAACTATGAATTATGCTTAATTTATGTTTTCATGGACTTACTTGGACTTTACTCGACTAAATTTAGCTTTGTCTATTCATTATTTCGGACTTGTTTCATCGGCTAACTTATTAATTGTTTCTTGAGTGGTTTTTGCCTTGTCTTTTGTTCACAGAGAGATTTTAAAGACCCCAAGCCATCGATCTATGTCAACTGTCAAAATCTCGGGTGTTTGGAGTTCGCAGGGGGGTTCACTTGAAAATTACCAAGTCTATCCCATGACCCAACTTCTCAGATTTATGACACGTGTTGTAAATCTAGAAGCCTAGGCGATCTAAGCAAAGGAGCAATCCAAAAAAGCCCCGAGGCCGGGAGCCCCGAGATAGTGCCATGTGGCATGATCTTGGAGATCATAGAAGTGGAAGGTCGATGATAGTATAGAAGCTTCGAGGCCCGAAAGGCCCGCGATGATGCCACATGGTATCATCGCAGGAACTAAGGACTCGAAGGGTTGATTCATACTACGAAGGCTTCCGATGGAAGACTCAATGCAAAGATACCACATGACAGTATCAATGGTTCAAAGCTCACTCAAAAGTGCAAAGAAGAAGAATTGTAAAATCGACTAAGTGTTGAAGGCAAAAGAACCTCAAGATCATTCCACATGGCATGATCTCGTTCAATCAAAATAAATCGATTCTTCTAAAAATGGCCCAAGTGTTGAAGACTTTCGAGTTTCGAGATTGTGCCATGTGGCATGATCTCGAGCACTCGAGGTTTCAAAAGAAAACAGACCGGATAGACGTGACCCATCCATGTAGCGCAATCACGGAAATTCGGAGTCGGCCTAAGTGCAAAAATGTCTTAAGTATTGAAGACTCTCTGATCTCCAACTCTCCGCGATTGCGACATGTGGTCGCATCTCAGGGATTTGGAGATCGAGAAAGGCGATGCACAGTGAAATATTTTCGAACACTGTCCAAGCCTAAAGTCTCAAGATTGTGACTTGTTCGCATCTTGAGAATTTGGCGATCATAAGAGTATAAGTGCACAGTTTGAATTTGCTCTGACCCCGATTGCCAAGGTTGCGACATGTGGTCACATCGCAGGGAATCAGAGTTCGGAAGGGCAAGTACATATTCAACAGTTGAGAGATCCTCAAAGTTCTGAGATCGTGCCACATGGCACGATCTCGTGGACTCGACCCACGACAAATATAAATCCAACACTTAAACTTGACATACCCTGACTTCCCGCAATTGCGACAAATGTCACAATCTAGAAAGCACATAACCATGAAATGCATGTAAAATTTGACAGGGAAACAACGAAGGAAGGGGCAGAAAATGACGGTTTCAGTTTGAAAATGAGTTGCTGGGGAAAGAGACAAGATAGACAAGAGCATATTTAAACATTGGGAGCCTATTATCTGAGCAACATAGTGTGGGGACCCGAGCATTTTTGGACCTACCATAACATAGAATCCATTTAAGACCTGCAATGAAGACTTCGGGAGTTAATTTCAAAAAATAACATAAGTATTAATCAAAGTAATGGCAGAGATATGGATAGAGATATAGAAGCCGAAATCGAGAAGATTGTTCACATACCCAAGGCAAAATCGACTCAATTGTTGATGATATCAATAAGTTCATCAAGAGGATGAGATGCACCTATATATAGATTGGAATAATTTATTATTCCAATATGCCTCTATCGTCAGCATTTAATAAGAAAAGGGTGTGTCTAGAAGAGGCTTTGTTGTTATGATTACCCCAAATTGGGATGACAACCAAAAAAGAGGGTTTTCCAACAACCCTAGCCAATCAAAGCACCAAACTGAAATATGAGAAACTATAACCAGCCAAATCCTAGCTGGGAAAATGTATGATATTCAAGCTAAAGATCATCCAAATAAATCCACAAGAAGCTAAAAATTATTTAGAGAATTGAGTACCTTTTTTGAGGTCAAATAATATGATGAATTGCTGAAAATACCTCACAAAAATATTCTTAATTTTTCTTGAAGGTACAGCTTGTACTTTCCAACCCTTAAACGCCTCAAAATACTCTCCAAGTGGTTCGCCACACCTCAGTGAAATAGAAAAAACAAATTTGAAAATTTTCTCTTGGTTTTCTCTCACCCAATCACCTTTCGGAGCTTGCCAAACAAGTCGCCCAAGGGCCAAATTTGTAGAAATAATTTTTAAATATTCTAGGGCATTGAATGACCCTAAAAACCCTACAAAACCACTTCAACACAAATCTCCTAAGATAAAAACCTACAAGTCAGTCTTTTCTAAACAATTTGTTGCCCACAATAATTATTATTTCATACAAACAGGCTAAAACTTTAAAAATTCGTAGCTCCCTCAATACTTGGAATTATGATGCAAATAAGAGCTCAAACTGACCATAAAATTATTGACTATCAAATAAAAATAATAATAAAATTTTCCTTCCATGAGAAGGCCACCAAAACTTGCTCCAAAATTTTTAAAACCGTAGTTTTTAAAATTTTCCTCAAACCCTAGGTTCACTCAAATTTTCAAAAGTAGGTGGTGTTTCAAAACACCTTTATAGATCTACTTGCATGAACACATGCATTTAAAGCTCACAACTCTTGAATAGAGTTGCCCAAGTAGAAGGAATGGATGTTTTCGTCCCCAAACTTATAACCCTTCTTGAAGGTTTTCGTCCTCAAGAGTTGGAAACCAAGTTTGACATACTTGATTCAATTTTCCAAATTAATATTCAGCATACCCTTTAAATGAATCCTTTCTTGCCTTTATATACCACTCCTCCAAGAGTAGCGTCCAAAATTGGAGGGTAGAGTTATCTTTCTTTTTAAAATATTAAAAGATCCTCTTAATTTCACTTTAGGCCTTAAGTGTCTGAGACCTATAAACCCCACCACCTAAGCAAAATAGAAACATAAGGTGATTTTTCATAACTCAACTCAAAATTAGAAAAATAAAGCACCTTTTCTATTATTAACTCTTCACAAATGGCCCACAATGCTCCCTTTCCTTCCTCTACCCTTAGCCATTAGAAACAAGAATGGGCTAAGGGTCCCTCGAGTGTCTAGATCAAAAATGGGACATTACAGTCCTTCCCACCCAAAATTGCTTGTCCTCAAACAATTACAAATCCAAAGAGGTGTCCTAATATATCTTATGATGCAATGTCCTCTGGTGATTCCATCTCAAAGAAAAGAGCCCTCAATTGGTTCCTTCATACTGTTGTACCTGTACTTTGGGGGCTGCCCCCACATGCTAGAAGTGTTCTCATAGCCTTCCAAAGGCTCCATATGCTCCCAATCAACCACCCCTTTCAATACCAAGTGGTGGATGAACAAATTCCTTTCTCTTATATCTTCAAGAAGGTCAATATATAGCCAAATGAAGTAAAAGAAAATACATACATGAGGTGTTACCTTGTTGCCCTAGTTGGAAAAGTTCCTTTGCACCTCATTTCTTGCTTGCATACCCAAGTGGCCCTCCCTCAATGAACCTTGAGTGGCTCCTACTTGCCATGGAAGATCTTCCCAAGATGAAAAAACAGTGAACTCTCTTGGAAATGTACCTTGGAGGAAAGTATCATATAGATGCATTATCCTTGGGAATTGTCCCATCATGTTGCCATATGGCCCTTCATTGGCCTCTCTATATCAATCCATTCGTGCATTTGAAGGACTTGATATGCATCAAACCCAAGTTCTATTTCGAATAAAAAATAGTGTTGTACCTTTTCCCTACCTTCCCATTCTTTGTCATACCATGAGTGCATCCATCCATGAGTGTTTCCAAAATATGTTAAGAGCTGGGATTTACCAAGAAAATTCAGACTCCTATCCTCATAAGGCTGTTGTACTTGCCATTCCAACTTAGAATTTTCTGAGTGATTAATTTCATAATTCAACCAAGCATATACCCTTCATTTTAGGAACTGTAGCATGCATGGAAAGTGCAATTTTGTGATTATGTTAAGTGGCTGGAATTGCCCCTTTGACTCAAGAAATTTTTGAGCGACAAAAATCAGACTTCATACCATTTTGTCCGGCTTTCTTCCTTGGCTGCCACATGCAAGATAAGATGTTTTTTGAATGGAGTAAGGAACATGAATGTATCAAAATAAATTCAGAACTTTCTAAGGAGAAGGAAACCCAATTTTCCATAAAACACACACCTTGTAACCAGCTGCTCACTACTTGGACCTTTTCACCAAACAAACGGATTCTCATGCCTTTCATGTCATACTCAATCCTACCCCTGCAGCGGGGAATAGGGTGTTGCTGAAGGCAATTTTGGGGATGCCCTTTCTCGACTGTTATGTGAGTAAAAAACATCAAATGAATGCACAAAAGGTAATGGTAAATACAGTTGTACCATACTCACATGTTTTCCTCTTCCCTTGAGCCCCTTGTGACCCTTCAAGGAGTCATTTTCAGACTTAAGGAGTGGCTGTAAGTGTGCATGAATATCAGTCAACTTTCCCCAACAACAGGGCTGTAAGAGAAGCCAAAAATCGGATTTTCCTAATGACAAAAAATCAGAATTATATAATGGCTGTAAGTGTGCATCAATATCAATCCTTAGCTCCAAATCTGATTTCTCTGTTAACTCACAATCAAAAGTATATAACAGCTGTGAGAGCGAACAAAAATCAGTTACTTCTTCCCAACAAGGGAGCCATGATAGAGGCAAAATTTCTGATTTTTCTGATTGCCAAAAATCAGAAGCATAAAGAACCAAATCCTTCTTTATTATGAGTGACAAGGTACCTCCAAAATCGATTTTATTGTGCACACTAGGAGGCTGTAACAGGAGGAATAACTTAAGATTCTTTGAGGCCACATCTTCATACCTTTCAACAACATTTCCGTCCCCTCTAGTTCCGCCATGTGCCAAACATGCATCTCTTTTTGGGGGCCATAGGCCCAAAACGTTGCCAATGATTTTCAGATTCTTTTGAAAAAGGAAAAAACGAAATTTCCTTTACCTGATTCCTTTGTCCAAGGCTGCTCATGATTTGGGGTCTTGCCCAATCTATGGTAGTCCTCAAGTCTTCAACAATGTCTCCATTTTCCACTCTTCCAATTGGTTGCCCATGTAGGGAAACCCAACTCATTCCTTGCATTCAGCTTTGCCAGGGATCTCAAAATTAATTCTACTCATGAAACAAAAAAGTTAGGAAAAACACTGGTGTTTAATAACACCCTTTTGATCCAATTGTCGGTTTCTATGATCATGAGGTACATCCTTCCTTGTGGCCTTGGTCTTCCCTCTTTATCTATTTCAAACAATGGAGTGTCTTTTGCATTCCAAAATAAGTTGGAATCTAGATCTTCTCCCATATCCATTTCAAGTAATGGATGATCCACATATGGTTCACCTTCCTTCAAGCATTCCCTCATCTCATTGTGCATTGATCTATCAAGAAGCCCTTTTGTGCCATCCAAACTTGTCAAGGCTTGCACTTCCTCCTCACTTGTGATTAGCAATTGTTCTTTCCAAACTCTTTAATCAATTCTCGAGTCACACGACAAGATTGAGCAATTATTAGAATCAATAGTATCATTCACTACATACCCCTTCATGGGGTCATCCATGAAGTTTTTGGTTTCTTTGGCTTCTTCAAAATCATCTATTTGAATTTCAAAATTTGGGGTACTAGGCTGCCCCAATGTACTTAGCATTTCTTCACATGCGTCCATCATTTGTAGCCCTCTTCGCTGCTCCAAAAATTCAGATTTGTGGTGTTTTAATAGCTGCCCCTCGTGCAATTGAGAGTCCCTCTAAGGTACCCTCACGATTTCTGATTTTGGAGGCTCCATCTTCTTCTTATCAAATTGTTTAATGAGCTTCTCACCTAATTTCTCATATGTTTTAATGAGGTCATACCCTTGTGTCCTCCACCAAAGATGCCACCAATCATGTGCAGCCCCTTCCAAATGTTGGATGACAAATATTATAACCTCTTTTTCACCTCTAGGCCTCAAATCACAGTACTCAATAACCTTGTCCACCCATGCCTAATTGAAGTGCTAGGATCCGCATCAAAGGTAGGGAATACAATATCTCCCAAATCATCTCGAATAACCTCTTGGCTGTTTTGTCTCCTCCTGGACCCTACTCTACCATGCTTCCGTGCCACAAACTCATTGAAGCTCATTAACTTTCTAAGTTGAGATTTGCATGTCCAGTACACATCATAGTATTCCATCAAATCCCAACGTACAGAGGGTTGTTCCTCCATTTCAAGGGGTTGGTCCCCTTTCATGTCCTTCACTGTTTGAAGGAAAGTAGCCATAGTTCTCATCATCCAATCTTGGGCTTGAATAAGCCTCTCCAACCTAGCCCCGTGCATGTCACTACTTGACATATGCCTCTCCATCCCACGGTTGGCCAAGAAATTGGCTCTGATACCACTATAATATCCCCAAATTGGGATGACAACCAAAAAAGAGGGTTTTCTAACAACCCTAGCCGATCAAAGCACCAAACTGAAATTTGAAAATCTATAACCAGTCAAATCTTAACTAGAAAAATGTATGATATTCAAGCTAAAGATCATCCAAATAAATCCACGAGAAGCTGAAAATTATTTAGAGAATTGAGTACCTTTTTTGGGGTCAAATAATATGACGAATAGCTAAAAATACCTCACAAAAATATTCTGAATTTTCTTTGAAGGTATAACTGTACTTTCCAACCCTTAAATACCTCAAAACACTCTCCGAGTGGATAGAAGAAACAAATCTAAAAATTTTCTCTTGGTTTTATCTCATCCAATCACCTACCAAAGCTTGTCAAACAAGTCGTCCAAGTGCCAAAATTGCGAAAATAATTTATGAATATTCTAGGGCATTGAATGACTCTAAAAACCCTGCAAAACCACTTCAACACAAATCACCCAAGATAGAAACCTACAAGTCAGCCTTTTCCAAACAATTCACTGCCCACAATAATTATTAGTTCCTGCAAATAGGTTGAAACTTCAAAAATTCGTAACTCTCTCACTACTTGGAATTATGATGCAAATAAGAGCTCAAACTGACCAAAAAATTAGTGACTATCCAATAAAAATAATATCAAAATTTTCCTTCCATCGGAAGGCCACCAAAACTTGCTCGAAAATTTTGAAAACTCTAGTTTCCAAAATTTTCCTCCTCAAACCCAACATTCACTCAAATTTTCAAAAGTAGGTGGTGTTTCAAAACACCTTTGTAGATCCACTTGCATGAACACATGCAAGTTGAAGCTCGCTTACAATTCTTGAATAGAGTTGCCTGAGTAGAAGGAATGGAGGTTTTTGTCCCCAAACCTATGACCCTTCTTAAAGATTTTCATCCTCAAGAGGTGGAAACCAAGCTTAACATACTTGATTCAATTTTCCAAATCAATATTCAGCATACCCTTCAAATGAATCCTTACTTGCCTTTATATACCACTCCTCCAGGTGTAGCACTCAAAATTGGTGGGAAGAGTTACCTTTCTTTTTATCATATTAAAAGATCCTCTTAATTTCACTTTAAGCCTTAAGTGGCTAAGACCTATAAACCCCACCACTTAAGTGAAATAGAAACATAAGGTGTTTTTTCATAACTCAACTCAAAAATAGAAATATAAAGTACCTTTTCTATTATTAACTCCCCACAAGTGGCCCACAATGCTCCCTTTCCTTCCTCTACCCTTAGCCATTGGAAACAAGAACGAGCTAAGGGTCCCACAAGGGTCTAGATCAAAAATGGGGACATTACATGAAGATAAGTACATGTAATTGGGAATGGACAAAACTAGAGCATGAACCAACTATTCCATCATTGAGATCTTTCTACAATGGAGTGCGTTTTCTTGTTTGGACCATTAATCAGTTTATGGAGAAGAATTGAATGCCAATGAATGTTGGGTCATTGAGACCTTGAAATGCATTGAATGTTCTAGCCCCTTTCACTTAAAAATTTTGGAAACCGTAGTAATCCCGAAGTTGTGCCTTGAATAATCTCGTCTTTTCTTTTCTCGATGTATTATCCTAGGCGGTTGAACTGTGATCAATTTGATTTTTATTTTGGTGGCAAGACCATTTAATTTTGGTGTCATTGTCATTAAACGTTGGTTGCCCATCAAGGCAATGGGTCAAATTGCCTTACCTATTTAAGAAGCAATGATTACCATTGTAAAGGGTTGATACAATTTGTACTAAAACTTTGTTGGAATTGTGTCAAGATTGCACCTGCCATTCTCCTTTGTTTTGTCATGATTGTCTACCCGAAGATATTGATTTGAGAGAAGTAATACATGCCAAGAAGTTGTTTGAATGCTAGTTTTGCAAGTGAATATACAATCAGATTGTGCAGCAGCTAGTTTGATTGATTCTAAATTCTCATTCTGTTTATTTTGAAACTTTCATTAAGTCATTGTGTGTAATAGCTACAGGTTTGTGTATTTGTTTTCTTTTGATAGAGATTCTGAATTATATGTTCACATTTTCCTTTTAGTCTTGTTCATTAAGTTATTTAAGTTGTGCAGTAGCTAAACTTGATGCCCAATGATATAATTTCAGCGAACCATGATTTTCATTTCTCAGCACCAAGTTATATAATCCCAGTAAAAGAATCATCCTTTTTTGGCCTTACTTTTTCCCTCTCTTTTACATTTTTTTATGATAAAATGTCCCATTCAGTAGATTATAATTGTCTTATCTTATGAAAGAAGATAGTAAACCTATGGTTTCAACAAGCCCACAACATTACGCAACTTTAATTCAAATAAAGAGATTAGTTGAACCTATGGTGGTAACAATTGTTGCTCACCTTGCTAACGTTCTGGAAAAATTTCGGCCCTTGGATCCCTAGTAGAATCCTAAAACGAGGGGATATCCGTCCCATGTGCTTTAGACTCCCTTTGTTCTCTTAAATTAGTTAATCCAATAGATGTATTTGAGTGGGTCACAAATTGATCCTAACAGAAATTGGCACTAGGAGGGCTTGAACCTTCAATCTTAAACCTCCGATCATAAACCTCTGAATACTTTGAGCTTATCATTGATTATTGATTTGTGGTCTTGTAACTCATCCTTATGCTTTTTCATATGTTGTGTGCCTAAAATACACACAGACAAAAATTAGTGTTTCCCTCTAGAGTCTTCGAGGATCACACAACCTAGAGTTAGGTTGGGTCATAGAAGATTAATTGGTTCTCCTCTTCAAGTTCATAGACGTCTTAGATCTGATCGAGGTAGAGCGAGAAGATTATTTTACCCAACCACACCATCCCCACAATCTGTCACCAATAGACTGGTTCAAATGGATGTATCTTGGTTAGTAGGATCAGCTATAAACATTCTCGGTGACGTGCATGATTTGCCTAGAAACCCTGAACGTTATCTTCCAAAGTTCACTCCAAACACTAGGACTATAGAAGAGCTCATCATATCTTATAAAACATCCCTCAGGTTACTTATTGTTGAGCATGAAGATATAACTTGTAGGTTATTCCCTTCACCTTGTTTGATCATACTTAGGACTGGTTCCTTAGTCTCCCTGAAAATTCAATCGTAGGATGGAATCAATTGAGTAATATATTTTTAGCCTAGTTTGGTCAGGTAGTGGATCCAAGTGTCTTATACTAGTAGTATGCTTGCATAAGGGAATTCAATGAACCTGTACACAATTTTAATGCATGTTTTCAAAAGATGTATAGTAGGGTAACAACTTTATATACACCAAATGTCCAACTAGCCTTAGAAATGTTCAAAAATGCTTTGAACCCTTGGACTGCCACGTTCTTAAGGAGAGATCCAATTGTCATTTTTTTATCCGTTGCATATGCAAAAGCAATAAAAGTGGACAGACAACTCAATCCACAAATGCAAATATTGGCTCCCATTCCAAATGTCCTCCCAAACATGCCAGTGTTAAACTTAATCCCACCTACAAATCAACATATTCCATTGCCACAACCTCTCCCAATTATGAATCAGCTCCCCCTACAACATGTTGCCTCTAATCAGAATTTAGGATTTCTAAATCCAATTGGTATTGAAGCAATGTCTCAGTCTTACAACTGAACTTTAGTTCCAATTGCAACGAATAATAAACAAAATTCATCTCAAGACCCAGCCAAACCTGAGTTAGATGCAATCCAAAGAATGGTTCAAAGATTAAGCAATGATTTTCTAAACTTGCAAAAACAAGTAGGTAACTCACGTAATGGAAATATTGCCCTGAATTTCACTTACCAACACAATTATAGACCCTTCAATCGAGCTAGTAAACAAGTCGAGTCTTCATCCAACAAATTCCTGAGATCAATATCATGGAGACCACCCTACCCAACTGGTGTCGTGTGCATAACACCCCTTAGCATGGGGAACTTGACTGTGTTGAGTTTTGTCAAGCTTTTAATATTATTGAAAAGGAAATGGAAGAATATGAGGTTGTCCCAAATGATCAAAGTACTTCAAGTCATTCTAATGCTCCCAATTCATCAAAACCCTCTAATACAATCATGGTTTTAGAGACTTTATATTTTCTTAATATAGAAGACAACGAACTTGAAGACAATACCAATGGCATTCAGGCATTCCAACAATACTAGAGAGGAAACTATGCATTTAGGAGTAGAGCACATCAGCGTTTGACTACTTCAACTCCACCAACCAATGTGAATACACCTCTTGATCCTAAAGCTAGAAATGATTCACCTCCACCAAAGTCAGGTGACAATCATCTCTCCACTAGCAAAACAAGTTTTTTATATCCTCTACAATGAATAGAGGATATGAAAAAAATAAATGCCAATATAAGCCTCCATGAATTGGCACAAATCACTGAACAAAGGGAATTACTTCTCAAGTCTCTTACAGAAAAGAGTAGTCAACCCAAACATAAGGTTGTTGCTAATACCAATGTTGCAATGCATAAGACTATGACTGAAGTTCCACTCTTTCCGTTAACAGTCTGAATCTTTGGTAAGAATCTGCACAATTAACTTGTTGATTTCAATGCCTCAACCAATGTGATCCCTGCAAGGGTTTGTAAGAATTTAAGATTGGTTCCTGTAAAATCAGATAAAGTGGTAGTTCAATTACATAAGTCAAAAGTCAAGGTTGTAGGAGAGTTATTGAATGTCCATATGCAATTACAAGCTAAATCAAGAGTGCACCAGTTCATAGACATATAAGTTGTTGAGATCCCATAAGCATATGGCATGCTACTAAGTGGGGATCGGTTTAGATCACTCAAGGTTTATATGGTAACTGACTTTTCTCATATGTGGTTTCCATGGAGAGGAGTGGCAAATCAATTCAGAATTGATATAGAACCACAAATGAAATTGATGATTACAAAGTCCAGCGTTGTCAATGAACAGTCAAATTTACTTCTACAAATGCATGTGTCTATACTCTGATTAACAAATTAGCAAAGAAAAAAATTGAACATGATCAAAATTCAAGTATGTGGTCTTTGTATTTTGATGAAGTACGCTCTAAACAAGGATCTGGAATGGGTATTGTACTTATTGACCCATCTAATGGAAAGCATGTAGCAGTATATTGATTGCAATTCCCTTGCACAAATAACATGGAAGAATATGAAGTTTTAATTTTGGGATTACAGTTTGCAACAAGGTATGATGCTCATCAATTGAAAGTCTATGGTAACTCTGAATTAGTCGTCAATCAGGTAAAAAAATAAATTTCAAAGCAAGCTTTCTTATTTGAAAAGGTATAAACATCGAGCTTGGGATCTAATAGAGTCATTCAATGCTTTCAACATTTTTGTTGTTCCTAGAACTAACAATGCCATGGAAGATTCACTACTTGTTTTCACTGCTAACCTCACACCATTGGACAATACTGATTTATAAAAAATTTCTGTGAAATTAGTTTCATGCCCATCTGTGCCAAATAATGTAAAACATTTTCAAGCATTTGAAGATGATAGGCATATTTTGGATTTCCTTTCTAATTTCAATGCTTTTGATACACAGGTAATTGATGAAGATAAAAGAAGTGACTTGGATGAAGAGTCATGTGATGGAGTGTTGAATCTTAAAGATAATCAAATTCCAAGGGGGATGATCTCACTGAAAAATTATTCAATCTACACAAACCTGCAAATAGACTTGAAAAGCCCATTCATTCTAATCAGAAATTACGAGTTATTACCATGAGGACACCTGATCAACCTCTAAACATCAGTGTAGGATTTGAATGCAGTGATGAATAAATGGAAAGTTTGAAAAGAATATTGATCTACTACAAAGATGTCATTGCTTGGACATATGGAGATTTAAAGGTGTTTGATCCTACCATCATGACATAATATTCCTTTGAAGCATGATCAAATACCATTCAGGCAGTGCCAAAGACTAGTCAATCATGTTCTTGAGCCGCTTATCCAAAAGGAAGTTCAAAAGCTATTATCAGTTGGCATAATCTTTTTGGTGTGTCACTCAACCTGGCTGGCCAACCTAGTGCCATTCAAGAAGAAAAACAAATAAATTCTTCTGTATGGATTTCACGAACCTGAATTGAGCTTCAAACAAAGACAATTATCGTTTGTCATCTTTAGATGAAGTCATTCAACAAGTCAATGGGTCTGAGATGATGTCTTTCTTTGATGGATTCTCAAGTTACAATCAAATTTTGGTTGACAAAAATGACATATCTAAGAAAGCTTTCACCACAAAATGGGGAACATTTGCTTACATAAGAATGCCTTTTGGTTTGATCAAATATTGATGCCACTTTCCAAAGAGCTATGAACATTGCATTTGAAAAACTGATTGGTAAGTTTATTGTTGTTTACATGGATGACTTAACATTGTTTTCTAAACACAAATCAAACCACTTGAACCACTTATAGAAGATTTTTTAATGTTGCCGCAAATTTGGTATTTCGCTCAATCCAAAAAAGTGTATTTTTGTGCAACAGAAGGTAAGCTTCTTGGTCATGTAATCACATAAGAAGGTATGTTAATTGATCCTGTTTGAGCTAATACCATTTCCAAAATTCAATTGTCAAATAGAAATAAATAATTGAAATCTTTTTTCGGTAAGATAAATTTTGATCGTAAGTTCATTTCTGATTTTGCGAAAACAGTTAAATCTTTAAATGCTATTTTAAAACAAAGAGTCAAAGTAGAGTGGAACCCTACTTCAAAGAAAGCCTTTCAAGAAATCAACGATGCTATAATGCAAGCCCCTGTTTTGGTCAATCCAAATTATGCCAAAGACTTCTACCTGTATTCATTGCTTCTGATCATACAATTGCAACAGCCCTGACATAGAAGTTTGAAGATGGAGAACACCCTATAGCTTTCATAAGTACCAATTTAAAAGACGTTGAATTAAAATACCCTATGTTAGACAAGCAAGCTTATGCATTAAAAAAGGCAACAAAAAGAATTTGACATTACATTTTACGAAACAAGGTCTATGTTATGGTTCTTGATCATGTTGTCAAGTTGATGTTAGCACAAAATGTGCTTGGAGAAAGAAGAGAACGATGGGTCTCAAAGCTTCAAGAATATGACATGGAAGTTAAGCCCATAAGACTACTTTGAGGTCAAGGTTTGTCACAATTGATTTCTGAAGTGGATCCCTAGCATCATTGTTGTTAATGTAAATTAGTTTGAAATCAAGCACAGCCCATGGTATGATTCAATCATTCATTACTTGTTATATGGTATTCTACCGACTAATCTTGATACGACACAGAAAAGAGCATTAAGATTAAAGGTTGATCATTTCATGTTTAAGAAAGGCGTCTTATACCGTCAAAAATCATGAACAGATTTTCCTAAGATGTTTAACAGAAGAAGCACAAGATGTCATGATTTCTTTTCATAACAAACTACGCAGTGGCCATCCTTCTAGTAACATGAAAGCACACATCTTAAGAACTGGTTACTATTGGCCAACTTTATTTGAAGATGCTCATGCGCATGTAAGGTCTTGTCATCTTTGTCAAATATTTGCAAAAAGAGAAACTTGTGATGCCATGCCTTTTCAACTAGTGATTGAAGCGCATCATTTTGCTCAATGGGGTCTAGACTTCATTGGTGTTATAAAAATCAATTCTCCACTTGGTCATAAATTCATTCTTATAGCCACTATTGCAGAAGGTGGGCTGAAGCAAAAGCAACAAAAAAATAGTACTACTAAAGAAGTGATTAAATTTTTTGAGGAACAAATCACAACTAGATTTGGCACTCTAGTGGCACTAATGTGTGATAATGGACCTGTCTTCCAATCAGCTAAATTGACTGAGTGGGCATATCATAATGGAATTACATTGAAGTTCTCCTCAAACTATTACCCACAAGGCAACAATTTGGCTGAATCTACAAATAAGAATTTGTTGGATACCATTAAAAAAGCAATACAAAAGAACCCACGCAATTGGCATTTGCTATTTAAGTATGCTTTATGGGTTGATTGAACAAGACACGAGTAGAGTCTCAAGAGTTCACCTTGTTCTCTGAATATCAATGCTGATAAAAACCCTAAATAATAAAAAATCACTGAAATGTGTAAAACTGAAAATACCTAGCTACAATTTTTATTCAATTATGTTAAATATGAATTTAATACATCAAACCCTAACCTGAAACGGAATAGAAAGCATGAAAACTGAATTTTTATTGAAACCCTAAATGAAAGAGGAAGTTTGGAAGTACGACACCCTATTGGAAGGTACAACAGATCCCTAACAGCAATAATAAACCCCTATGAGTGTGATGTTAGCATAATTTTCCCTAAAAAAATGACACCAAAGATGGAAGTGTATTGCAGGGTGTACGATAGACTGTAATTGCAAGTACAATAGTGAATAGTGACGTCGTGGATAGTGACGTCAAGTTGAAATGTCGCTATGAGAGAATATTTTAATAATTCTCCAAAGTATTGCAAACCCATATACAACCATAAATCAATCTCTTTGTACTTGTGTGATGGATTTCCCCTAAATATAATTACAAAACGGGTTCGAAGGTTTTCGTCCCGAAGTCTGTGCACAATGGGGTTTTCGTCCTTTATGTAAAATATTGAAACTGCTGCCCCAAATTTGCAAAACAAGAGTTTTGTAAAAGTGTTCAAATGAATGGATGATTTCCCCATTTATTTTCATTCAACCCTTTTAATAATGACCTTTTCACCCAAAAACCGCAAAATTAATTAACATTGCTTTTAATTGAATATTCACATTTTTCCATCTTTATAATTATTACCATTTTGGCCATGTATCCAATATTTGCTCTTTGTCCCCATTCAATAATAATACATTGTCTTTTTCTTTCTTCCAAGTTATAACTTGAAGTACCTGTTGACAATTCTTCCACAGGGCAAAAATTGTCAACCTTCCTATTCGAAAGACTGTCTTTGTGAATCAGTTTGGGGTACTGAATAATGAAAAGGAAAAGGTTTTGCAAAGTTTAATCAAGCCTAAATCCATACCTACAGCTACCCAAGGAGCCATCTACAACAAGGTATCAGCAAAGGAAAGAGCCTACAACCTGTAGGTTCGCTTATGAATGAAGGCGTATGTTTCCTTTCGGACACCTACGGAATACAGGTTTGTTTTTCAGACTTACGACTATTCCCAAGTGTTTTCTTTCCAAAGTATTGTCTTCTCAAAATTTTGTCAGGGTAAGAGATGGACAATTTCCTCGGACTTTTTGTCCAAGGGAAAAGATTTTTCAAAGGACTTGGGAGAAGTCTGAGAGAATTCCAAAGGGGCAATTGACAAAGTATTCAATTCCTTCGGACTTTTTGTCTGAAGGAATTAGGGAGACAAAAAACCCGTGTGCCCTACAAAAAGCCCGAGTGCCCTACAAAAAATCCGAGTGTCCTTCAATTCTTTCGAAAACCCAGCTCCAAAGAGACACAAGCCCTTGCGGAGGGCACTTGGTCGGTGACAGGACCTTTCCAACTTTCTCGAAGGGCACAGAGGAAGGACACAATCCCTTGCGAAGGGCACTTGGTCGGTGGCTAGACCTTTGCATTTTTCCCGAAGGGCATTCTATCGGTGGCCAAATAAAGACAAAGGAGTAATTCCTTCGGACTTTTTGTCCGAAGGAATTCCTTCAGACAAAAAGTCCGAAGAAATTCGAGACAAAAAAAAAACCCAGACAGTTACAAGTCGCCAAAGGCAAAAGAGAAAACAAAGGAAGCATATCCTTCAGACTTTTTGTCCGAATGATTAATTCGGGAAAAGTGCAAATACAAAAAGCACGCGGGAAACTTGGAAAGACATAAATCCGAAGGACACAAAAAGCCCACGGGAAAGTGAGAAAACATAAGTCCGAAGGAAATGCAGCCAAGAATAAATTCAAGAAAATTGGCAAGGGGAAAGCCCGCGGGAAAGTGCTGAGACAGAAATCCGACGGAAATTAAAGCCAGGGGCAGATAATTTTTCCGCAGGAAATTCGCAAATAACAAGAAGCCCGAGAGAATAAAACATGATGGAAAATACACAAAGGCTAGGGAGATAAACAGAAAAGTCCGCGGGAAAAATTTGTCAAACGAAAATTCCGAAGAAAATCAAAAGGTAAGGTGAAGGAAATCCAAAAGGTCCGCAGAAAAACAAATGTCCGCAGAAATTTTTAAAAAAAAAGGGTGAAGTCAACGAAAATCAAAGAAATAGAAAAACCACAAACATGCAAGAGAAATGCATGCACAAGAAATAAGGAAACCAAGAATGGAAAGTTGGCGAAAGATTCAATCTAAATATGTCTCTCTCATGCAAGCAAGGGCTATGTTTGGTGGATTGCTAAGTTTCAGTTGACTATTTGTTTTGTTCATGGTTTGCCTAGTCATTCTCATGCATCTGAAGGTTCAACTCAACTTCCAAGCTAAGTTTCTCAGTCTAAGTTTGGCGTTGTTTTCAGGGAAAAATGATTGTTTTCTCGATCCAACAGCGCAAGAGGAGTCTATTTTTGTCAATTGGTGTAATCTTCCATGCAAAGGAGAAGTTGATTTTCAACAGACCCACCGTCCATTTCTCAAATGCCAAGGAGCTTCATGCAAAGACAAAGGGAAAATATATTTTATTGGAAGGCAAAGTTGGTCTTGAGTTAATCTAAGTTGATCTTCCTCTTAAATTTTTCAATGCTAATCTCTTGGCTTTTGATATTCTCTATATTAATGGCTTTTCAACCTTAGATTTTTTCATCCCTCTCTTGGCAAGACCAAATTCTATCATTGGTGAGTTGTGTAGCCTCTTCAATCAATAGGACTGTACTTTCAGATTTCAAGTGCTGGCATAGTATATATTCATTCAGCAATTTGCATATGTGGTAGATTTCTCTCCCTTCCCAAATTTTGATTCATACCTAGTTGCTAGTGTATCATATTATGCAGGTCATGTTCAGTGTTCTTATGTCTTTTGTTGACGCTGTAAGTGGATGTTAGGTGGCTGCAAAGTGTCTTGTATCAGACCTCTCTCCATCATTTTCCCTCATGTTTTGGTCATTGGATAGACCCTGCTCATGAAATATTTACGCATAGTGATCAATTGAAATCAAAGGTCTTCTTTTTCCCTTGTTTGATTAAGTGTTCAAGGTTCCAAGTATAGTGAATCAACGTTTTGGTGTATCGCCGTTATTAGGTAGGATTTCCCTTTCAAGTTTCTTTCTCCCTTTTCCATGGTAGATTCACAGCACAGAGTAGAAATCCATTGATACATCTTACAAGAACCAGCCTTCTCTGGAGGTTCTTCTCACCATTGAGGCACCCACCCTCGTAAGAAGATCCCATTGTTTCAACTAGATAGAGGATTGGCCATTTTATGCACATCTTCGATTCAGGGTGCAGCTCCAAGTTGACAACAGTACCTTTTTCGACAACTTAATGAATTATTATAATATTATATCCCTTTTTAATCCCCCCTAGCCCACGGGAAATAAGAATAGGCTTCGGGTCCTTCAATTTAATTAATTCATAAAAAGGGACATTACAGTCCACCCTTCCCAAAATTGTTTGTCCTCAAGTAATGCCTTAACCATTCTACAAATGCCCATATCCCAAATCCACTTTAAAAAATTGCAAACTTATTTCAAATGTGCAAAATTACAGTTGTTAAGGGCTAAAATCATCAAAACCAACAAAATAAAGGTAATGTAACATCTACAAAACTAACAAACCCATGCTACATTCAACAGTATGATCAATGCATAAGTGGTGGGCAGCCATGCAAGGGCTGAAAAATCCCCATCAGTAGTCCCAAATTGAAAAGTACTCCTTCCCATGTCTAGACATCCCTGCAAATCCACTTGTATGTGTGCAACTGGAGTAATGTGGTAGCTGATAATGATGACAACGGCAACATCACAGCTGAAAATCAGACTTTTATATGTCATGAGTGTGTTCCTTCTGACATTTGATGAGAGAATACTATCACCCAATGCGCATTTTTTCATCTCCTCGATTTGAGCACTTTTCAAACTTAGGGTTAGATCTTCTATGTCTGCTTCATATAAGGGATTTATGTACTCTTTACCAAGAGTGGTGACTTTTACCATTTCCACTTCTTAGAAAGGAGTTGTTGTAGCACCATATAAAGATTTAGGTATTCTTTGTTGAAAGTGGTGACCTTTACCTATGCATCCTTTCTCACAATAAATTTCATACCTTCCACCTACATGGCAAATTCCCCCAAGGTTTGTTTTCTTCTCGTTGCTTGGAACTCTGATTTTTCTTCTTTTTTATGCTCCTCCCTCACAATTTGTTCCTCTTGAGGTTTTGATGCATCCAACACTTTCCCTAGTTCTATGGTCTTCTTTCTGCCTCTTTTAAGTCTTCAAGTCTTCATCTGACAACACATCCTCATAGTGCACTTGTCCACTTCTCGTCTTCATCAATTTCATGAAATCTGAAAAAGATATTTCTTTTTAAATCTCTATTGGAAGAGCTCTATATTCAACATAACTGGGAATAACATCATCCACCATAGTTCTCTCCTCTGGCAATAACGTCATGATTGTAGTATGCTGCCATGTTTTGCCTTTGTTTTTTTATGATTCTTTTGATAGTTTTTTGCAATGTTTAATACAACAATATATTGCAACAAAAATGAAAGATATTGAAATAATATTTTCAACTCAAAAACTAAATATTACATCGAGATTACACAGCTAAAAATTCCATATTTTAATATTAGCAAATATACTCAGTTTTTCATCAAAATGATTACAACCTAGTTCATAAAATATCATTTATTATCCAAATCCAACATACCCACAAAGTGCAGCGATCAAAAAGATTGAGATGATGAAGAAATCTTCAAACTAGAGTGTCAAAAAGGGGTCACCAATCACCAAGGACAGCAGCAATAAAGAGTGATGTGTGCAGGTCTAGGCGCCTCCAAATTGTGCTTGAAACACACCCAAAACCCTAGCGACCAGCAAAAAGAATCTCCAGTGCCTCCCAGAAGTGTATGGCAAGCAAGGGGAATGGTACGGCCAACCCAAAGAAGCAATAACCGCAGCAATAAAAACCTTCAAACCCTTTGCTCCAGGGATCTCCAACCAATATGTAATGAATCTTCAATAATAACTTAACAATAGAACCTCCAATCTGCTCAACTGTGTTTTCTAAATGAAAACACTAAGAATCCTCCGGACTATATCTTCCAACAACGTGAAGAATGTTGCCTATGAGGGTTTCCGTCCTCACAAACCAAGAAGCAATCTTCTCCAGAAAGAATAGCAATATCAAATATCATCCAACATAAAGAAAGAATGAGCCCAAAATGCTCTTATATAGCCTCTCCAAAAACCCACGCCCCCTTCTAGGGAATTAAAAGATTTTAATTTTAAATTATAACTCTCCCTTATGTCTCCCTAGGCGCCTATCCTAAGTTATAAAAAATTTAAACTTTATATTTTTACTTGTCTCCCAAGGTCCCCTTCAAAAGTCACTTTATTAAAGTAAGTTAAATAATTTAATTTAACTTTAATAACATTATGTTATTTTAAATAATTGCACTAGACCATTAAACATTGAAATATCGATACCAACTACACCCACCGACACTGCCAAAAATAGTAAGACTGACAATTGGCTTCCCGGACGCCCGAAACTTACTAAAAATAGTATGGGAGAAAACACCAAAAATACTCCAGAAAAGGCCGAAACACAACTCTCCACTACACCATGTTGAATAAACGATCACCAAAGTTCCTTAACCACTCTCCGTTAGCCTACAAGAGCAACGAAATAGACTAACTCTGACAATCTCCTGAAAAGGCTAGGAAGGGGACATTACAATGATTCACACGCTGGCAGAATCATAGTTCTGATACCGTTGAAATATCTATTTTTTATATTTTACCGAAGTTAATTTTTTTTGTAATTTGTCTTAATATCACTGTTGATAGGATAGAAACCATAAATAATAATAAATCACTACAATGTGCAAAACTGAAAATACCCAACTGCAATTTTTATGCAAATATGTTGACTATGAATTTATCACATCAAACCCTAACCTGCAACAACATAGAAAGCATGAAAACTGATTTTTATTTAAAACCTAACTGAAAGAACTCTGAAAGTACGGCACCTTGCTGGAAGGTATGACAAATCCCTGGCAGCAATAATAAACCTCTGTGAGTAAAATGTTAACAAAATTTTCCCTAAAAAAAATGTTGTCAAGGCTAGAAGTGTACTACAGGTGGTATGATAGACTATAATTATAGTGACATCATGAATAGTGATTTCGTGAATAGTTACGTCAAGTTGAAATGTCACCTCGAAAGAATATATTAATAATTTTTTAAAGTATTGCAGTCCTATATACAACCATAAATCAGCCTCTTTGTGTACTTGTGTGATGGATTTCCTCTGAATCTAAAAACTATGATGTAATCCGTGAATGAAATTACCAAACGGGTTTGAGGGATTTCATTCCCAAGCTTGCACAAGAGGGCTTTCATCCTTTGTGTAAAATATTGAAGTTGTTGCCCCAGTTTTGTAAAACAAATGTTTTGTAAAAGTGTTCGAATGAATGGATGATTTCCCTGTTTCTATTCATTCAACCTTTTTAATAATTACATTTTCACCCAAACACTTACTTTTAATTGAATATTCACTTTTTTCTATCCTTATAATTATTAATTACCTTTTCGGCCATGTATCCAATATTTGTTTTTTGGCTCCATTCAATAATAATACACTGTCCTTTTTTTCTTCCAAGTTATAACTTAAAATACCGTTTTAGACAATTTAATGAATTATTATAATATTATTTCCCTTTTTAATCCCACCTTAGCCTACAAGAGATAAAATAGGCTTTGAGTCCTTCGATTTAATTAATTTGGAAAAAAGAACATTACACCATGGATAGGGCCAAACAGGCCATCCAAAAGTTTATAATGGCAATAGCACCAAATTTGATCCCATTTAGGAGTTAATTGATCAGAGGTGGAACAATCAACTACACTAACCCATCCATGCAGCGAGGCACTACCTTAATCCCAAGTTTTTTTTTACTCTGATAGCTTCACAGATGCTAATGGGCAGGTTATGAAGGGCCTCTCAACATGCATTGAAAATATGACACTTGAGGTTGAGGTGATGGACCTCATTATTTTAGAGCTACAAAAATACAAACAGGTTAAGGGCAAGATCTTTTCTTCAGCGCTAGCTATTCGATGGAGATCCACCCAGTCATCAAGTAATAAAAAAAATGAAGTCTTTACTTGTACCTTACAAGTTACAAATTTACAATTATTAATTACTTATAAACTTTTGAATATCTTGTTTGCAAGTTAGTGATGGGAAGATTGAAGTGGAAATACACCAAATCTTCAAAATCTAGCCTTTTGAATTTGATCTCAACCTTGTAGCGCTTCTAGATGTGAGCGCAACTGGAGTTTATTTGACGTCATTCACATGAAGAAGCGCAATAAATTGAGCCAACAACACCTCAATGATCTAGTTTTTTGCAATACAACCTTTGAAATCACACAAAAAAGGTGGACACATCACAGAAGCCTATCGATTTGGATGAGATCAATCCCTACAGTGATTGGACTACACATGACAAGGAGACCCCCTTGTTCACAGAGGACGAGATTGTTGATTTCGAGAGGCAAGCTATGGAGGGTGCAACAAAAGTAGGAGATATTGGATTGGATGACATCCTTGTAGATGTTGTTGAACATGATGCAAAGGAGCAGTCACAACCATCTAGTATCGGGGTGGAGCCACATGCACAGCATTCTACGCAGAGTGAGGAGGGGCAACCGAGTGCGAGGACTAGACTCTTTCAGTCTCCCTTATTTTTCACAAGAGCGGGAAAGAGAAAATTGTAGATTATTGTAATATGTATCTTGCATTCATATGCAATTTATGATAATGATTTTCAATGACAATCATCAAAAATTTATAAGTATCAATTTTTCGTATTTGCATAATTATGAAATTTGTACTTTATTTGTATTCAAATCTAATAGAAAACACTTCCCCAATGTTTTATAAACTCATTTGATACATTTTGTAACTGTAATTTGTATAATATTTATCTCTCTTTTTTTTGTTTAGATTAAGTATTTTTTTAAGTTGCTAAGTATTGGCGAACAATTGCCAAGCATTTGCCGAATAAATTTTTTGGGGGTTGGGCGAATAATTGTCAAGTACGCGTGTGTAAACTATGCTCCCAAGAGCCTTCATGGAAATCCTTCTACCACAAGAAGTATAAATATGACCCCTCTATCAAGGAAGCTAAGCTCAACAATGAGAGAAGGAAGAAATTGGAGGACTGGATCAAGAGCAAGATAGAAGCATGGTGGACTTTTAGGGTCCACTATTTGCCATAGGCAAGAAGGTCTTAAAGAGATCCAAGAATACATCCCTTTTGAAGAGAAATGGGATGAAACCCATTCTGAGGAACAAAATTACTCAAGAGCGAGAAGAAATTGTAAATTGCACTCCTCTGTTATAGAGTCTCCCCCAAAGGAAGGCTAGGAGTTTCAACCTAAAACAAATATTTATGGCAAGGGGGATACAATTTCAAATATGGGATATGCAGGGGGTAATTTAGCTTCACATTGATCGGGAATTAAGGTCGCACTTTCTACATAAAACACCCAATCGAAAATATAAGTCACTATTAGGCACTAGATTGCATCGGGCACCATATTTGCTTCATTTCTCACAAATGAATTTTTTGGGTTCTAAACCCAACATTTCTTACAAGCAATCCACATCACATCAATGTTGCACCATCTCAAGGTGCATTTACATTGAGACTCGTTGACACTCCTGCGAAGGAATCAACAACTTATGAACAAAGAGATGTTGGAGAGTGAAATGAAGACCCTTGAAGGTCAAAATACAACAAAATCAAGTGGCTAACCACCACAATAATCACAACAAACCCAAAAGATTACTCAAGCAGGCAATGAGCTGCCAAGTTCAACCATGCAAAAGGGCCAAGACCAAGGAGAAGATAGAGACGGTCATCAAAATAAGATAAAAGCTAGGGATACTACAAATACTTCTCCAAAAGGCCCAAAGAAACCCAAAGTTGATGAAAGTAAGGATGAGAAACCGCAAAGTTCAAATTCAACCCCTTCCTAGATATGTCCTCGAGTGCCCTTGTAATTCCAAGTTCGACCATTGTTACATCTTTTGCTAGCATACCTAGCATTTTTTTACATATTGTAAATGGCATTGTAAATTCTTCTAGTTTTGTATCTATGTCTATGTGCAGTGTCCTTTCTTCAAGTTTACTGTTGTAGGCTAGAATTGCACTCTTGTGGGATAGTTTTTCAAGCTTTCTCACTTCCAGCTACAAGCATGGGAACAACCTCAGTCTGTGGGTATCCTATAGTGAGATTGAAACTCCGAAGTAGGCCTGTTCCTCTTTGATGCTCACCTAAACTAAAAGCTAAACTAATGCTTCACAGGGAAAAGGGTTAGAAAGGGGATAAGGGCTCCTAAGAAAGCTAACCAAATTTAAATGAACACTCATCTATGCTTGAACCCACACTAGATCAGTCATAAGACAACTATGGCTTACACAATCTTGAGATCAAGTTAACACACTGGAAGAGGTTCAGGCAGAACACTAATCCAGACCTGCAAGAGCTTGAAAATACATTAAAGAGGCAAGCAGAACGCTGATAGACTAGGAAGAATTTCCTTCACGAATCCACCAAGCACAAACATACTAAGGCACTAATCAATGACAAGAGATAGGCAAAGAAATCATCTTATTACATCAAGAGGTAGTTCTTACAATAGACTTTACAAGGTCGAGCCTAATCAAGCAAAGCATACTTTGTAGCATCTCAAAGAATGTCTCGTCTCCCAGAAAGATAAAACAAAATCTAAAAAAACTGGGAACCCTTTACAAAATGGAAGACGTGAGATATATGTAGAGAAAGGGAAGAGGAAGAGCTTGCAGCCAATGGGGAACTTGAGAGAGGAAGTCGTTGATAACCGGAACTGCTACCGTTTGTTGTACTCGAGCTCTTTTCATTCAAAGCATGCAACTTATTTTGACCACCGGAATGAACCGTCCAAGATCTCCGCAAATCTCCTCGAGCCCCTCATGCATTCAAGTCTTCCTTTTTTGGAGCTAAGAGAGCCATGTCGTGGGTAGATGCATGTCCCCGCCAAGTGTACATGATTTGATCTCTTGCATTTAAAACCTGGCGTACTCCTTACTATTGTTTGGACTATCCCGATTGGTCTTTGCATGTTCACTACTCCACCTGGATGCGTTTAATCCTTGTTTGACCACTTTGCATGCTCTGGAAGTGAACTGTATGTACTTGTGCCACTTGTCCTTGACTGATTGCCCTTTGGATTTGCTGACGCATTGACCTTAATGTTCCATGACCATTTGCTTTCCACAGACTATTTTCCATAATTTTCCTTTCGAAACTTTCCATTTTACTCATTCGGGCTTTGCACTCCTTGCAACTTACTTCGAACTTCCCATCCGCAACTCCTTACTCTTCGGGTTTTGTATTGCTCGCGACTTATCCCTCGGGCTTATTTTCCCTAGAACATTTTCCTAGGTCTAATTCTTCGGAACATTTTCTCGGGTTCTTTGCTCTTTCGGATTTTGGACTTGGGCACTTTCCCTTCGCCCTTCGGACCTTTCGATTTGCCCCCCAGGCTTTTTGAAATGGACCACTTTTGGGTAAAAAGAACCCTTCAAAAATATCGAAATGGCCCTCGGATCTTTTGTATGTGCCCTTCGGAAAATTTGTCTGGTCCTTTGGAAATGTTGAAAAGATCCCTTTTGCCGAAAAAAGGCCCTTCGGCATTTTGAAAATGCCCTTCGGCCTATTTGACCCTTCGGCATTTTGAAATACCCTTCGAAAAAGTGAAAAGGACATTCAAGTTTTTTGTTGGGACCACCTTCTCTCGGAAATGACTCTTGGCTTTTGGAGAAGACTTGTCCCTTGAAGAACCCAAGAAGCACTATTTTTCGAGACCAAATCGGGTTTGTCAAGCCCCTTTACTTATTTCGGGTTTCTAACTGCTCACAACTTATGAAGTAATTAAGTAGTGCTCCTTGGAGAACCTGAAATACACTGCCAAGATCAAATCAGGCTTTCCAAGCCCCACTACTTACTTCGGACTTATCATTACTTGCAACTTATAAAGTAAAATAAGTGGTGCACCCCAGGAACCCGAAATACACTGCCCAGACCAAATCGAGCTTTCCAAGCCTTCCTCTTGCTTCGAGGTTTTGACTAGTGATTACTTATAAAGTTTTTTTAAGTAATGCTCCTCCAGAAACCCGAAGTTTTCTCCGTCAGAGAACCCGAAGTCTTCTTTAAGAGAAAGCTTGAAGTCGTTCACCTTGGAGAATCCGATCTGCATTGTGCTCTCAGAAACCTGAAGTCTTGTGACTTCGAAAGCCCGAAGACTTCTAAGAGAGAGAACCCGAAGACTTCTCCTTCCAAGAACCTGAAGTTGTCTGAACTTGCCACTTTTGCTTGAATGTCCACCTTCTCACACTTGGGCAAAATTTTGGTATGTGGGCCAAAAATGGCCAACATGTACAATACGCAACCTCCCTCATTTCTTTTGTATATACTCCTCCCATTCTAGATACCCTTCCTTCTGGAATGAGTGTGTTTTGTCCTCCATTTTTTTGTGGTGCCACTTGTTCCCAGCTAAACACAGCCCCCTTCAATTCTATTTCACAAATGGGGGCACTTTTATTAACACATCCCACAATGTCTTTGATATCTCCCATATCATCTTGTACACTATCTCATATGAACATTCTCTCCCTGCCTCCCACTTCTTCCCTTTCCCCTCCATCTTCCACCATCTCTTCCCTTATCACTCCTTGCACCCCTCCATCCACCACCAATTCTAGTGCCAAAATAAGCCTTATAGGGCAGTTCATGTGCATGCCCATGAACCTTACAAGGCAAGTCCCTACATTATTACTAAACAACAAGAAACCAAGATGGAAACCAACAGTGTTGATTACAGTTTTTGAGTCATTATGATCCAAAGGACCAACAAATTCATCTATGGGGTATCATCCCCATAACATCCAAGCCTAAAGATCAAGTGACTCCTGCAGACTACCAAACTTCAGTTGTCTTTGTGAATTTTAAAGAAGGATCAACCTAAGCATACAGTCAAATTTGTGGAGCAAGGAGCAAAGATGCTTAGCACTAACTACCTTAAAGCAATTAGGGCTAAGAAGAATAAAGAGAAGTAGGAAAAAGCAACTAAATATCTCAAGAATGAGCGAATAAGTCCAAAGCCTTGGAATTCTAGATTACTTTTTGAATAAGAGGCTATACGGAACCCTAACACAAGGCCAATCAAATGCCAAGGTTACAATAACAAACTTCAATAAACAACTCATGGAAAACAACATAAAAATCAACGCGTGTATACACCTTATTTTCTCTTACTAACGCTTTCTTTTGCAAGACTCGTCGATGCATTAATCTCCTTGAGCTTACATCCTAAGGAGTACAGTGGGATTGACGTAGGTTGACTCCTAGCACTTTTGTGAGAGATTTTCTCATGCTTATCCGTTCTTACTACCACCTTCATTCTACCATAACATCAACTTTGCTTAACCCTCAAGGATATCGCTCTCTTTTGCCTCCTTTTTCTCCCTTTAAACATGATTACCCAATGCCATCAGCACGACCAATGACATCTTGCAGTGCCCCAAATCTAGCCGACATCATCGTTCAGCCCAATAACACATTGTTTCTACTAGAGACTATTGAATGCCATCAGTTGGCCAATGACATTGGCTAGGGTCAAGTTTTTATTTTTAAGGTTTGGATCCATATTTACAAGGTTCCTGTTGGCCATTTTTTTGGCCTACATACCAAAATTTTGCCCAAGTGTGAGAGGGTGAACATTCAAGCAAGACTTCGGGTTTTACAAGAGGCACAACTTTTTCACTTTATGAGTAATCAGCAGTTGAAACCCCTCAGCAGAAGTAATCCGGGTTGGAAAGCCCGAATTACTCTAAACAGTGTAAATCGGGTTTTGGGAAGTGCTTTGCTTATAAAAGTTTTATCAGTAGAAGTAAGAAGGTTTCACAAATCCGAATTACTCTAAACAATGCATTTCGGATTGCTCAAGGTGAATGACTTATCTCTTTTTATAAGTAACAAGCAATGAAGAATCCGAAGTAGGTGCCAGTGAAGAATCCGAATTTGCAGATATTGAGGAACAAACAAATAGATTCAGACAAAACCCCGAAGGAATTCCTTCGGACAATTTGTCCGAAGGAAATCCTTCAAAAAAGTTCAAAAGACAAGTCAAAATATTCGAAGGACACTTCCATAAAATCCGAAAGGCAGAAAAGGACAAATCAAAAAATCCGAAGGGCAATGTACCCTTCGGAAGGGACGTTTCCAAAAAACCCAAGTGCCCTTCAAGAAACTCGGGTGCCTTTTTCTTAAGGGTTATTTGCTTCAGAAGGGGTTGTTTGAAAAGTTCGAGGCGCTGTTTAAAAACCCAAAGGGCAGGTACCGTTCAAAAGGGTCGTTGACAAAAAACTCTAAGGGTAGGTACCCTTCGGGAAGGTTCATTTCCAGATTGGAAGGGACATTGGAAGAAACCCAAAGGGCCCCTGCCCTTCGAGAAGGTCCATCTGGCAAGTTTAAGGGCTTTACAAAAATCCCGAAGGGCACCTGCCCTTCGGGAAAAAACCATTACAAAAAATCTGAAACATTGCTAAACTCCAAAAAGTTCGAAGGACCATTCGAAGGGACATTTAGAAAAGCCAAAAGGCAATTGCCCTTTGGAAAGGACCAAGACAGAGATCCCGAAGGGTAGGTACCCTTCAGGAAAATTCAAAGGAATAAAGTCCGCATAAAGGAAAGTCCGCAAAAAATAGAAGAATAAAGTCCGTGGAAAAGAATGCCAAGGGGAAGACAAAATCCGAAAGAATGGGAGATGACATAAAACCCGAAGTAAATAATCCAAAGGATAGACCTTAGAAAATTCCCGCGGACTTTTTGTCCGTGGGAAGTTGAAAGCAATAAGTCCGAAGGAAATCCGAAGGTTTTGAAAAGTCAAAATCCAAGCAAAATGATAGAACAAGGGAAAAGCAAAAATGACCATGCAAAAAGAATAGACAAAGGCTTAGGGAAAGAACTCGAAGAGAAATGTCGAAGGAAATAAGAACAAAGTCCGCAGAAAGACAAGCCAAGGCAAATAAAAATAGAAAAACCACGAACAGGCAAGAGAAATGCATGCACGGAAATAAGGAAACCAAGAACGGAAAGTCGGCGAACGATTCAATCTAAATATGTCTCACTAATGCAAGCAAGGGCTATTTTTGGCGGTTGCTAAGTTTTAGTTGACTATTTGTTTTGTTCATGGTTTGACTAGTCATTCTTATGCATCCAAAGGTCCAACTCAGCTTCAAGCCGAGTTTCTCAATCTAAGTTTGGTGTCGTTTTCATGCAAAAATGATTGTTTTCTCGATCCGAAAGCTCAAGAGGAGTCTATTTTTCAAATTTGGCGTAATCTTCCATGCAAAAGAGAAGTTGACTTTCATCAGACCCACTGTCCATTTCTCAAACGCCAAGGAGCTTCATGCAAAGACAAAGGAAAAATATATTTTATTGGAAGGCAAAGTTGGTCTTGGGTTAATCTAAGTTGATCTTCCTCTTCTATTTTTCAACGTCAATCTCTTGGTTTTTGTAATTTTCTATATTAATGGCTTTTCAATCTTAGATTTTTTATCCCTTTTTTGGCAAAACAATCTTCTGTCAAAGTTTGTGCTGTAACCTTTTTCAGAATCAAAAAGAAGAGGACTGTGTTTTTTCATTTTTCAGCAGCTGGTATAGTGTACTTTTGTTATTGATTTGCCTAAGGGATAGATTTTCCTTCTTCCTTGTCAAATCTAGATTCGTACATAATTACTAGCTAGTCATTTATGCAGGTCACGTTATGTGTTTGAATTTTGTTGGGTTTATAGTGGATATTAGTGGCTGTTTAGTGCCTTTCATCAGGGCTATTTTTCCCATTTCCCTCAAGCTTAGATCATTAGATTAAACCTTTTCGTAAAATACTTGTGTATTGATCAATTGGAGTTGAAGTTTTGTCTCTTCCTTGTCTGAATCAGTGTTCTCAAAAACTCGATTTGAGTGGATCAAGTAAATTAGGTGTATCACTATTTTAGCTAGGATTTTCTTTCAAGTTCTTTCTTCCCTTTTCTCCAAGCAGTTTGTAACATAGAAGTTGAGATCCTCATAGATACATCTTATAGGAACCAGCCTTCTCTGGAGGTTCTTCTCATCATTGAGGCACCCACCCTCGTGAGAAGATCCCATTGTTTCAACTAGAGCGAGGATTAGCCATTTCAGCACGTCTTCGATCAGGGTGCAACTCCAGGTTGACAACAGTTTCTATTTGTCATTTCTCAAAATATACACATCCAATTCGCTCTAATCTTGCATGCAAATTGTAGTGGCCCTTTCTGGATATTTTATAAACTCTGAAATTTACTTTGAATCTTTTCCAATACTGAACATCAATCAAATACTAAAACAACCCACATGCAATATTGATATTAAAAAAACACTTGAAACTTCACGAAAATCCTTATTGTATTGAGATGAAAGCATACAAAATATTGGGAATGAAGAAACAAGATAGTAATTTGCACATGCAATACAGAAATTCCAAATTTGTTAACGACTCAATTGTAATATTTTATTTAATGTGTTGTCTACACTTTTAACACTAAAGAATTCACAACAGCAAACCCTTGTCAAACTCCCAATAAAATCACCATGGACAACAACAATAGCCCTGGCACAATAGCAATTCACCAAGGACAAAGTACAACAATCTAGGGAAACAGATTGTAGGGCTGCAAGGAGGGATGGCGCTGAGCTAGAGAGTGGTATGATGGCCCTAAATGATGTCTAGAACCCCATGTAACAGCATAAATTATGTATTAAACTTCGTGTAGCAAATGTAAAAGAAAAAACTCCAACGCAACAACCAATAGGGTAGAAATCCCAATGCAATAGAGTTATGGCTGGAAGAAACCCAACACAGCAGTCTTTAAATACTTCAAACCCTCACAAAGTATTGGAATCTAATAGCAATCTTTAGCCACATTGAAACTAGATTTTAATCTTGATTTGTAAGCACAATTATGATACCTGAATGGAATCACCTCAATGGATTAGAGGGATTTCGTTCTCCAAACCTGTATATCAGAGGGTTTTCGTCCTCAAATGAAAAGTTTTGAATACAAAGCTCAAACTCGGGAATAGGGTTTTGTTTTCAAAGATGAATAATGAATAATCTATTTTGAGCCCAACTCCTTTTACAACTATCCCTTTCCCAATTTACCTTAAAAGTATTTTAAAATACTTTTAGTAAAACATTACTTTTCATCCACTCAGTAATAATTACTTTTTGACCCTTTTAATAATAATAATACATAAGTGTCATTTTCATGTTATAAAATAAAAGTGACTTAAGACAACTTAAAATATTATTATTAATTTATTGTCCTAATTTTATCCCTTAGCCTACAAAAATAAGGAATAGGCCATGGGTCTTCCAATTAGTTAATTCCGAAAAAGAGACATGACAATCCGTCCGTCCTAGAATTACTTGCCCTCAAGCAATTGCAAATTCAACACTCTCAAACAATTGCAGATTCAACAATCCAACTTGGCTACACATTTCTTCAATGCTAGGATCCCAAATTACCCTTGGGAGTTTGCTAGATCCTCTGCCCAATTTCTTTGACTGGAGGATTTTAATTTCATCTTGTGATGCAACATCCTCGAATGACTCTAATTGTTGATTGGCATCCACCTGCAAAGTCTTTGTAGACTCCTCAGATCGGTCTAACTTAGTTGTTTGTCTTGCTCCTATAATCTCAGACTTACTCGGTGGCTGCCTTATGTGAAAGATGAGCTCGCCAGGTAAAGTAGAACCAAATGAAGATACTCTTAGTTTCTCTTCTAACTCAGCGATGTATACATTTTTTGACTTCAAATTCTTATTCAATTTGTTCAAACTATAAATAAGCTCAAGATTCTCATCTTTCATTTCCTTACAATCCCTCTCAAGTTCATTCGTATCTCGTTTCAAAGTCTCCAAATACTAATGCAGATCCTGTTGTGATTCATCTATTATGTGACTTCTATCAAAAAAAGTTTATTTTGCAAACCAGAGATTTTTTCCTTCAGTGCCCTGATCTCTTCTTTTTTATATGATAGTGTTTGCATTCCTTCAACATTTGAAAGATTCTCACGTATCTCATTGCCTTGGTCATACAACATTTTATTAAACTCATGAGCTGTAGCTGAAAATTGTTGACTTAATCCCTGTGCATTTTCTATGTTCAAACTGAGATTTTCACTAAGTTCCTTTTTATATCTTACTGCATTTCTGGAACATGTCTGACATATGGTTCTATCATTTGGACATTATATATCCTATGTTAAACATTTGATCTCAATTTTTCAACCTCTTATCTTGAGATTGTCTCCTTCAACCACAACATCAGCGAATTTGGCACCCAATTTTGCACATTGTCTCATCTCTTTAGCTTCTCGTTCTAAGATATCCACTTCATGATTTCTTTCCCTTGCTTCCAAAAGCTTTTCTATCTCTAGATTTTGCTACTCTACTGTTTCCTGTAGATCTTGTAGAGCAAAAACTAGCTTTGTATTTGCTTCTTGAATTTTGTTGAGCTGTAAGCTCAAATTGGCATTAGATTACTTCTAAAGTTTTATCTCATCATAAAACTCTTTAGTCATATACCTTGCATCTTGTGCTTCAAACTTTGCATTGTCTACACATTTTTCACTCTCTATGTAGTCTTGTAGTGCTGATTTTAATTGTTCAACTTCCTGTTTAAAATTGTCTCGCTCCATTTGCATTGTTAAAAATTGCATTTCCATTTCTTTGTGTTGTCTTTGTTGTTTAACAAGCTATTGCTTCAAAGTCTCAATTTCTAGAATAAAGTTTTGTGCCTTTCTTTCCCAATTCATATATTCCTTCCACGATCCTAGGAGCAAATGTCTAAACACCACAATACACTTATTCGGAAAAATTTGAATATCAACATGATGTTTACCTTGCTCACAAAGTGAGAGGGGGTGAATGTCTCTCACTACCAAGCATCTGGGTGCCTAGGCAATTTGTGCCTCATGAGAAATTTTCTTTACTGTGACTACCTTTATTTTTCTAGGCATCACAAACCATCCTTCAAATGTAAGGTTCAGCTCCATGGATTGAGGATCTGGGGATGATCTGTTCATGAACTAAAGCCACTGAACTTCCAACACCCGGTTAGCATTCATAACATATTCAACAATAATGATTTTGAACTTATCACAATTTTAACCCTGCTTATGTCTAGAAATATCTCAAGGATCCCATATTATGATGTGTAGGCAGCTTTGGGCAAAAAGATATATGTGCATGTTCATATCAAAATGTTTTCCATGATGGCCACAAGCATGTGCAATATTATATCTTAATCTACTTAGTGAATTATCTTCTTGACCTTTGACCACAAATGGTGGATCATGAGGTTGCAAACACAACAAGTTACCATGACCTTCTTCCCCTTGAGGCCGTTAAGCAGTCTTTTCATTAATGTGATATTATTTCCACACAAATACAGCTTGTTACATATGGAGTATATCATGCCAGTGTCGAATGGTAAACTAACAACTGAATCAAAACCAATATAAAAAGAGGAAACCGTTGCTGCCCTATCTAACATACCATGAACCTTGTATAGAAGACAGTTATTTGCCAATTTATCTCCAATCACCATGTCATGTGCATTTGCCAATGCAATCATACTTTGGATATTAGATCTAAAGCCAACTAAAATGATATGAATTTGTTTACCTAGATTCTGAATTGTCCTATTGTTGCATGCCTTGACAACACTATTGGATGTGAGGTGACATGCCTTGGTTCCCTGCATTTGACCCATGTACTCCAACCATTGAATCCTATTATCATTCACAATATTTTCCTTATGCTCATCTAGGTCAATTTGTATTTTTTTCTTATCCATTTGTATTAGATAATGAAATTATCAGCAATAATGATATTGAAATTAGAAACTCTACCCTGTATAGATTTATAACTACTACTTGAATTCTACACCATCATGCACAAACAATTTTGAGCCAAAGGATCTATCTTCACTCTTTTACCCTTCTTAGAAAGATGGCAAAACTGAAATATATATGTTGGCTCATTTCCATATCTTGAGCTGAAATTGTATGAGTGCTTACAATCTTTGACTATAGTAGGAGCTTTTTAGATATTTATTTCAGCATTAGAATCGACTAAAACATTTTTTTTAATTACATGCCTATCAACATGATTATTCTGAAATTCGGTCTTATATGGTAGTGGCTCACTCTTCGAAATATTCTTTTCAATTATGGACGTTTTACATTCAATGTGTAATGTTTACTTCTTGACTTCGTTAATACAAATATTTTGTTTATCATAAGTCAATCATTTTTCTATTAAAGACTCTTCACCTTCAACTTGCATGGTAGATTCTTTCTATCCTTGCTCATTGCTCTGTTCACTTTCTTTTAGTTCTAGTCTTGGCTTTTCTTCTTTCTTTACGATTGCATTCTTGGGTTCTTGCTCCTTGATCTCCTTCTTAGCAATCTTTTGAGGTTTTGGTTTCAAAAGCTCTTCTTCCTTCTTTAATTTTCTACTACTGCCTTCATCGAGCATTTTAAAGAATTCTTCAAGGGTAAAGTCAAACTTTTCATCATATTTGGGAAACTTGCTCAGACGATTTTGAGTGATCCTTCTTCCTCTTCTTCTAGGCTCATGCCTCCTTTTTAAGTCACAGAAATCTCAGAGAGTCATATCAACTTGAACTTCTAGGCTTAAATTATAATATTCTTCATGGTAGGCCCTGTAATCAATTTTGAGTTGTTCCCATTCTTCTTCTAACTCCTTTCTATCCAAATGTATTTTTATTGATGCCACTAGATCTGACATGCTATTCTAATACTCTTCCAAATGCTTGTCTATTATATCTCTTACTCTGCAGGCTGCCAGGATCATAGTTATGATCCCACTATAGTGTCCCTCGATGGATATTTTATAAACTCTAAAATTTACCGTGAATCCTTTCCAATACTAAGCATCAATCAAATACTAAAACAACCCACATGCAATATTGATATTGAGAACCCACTTGAAACTTCACTGAAATCTTTATTGTATTGATATGAAAGCATACAAAATATTGGTAACGAAGAGACAAGATAATAAATTGCATACGCAATACAAAAATTTCAAATCTAATAACAACCCAATTGTAATATGTTATTCAATGTGTTGTCTTCACTTTTAACACTGAAGAATACATACAAATAGAGCAATAAATTCACAACAGCAAACCCTTGTCAAACTCCCAATAAAATCACCATGCACGATAGCAATATGTTGAGCACACGCTTATAAGGGGGGCGGAGGGAGGGCCCGGGGTGAATCAATATAAGGTAATCTTTTACTTTTTCATATTGATAATCACAATAATATCAATCACACAACATCAACAATTAAGAACACAAGATTTACGTGGAAACCCTTTCGGGAGAAAACCACGGAGAAAATGACTGCTTGGATCTACTGTCCAAATCCAGCCACAAATAAAATTCTTCTTACAAAATTTGTAGGCACCAACCTACTGGAGACACCAATCCCCACTGCTAAGCACTAACTTAGCAAAAGACACCAATCTCTTCTTTCTGAGGCACCGACCTCTACCAAAACAATCTTCCACCTTACTATTGTTGCTTCATAAACGAATGATGGCAAATTCAATTTCCTCTTCTTCTCCACAAAAGTCTGGATATGCTTGAATGATAGAAAGAATTAATTACATATCTTTCTCAACCTTTTATCTGTCTTATATAGTCTTCAAAGGCTCTTCACAAAGGGCGCGTCCTATCCAAGAGGCACCTCTTCACCAAAAGATGTGTTCGTTGACATTTCCGTTGCCAATTCCGTTAACATCAATTACAATTCCTTTGACATCAATGACAATATTCCAACACAATAACCCTGGTACAACAATGATTCACCAAGGACAAGGTACAATAGTCTAGGGAAACTGATTGTAGGGCTGCAAGGAGGGATGGCATTGATATCTTTCTCAACCTTTTATGTCTTATATAGTCTTCAAAGGCTCTTCACAAAGGAGGCGTCCTATCCAAGAGGCACCTCTTCACCAAAAGATGTGTTCGTTGACATTTCCATTGCCAATTCCGTTAACATCAATTACAATTCCGTTGACATCAATGACAATATTCCAACACAATAACCCTGGTACAACAATGATTCACCAAGGACAAGGTACAATAGTCTAGGGAAACTGATTGTAGAGCTGCAATGAGGGATGGCGTTGAGCTGGAAGGTCGTATGGTGGCCCCGAATGATGTCTAGAACCCGACGCAGCAACCTGAATTATGAATTAAACCTTACACAATAGATTGTAGAAGGGAAAACTCCAATGCAGCAACCAATAGGGTAGAAATCCTAATGCAACTGGGTTGTGGTTGAAAGAAACCCAATGCAGCAATCTGTAAATACTTCAAACCCACACAAAAGTATTGGAATGTGATAGCAATCTTTAGCCACACTAAAACTAGATTTTAATCCTGATTTGTAAGCAAAATTATGATTCTTGAATAGAATCACCTCAATAGGTCAGAGGGTTTTCATTCTCCCAGAGAGTTTTCATGCTCAGATGAAAAGATTTAAACACAGCTCAAACTCTGGAATAGAGTTTTGTTTTCAAAGATGAAAATGAATAATCTCTTTTGAGTCCAACTCCTTTTATAAATTTCCCTTTTCCAATTTACCCTAAAAGTATTTAAAAATACTTTTATTAAAACATTATTTTTTATCCACTTAATAATAATTACTTTTTGACCCTCTTAATAATAATAATACATGAGTGTCATTTTTATGTTATATAATAAATGTGACTTAGGACAATTTAAAATATTATTATTAATTTATTTCCCTAACTTTATCCCTTTGCCTACAGAAAATAAGGAATAAGTCATGGGTCTTTCGACCGGTTAATTCCAAAAAAGGGACATGACACAAATCCACCTTCTGAAGAAGAGGAACTAGGGCTAAATAGCTTACACTAAGGAAAGACAAGCTAGCACAAAGACTTGAAGAAATCAAGGAGAGAAATTGAACCAGCAAGATACTCCTAGTATTTGGAGTCCCCAACTTCAGTCTACCACGGTCTTCACTTTCAATCTTAACTTCACCTACAACCATCTCTCACAAAGAGCTACAAGCCAGGAAGAAAATTAATGCATCAAGAAGTCAACCCAATGTAAGCATCTTAATGCTATACTCTTTCTTTTCTACTTCAGTGGATATATTAAATTGGTTTATTTTATGTCTATCCATGCTTAGATTAGTATATGTTTGTGAGTACAATATTTTTTTTGCGTAATCTTTATTTACACCTCATTATTATTGTCTAATGACATTTATACAACCCTTAGATTAGATACCTCATAGTTATTGCCTAATGAAATTGTACATTTTTTATTACCCCTATCCTTCTTGCTCTAGTGTCTAATCACATATTGGATCTAGTTAGGTTCTATTGATGCAGTGGATTGCACCCTTGACAGGACACTGAGCTCTTGCCTTCCACGCATCACAATGGAAACTCCCCTCTTGCCTGTGGGTCTGGCAAAACTGGGGGGAGAGTCTCTAGATAAGGGCTAGCTCCCTTTGATGCATCTGAGTTATTCCAGTAAGTTGCTAATACATATATATATAATGGGGGGAGGGGGGGTGAAAAGGGAGAAAGATTACTAAAAAACAGAACCTAATCTAAGAGGGTGGTGCACCAAACAAGTTTGATCTACTCACACTCACACTCTGAACCATAAGAACACATATATACACTTTAACTGGTAAAAGGACCAGACTGCAGGAAGCTTGACAGAGAGGCTTTAATCGAAACACAGAAAAAGAACTTACTATAGGCACTGTAGGGAAAGCACACTATCTAGTAACCTCCTTCTACCTCTGCGCTCTAGATATAGCTCTTCTTATCACCTGCAGGAATGGCGCTTTGTCTATACCGGGTTTATTGGTATCAAGCCTGTGAAAGCATTAGGAAGCAATGATTGAACACAAGACTAACACTCAGACACACTCGGAGATATATCCAACCAGAATAGAGGTAAAAATGCGTATTCTATTGATTCCAGGTGAAAAATGGCAAGGCTTCGCCTTACAATATGAGAGATATCTTTCTCAAATGAGAAGTTACAATATATATAGAGAAGAGGAAAACAAAAGCACCCTTTTTGGAAAAGACTTTTGGCGCCCTTTGACAAGTGGCCCACATGTCCTGAGAGCGTTGGGAAGAGAAAGCCGCTGAAAGAGAATGTTGTGTCGGCTCCGATTTTGACTTCAGGTGTTTAAAAAACATAGGCCGCGCCATTTGTCTACAAATAAGACCGCTCCTTAAAGGCATTTACACGGTTTGTCTGCTCATCAATGCAAAATGGAGAAAAACGGGTTGCGTCGTTCACTGTTCACACCCCTTGATGACCACTTGGCAGGCACTGTGTCAACCGCTGGAGTAACTCCTTGAGTCGACACTTTCCTTTGCCACTTGGACTGTTTTGTCCGTTTCTGCACTTGGCTCTTTTGTCTCTTTCTGGCTTTGTCTTTTCTGTCTCTTTCGGCCCTCGAGGGCTATCTTCTGCTACTTCTTTGGCTCTTTGGGCTCTTTCATCAGCAGGTCGCTGAGTTCAATCTTAACTTTTGTCTTTTCCCAGCATCATCTTTTCCTGGTTTTGTCTCTTTCTCTCTTAGCTCTTTGGGCTCCCTTCTGGTTGGCGCTTAAGTGTTTAAAGATCAACGGCTATTTCATTGCCGTAAAATTGACGTCCGCGGCCCCGTCGCCATTTGAAAGCCAACGACTAGTTCATGGTGCCCAACTTTGACGTCCGCGGGCCCATCACCCCTTGGTCAATTCCTTCGGCTTTATTTCCTTCGGATTTTTTGCTTCCTTTCCTTCGGGCTTTTGTCTTTCGAACCTCCCGAAGGGAAGGTGTCCCTTCAGGCCTTGAGAAAAGTCCTTTTGGCAGCCGAGAGACCCCGCAAGGGCACCTGCCCTTCGGCGTCCTTCGGCGGCCTTGCTCTTTAAATCCTTCAGACAAAATGTCCGAAGGAATTCCTTCGGGCATTTTGTCCAAAAGAATTCTTTCCTATATTCTTTCCCACTTATTCCCTCGGGCCTTTTCTTTCGAGCGAATTCCTTCGAACAAAAGTCTGAAGGAATTCCTTCGGACTTTCCGAAAGAATTCGTCCTGCCTCTTTTCCGCGGAAAATCTTCCCGAAAGACATTGTTTTTGCCTTATGAATTTCTTCAGACAAAAACAATTCATAAGGCAAAAAACAATGTCTTTCGGGAAGATTTTCCACGGAAAAGAGGCAGGACGAATTCTTTCGGAAAGTCCGAAGGAATTCCTTCAGACTTTTGTCCGTTCCTTCGGGCATTTTGTCCGAAGAAATTCTCCATCTCTTGCCTTGAACAAATCCGAAGGAATTCCAACTTTTCTGCCTTGTTCACTTTTTCGAAGAAAAACTTACCTTTTTGGCCTTCTCTTTGATCCCTTTGCAAGTGTTCCCTGCCCTCTGCAAGGGCACTTGGGTCCGGAACTGCGCTCCGCAAGGGCACTGGAATGGTCCATTTTATTCTTGACTGCCCTCCACAAGGGCTGTTTGGCCTCTAAAATTGCCTTTCGAAAAATTTGCAAAGGTCCTTTTGTCGCCTAAGAGCCCTCCACAAGGGCACTTGTCCTTCGGGCTTTTGGAAAACTCCTTTGAACTTTCCGATTGAACCATTGTTTGAACCAACCCATTTGAACCAAACGTTGAACCAAGTGAACTGAACCAACTCATTGAACCGATTCATTGAACCAATTGAGCTAAACCAAGCCTTTGAACCAAGTCGTCTGAACCAAGCCGTTGAACCAAGCCAATGAACCAAGCCTTGAACTGACTGATTGAACCAAAAACATTGAACCAACTGAGTGAATGGTTCAATGGTTCATCGGTTCAATGGTCCGAAGAAGCTTTGTAAGAAACCTTGCATTCTTTGAACTAGTTCATCTTCTGCCGAAAGACTTGTGCAGCCAAAATTGAACTGGCTCAAAACAGCAAGGGAAGGAGACCGATTTTGGCCTGCTGGACCAAAAATGGTCAACAAATCGGCGATTCCCAGGGGAAGCATGCATGCTATGCTTAGAAACCAGTTGCCTTAAAGTCCATTGGACATGGAGTCGAGATGCAGCTTTGAAAGAGTTAGCAACCGCCTTGAGATATCCAATAATCAATCACGAAGGTTTTACCCCCAAAAGGAAACGAAAACACACACAAGACTAAGAAAACTACTACCATGTGAAAAAGCAATTAGGAAAAACACGAAAAAACAAGGAAAATATATACATGGTGGGAGAAGGGCTCAGTGAAAATGCTTAAAATGTATCCCATTTACTGGGATATACAGTTCTTCACCATCCAACCTGGAGAGTTGGAATGCATTGTGTTGCTTGCACTGAGTGATGACGTATGGACCACTCCATAGGGCATTGAACTTCGCGTGCTTTCCAGGCTTAGCTCGGTCCGCATCCCATTTCAAGACGATGTCTCCTTTAGAGAAACCTTTTGATGAAGATCTCTTATCGAAGTGTTTCTTCGTCTGTTGTTGGCGACTGGTCAGAGAAGCCATAGCGTGGTCCCTTGTCTCTTGGAGCTCCATCAACTCGCATAGCCTAACCTCCATGCTGTTGCCTTCTCCCAATTGCAGTTGGTGGTGAGGTCCAAGGCTGGCAACTCAAGTGAAATAGGAAGCCTAGCTTCTCTTCCATATACGAGCGTGTACGGCGAGTTACCAATTGCCCTCTTTGGAGTGACCCTATCTATCCACAGCGATGTTTTCAACTTGGCATGCCAAGTCCTCTGATTCTCCTCCATTGTCCTCTTGATAATCCTGATCAGATTCTTATTGGTGGACTCAGCCAGCCCGTTCCCCTGTGGGTAGTAGTTGGACGAAGTGCTAAGATAGATACCATATCTCAACGCCCATTCACTTGTTTTAGTTCCCAGAAAAGCTAAAGCGTTATCTGAGATGATGGTAGCTGGAACCCCAAACCTTGCCACCAGGGCTTCATAAAAATCCAGGACTGCACTTTCGTTGGATTCTTTCAAAGCGACAGCCTCTACCCATCTTGTGAAGTAATCTGTGGCGGTCAGGACCCACTTGTGTCCAGCACTGGAGGGAGGGTTAATCATCCCTATAAAGTCAAGGCCCAATTGCATGAATGGCTGCTCCACCTAAATAGGCTATAAAGGCATGGCAGCCAGCGGTTACTTCCATTCAAAGAGCGCACACTTCTGGCACTTTCGTACCCAGGCATGGGTGTCCCTGAATAGAGTGGGCCAGAAATAACCAGCTCTCATTATTCATGCAACTGTAGGCCTAGGAGCAAAGTGACCACCAGCTGGCCCATCATGGAAACAACGTATTTGATCTGGCCTGCAGAGCTTCTTTGGCAAAATAAATTTGATTCCTCTTTTCCTCGCCCACTCCAAACCATGGATGAGGGATTCGTACTCTGCAACATTGTTTGTGCAAGAAAACTGAAACCTGAAAGCCGAAAAGTATTTCTCCTTTGAAGGAGAAACTAGCACCACTCCACCACCAGCTCCCAATTTACTTCTTGAGCCATCAAAGAACAACTGCCATAACCTTGAGCCTTTTTGGCTTGCTTTCATCAGATTTGGTACAAAAGTACCCCCTTCGTGCATGCAATAAATCCCAAGGCCTATCTCTTCTATGAACTTGTAAGAATCATGCTCAAAGTTGTCACTTCCCCATTTGTCTAAGAGCAGGTCAGCAACTCCTTTAAGGGCAGAGAATGGAGATTGATCCATTTGAAACTCTTCCTGGTCAATAATGGCATAGCTGACATTTGCCGCCTTGAGCGAGTATGGTCCCAGATGATCTCTGTGGAGTGGCTCCGATTCAATCTTGACCTTAGTCCCATACTTGGTTCTAAAAACCAGATAGGACCAGTTTGCTGCTAGGTAGCCGCCTATCTTGGATGTGAAATCCCTGGACAAGCAAATAGCAAAGTAAGGAGGGACATCCGCCACAACCACATCGTGAGGAACTGAGAAGGTTGGGCAGGCGTGTAGCGTCAAGCTCAAACCTTTCACCACCCCAAGTGTCTTCGCTAGTGTTCCATCCAGCTGCAAGACTCCCTTAGTCATTTCCTCATATTTTAGCCCCAACTTATCAGCTATGCATTTGGCCATTACTGAGGTGCTTGCTCCACTGTCAATGATGCAATTGTGCACCAATAAATCTCCTATGACCAAGGATAAATAAGAAGGGGGAAAAGGAGATATATCCGAGTTAAGAAATCTCCAAGTCAAGCCGACAGGGTGCTATCCGAGTTTCATGATGGGTCAGCTGCTGGTCACTTTGCTCCTAGGCCTACAGCTGCAAGAATAATGAGAGCTGGTTATTTCTGGCCCACTCTATTCAGGGACACCCATGCCTGGGTACGAAAGTGCCAGAAGTGTGCGCTCTTTGATGGGAAGCAACAGTTGGTTGACATGCCTTTACAGCGTATTCAGGTGGAGCAACCATTCATGCAATGGGGCCTTGACTTTATAGGGATGATTAACCCTCCCTCCAGTGCTGGACACAAGTGGGTCCTGACCGCCACAGATTACTTCACAAGATGGGTAAACGTTGTCGCTTTGAAGGAAGCCAACGAAAGTGTAGTCCTGGATTTTTATGAAGACCTAGTGGCAAGGTTTGGGGTTCGAGCTACCATCATCTCAGATAACGCTTTAGCTTTTCTGGAAACTAAAACAAGTGAATGGGCGTTGAGATATGGTATCTATCTTAGCACTTCGTCCAACTACTACCCACAGGAAAACGAGCTGGCTGAGTCCACCAATAAGAATCTGATCAGGATTATCAAGAGGACAATAGAGGAGAATAAGACTTAGCATGCCAAGTTGAAAATAGCCCTGTGGGTAGATAGGGTCACTCCAAAGAGGGCAATTGGTAACTCACCGTACACGCTCGTATATGGAAGAGAAGCTAGGCTTCCTATTTCACTTGAGTTGCCAGCCTTGGACCTCACTCACCAACTGCAATTGGAAGAAGGCAACAGCATGGAGGTTAGGCTATGCGAGCTGATGGAGCTCCAAGAGACAAGGGACCAGGCTATGGCTTCTATGACCAGCCGCCAATAGCAGATGAAGAAACACTTCGACAAGAGATCTTCATCAAAAAGTTTCTCTAAAGGAGACATCGTCTTGAAATGGGATGCGGACCGAGCTAACCCTGAAAAGCACGCGAAATTCGACGCCCTATGGAGTGGTCCATACGTCATCACTCAGTGCACACAGCACAATGCATTCCAACTCTCCAAGTTGGATGGTGAAGAACTATATATCCCAGTAAATGGGATACATCTTAAACATTTTCACTGAGCCCTTCTCCCACCATGTATATATTTTTTTTGTTTTTTCCTGTTTTCCCTAAGTGCTTTTGCACATGTTAGTAGTTTTCTTAGTCTTCTGTGTGTTTTCGTTTCCTATTGGGGGTAAAACCTTCATGATTGATTCTTGGATATCTCAAGGCGGTTGCTAACTCTTTCAAAGCTGCATCTCGACTCCGTGCCCAATGGACTTTAAGGCAACTAGTTTCTAAGCATAGCAGGCATGCTTCCCCTGGGAATCGCCAATTTGTTGACCATTTTTGGTCCAGCAGGCCAAAATCGGTCTCCTTCCATTGCTGTTCTGAGCCAGTTCAATTTTGGTTGCACAAGTCTTTCGGCAAAAGATGAACCAGCTCAAAGAATGCAAGGTTTCTTACAAAGCTTCTTCGAACCATTGAACCGATGAACCATTGAACCATTCACTCAGTTGGTTCAATTGGTTGGTTCACTCAATTGGTTCAATGTTTTTGGTTCAATCAGTCAGTTCAAAGCTTGGTTCATCGGCTTGGTTCAACAGCTTGGTTCAGACGACTTGGTTAAAAGACTTGGTTTAGTTCAATTGGTTCAACGAATTGGTTCAATGAATCGGTTCAATGAATCGGTTCAGTTCAATTGGTTCAACGTTTGGTTCAAACGAGTTGGTTCAAGCAATGGTTCAATCGGAAAGTTCAAAGGAGTTTTCCAAAAGTCCGAAGGACAAGTGCCTTTGTGGAGGGCACTTAGGCAACAAAAGGACCTTTGAAACTTTTCCGAAAGGCAATTTTAGAGGCCAAACAGCCCTTGTGAAGGGCAGTCAAGCATAAAATGGACCATTCCAGTGCCCTTGCAGAGGGCAGTTCCGGACCCAGGTGCCCTTGCGAAGGGCAGGGAACACTTGCAAAGGGATCAAAGAGAAGGCCGAAAAGGTAAGTTTTTCTTCGAAAAAGTGACCAAGGCAGAAAAGTTGGAATTCCTTCGGATTTGTTCAAGGCAAGAGATGGAGAATTTCTTCGGACAAAATGCCCGAAGGAATTCCTTTGGACATTTTGTCCGAAGAAATTCACAAGGCAAAAACAATGTCTTTCGGAAAAAAATTCGGCGGAAAAGAGACGGGACGAATTCTTTCAGACAAAAAGTCCGAAGGAATTCTTTCAGAGTTTTGTTCAAAGGAATTCGCCCGAAAAAAAAGGCCCGAGGGAATAAGCGGGAAAGAATAAAGGAAAGAATTCCTTCGGACAAAATGCCCGAAGGAATTCCTTCGGACATTTTGTCCGAAGGATTTAAAGCTACGTTACCGGATTCGCCCCTAGCAGGCCCTGGGAGCGCGGGGATACGGCGGTCCGGTACGAGAGCGCGGGGATCCGCGGGGGATACGGCCAGGGTACGGCGTGCCCCCTGCGGATACGGCCGGATACGTCCATGGACGTATCCGGCCGTATCCGCAGGGGACACGCCGAACCTTGGCCGTATCCCGGCGTATCGGCGGAATAAAATACTATTTTTTTTATTTTTTTAACTTTATAACAAAAACATAAAGTAAATACCCTAATCGTTTTTTGCTTTGACCCGTCTATTTCTGCGACTCCACGACCGTTTTCCGCGCTTCCCTGCGACTTGCAACCTCGGCGCCTCCCCGCGACCTGCGATCTGCAGCCTGCGCGCCTCCGCGCCCTCGTCCCTGCGTGCCTCCGCGCCCCCGCGCGACTGCCTGAAGGCTGAGGACCGAGGTATTTTTCAATGTTTTATTTGTTTTGTATTTACATTTCATTTTGAAGTTTTTTTTTTCTTTTGAAAATTAAGTTATAGTTTATGTTTATTTTTTAAATTTTTATTTATTTATTTTAACGTTTTAATTTTTATTATAATATTATTACATTAAATACTTAATTATATTAAGTATTAAATTTTAATTATAATTTTTTAAGTAATTAATTAGTTTAAAATTTTAATTGTTAAATATAAAGTATATACTATTAAATTTTAAATTATTCATTAGTTTAAATTTTTCAATATATAGTATTAAATTTTAAATTATTAAATATTAATTAGTTAAAAAAATTTAAATTTATATTTATAATTAAATTTTAATAGTGATTTATAATTATGATATTTGGCATTGAATTATGAGTATATATTTTGTGGTTATATAACTTATTTGAAGTTATTTTGTTTCCTCTATGCATATTATGTGGTTAATTTTGCTTATATGGCTATATTTTTATATTTTTAATTTTTTATATATATTTTTGTACGGCCGTATCCAGCCGTATCCAAACAACAATAAAAAAAATCGACGTATCCCCGTATCCGATACTCGTACCCGTATCCGTACCCGTATCCGTATCGGCAACTTAGATTTAAAGAGCAAGGCCATCGAAGGACCCCGAAGGGCAGGGACCCTTGTGGGGGACTCTCGGCTGCCGAAAGGACCTTTCTCAAGGCCCGAAGGGACACCTTCCCTTCGGGAGGTTCCAAAGACAAAAGCCCGAAGGAAAGGAAGCAAAAAATCCTAAGGAAATAAAGCCTAAGGAATTGACCAAGGGGTGACGAGCCCGCAGACGTCAAAGTTGGGCACCATGAACTAGCCGTTGGCTTTCAAATGGCGACGGGGCCGCGAACGTCAATTTTACGGCAATGAAATAGCCGTTGATCTTTCAACACTTGAGCGCCAACCAGAAGGAAGCCCGAAGAGCTAAGAGAGAAAGAGACAACCAGGAAAAGACGACGCTGGGAATAGACAAAAGTTAAGAATGAACTCAGCGACCTATTAATGAAAGAGCCCAAAGAGCCAAAGAAGTAGCAGAAGATAGCCCTCGAGGACCGAAGGAGACAGAAAAGACAAAGCCAGAAAGAGACAAAAGAGTCAAGTGTAGAAACAGACAAAACAGTCCAAGTGGCAAAGGAAAGTGTCGACTCAAGGAGTTACTCCAGCGGTTGACACAGTGCCTGCCAAGTGGTCATCAAGGGGCGCGAATAGTGAACGACACAACCCGTTTTTCTCCATTTTGCATTGATGAGTAGACAAACCGCATAAGGAGCGGTCTTATTTGTAGACAAACGGCGCGGCCTATGTTTTTTAAACCCCTGAAGTCAAAATCGGAACGGACACAACATTCTCTTTCAGCGGCTTCCTCTTCCCAACGCTCTCAGCACACGTGGGCCACTTGTCAAAGGGCGCCAAAAGTCTTTTCCAAAAAAGGCGCTTTTGTTTTCCTCCTCTATATATATTGTAACTTCTCAGTTGAGGAAGATTTCTCTCATATTGTAAGGCGAAGCCCTGCCATTTTTCACCTGGAATCAATAGAATACGCATTTTTACCTCTATTATGGTTGGATATATCTCCGAATGTGTCTGAGTGTTAGTTTTGTGTTCAGTCATTGCTTCCTAATGCTTTCATAGGCTTGATACCAATACCCCTGGTATAGACAAAGCGCCATTCCTGCAGGTGATAAGAAGAGCTGTATCTGGAGCGCATAGGTAGAAGGAGGTTACTAGACAGTGTGTTTTCCCTACAACGCCTATGGTAAGTTCTTTTTCTGTGTGTTTCCATTAAAGCCTCTCTGTCAAGCTTCTTGCAGTCTGGTCCTTTTACCAGTTAAAGTGTATGTATGTGTTCTTATGGTTTAGAGTGAGTGTGAGTAGATCAAACTTGTTGGGTGCATCACCCTCTTAGATTAGGTTATGTTTTTTAGTAATCCTTCTCCCTTTTCACCCCCCCCATTATATATATATATATATATATGTATTAGCAACTTACTAGAATAACTCAGATGCATCAAAGGGAGCTAGCCCTTATCTAGAGACTCTCCCCCCAGTTTTGCCAGACCCACAGGCAAGAGGGGAGTTTCCATTGTGATGCATGGAAGGCAGGAGCTCAGTCTCCTATCAAGGGTGCAATCCACTGCATCAATAGGTTCTATGCTTGCTATTGTATTTGTAGATTTGCCTCTTAGATCCCTTACAACCTCCTTGCTCATGGCCATTGTTTATAGCCACGGATCACTTTGTGAACCAGCATTTTGTTTGTGTGTTTGATCTAATATGGTCTTCTACTATCATGTCCCTCTTTTGATTATGACACTATTGAAAACCCTTAGCCTTTATTGGTTCCCAAGGGCTAAAAAAAATGAGGAAAAGAAGGGAAACATTTGGGTTCTTAAGAACACTTGTGAAAAAACACTTTATTGGTATAAAATTCACTTAAGTTGGGACCCTTTAAGGGTCATAGGCGACCAATCCACTTAAGTGGATTATAAAAGATGTTATTTTTATATTTTGAAAATGGTACTTTATGATTTTCACATAAAGGGACATTTGAGGGTCATGGGCACTCAAATGATTAAGTGAAAGCTTATAAGAAAAGGTCCTTATAATATTTGAATTGTTTTCCCTCTCTTTTGGATGCACCCCTTTGAGGAAAGGCTATAAAGGTAAAGGCGGGATCTTGTGGAGAGGTTGATGTTATTTTTTGATAAATGAATTTGTAAGCTTAAGCACAAAAATGCTTAACTCAGCCATTGAGGACGAAACCCTCAAATGGAAGTTGAAGCAAGGACATAAACCCTTACATTCAACTAGGGGATCCTCATTCAGGGGTTAAATTGAGCTTCATTAGATCTGCCTTGACAACATTTTTATCTGTTTAGAGAAGACTATTTATCATTTTTCGCTAGTGGCAGCAAGGAATAACATCACATTCCTTAGGGTGGTGACTTCACTCTCGAGTGGCTACTAGGGTTTGAATTTTACATCAAGGGCAGCAAGTTGTTTGGATACCTACAAATGGTCATTGTTGAGGCTGCATGGGGAACCCTAGGGCTGCAACCAGCTTTTGGAAGCTAGGCTACCTCCTTTGGGGATCTATTTTGGCATTTGGTGGGGCTATTTGTACCCAAATTTCTAGTTGGAGCTTTGCAAATTTATTTTGCAATTTTATGATAATTTTTATGATGTTTTCAAATTATCTATTGGGCTCAAAAATCCAAATTTGATGATATTTGCATGGCTGTATTTTATCTGAATCTTGGCAAGTGTTTGAATAATAAAATATTGATTTTGGTACCCTAAATTGGCACTTGCATAATTCTGAATTTTTCCTTGCTTAAGGGTTGGTAGAAAATCAGATATTGCAATATTTGTTGTTAGGGTTTGTTGGGAAACCCCTTTGATCTAATTTCATCCCTAAAAGGGATATTTCAATGGTATCAAAGCCAAAATCTTGACCAGCTGTAAGGTTTAGAATTGTATACAATGGATCCTATCCAGGATTTGTTGATGCATGTGCAGAAAAAAAATAGGGATATAATGAAGAGATGAGACATTAAGTATCAGCTTGTGCAACAATTTACTATCAACAATGCAGCCTTAGCATCATTCAAGAAAAGACATAAGAATGATCCTATGCAAAAAACACGGTTGGAGGAACAAAATAAAGAAAATGTGGGCAAACTTAAGGCCTTTGATGAATATGAGAAAAAAGCTGATATGAAGGTAGCCTATAACACCTTGGATGAATTGTTTTGGTGTACACAAAAAATAAAAGTAGAAGAGCAAATAAGGAAGAGCCTTTGGCAAATTGCCCTAGGGATCCTTCACCAAAAGAGGGCACAAATTCAGAATTGAAAAAGGTTTGAAAAAGGTTAGTGACCAGCCAACTATTAGAAATTTTGAATTGCAAAAATTAGAATATTTAGGACAGCAAGATGAAGGTTTCCAACAAATTCATGAGTAGCAAAGAGGGCTGCAAGTGGAAGATATAAATGAAAAAAAGTCAAGCATTGTGGGGCAGCAAAGTGTGGAATTTTCTGAGTTTCATAAATCAGAAAATTTGAGACAGACAAAGAGGATGTTTCAGCTTGATAAAAGGGAACAAGGTACTGAAAATTTTGAGGTACAAAATTCTGAAATTTTAGAACAGCAAGAAGTCTAAGAATTTATGGGGCAGCAAAAGGACACTTTCCAGTTGAATAAGGGGCAGCTAAATGAAAAAAATTGAGTTATAGAATTCTGAAATTTTGAAACAGCCTGAAGAAGTTGTCCAACAAGTTTAAAAGTTGCAAGGGATAGGCACTAAAAAGGAAGAATCCATTTAGCATGTCGAGGTAGAAAAGTGGAAGGTCAAAGCCAAGATTCCAGTTACTATTGTTCATTTTCAGCTTGCAGCAATTTTCACATCAGCCACTAAGGGTAAGTATTTTGACAATCTTCACATCAAGGGTTTGTTGCATCAACACCTACTTTGTCGTTACAATACTTTGAACATCATAAAGATCACGTTAACAATGAAGTCAAGATGAAAGGCACTAAATGGAAAGAATTTCCTCAAAAGAATCTAAGGATGGGGAGTTGCAAATTCTAAATATGGATGCGGGATCCAGGTGAGACTTACAAGCTTAGTATTGTTGTCAAACAAATTCCAAGTTCTTTGGCACCCATGCAAAGAGGTTGGCAAGGCCTTTAGATCATGAAAAAGAACAATAAGGTGAAGAGCATGATGAAGAGCATGCAAACCACTCCAAATCGTGTTGAGCACAGGGTAACACTGAGAGGGGAGTGAATCAGTATTATATATTCTTTTATTTTCTAACATTTCTAACACTTAATCACTGATTCCAATTAAGATATTCAAAGCAATCAAATCACAACACAAGATAACACAATGCAAAGTGACACTAGATATACATGGAAACCCTTTCGGGTGAAAACCATGAAGAAATCTTTCTCAATATAAATATTCATAGGCACCAACCTACTGGAGCACCAACCCCTTTCACCGAGCACAAACTCAGCAAGAGCCACCAATCTCTTCAAAACGAAGGCACCAACCTTCTCACAAAAAGCACTCTTCTATCTATAATTTGTTGCTAACACAACGGATGATAGAACACTGTTTTATCTCCTTTCGATTCGATCTACATTTGAGTGTTTTCGTTGCTATGTCTTGCCTTATACTTGTTGGTTTTTCCTTTCAATATTCTCATAAAATTTTGCTTTCAAACATTTCTGGTCTTCTTTTATTTCTTCCACTTATAAACTTACAAATTTGTCATTCGCTATGCACTTATTTATAACCCACAAAAAGCCACAAATTAAGGTCGTGACTCTTCAAACAAAAAGGTCCATTCGAACGGTCACAACTCCTCCAAATCAGGTCAGCCAAGGTTGGGGAGCATTTTAACCTTAAAAATTGCCTTGAAACCTTCACCATAATTATCTCTTTACGCCCGTTAGACATAGTCAATTTATCTTCGATTCCACACAATGATATGACCATTATTTGCACGATTAATTGCATCAATCAAATTAAATATTCTTTATTTAATTTAATTCTTGTATCGAAATACTTTGCCATCAATTAGATTCACGATTACCCTTTGACATCAATGACAATATTTCCAACAAATCATGGTAAGCATCATAATTTACTTGCTAGATATCAAATATTACATAAGTTGGTTTTGACCAAGGGAAACATGCAAGGCAAGAGTGTACAACCATTGGCCAAAATTGAGGTATGTACAATTGTTTTTTATTCATTTCCAGCTCTTGTAAATCAAACTCCATGTGGGAAAGCATACTTTAACAGCTATGTTATGATGGAGAACACCTTGATTAGTGTTGTGTATGTAGAGGTTGGCTATGTGGGGTCACAAAGTACAATTTGTGCAATACACATATCGCTGTTTGGAAGGGGAAACCAAGCAATTAATGACTGTTACAGCCAATATACAGCCCACTTCCACTCTATTTTATGTTGTTGGACAAGGGATAGAGTTTGGATAATCAAGAAGATGGTGGTAAGCAATCGATATCATGATCTTAGGATCAATCGGAGGGTTGTTACTAACTTGTTGATTGTTGTTTCTCACATTTCCAGCTTGTCCCCTCCAATGTTTACAGCCACGAAAGAGGTAATCTTGCATGACTTGAGTGATAAGGCACCCCCGGAGGTGAACTAAAAAGTGATGGAAGGGATTTTCCATGTGAGACCTTTTGGTAAAGGCAACAAGGGCAGCAAGGAAGGCTGCATTTTTTTGAGTTAGAACAGCAACCTCTACTTGTAGAGTTTCATCAAACAATTGGTTCGGTAAGGGGGGTCAAAGGTTGGAAAGTATTGTTCTTCAAAAAAGGTCAACAAAGTGACCAAAACTGAGTGTGGGCAGCCACTAAGGTATGTAAAAGATCATTTGATTTCTTGTTTTAAGAACTTTATGATTTCTGAAAGTAAAGGTTCGAAACAAGTTTATGATAAGAATGAATTTCAGTTTGTGGAAAAAAGATCTGAAATTTGCATAGAGAAGAGGTTTAGGTTATGCTCAGAAAATTTCGAGTTTTTTATGCAAAATCAGAATGCATCATGCTCAAGAAATTCTAGAAAAACTGATTCATTTCATCCTCTAGCAAAATCAGTAAAGGTAAGGGAAGATGGACCTTTGGTTTGCAAAAGAAAGTGGAACTTGGAAACTCAGGATCAGCCCTTCCAAAGCAAAGGACTTTGGCTCTTTACAAATATAGTAATTGCTCTACATTGTGTGAATTCTGTGTTGGGACAGCAAGGGTTGAGTTTGCATGTACAAGTCAATTTGAAAAGGCATACTAGGAGGAAGAACATGCAATTTCCAGAATTGAATAGTGGTTTGGAAACACTACTACTTTCCCTCTCAAGGGGATAGAAGGAAGAAAAAGAAGGCAAAAGACGTGTGTTGGAATCATGGCAAGGCTGGTCACTCTATTTGGAAGGTATAGTTTTCAAGTTATGTGAAATTATTTGTTGCATAGAGAGGGTAAACTGTATCTTTGGACCATGAAGGGGAAGTCCATTGAAGGTCATGAGGGGTATATGGAAACTCTAACAAAGAAAACCCTTTCTAAGGTACACATGTAGAGGAGAAGGAGCATGAGGGACAGCCATGGTACTCTCTTCCACGACATTGTCCATAACAGTTCCAGCTCACTTATTTTAAGTTTAGGAGAAGGGAGGGAGGAGAGGGCAGTTGCATAGGGAACCCTAATTTCAAGGTGACACTCTATAGAGGTGAGTTTTGGTTGACCAAGTTCCTCTTGGGGAGTCGCAAGAAATCTATTTTTTGTATACACAGCCAATCGATCACAAGGGAAGTAACTGATTTCACCATCTCTTTTGTATATGTGAGGGCTTGTTGGTTGTCAAAAGGCAAGGTGTGGGATTCAAGCAATGTGAGGGAGTTTCCAGCTCTTCTAGATAGTAAAATTCTTAGTCTAGAGGCAGTTTTGGAGTGTGTGAACAACTTGGACAGCCCTCATATGTCCTCTAAGGCATCCACACACATGTTTCCAGCCCCTCCTCATGTGGAGAACTTGATCAAGTATGCAAGCATGGGAAGATTAGGGAGCCACCCCCGCATGGAACATGAAAGAGGAAGGTCCTCCATTTTGACTAACATGTTTTTGTTATGTGTAGGTATTGACAAGTGAACATTCAAGGCTCAGTTTTCCAGCCAACATCTTTCTGGAATAAACTTTTCCAACCGCTATAATGCTGCCATTTCTTAAGATTTCCCTTTTCTCATCATCTTTTTGATATGTCCAAGGTACAAGGCCTCAATGGAAAGGGAAAGGAAAAATAAGAGTTGTTGTTTTACCATTTCCAAATTGCATAAACAGCCTAGAGCTTTCAAAGACAGCATTAAAGGGCTTCATCAAGATGTTTTCCTTCCATGGGAAGAAGCTAGAGTAGAGTTTTGCACAAATCCAATGATTGGCACAGCTCCATGGTTGTTGCTATTGCTTGAGGACAAGCAATTTTGGGCGGAAAGGATTGTCAGGTCCCCCTTTTGATCATGACATTATTGAAGACCCTTGGCCTTTATTGGTTTCCAAGGGCCAAGGAAAAGGAGGAAAAAAAAGGAAACATTTCGGTTCTTAAGAACACTTGTGAAAAAGCACTTTATTGTTATAAAATTCACTTAAGTTGGGACCCTTTGACGGTCATGGGCACCCAATCCACTTAAGTGGATTATAAGAGATGTTCTTTTTATATTTTGAAAATGGTACTTTATGATTTTTACTTAAGGGGACATTTGAGGGTCATTGGCACTCAAGTGATTAAGTGAAAGCTTATAATAAAAGGTCCTTTTAATATTTGAATTGTTTTCCCTCCCTTGTGGTTGCACCCCTTTGGGGAAAGGCTATAAAGGTAAGGGGGGGATCTTGTGGAGAGGTTGATGCTATTTTTTTATAAATGAATTTGTAAGCTTAAACACGAAAATGCTTAACTTAGCCATTGAGGACAAAACCCTTCAATGGAAGTTGGAATAAGGACGGAAACCCTTATATTCAACCACGGCATCCTCATTCGGGCGCTGCATTGAGCTTCATTAGATTTGATTTGGCAGCAATTTTATCTATTTAGGGAAGAATATTCATCATTTCTGGCTAGTGGCAACAAGGAATAACTTCACAGAGGGTGTCGACTTCACTCTAGGGCAGCGACTAGGGTTTGAAGGTTACATCAAGGGCAGCGAGTTATTTGGATGCTTGCAAATGGTCATTGTTGAGGATGCAAACTGGTTGCTAGGGCTGCATGGGGTACCCTAGGGCTGCAACCAGCTTTTGGAAGTTGGGCGACGACCTTTCGGGGTCTATTTTGGCATTTTGTGGGGCTGTTTGTATCCAAATTTCCAGTTGGAGCATTGCAAATTTATTTTATGATGTTTTCTAGATATCTATTGGGCTCAAAATTTCAGATTTGATGATATTTGCATGGCTGTATTTTATCTGAATTTTGGCAAGTGTTTGACTGATAAAATATTGATTTTGGTGCCCTGAATTGGCACTCGCAAAATTCTGAAATTTTTCTTGCTTAGGGTTTGGTAGAAAATCAGAAATTGCAGTATTTGTTGTTAGGTTTTGTTGGGAAACCCCTTTGATCTAAATTCATCCCTAAAAGGGATATTTCATCTACCTTATCCTATTTTGGAGAATCCTTATATTGTCGACCATTTTAGGCTTACATACCTTATGGTGAACCTGACGTGACCCTTACCCCACCACCAGTTGGATCATTTTCACATTTTTTGTTTTCACTTCAAAGCTTGTCTCTATTTTTTTCATTCAATCTCAATCACGTCACATGTTAGGTTTTTATCTAATAAGTTTCAACCCATTTAGTTTTTATTTTGGATTGCTCCTATATCCCTTCCATGCACACCAAAGCAAACCCTAGTGGTGCAAATTTTCTCAATCTCGACCTACTCCAACCACTCAATGTAAAATGCTTTCAATTTCTCAATAAAATGATGAAGAAGATCCCTATAGGATTTACCAATCAAAGATATAGATAACGGATGTACTTACACCCCTACTAAGGAAAGAAATCTCAAGGAACTTCCTCCATCACCTAAAACCACTCTTACCTCAATGGTCAAGGCATCAGGCAATGCTCCCTCCTTTAACACTCTTAGCCAAAATACTTCATTAAATAGTACAGAAGTGCTCATCAAAATATTCGACCAAATGGACCTTATGCAAGCCATGAATAACAATCACACGGCCCATATGCACAATCAGCTTTTGCAAATGGCGATTCAGCCACAACAAGTTATTTGGGTTATTTGGGGACCATCTAATAAGTGCCCCTTTCCTCCTCTGCTCATGGATGTTAATAGGAATCCTATCCCTCAACCCTCTATTCCCAACAAAATGCTTTAAAAAGTTTAAACATTACAAAGCAAGCCTTTGGCTCCTTATATAGAGGACCATCTCTCGTCCTCAACTGAAATTCGTAGAATATATAGACCATGTTTGCCTCACGGTTAAAGGCATTAATTTGAATAATAACAATCATCTTGTCTTCATTAATGTCACGATCAATGATGCTCAAGTGAGGAAAGTGCTTGTCAATGAAAGTTTCGGCAATAATGTTATGTCCTCATGGTTAATCAAGACTTTAGGCTACTCTCAAAATGATCTCAAGAAAACAAGACTTAAATGTTGAGGACTTGACAGAAACAATAAAGAGACCTTTGGTTGCATTTGGCTTCCTCTCACTCTAGGACCCAAAACATTACGCACCAAGGTCACAGTCCTTGACCTCCCACTTTCTTACAATCTACTCTTAAGTCACCCTTGGACTCACCGCATGAGAGCAGTCACCTCTTCTGCTAGCCAATGCCTAAATTTTATCCACAATAGTGTTTGATACAAACATGAAGCCGGTCCTATCCCATTGGATCTCAAACTAATAAATCCTCACAATGAATTCAAAATTTCTACAACTAATACTATCAATAGCATTCTATTACCCAAGTACATTAACATGCCTCCAGATTTGCATGTCAACAATGTTGACTTTGATGATGATCAGCCAACAGGTAAGGATCAAACAGCTCCAAGAATAAAGGGATATATTCGCTAACATATTCAAGGATGCAGTGCTGAATTTGGCCAAGACAGAGCAGACCAGATTGGCAGAAAGTGCAAAAGTTTTGAGAGACATCCTGACTGACATGTCAAAGTTTTTCAACTTAACAAAAAATTACCAGAAAGACGCAGACTATGTCATAAATTTATTCTTTACATTTATCAAGAAGACTGCCAACTTGAAAAAAAAAGCTTATTGAAGTTGGAGATGGATTTCCCACCATTATTTGAAGTGTTATTTTCAATCAGGGGATATGAATGGAATTTTTAGGCGTGCGAAAACTGTGAGAATCGGTTAAGAAGCTACAAAAAGAGCTACATTCCCCCATCACCAAAGCCAGAAAGTATGTCGTGATGGGTTACCCCCACCATGGGATGAAGCTCATACTTGTTTGAAAAAGGGAAGCATTCGCATGCTATTGAGAATTTTTCTGAAATTAATACAGAAAGTTGCCAGAGGGAGTTGGTCCCACCACTGATTCCATCAAAGAGCTAGTAGTCTCCTAGACCACATTAAACACCCTCATTGAGGGTTCATCACAAATGAGACTGACAAAAAGGAGCGGTTATGTGATGAAATGGCAGAAGCATAGGTACGATGAGGGGAATCATTAATCCTCTTACCGATTAGTGGAATGCATTAATTGTTGTGTTTATGCTTGAGTCCACTCCACTGGATATCAATGGCAACAAAGGAGCATTTTTTAGAAGCAAATAACAGTTCTTGCATGACTCTTGCTCCAATATTCAATGCAAAACGATGTGGGGGTTCAAAGCCCCAGATGAGAATTGCTAATTAGTACCAAATCAGATCTATAGATACCCCCTTCAGCCAATCTTTGGCTGGTCACGAAGCGAGTGGGATGCGAATCCCAATATCCACTTCACCAACGCCTTTGATTGTTTGTATCAAGGAAGAGCACCTAGATCTCAATCATATCCAGCATATTTTCTAGTGTGGACGTTGGGCAAACAATACCATTGCAGCATAACTGTCTCTGTAATTGGGCAAAAAGTTGAAGGAATTGAGATCCCTCCATGATATCCGTTTGAATTTTAGATCTTTCAATTAGTATAGGACTTCAAAGGCATTTTAAAATGATTGTTTCTTGTACTCTTTTATTAGATCCATCATTAGAATAGTCCTTCCACAAATGTTTCCAGAAGCATACCTCATAGTCTGCTGTCCTTTTCAATATCAGATACTTGGGAGTTTCTAAATCTGGAGTCTTAAACATGCATAGCTGCAGGGAGAAAAAAAAGGTCAGAACTTGCAAAAAACTAAGAAGACGAAATATCCAAATGAAGAATGGGTATTTGAAAGGAACAAAAAAAATCACTTGAGCAATTACTGACCTGCTTTACAACATCCATAAAACCTTCAAAAGAAAAATAATCATTATTTTTAATTGAGTCCCAATAATCCTGCTCAAACAACAAAGAGATAAAAATAATGATATATAAGAAATGGAACGTTAAAAACAACCAAAACATTGAAAACAGAACCACTCCATGGAAATGGGGGCTTGAGGCATGTACATTACTTCAATAAGAGATCAAATCTTCAAAAACGCACAAATTTTTCATACTTAAACATTGTGAAATATGGTTCTCGATATCCAGAACCACACCTTCAAAATTTCACCTCATACTGATACCAATCTATTTACCTTTATTCAATGACACGTATGAAAGATCTCTTCAAGCAATTTTGGTATGGAAACACTGTTGTGGACAAGCTATAAGATGGAAGACAACATATCCCTATTCAAAAGTCACGCAGAGCATGAATAACAATTGTGATGATGACTATGATAAATGATATAGTTGAACCGTAAATGTGCTTCATCCCAGAAGATGAGGAACAAAGAAATCTATTGTCTTCGACATTTCAACATCTAGTGCTTTTTAAATGTAAAACTTATCAAGCATGTTAGTAATTTATGAAACAAAGTTTGTCAAAATTACATCCTTTTGAAAAAAACTACATAATTAGAATGTCCTCGTGTCCTCAAATTTCTCCAAAACTATGAATAATTTCTAATATTTTAATCCATTGGTTTTCATCTGGATAAATATCATTGTAATGCAACACCTTATATAGTTTCAGAATTCTACATTGCATGAGAAGGCATATCAATTAGCCAAATGTCATCTAAATAGGATTCCTCTTCCAACATATGCCGTTAGTATTGTGGCTCAAGAACCTTAAAAAACCATACATCATTGCAATGTACATTGTAAAATCATTCAAACGATATATTAGAAGAGTATGTTTAATGTGAAACACTATATTGATCCTTACACCACTCTAGAGAAGCCACTCAATGACATTCAAAGATTGGAAACTGCATTCCACGAGTGTCCCAGCTATATTTGGTATGCCTACAGCTGAGTAAGCTATGAGAACAAGATACCTAATTAAGCTTCTGCAGTATTGTATTGTTGAAATGAGCGTGTAGGTTGACACATATGGGGGATCTAATACATAAAGTTCCGCAACCAAATAATGGAATTATGAAACAGATTGAAGGAGGATTCTTCACGAAAAAATTACCAAATAAAAACCTCAATTTGAAATGCATTTGCACACAATAGTTGATCTCTTCAAAAAATGCACTCTCTTTCATTTTATATCGACAACTTGCCTTATACGAGGAAAACTTTAATTCTCTCTATGAATAGCATCCAACTTTATTATAATAGTAATATCGCTTAAAAAGAAAATACTCTTTGTGGCCTTATTTTCTCTATTCAACCAAATATAGGCTTGCTGTGTGGAAAAGGAGATCTATGATGCTATTTGAGACCAAGATGTCCTCTACGGAAAGAAGTTTTTCCAAAAGGAGTCATTCTAGCTTACCTTTGGTTATAAGAATCATTTTATATGAGAATTTTATCATTGAATTGACTGTTATTCGCTTGCATAAATTATTTTATCATTAATTATCACCATGGGTCCCTATACTTTGGCACTAAATTGTTGGTTTGTATTTTGTTGATAATGCCCTGTTTTCTATCTTCTATTGACTGTAGAAAAAGCGTTGGTTACCTGGTCACTGTTTATGAGTTCTTCCCGATGTGGAATAGTTTAAATGTGAGTTCTCTTCAGTTAAATCTGTTGGCACATTTATCTCTCTTGGTATATGATTGCGTGTGGCCCATATCTTAGTATGGAACATTAGTGCCTCATCCATGATATTGTAAATTGGGTGTGAAGGATATTCTATAATTGTCTTAAGCCATAAACTACTAATCCCAATTCCCAATAAATGTGGCAATGGATGTCAATGCAGTGCCTATCATGAAAGGTTTGTCATAGGTTAGGTGATAACCATAGTTGAGTCATTGTAATGTAGATACTCTATATCAAGGGCCAATTTCATTCAAGAACAGTCATTAGAATGATAAAAATGTTTGCAATTGAGCAAGGAGACAGTTAACAGTTTGAATATCATGATCCAGAAAGCAGTTTGAGGACTGAAGAATTGTCATTCCTGTTTAAAGCAGCATGGAATTGTCATTGATGTCAAAGGTTGATGTCATTGATGTCATTAAAATTGAATATGATCATGCATTAATGCCAAAGGTTGAGTTAAGCAGACTTGTGGAGTAAATCGGGTTTGTGAAGTGCTCTTACTTATAAAGTAAAGCAGTCTCGAAACTCCAAACTGGTCTAATAAAGTTGGTCAGGTTTATGGAACGACTTTACTTCTTTCATGTTTATAAGTAAAGCAAAGTCGAAAACCCGAATTGGTCTAGAGGAGTTGTTCAGGGTTCTAAAGTGACTTTACTTGGTCGGGATTCTGGAACGACTTTACTTCTTTATGTTTTATAATTCAAGCAATGTGAAGAAGCCGAGTTGGTCTAAGAGGAGTTTATCGGGTTTCCAGGATAGCTTTACTTCTTCCAATTTCATAAGTTAAGTAGTGGGAAAAACCCGAATTGGTCTTGAGAATTCTTTCGGGAGCATCTTACTTCTCTTATGATTATAAGCTAAACAATGTAGGAAACCCAAAACGGTCCAGCGAAGAGGTGATCGGGGATTTGCAAGCACGTTACTTCTTTATGTTGATAAGCTAAGTAATGGTAAAAATCCAAAATTTTCTAGACGAAGTAACCGGGATTTTGAAGAGGGACTGCTTCTCTCAAGTTGATAAGTCAAGTAATGTCAAAAACCCGAAAGGGTCTAGAAGAGGCAATCGAGATTTCTGAGTGGCTTGACTTCTCTTACGTACATAAGTCAAGCATGGAAAACCCAAAATAGTCTTGAAGAATTCCTTCGGAGGAATTCTTTCGGAAAAAGTGGCAAAGACAATTCTTTCAGAAAAATTGTCGAGTCCTTTTCGAAAAATTGTCCCTTAACAAAAATCTGAAGGATACATTCAAAAAGTCCGAAGGGTATATTTTGAACGTTCTGAAGGGCAAGTGGACCGTTTCAAAAAGTCTGAAGGGTATATTTTGAATGTTCTGAAGGGCAAGTGGACCTTTTCAAAAAGTCCGAAGGGTATCTTTTGAACATTGCAAAGGGTATGAGGACCGTTGGAAGATTTCTGAAGCGCAGTTCTGAATAGAAGCCAATGGCAAATTCTTTCAGAGAAATTGAAGGACACTTCAACATTAAATGGACCATTACAAAAGTTCTGAAGGATAGTTTGCAAAATGGCCGAAGAAGCCCTTGACAGAAAGTCTGCGAAAATTGTCCCGAAGACAAAGGCCCACAACAATTTGTATAAAGAAACCTTTCAAAGGATTAAAGCAAGGAAGACAAGCAAGTCTACAAGGATCAATGTTGCAAGGAGCGTAACAAGAATGCCGAAGAAAATTAGATCATGCCAACATGCCGAAGTTTAACGACACAATAGAAAGGGTAAAGATCGAGCATATCGAGCACAATCGAAAGGAGCCGAAGCGAACCCATCATATAGAAAGCAGCAAGATGCGAAAAGGGAAGAAAAGAAGCTCGATGGTTAATGACAAAGCAAGAATTAAAATACATGTAACTTTAAAGATCAATGACTCACGCTTGATCGGTGCATTAGATCCAATGGTGCGAAGCAAACCCAAATTACCCTCCGAGTGCACGCGCATTTGACAAGTGTCAAGAGGGCATAAGAAAAGATACAACAAAGAAAAGAACGTGAACTTGGCGCGACGAAAGAATTAAAAAGCCCGCATTTAATGTGTTCTAATTGTCTGTAAAGGAACAGGTAGAACTGGTGATGAACTCAATATATCTTCACGGAGCTTGAGATTAATCAATTAATTGATCGAAGAAGCGGTGCAGTTAAAAACAGTAGAAGTGCAGATGCCAAAGATAGTAAAGACATGTGAGCATTGCCGTTTGAAGCATGAATCGAGACACGAAGTCAAAGTCACATTGAATGCAGATCAAAAGCTTGAACTGATTAAGAGCAGTTGAAGTGTGAACACCTTACAGATGGAAAACCCTAAAATGCATTTGTCTATATATGCTTCGAATAGAACATTTGAAAGTGTTTTTTTGCTGCTGCGACGATAATAATTAGTGTTAACTCAAAAATTGTCGAGTGAGGACATATGCAGACAACGTAAAAAGGCAAAGCAAATAAGGTGTGTCAAAATAAAAGATATCTAGACACAAAGAGAAAGAGGCAGAAAAGACGAGAAGGCACATAGTGTGAACGTGCAGTTACAGACAAGACTTGTAACAGAGAAACTGAATAGTATTCATTTTGAATTTTCTTTTGTATTCTGAAGTTGTAGCTTGATATCTCTGATAGGTTGGTGCCATCAAAAAAACTAAGTTGGTGCTCAGTTAGGAAGTTGGTGCTTCCTTAGAGTGGGTGCTCTTGAATGTAACCAATGAGGTTTCTCTGTGAGACATTTTTTCTGTGAGGCTAGATTAGAACAGTAGATTCTAGCAACTTTTCTCACCGTGATTTTTTCCTTTGGGTTTCCACATAAAAATCTGGAATTGAGTATTCTTGTGTGTGTGTATGATCTCTGCTTTTGTTCTTTGCTTTGCATATACATTTCGTATTTTGTTTGAAAATTTTAAGAACTAGGCTTTAGCTCATCTACTGATTCACCCCCCCCCCTCAGTAGATAGTTGTGTTCAACAAAAAACAAGTAAACCTACCGGGAAAATAATCATAAATAAGCTCCTAATTATGCTAATTAGGCCTTTATTATCCTTCAATAAATAAGCTCCAAATTATCATATCTAGGCATTTATTATCTCAATTAAGCCTTTATTAACCCTTTTTACTAAAGTTCAGTCAAGCTTATATGCATTAAAAAAATGTATCTTTTGATCAAGAGGCCATAACTTCCAACTGTCATGTTAGCATCAAGTTTCATCTGAACCAGCTTAAAGTAAGATTTTAATGATTCTTTTGAGTAGTCATACTTTACTAACAGACTAGGGATATATACGGCCTCTCAAACTGAAACCATAAATCAAGCAATTAAGCTCAAAGCAAAGGAAGAGTAGCATCTTTCTACATAAGTTAATACCTTTGGGCTAGGTAAATGTCTTATTAGACCATAAATACCTATTCTACACTGCATCAAAGGCATGTTTCTTGAGTACTATCATCTATCAATATTTTTGGAGATTTAATGCTCCTCTTCTAGGATCGTAAGCGTGGAATAACCTATTTTAAGCACGTAGGTGCCACCAAAACTTACTTGTATGCAATATCAGTTCAGCTTTAATAGACTTAATCTTTTCAAATTTAGAGCATCGATTTTTTGTCGTCTATATTCATTTTGAACACAAAAGCTTACACATACAAGGCTTCTAGGATATAGCTCTGCTGTAAGATTATGAATGGCGACAACTAACCACTCATTGAATTCCTACTTCTCATGTAACTGGGGCAAATGATAGTCTTGGGCAGAGTGTGGATGGTGCAAGCACGAAGAGTCGGAAAACAAATTAAGGTTTGCCAATATCTCCCATGCTGCAGGGTTCAACAATCCAAATGACCACACAGGCACTTCGTCAAACAATTAGACGACATACTACACAGATTCAGACACTTCATTTACGTAGCAGACTACAATTCCAATTCTGCCATAATCTGGCTTAGTCAATTACAAAGACATTGAGGAAACAAATACAGACATCTCTAACCTTATACAGGACTTCTGCCTCCACATTGGCAACAATACAAACAACTGCATATCAAGGAAATTAGAAGCAATGCAAACTGGTCCTGTTCTGTATAAACACCAGCAGCTGAGCCCGGAAGAGTATGCCATTCTGCCCTTATAACTTTTTCCCACGACTCACCATCTTCTAGGATGTTTCATTTGTCATAACGGCTTCAAGATGAATACAAAGAGACACCAAATCGAAATGCCCACCTACAGGTAGACCTATCTGGACTTTGACAGCAAAAATAGAAGTTCATGAACACTCTTTGGATAGTGTCTGACCCTGTCGGGCTTTAAAAAGCACTTAAACGTGGATAGACACAGTCGGGTTTCGTTGAAGTTTTTTTTTACATTGGTAAGAGGTAATCAGGATTTTCGAAAACAAAATACAACCTAGACCCTGTCGGGTCTTTCTTACCTCCAAAACCGTTTAGAAAATACACAGGCCCAGTCGGGCTCCACCACCCGCATAACACTGCCTTGAAACCTTGCCCTGTTCAAAGACTGTTCGGGCTTCCATTCACCAAATTACACTATTGTGGTCAGGCTTTCACTTAACAATAAGTTCTGTGAGGAACAACTGCCACATTCACAACCCAGACAGCAAACAAGAATCCACATGGTTAGCGAAACAGAGAGCCCGATATTTTGAGCAAGATCTAGCAGAAGAGGAGGATCTATAATGATAGAGATTGAGCCAATACATGATCCACTTCATCAAAATATATACTCAAAACCTTTGCCATCATCCATTAGATCTTTACCATTACCCAAATGCAACCCATATGTCTATGGCATTTTATCCCAAGTCGTTCCCAAGCTCTATTGAGCCAATAGTTAGTTGTTGTGTACGAGTCAATCATTGCACCCACAACAATTGGTAAGTTCTTGACATACTCCAAAGTGAAGTAGTGCCCATGCACCTCATGAATCCACCAAAGAATCTTAGGCAAAACATGTGGAGCATTGTCTTTGAGAACAGAGTCAATCCACTTCCCAGCAACTGCTGTACATAACCAACACGATGCTCCAAGACCAAATTGATGAAAAAATTCCGGCTAACATCACTAAACTCAGCCAACAAAAAATGAAGTATTTTGACCCTCCAGAACTCTAAGGTAATTTATCACTGAGCAAGGTGAATATTGCAAACGTAGGTTGATGTCACCATCATGAGCATGCCGAGTATAAGAGCAACCCATCACAAAAACCAAGAAACTTCCTCCAGACACACAAACACACCAAAACAAAATGGAAAGCAAAGACACTTTGTTTTTGGAGATGCAAGATTACTCATGAACTGGGATGCTCCTGCATCAGTGGACCTCATCAAAATATAGTTTTCAATGTTCCCACATCCATCATCATGAAAATGCTTTTTATCAAAGCTGCTAATCTAGTGCATTTAACTAGTGAAAGACATCCATAATGAATGAATTTGCTGCCTTGGCCACCATGCTTACAATATACAAACAAATTTTGACACTAAAACATTTCACTGCCAAGAGGCTTTCTGGTGCATTTGACCTCCCATTCCTTGATTATTGCAGGAAAGGGGTGGGCTCAGCCAGGGTAAACTTGATGCCCTTAGCCTTAGATGTCATGAGCTGTTTTAGTGTGCCTTAGGTCCCTAGTTCATTTTCATTTATTCCTTATCCATCATATCCTAATAGCACAGTGAGTTAGTTAGATTTCCTATAACTTTTGAAGGCCTTTCTAGAAACTTTTCCATCCACAACTACAAGTTCAGTCGTGATCAGACTCGTCGGCTTTCAGGAGTTGAGACCTGAGATTTCTCATGGATATATATAGGGATCTTAGGTGTCAATTCCAAATATCGCAACATAATTAACGTTACAGCAGATAGTAAATTACAGCAGACATGTCACTAAGGTCTTTTCAAGGACATGAAACTTCACTTAGAGACTTAATCATTTGCAAGCACGTCTGATTTCAAGAATGGAAGAGTATGAATGACATAGCCAGTGTCTTAGGCTGCCTGCCTACCTGGTCTGTTAGGGATTTTTCTATCCTCAGTGGCTTTATCTCAAGACAGCTCACCCACAACATGGTTTTCTCTAGCCCAAGGGAGAGGTCTATGTGCCAAGAAGTCTCAAAGTAAGTACCCATGTACCACTTCTCGTACACTTTGTGCATTTCATTTACGTTACATGTTAATGCACATTGCTGGTCTGCATCAAGCCAACAAATAAGTCTCTAATCCTGATCTTTTAATTTCAATTGTATTGATTGTTTATCTTTAAAAGGTTAGTCTTTGTATGATTAGGTGGGATCTTTTATTCAAAAGCTTAGTGACTTATCTCTAGGAGGTACATTTTAGTGCATATATACACAGGTTTTACCAATAAATTGATGAAATTGTGCAGGCAAGGTCAGTACCATTGGAGGGGAGAAAAAATTCCCACCCCAAGGGCAGTAATGGGAAAAGACACCACTAAGTCCACTACTAGTTGTTGAAGTCCACTACAGTATGAAATTCATCACATGGCTGATGATGTATATCAAAATGACCGGTGAAGTATAAAGCTAAGAAAATGACCAATGACTCAGGTCAAAAATGGCCGATGAAGTACAAAAATATCATAGGGCTGATGATGTACTGTTGAAATGGCCAATGAAGTACAAAAATATCATAGGGCTGATGATGTACTGTTGTTTTTCTACATGATAGTTTAATTTTTGCATATTCTTTGTAATTTAGTTGATTTTCATCTTATGAGAGACTAATTGTGCTTTGTTGGTTGGCAATTGGTGTTAGGAATAAGAGACAGATTTTAATGTACTACAGTAATGAAATAAAGAAAAAAAGGACATGATATTACGTGGAAAACCTGCAACTTGCAGTAAAAACAACGGGACAATGGCAGCTCTCTTTTTATTGGATATAAATTAATTTTGTACAAACACAATAATAGGGTCGTACCCTTTAAATAGGAAAAACAAGGAAGATTCCAGAAACATGTTTTGGAAACCGTGCCAAATAGTACAATGGGTCCTATGTCATACGACCACGTTGTCTCATATGAACCATACCGTGTTGTATGAACGCCAAAAATTTTCAATGGCTCCGCCCCCGAACCCTCGAGGCAGGGGGGCTTGAACAACCCCCCCTACAAACCCCCTCATGTCGGATGGCTTGTCGTACCACAAATAATATTGCCAAGGGGAATACAAGACGTCACACCATTACAATTGTTGGAGGTCTAGATATTCACTTCACCACCTAACAATTTGCAAGCACAGAGATGAGTCTGAATACGGTAGGCTATAGATGCAGCCTTGCTTCCTGATTTGCTTGCTAGATTGTCAAATGTGGACAAAGCATGTTTGATTTGTCTAGGGTTTAGAGCCATTATCGAGATGTGTCAAGTGTCATTGGATGCCGACCTACTAGTCATGTTCCTAGATCTATGACAGACCCACAAACACATTTATATGGGCAGGGGAAGGAGATACAATGGAGGTGGTCGTCACAATAGAGAATGTGCATGCCATACTGGCTAACCACTAGAGGGTACACATACGATCTGCATCATTTTAGAGACAATGGCAAAGAGGCAAGCATTGCCCTGATCAGCCATAGGGTCAGAGAGATACCATCTTCATACAGATAGGGTGCAACTGTGCTATATTCACAGCACCAATTCTTGATTTCTGAAAGCTGATTTTGAGGATTAAGGTGACACAAGCCTTGTGTGACAAGTCTAACAAAGTGGTGCCACTTTTTGTGATTGCGATGCGCTAGGAAAATCTAGAGCAATGCACAACATATAGCATTAGTGTCGGGATTTGGGTGCCGCTTGTGCACAACTTTTATAGCAATCTAGCTAGAAATCATCTAGCAAGAGGGCTAGTCATTCTTTGTGCCACGTGGATACATAAGCAATCTCCCATGTACAGGTCAATGGGGACCCTCCTACAAATAGAATTTGTACGATCATTTTCCCTAGGTAAGGAGATTGGCTTGAGGGCCTTTGGTGAGAGCACGGATAGAATACCCAGGGTTGGAGATTGTGCAACATGACCCTATCACATGGACCCCCCACACAAGGACGGTAGATGCATGGCCCACATGGCCATCTACAATGCAGGGTCAGGGTTTGGCCGAATTGACGTGGCACTTAGAAGACCTGGAGGGTGGAATCACATTCATTTGACAAGTTACCAAGACAATTTGGATAACCACACCCAATGACACCTATGGCCTTGCCCCCATATAGCGCGAGACATGCGAGAGAGCCGCGGGGAGCGGGAGGTCAGGGACCGTGACTGTAGGTCCCAATTTTGAGGCAACAACATGCTCCTTAGCCTCGAGGGAGGAGACATCGTCAGTGGGTAGAGGTGATAGTAGCAATGAGAGGAGAGGTAATGAGTCCAGTACACGACATTCCCAAAGTATGGGCAACTGCCCTAGTTTAGGAGGCGGGCAAAGGATAGACCCCATACTTAGGGGAGGGAGTGGAGATTGTGACGGTCAGGGAGAGACTATCTGTTACCTCAAGGACTCCATATTATGAAGATTTTGGAAAGAGACCCAGTGAGACATGCTTGACATAGGAGGTCGGGGCCACTGAAGATGCTAGTCTAGAGACGGAGGTGAGAGGCTTCCTTTGGGGCATGCCAGAGAGCTGCAATTGAGGACGAAAATGTGGTCTTCAATGGTCATCAAGATGAGGAGACGATCCGAAGGACAATGGACATCCATGTATGATAAGTGTTGCCTTTGTTTTATCACTATATTTCCTAGACTTATAGATTGTCATGCTATAAGATAGAATAGTGATGGATGTGTAGATAGATTGATTTTGATATATAGAGATGTCTAATGGTTGATTGTGTGGAAGTTTTGCAGATGCGACAATGAGGTGGTGGTCCTTGATTGAGGCCAAACATCACGAGATACTAGATGCATGGTTTACATAACTGTAACCGACGAGTACTCCCAAGGAGGAAATTTTTTAAACCAGAAATTAATCGACAGGGGGGGCGATTAACCGGGAATAATCGACAAATAAAAAACACGTACAGGATGCGGGCAGGGCTCCCGACGAGTATTGGCACAATACTCATTGAGTACTCATGATTAATCACGAGTATCCGATGCTAGAAGCCAAAAAACACATAACCGGTGAGTTTGAGTGGTGATTACTAGGTTCGTTAATTTTCTGCAATTAACCGAGTGACCGTCGATTAACCAACGAGTATGTAATCCATGATTGCATGGTGTGCTTCCTCCACACAACACAGCGACTATGCCAAACCCAATGGTACCATCTACGAGAGAGCACATTAGATATTTTGGGATTGTTGGAGAGGTTGCATGAGCGCTACAGGGACGAGGTTAGGATTCAAATCCTTCTACGTCCACTATAGTACATGTAGGAGGAAATGCCACATTAGTGCAATAGGTGATAGCAACAAAGCAGTGTTTGTAGAAAGAGTCGACGACTCATCTAGCTACCACAATGGTGGGCATAGAGAAAGAGCATACTCTGACAGCAAAGATGGCAAAGCTATAGAGGCAGTTGGCCGCAGTAAATGGAGAGCCCATAGGATTACACTCTGGGAGAGAATCCTTGGCTCAATCCCTTAGAGAGATTGGATCACAGCATAGTGTAGCCCTTTGCTCACGTCAGAATGACGGCGACATATAACCTAATGTATATGATGTACTCTTGTATATGATGTAGAAAATATGACGTAGAAAAGATATGATATATATATACACAAGACATTGATTCCCATATTTGCTCTCTCCATGTGGATGTTGGTTCGATATTGATGTTGAGTAGATGTAGCATTGTAGCATGGTTTTATGTTGTTTTCTAGTATATTTCATTTTTTTATAATAAATGTGAGCATGGATATAAAAAGAATGGAAGGCAAAGTGTAAAAATAACATCTAAATTAAGTCGATAGAAAATTATAATAAACGAAAGAGTAACAATGTGAAAAATGTCTATAAAAGACATAAAATGTAAGTACATAAAAGAAATCTAAGTCATATATAAGATGTGTAATAATATGAAAAAGGTTGTAAAAACATCAAATTTGAGCAGATAAAATAAATCTAAGGCAAACATAGGATGTGTAGAAATGTAAAACATTGTAAAACATTAGTCAAACATAAGATGTGTAAGAATGTAAAAAATCGTAAAACATCAAATGTAAGTAGATAAAATGAATCTAAATCAAACATAAGATGTGTAAAAATGGAAGTAGAAAGACGAAAGAAATTATGTTAATGTCCACAGATGACCAAAAGTAGGTCAATGGGAACGAAGGATACAAACAAAAGCAATAGTAAGTTCTAGGAAGCGAGAATCCTAGAGGAGAACAAAAGAAATAAAGTACAAAAGACAAAATAGAACAGCGTGCCACTAACACAAGTGGCAAAGAACCCAATACAAATAGCAATGGGGTGAAACAAAAGCCCCAAAAGCATGTGCTAATGAAGATTGAAGGCAAATCTCATCGAATGTCTTTGTTTGTGCCTCAAGTGGAGGAGCCATCTGAGACGTTATCAATCACTGTGAGAGATCTGATAATGTTGTTCAGTGAGTATACTAGGTCAGAGGACATAGGTTGGGGGATCCTAGGAGGAAGGAAGACACTTCCTCTAGAATCTCCCCTAACATCCAAGGCTGGTGTAACTCCCTTAGTAGAAAAGAAACTAGTAATATTATTTTGCCCCTGTGGTTTGGGGGGTAAATGGCAAGTAGTAGATCCATGTTGCCAAAGAAGGGCAACGCCACGCCAATGAGGCAAAGCAAAGACACAATGTCGAGAGATAGCAGGCCTAGAGATTTGAGTAGTTTTGGTAGTAATGATGTGTTGAGAGAAGCACCACCTAATTGATCTATCATCTTGTATGTGTGATGTACTGGTGTCCAAAGGATGCTTAGTGCTACCAATCACCTAGATGAGCTAAACGAAAGAGGTGATCAATATGGGAGCTCTAAAGCCTCTAGGTTCCTACTGTAGCTATTTGCACCGAAGGGTGAGAGCCAAGCAAAGATAAAGAGTCAGGCACCATTGGTCTGTATATCTGAAGAAACTAGCTAGAGTGTTATCTAAGTCTCTATAAAGGCAGTGACATCTCCCTGGATCTTGTAATAAATGGGGCATCTAAAAATGAAGTGGTCCTCAATCTCCACGCCCTGGAGGGAACAAAGACGACATATCTGACACTGACGGAGAATGTGATAGTCTGTTTCAGCCTATAATTGGTGAGAACAAACTCTCATCTGGTCAAGGGGAAACCTCAAGCTATGAGACCAACGGCGTTGTAGATAGTGAGGGTGACAAATAATATCGACCACCACCTGTAAGAAATGCTCGGCATAGAAAGCAAGCTTGAGGCTGAGCGGCTCATGGGAGATCCAAGTAGTTTGGATATATTGTCTGTAGATATCCTCTCTTGCAGCCCTAGTGATGGCATCCTTTGTGGGAAGGAGCCCATGAGAGGCGTCTAAGGAATACATGAAAGGGGGTAGCCTGTCAATAGATATGACACTAAAAAGGAGCAGCCTCGTCTCTAAATACCAACAGTGTCGATGTCTGTGGGGACTAGTGAAGCAATTCTCTCTAAAGAGCAAAGTGCTAAGTAGGGATACCTCTGACGACTAGACGTTGAGTCCCCCAACAATATGAGACTGTGGATGTAGAAAGTAAGCCTAAATATAGTCTCAAGGCATAGCAACTGCGTGGCAAATTCAATTTGGATTTTGCACTGAGGAACTATCTACTTGCAACGGATCACACGCTGCAATATGAGTCTGGACCCTCTCAATACAGTCCCAGTTAACTGCCCCTAGGCTAGGTCCCCAATCATATGAACCATACAAAACTGTAGATTTGATGATAGTATCAAACAAGCGTAACTTGGAAGGGATGTCCTGGAAGTGGATCTAGAAACATTGATGTTCCAAAATAGAAAGAGAGGCATACCCCTTGCAAAGGCGTGGTTGAGTTGCCAACTTCATGTTAAAGCATGGGCCAAAAAATTGGACCCCCAAAATAAGTGTCAACGGATGTGATCTCAAGAAGTTCCTCTTCGTATAAAAACTAGAATACTGAGAGAGAGCGCTTAAAGATATTAAATATCATGACTTAGTTTTACTAAGCTTGACCACAAGTTGTTGGAGTTCGCAGAAGTGAGCAAGGGCATTAAGTTGTCCTTGTAACCCCTCTGCAAATAGTGAGAGGACAACATCATCGACAAAAAGAAGGATGGCTATAAGCACTTCATGCAGAAGAGAACCATCATCAATATGGGTATGCAGCCGAAAAAACTCCTCTAACTCATCAATGTGTATGCGGAAAAGGATTGGTCAGAGAGGACATCCTTCCTTGACCCCAATGGTACTCTTCACAAAGTTAGACAAACCTTGAGAGGTACGAAGCTGCCCAATGATTGTCTCATAAAGCCACCAAGCTGCAGTAATCAAAGAATTTGGGATGATGAAATCTATCAACTTCTGAAAAAGTAGGTGTCTCGAAACTGAGTCAAAGGTTTTCTTGAAGTCAACAAAACAACAAAAGACTTTGGAAGACCTATGACGAGCTTCTTCAATGATAGCCCCCAGTGCAAAGATGTGGTCAATAGTTTGGTAGTCCCTTCTGAAGCCAGTCAATCCCTGACCTCTAATATTATTTCTTTTCAAGTATTCTGAAAACTGCAGAGAAATGAGTAAAAAACAAATCAATGCTCGAGCTAGAATTTCTTGTAGGACATAACCATCTTAAGCCAAAACTAATATGACAAAGATGGTGCGGATGTGAAGGTGATGGGCATTTGTGAGAAGGGTTTGGTTCCATTCCTCAAGATTTTACCATGCAACTCACAAACTGACCAAGAGGCGTAAAAATGAGGGAAGAGATATTTGTGTAGAGGGCCTAATTCAATACCCCAAGGTCTTACAATGCAACTCACAAACTAAAAACCCAAACGTAGAAAAATTAAGGATACGAGTCAAATTTGAAGCAAAGCAATAGAAAAAGGGGAAATAGAGAAGAGAGAGTTGGTCAACTAGCAACAATATTCGTCAGGGGATATTGTGGGTGATAAGTGTGAAAGTAGAGAGGCAAGGCACCACAAAGGTGATGTGAAAATTCTTAGCGAAAATAAGGTAGTCTAATCAAGTGGATCAAGGAAAATTTTAGCAACGAATATTCGAAGTCATGTGAATAATAAGTGTTTCCCAACTCGAGATTGGCTATGTAGTTAATGTCAGGTTACATAGTAGTTCGCCCAAAAAACCCATGCACGTTACCATTTCCCACTTAGCCAAACGATCCCAATGGGATTTTGTTTTTGGATCACCAACAAATCGATGATCCAAGATTTTGAACAATGTTTGGAACGCCACACATTTTATGGGCCCTGGGATCCCACTCGCCAAAATTTTAGAGAGAATTTGAAATGTAATTAAATTTGCCCATTATACCCAACCCAAATGTTTTAAATGTACTAATAGAAATACTCAAAATTTAACACTATTTTTCCTCCTAGCGTGATTCGACTTCGGATTGTTTGGCAATTGAGTGATGCGAACCAGGAAATCTATCAATCCAATTCAATACTCTTCCAGCATTGCATTCTACATCCTACAAGTAAATCTATTGATTCAATATAAATCATGGTTGTAATTATTTCTAAAACTTCATACATTTATCAACTTTTATTAGATAGAGATGTTTTTCTAAGTCGTGATGCTTTTCCATCCCTACAAAGCTTTTATAGACCAATGATGCTTTTCTATCAATGCGATGCTTTCATAAGCTAGTAATTCTTTTCTAAGCAATTGCAAAGATTTTCTATCCTGCAATGTTTTAATAAGCCTGAGTTTTTTTTATAGTCATTCAATGGCATGTTTTTCTAACTTTGCGATGTATTTACATCAATGCATTGCTTTTTTTAAGCTCGCGATGTTTTTTAAGCATGTGATGCTATTACATCATTGCAATGCTATTCCAATTCCATGACGTTTTTCAATCACTGCAATGATTTTCCATCACTGCGATGCTTTTCTATCAATGCAATGTTTTTCTCATAGTATATACATACTCGGTGAGTAATCAAGTACTCGATGAGAAAATACTTGAGCAAGTATTCTCCATAAAAACTCGCGGTGTTTTTTTTTAATCTACGAGTACATACACAATACTTGTCGAGTACTATGTATATACTCGCCCAAAAGATTTACACACACAGTACACTCTAAAAATGCAAAAAAAACATTGTAGTGTAGGCAAGTATTTGCCCAAAAAACGTTTTTTGAGCTGGGCAAGTACTCTCCGAGTACAAGTATGCGAACATTGGTTTTTCCAAACCTATGATGGTTATCTAAGTTGGTGATGCTTCTCTAAGCTTGCAATGCATTTCCATGGAAAGTGATGTTTTTCCAATGCTGGTGATGTTTTTACAATGCATAACAATGTTTTTTGCAAGGGTGATGGTTTTTCAGGGGCATGATATGGTTATAAGCAAGTGATGCTTTTACAAGCATGCAAAGATTTTACAAGTATGTGGTGTTGCTCTAACAATCCAATTGCAATGGTAACATAAATGCTTTCCTTACAAAAAAATGGTAGTTAATCAGGAAACCTTAGGAAAGCAAACAAGTGCAAAACCTTCCAAGATCCGAAGTATTGCATCTTATTTTGAAAAACCATCCATGTCAGTTCCAATGTCTCAACCATTGTCAAGGTATGATGATAACATTCAAAATGAAACTCAAAATGAATTAAATGATAATTTGACTGACATTGTTGGTGATGACAACAATGAAATGCCTCCGTTTGAAGATTCTCCATTGAATCATCTCGAATCTACATCATTGGAAGCTTTGGAATTCAACTCGACTTCTGGGACACCAACATCTAACAAATTGAATGGAAATTTTGGCAGTCAAGCAAATTGCACCACCACCCCACCAAATTCTGCCAGAATGATAAAGCAAAAAAAAGAGATTTGGGAAGGAATTTCAAGTTAGAATGGGTGGCCATGTTTCCATTCATTGAACTTGCTGAAAATGAAAATAAAAATGACGCTCCCAAGGAATGGAAATGCACAACTTGTAACTGAAAACTTGACAGGGAGAAGATAATACAACTGAAATTGGATACTTTCATAAACATGTAGGCAGGATATATGAAAAAAAAATTGAAAATGGAATTGTAAAGCATGATGCTAAATTGGAAACTGTGGATGACTGATTTCATATTAGGAATGCAGAGCACATGATAAACTCAAAAAACACTTGTTGAAACTATAGGGACAATTACATGTCAATTTGAAAATATCATTCAAAACAATCATTTAGGTAAAACAGTTCAGCTAGCTATTCCTTTTCCAACTCTAAAAAGAGGTCGTCTTATAATAGATTTCCCTGAATATAAGACACTGCTCACTTTTCTTGTTGTCCCACACTTTCCTCATTTTCATTGGTTTGAAAGTAGTGGTTGGGATTGGGTGAAATGCCTAGCTATGGTTGAGAAAGAAGACTTGAAAACAAAAATTAAGCATGCACAATGTATTACTTTCTTTGATGAGGTTACAGCAGTAGATAATGCTTCTTAGGTCTATATGCATAATTATATTAAATCATGTGAAACAACCTCGTTTACTCGCTCTTCACAAGAAGATAGAAAACTGCAATGTTGGAAACCTTTGTGGACTGGCAATAAGCAATTTGAAAGAGATTGATAGCATGGATGATTTTGCAACTACAACAAAGCTGGTAAGAGTTGGCGCAGATGGAGCATATGTAAAGCAAGGTCATCAAAATGGTTTGTGTGTAAGACTCCAAACATCCAATTGCTCACATATGATTTCCATTCATTGTATGGCTCATAGAATGAATCTAGAATACAAAATAGTCAGCAAATTTAGATATGTAGCAAAATTTGAAGAACTTTTTCACGAGGTGCATATGCTTATTTATGTCATAGTCCTAAAAGGTTCATAGAGTTCCAAATCTTTGCAAAAGGTCTAACAGATGGGCATAAACTATTAAAATAGTTGACACAAGGTGGATCCCATTGTATCAACAAGGGTGTAGGGTGTACAATGAGTATGCATCCTTATTGGGAGTAATGTGGCAGCATTGCAAAGAAGTAGACAAGGCTCAAGATTTGATACATTGTTTGACTAATACAGCGACACCATTGACATTGTGGGGCCTCCTTCCCATGTTGAATGAAATGCACCTTTAATTAAACAAGCCCAAGAGAGGACTATATATATTGTTGATTTTACAAGATTGTGGAGACATATTTGTCTGGATATAGATAATTTTTATCTTAATCAATAGACTTCTTTTTTGGGTCCAAAGTTTTGAGGGTTGAAATAGTTTGATACATATTGAAAATCTAAGAAAATTCTAAAGTTCAATATATTGAGAGAATTATGTGCATCTGTATGCAAATATGAGATACCCATGTACTGCTTTTGAAGACCAGCTAACAAGTATGTCGATGAGTTACATTTCACAAGGCCACCCTTTGATGAGATTGTATCATCAAAGAAGATAAGTGAAGAGGTAATGGCTGATAAACCAATATAAGAGAAGCAATACTAACAAAATCTTTACGTTACAATTTGAATAGGAGAAATTGTGTACACACAATATTACACAGTACACAAGATTTCACCTAAGAAACCCTAACAGGAAAAAACACAATACACTAACCTCCTTTACTATTGTATTAACTTAACCATTTTGCAATACAATAATGTTCTTCTCAGTTTTGCTCTTCCCCTACTGCATGTGCAAGTATATGTAGGCACATCGATAAGTAATTGTACAAGTAGTCTTACAATCCAATGGGTAGAAAATCCATGGGCCAAGGATACAACCCATAACGGTTCCCCATTAAACTATGGGCCATAACACTACCTATTTTATTACTATAAGTAAAAATACCTACTAGATCACCAAAATGTGTATTCATTATGTATAGTTCCTAGCTACATAGTACCTAAGAGGTGTAACACATGCAAAGTATAAAAGTATCCAACATTCTCCCATTTGTTGAACACTTTGCAAAGGGATTCATAGTTTCCTAATTTCAGCAGCTAAGGACAGCCATGCCTATCAATCCTCTGCACCAAAAAAACTTCTCAATACTCACAACCCTCATAAGTAAGCAACGTTCTTATCTGTGTCCACCTTCTCCAGCAGTATCTTCTTCTACTCCACCATTTCCCGAACAAAATGATATTGTACATCAATATGTTTCTTTCAAGAGTAATACTCGAGATTATTTGCCAGACAAATTGCACTCTTATTGTCATAATCTATCCTTATAGCCTTTTGAATGACTCCAACAATGGAACACAACCTTTTATGTCAAACTACTTTCTTTCTTGTATGAGTAACAGGTATGTACTCAACCTCTATGGTGGATATAGCAACACTTGCTTCTTGTTTGCTCATCCAACTTACAACTCCATTGAAATATTTGAACACATGCACTGGTAGATCTACAGAAATCAAGATCTCCAACCCAGTGAAAATCCACAAAGCCATGTAGACTCAATGTCTTGCTTTCACCAATATTATATTGATAGCATATTGCATAGTGAGATATCCTGCATAAATACTTGAAGGCCCTCTTCACCGCTGTCCAATGTTCCTTGCCCTGATTTGACATAAATCTATTCACTACTCCCAATATATGAACAATATTAGGCCTGGGACAGACCATTTCACACATAAGCCTTCCAACAACACTAGCATATGAGACTTGAGACATGTCCTCAACTTCTTGTTGTGTCTTGGGACATTATTCATCAAATATTTTTTGACCAACCAGAAAAGGAGTACTCAAGTTTACTTTCTTACATTTTTAAACCGTTGTAGCATCATCTCGGTATAATTTCTTTGATTTAACCACAAATTTTTGTTTACATAATCTCTTTTAATTTCCAAGTCCAAAATAAATTTTGCAACACCTAGATCCTTCATATTAAACTGAGACGATAATTGAGACTTAACTTGATTGATCATTTCTTTATTGTTACTAATTAGCAGGATGCCATCTACAGACAACACTCTAATAACAAAATTTACACCACCTTTAAAATACACACAGGGATCAGCTTTGCCTTGTTCAAGCACAAGTCCAAACACATCCCTGTCAAATTTCTAATTCCACGTCCTTGGTGATTGCTACGAGCAGCAAAGAGACTTTTTCAACTTGAACACCAAACCCTCTTTTCCCTTTACCTAAAAACTATCTAGCTACATTTTGTAGAGTTCTTCCTCAAGCTCACCATGTAGAAAAGTTGTCTTTACATCCATTTGTTATATTTCAAGATCGATAGAAGCAGCAATAGCCGACAAAAATCTAATTGGATTTAGTTTAACAATAGGAGAAAATATCTCACCGAAACCAATTTCCTCTACCTTAGAGAATCCCTTTGCTACCAAGGGAGCTTTATACTTCTCCAATTTTCCTTCTGCATTACACTTTTTCTTGAATACCCATTTACAACCAACAAGTTTTCTACCTAGAGGTAATTTCACCAAGTCCCATATTTGATTTTTATCTAAGTTCTCAATTTCTTCCTCCATAGCCTTTTTCCAAGACTTATTTTCATTTGAATTAAATACCTCTTTCAAAGTGTTAGGGTCTTCATCAATAACTAAAAAAACTGATATAAGAAATGCAGAATAAAAAATCTAAAGGAGTATACCTTTCTTGTATTCTTATCACTCCATCTAATCTTCTCAAAATTAGAGTTTTTGATTTTGCATCTTTTGGTTCCTCCTTTGCTTCATCTGAATCTTCCTCTTGCAACTCCCTATCTAGTTCATCTTTTGCAGTTGTTTCAAATTCGGACACAAATTTTACCTCTTCTAGTTCAACATCAAATTGCTCAAGTCCATCCTTCGATTGTACTTCCTATTTTTAACCCCCTTAACCTCTCTAAAAATAATATTTCAACCATAAACAGTCTTCTTCGTTTCTGGGTTCCACAGCTTATATCCTTTTAAACCAATACTATATCCAGTAAATATACACTAATTTGTTGCACAACTTTCCCCTTTTTTATTTTGAGATATACATATAAACATCACAACCAAAAACCCTAAGATGTTTGAGAGAGGATTTCTTACCAATCCATGCTTCTTGTCGAGTTTTATCAACCAGAGCGAATGTGATCGATCTATTGATCAACTAACAAGCAATCTTAATTGTTTCTCCCCAAACTTAGTTTCTAAGCCTACAACACTTAGCATACTTATCACCTTATCCATCAGAGTCCTATTCATTCTTTTTGCAACTCCATTCTATTGTGGTATATAAGGAAACGTCTTTTGCCTTTCTATTCCACAATCCTTACAGAACTGCTCAAAAGCATTTGAGCAATATTATCCACCGTTATCACTTCTCAAGACCTTAAATCTTCTTTTCTATCTAGTTTTCAACAAGAGCCTTAAACTCCTTGAACTTCTTGAAAACCTCTTATTTATGCTTGATACAGTAAGCCCATGTTTTTCTTGAATAGTCAACTATTAAAGACACAATACAGTGACTTTCTTAGAGATGGAACCTAGGAACTTTCACAGGTCCAAACATATTTGTATGTAATAAATGCAAAATACCATTTGCTCTAGTAGTCCTACTAGGAAACTTTATTCGAGTTTGCTTCTCCTATACACAATGTTCACAGAAGTCAAAATCTAAAGGACAATCAGAGATTACTTCAGCCATACCTTTAGTTTTTATTGCATGAAGGCATTTCTCTCCAATATGACCTATCCTCTGATGCCAGAGCATTGTCTTTTCTACAGATAACATACGTGCTCGATCCGGTTCATTTCTATTCTCAGGAACAACCGAGATATTACACCCATCACTGACAGTGTTTGCTTCAATCTTGAACAACATTCCAGTGTGGACTCCTCTTGCCAATACCATGGCTCTATGGACCATCTTGCAACTTTCCTTGTTAAATATCACCTGTACACCCACATCATTCATCTTGCTTACAGAAATTAGATTTCTCGCCAAACCTGGAATTCGCATAACATTGGAGAGGGTTTTAACACTTCCACCTTTGAACATTAGTTTGACTCTCCCTCGACCAACAACCTTGCAGGTAGGGTTGTCTCCCAAGAAAACATCACCTCCATTGATCTTTTCATATTCACAGAACCAATCCTTGTGGGGAGTCGTATGAAAAGAGGCACCCGAGTCAATTAAACATGCATCACGACATGCATGCAAACTTAATACTACCGAGAATAGATCCCACAAGTCTTCACTAGGGGTCTTTGTTTCTACAGACTGGGAATCATCAGATGACTTACCCTTTTCAACCTTTTTAGATCTGCAATCTTTCTTGAAATACCCTATATTACCATAGTTCCAACATTTTCTCTTATATTTTGTTGTAGTCTTAGATATACCTCTAGACTTTGACTGTCCAAACCTCTTTTTATTTCTCTCTTGTGAACAATCTCTTTAGACTACACATGTAAGCCTAAGTGGATATCCTATGTTGGAATACAACATCCAGGCAATATGACACCGTCGTCTATATTTGTGACTTAGTCATGTTTCAAGCTACGTCCCCTTCCTTTTTAAGTTGGCGAACTTTAATTGCTCAGAATGCTTAAATTCATCAACCTTTACCTTAACCTTAGTTAATTGGCTCAAACCATGCCTTGGCCAACAACTCAACTTTTCATCTAAGTCTTTCTCTTTTTTTTTTCAAAGTTGTAGGGTTTAATTTAGACCGTCAACTCAGCTAAGCCTTAAACCGTCAAATTTAACCTTGCACCTTTTAGGGTGGATGCATGTCTCCATCTGGTTGGCTTGCAATTCCGTCAACCCTCGGCTTGGTGCAAATTTCCTTTGTGACTTGCAAAGTCGCTAGATCACAAGATCTTGACATGCGACAACATGCAAGTGATTCCTTTCAACGACCGGTCCCTAGCTTGGCCTCACGAGCAACTGCAAAATTGCTACGCATGGCATGTTGCAATTGCTTCATAGCCACACAAACCTCGACCACCGTGAGGGCTTCTCTTTCCAACCGCAAGAGTGCAAAAACAAGCTGCACGACGTCAAGTGTAAACACTCGCAGCCAAGATTTCCGCCAATCAAGTGCGAACGCGCATAAATGTGTCGCATGGCACATTGTCATCAATCAAGAACACACGTAAATGTGTCACATGGCATAGAACAAGGCGCAGGCTTCTTGCAACTCAAACCGCTTATGAGCTTGAGCGTGAGACCTATGAAGGCATGAGAATGCACCACATGGATTCGTAAAGCCAACCCAAGTTGCATCCATACCAAATGTTGCGAGAGTAGGAGAAATCGACAAGTGGCAAGTTCCTTGTGAGTAGACGGTAGTAAAGTGTGAGTTGTATGATTTTAAGCACGCAAGCTCAAGTGGATGCCAATTCCACTGCCACAAGCGAGGTCATCAAGCTAAATCTGATGGGGTTAGCAAAGTAGTCCAAGAGTCAATGTCCTTCGTGGCATTGATTAGGAATTTAATCCAAGCCATGATATTAGGTGATTTATGTTGAAATAATTGTCATTGATGTCAATGGAATTATTGCCGGAAGTGTTGCCAGAAGTGAATGGAATTATTGTCGGAAGTGAACGGAATTGTTGCCACAAGTGAACGGAAATGTCGACGGAAGTGAACGGAATTGTCGACCTTGGCCGACCTATTGGGAGTTGTAACCGTTCGAATGAATCTTTTCACTTGAAGAGTCATGACCTTAATTTGTGGCTTTCTGTGGGTTATAAATAAGTGCATAACGAATGGCAAAATTTGTAGATTCGAAAGTGGAAGATATAAAAGAGCAGAATTTTTAAAGACAATTTTTTGTGAGAATATTAAAAGGAAAAATCCAGCAAGTATGAGGAAGATTATAGTAGCGAAAACACTCAAGTGTAGATTGAATCGAAAAGAGATAAAGCAAGTGTTCTATCATTCGTTGTTTTGACAACAAATTTGAGATAGAAGAGTGATTTTTTCTGAGAAGGTTGGTGCCTTCGTTTTGAAGAGATTGGTGTCTCTTGCTGAGTTGGTGCTCGGTGAAAGGGGTTGGTGCTGTAGGTTGGTGCCTACAAATATTTATATTAAGAGAATTTCTCCGTGGTTTTCTCCCGAAAGGGTTTCCACGCAAATCTGTGTCTATTTGCATTGTGTGGTTTTGCATTGTATTCTTTGATTGCTTTAAATATATTAATTGCGGAGTAATTTGAGGTTTTGGATTTAAGATTAATAGTCGAAAGTGAAAAAAAATGTCTTATATTGATTCACCCCCCCTCTCAGTATAAGCTTGTGCTTAACAATTGGTATCAGAGTTGGTTCCTTCGGTGTTAGCACAACTGCTAGAACGTAGATCTTGGAAAGCACATATGGCAGGATCTCAAGTGCTGAATGGTTTCTCCACTAACAAGGCTCCTTTGTTCGATGGAATGAATTACGCATTTTGGAGCATAAGGATGAAGACTTACTTGATGGCCCTAGGTTTCGATATTTGGCAAGCAATGGTAATAGGATACACAACGCCACAAATTGCACCAACGGATGCCACTGGAAAAAAGGCCAGTGAGAACAATGCGAAAACTATGAATGCAATCTTATGTGGGCTTTCAGAAAATGAGTTTGTTAAGGTTATGCATTGTGAATCTGCAAAAGAGATTTGGGATAAACTCAACACTATTTATGAAGGCGATAGTAAGGTTAGAAAAGCAAAACTCCAAACCCACCGGAGGCAGTTTGAAAGTTTAAAAATGAAGAATGATGAAAACATTGTTGGGTATCTTCTTCGTGTCGATGAGATTGTTAATGTCATTCGAGGACTCGGAGAGAAAATTGAAGAATCTGTGATTGTTCAAAAAGTCCTGAGATCCCTACCATTGAGATTTGATGCGAATGTCTCCGCCATTGAAGAACTGAAGGATTTAGACACGATGAAAATGGACGCGCTCCATGGAATTCTTACGGCATACAAAATGAGAACCGAATCTGGGAGACAGTCGAAGGACGCATCATTCAAGGTCTTGAAGAAAGAGAAGATCAAAGAACCAGAATCAAGTGAAAATTCAAGTAGTGAAGAAGATGAAAATGAAGCTCTATTCATTCGGAAGCTAAAAAAAGGATCGGGCAAATATAAAGGAAAGTTACCATTTAAATGCTTTAATTGTGGTAAAATTGGTCATTTCGCAGCCAAATGTCCAAATAAAGAAAATAGCGATGATGAGGGAAACAAACCAAAGTACAAAAGGGGATTCAAGCCGAGCAAAGACAAGCAAAGGTTTGAGAAACAAAAGAAAAGCCTATACTCCAAGAGGTATAGCAGCTCATCCGAAGAAAACAAAGAAAGTGATGTTGAGAGTGATAATGAAGAGATTATGTTCATGGCTACAGAAGAAAATGCCGCCACTAGCAAAGATAATTTGGAGGAAGATGAAGACATGGAAGAAGTTGAAGTGAACTTTGAAGAACTTATTTGCGTGTTGGAAGAAATGAAAGCATTTAAGAAGAAGAATCAGATACTGAAGTTACAGCTCCAAAAATATGAAGAAAAGAATCGAGACTTCAAAGCGAAGACATCACAAGTCTTTGAGGAATCAAACAAGGTAATTGCTGATCTAAAAGTCCAAATCGAAAAAGCAAAGAAAATTGAAGATCTAAGGATCAGCTAAAGAAGAAAGGAGAAGACTGTGAAAGGTATGAATCTGAAATAGCTACTTTAAAAAGGGATCTAGAAAAGGCAAATTCTAAAATAGAAAGTGACTTGAAATCTGAGAAAAGCACTCAAGTTTTGAATAAGATGAGTCAAAGATCACCATCTAACAAGTCAAGCATTGGGTATGAGAAGGAAAAAGAGAAAGCTAAGAGCTATGTTGAAACTCTTAAGGAACCAGTGAAAAAGGAGACCAAGAAGGAAGAAGCCCAGAATACAAAAACCAGCTCTATCAACAAAGAAAGCAAAGGATAACAAAACTTCAGAAGACCATTTGCTCCAAGATATGCAAATAAAACCAAGTTTGGTAATTATTTTGATGGATATTGTTATTATTGCAATCATTTTGGTCATAAGAAACTAGATTTTAGAAAGAGAGCCAAGGATATTGAAGTCAGGAGCAGAAACAAAAGAACTTATGGAGCTTCGAACATAAACTACAATTCGTTTGCTCCCTTATCAAACTTTGATGAAGCATTATGCTGTTACAAGTGTAACAACTATGGGCATATAGCACGCTATTGTAGAAGTGTTTTTGAATCTGTAAGACAAGATCAAAATTTCAAGGCTCCAGTGATAAAGAAAAGAGAACCATCAAAGACCTAGAAGAAGAAGCAAGAAGAATCCATGATCGTTCAAACAACATTCCATGCTAGAGATGAAGGACAACAATGGTTCATTGATAGTGGATGTTCGAGACACATGACTGAAGATAAAAGCAAATTCATCTCGTTAAAAAGGATCAATGAAGGCACGGTGAAGTTCGGAGACAACACTACAACCAAAATAACAGGAAAAGGTACACTTAGTCTCGATAATGGAAAAACCAAAACAGAAAATGTGTTATATGTGGAAGGGTTAAAGCATAATCTTTTAAGTGTTAGCCAAATGTGTGATCAAGGACACACACTCAAGTTCTTTTATGAAGGTTGCGAGATCAGAAACAAAGATACGGGAGAACTAATTGCAGATGCTCATAGAACCACAAACAACCTATACATGCTTGGAGAAATGAGAGGAGAGAAATGTTGTCTGAGTCAAGTTGAAGAGAGTTGGCTATGGCATTGAAGGTTAGGGCATATAAATTTTGATAATCTTGTGAAAATCAGCAACAAACACGTTGTGCGAGATATGCCCAAGACAACGAAACCTTCAAGCACTCTATGCAAGCAATGCCAACACGGGAAGCAAACCAGAGCAAGGTTCAGAACGAAGAAATATTCGACCACCAAACCACTAGAGCTGATTCATACGGATCTTTGTGGTCCTACCAAAACTGAAAGCATGCAAAGTGAGAGCTACTTTACGTTGCTCATTGATGATTATACTAGAATGACATGGGTAGCCTTTCTAAAAGAAAAATTAGAAGCATTTGAAAAGTTTAAAGCTTTCAAGTCATTAGTAGAAAATGAAAAAGAGTTGAAAATAAAATGCCTAAGGTCAGATTGAGGTGGTGAATTTATTTCAAATGAATTTATTGAGTTTTGCGAAGATCATGGAATTAAGAGACAACACTCAGCTGCAAGGACTCCACAACAAAATGGAGTGGTGGAAAGGAAAAATCGAACCTTTCAAGAGATGGCTAAAACTATGTTGAATGAATCTAAGCTATCAGATAGATTCTGGAGAGAAGCAGTTAATACAACAGTATATATCTTGAATAGAGGGCAAATCAGAGTTAATAATGACAAAACTCCTTACGAATTGTGGAAAGGAAGACCAGCTTCAGTCAAACATTTCAAAGTGTTTAGAAGTAAATGTTTTATCAACAGGAATGAAGAAAACTTGGACAAATTTGATTCAAGAGCTGATGAAGGAATTTTTCTTGGCTACTCCATCAAAAGCAAAGCCTATAGATGTTATAAGAAAAAGCTACAAACTATCGTAGAAAGTGCTTGTGTTAGAATAGATGAGATCATAAATCAAAAAGCAAAAGAACCTTCAGAAGAGCCTCTAGAAATACCCAATCTTGTAGAAGGGGAGGAAGAAAATGTAGAAAAATTGAGTGAATCTAAAATGCAAGACACCAAAGCACCATCTCGCTTTGTTCAGAAGAATCATGCTGAAAGTCAGATCATTGGCAACATTGATGCTGGGGTGCAAACCAGAAGAAGAATTGTAAGTATACTCGAACATGTAAATTTCTCTTTGTTATCAAGGTAGAGCCTAAATATTTTTTTGAAGCTAGTCATGATAAACATTGGGTAAAAGCAATGGAAGAAGAGTTATATCAAATTGAGAAGAATGAGACTTGGGAACTTGTGCCCGAGCCAATGGATCAAAATGTGATTGGCACTAAGTGGGTTTTTCGAAATAAATTGAATGAAAATGGCCAAGTCACTCGAAACAAAGCAAGGTTGGTATGTAAGGGGTATGCTCAAGTAGAAGGTGTAGATTTTGAAGAGACTTTTGCTCATGTTGCTAGATTAGAAGCAATTCGAATATTTCTTGCATTTTCAGTTTTTGAAAGTCTATCAAATGGATGTTAAATCAACATTTCTAAATGGCAATCTAGAAGAGGAAGTTTACATAGAATAGCAAGAAGGATTCCTCTTATCAGAAAACAAGGATTATGTGTGTAAGTTGAAGAAGGCTTTGTACGAATTGAAAAAAGCTCCTAGAGCATGGTAGGCTAGGCTTGATAAATACCTACAAGACCAAGGATTCAAGAGAGGATACGCTGATAGTAATCTTTACATCAAAACTAAAGGAGATCACCAGTTAATTGTTGTGGTGTATGTAGATGATATAATCTTTGGAGGAGACAATGAGGAAATGTCTAAGAGATTTGTCAAAAATATGCAAAAGGAATTTGAGATGTCCATGTTAGGTGAATTGTCATTTTTCCTTGGTTTACAAATCTCTCAATCCAACAAAGGAATATTCATATCCCAAAGCATGTGAAGGAGATGTTGAAGAAATTCCATATGGAGGAGTGTGCCCCTGTTAGCACACCTATGGCTACAGTGATGAAGTTGAGCAAAGATGATGAATCTCTGAATACTAATCAAACTCTTTACAGATCAATGATTGGGAGTTTTCTATATGTGACGGCATCTACGCCAGATATCATGCAAGCAATAGGTATGGTTGCACGATTTCAAGCAGCTCCAAAAGAAACACATATGCAAGCCATGAAACGTATATTCAGATATTTAAAGAGAACCTTGGATTAAGGGTTGTGGTACCCAAGAGATAAAGACTTCACATTGGTAGCGTACACGGATTCAAATTGGACAGGTTGTGTAGATGATAGAAAAAGTACAAGTGGAGGAGCATTCTTTCTTGGAGATAGCCTAGTATCATGGTTGAGTAAGAAACAAAATTATGTATCTCTATCCACAGTAGAAGCAGAGTACATAGCGGCAGTGCTATGTTGTACACAAGTTCTATGGATGAAACAAACCTTGAAAGATATCAAAGTAGAGTATGATCATCCAATCTCCATATTCTGCAATAATACTAGTGCGATAAGTATTTTGAAGAATCCAGTTATGCATTCTAGAACTAAGCATATCCCTATACAGTATTATTTCTTGAGAGAACAAGTGACAGAACAACAAGTAAAAATGGAATATATTTCCACATCCAAATAGATGGCAGACATCTTAACTAAGCCACTTCCAAAGGAAACATTTGAGTACCTACAACAGAAGTTGGGAGTAATATCTTTTGCTTCTACTCATTAAAAATCAAAAGAAGCATTGGTTAAGGGGGAGCTAAATTTCTTTTCTCAGCGCCTTGAATGACCCTTTGCCATTGATGTCAAAGGGGGAGAATGGCAGTACGGGAAGTTACAAGAAGGGGGAGTTGCAGAAAAGAAGATGGGGAGTTGCAGAAAAGATCTTTTTGGAAGGTTGCCATCAATGACAAAGGGGGAGATTGTTGGAATAATTGTCATTGATGTGAACCGAATTATTGCCGGAAGTGAATGGAAGTGTTGCTGGAAGTGAACGGAATTATTGTCAGAAGTGAACGGAAGTGTTGTTGGAAGTGAATGGAATTGTTGCCGAAAGTGAACGGAATTGTTGTCTGAAGTGAACGGAAATGTCGACGGAAGTGAATGGAATTGTCGACCTTGGCCAACCTATTGGGAGGCGTTGTGACCGTTCGAATGGACCTTTTCACTTGAAAAGTCATGACCTTAATTTGTGGCTTTCCGTGGGTTATAAATAAGTGCATAACGAATGGCAAAATTTGTAGATTCGAAAGTGGAAGATATAAAAGAAGAGCAAAATTTTTAAAAGCAAATTTTTGTGAGAATATTAAAAGGAAAAAACCAGCAAGTATAAGGAAGAGTATAGCAGCAAAAACACTCAAGTGTAGATCGAATCGAAAGGAGATAAAGCAAGTGTTCTATCATCCATTGTTTTGACAACAAATTTGAAATAGAAGAGCGATTTTTTCTAAACACTAGCACGTGCTTGGTTACAGTCCTAGAACCCGAGGGTTATGGGCCCATGAGATAGTAAATTGTCTAGGTTGCTCGGAGCTAAAACAGAGCTCACTATTAGATTCAGAATATTTGAAAACCTATGGAACGCTTATAAACTTGCTTAGATTTTCTTTCGGGGACGAATCTTTATTGGTTTCCCCATTAGCTAATTTTCCATTAAGGCTCCAATTCAAGCTTAATTAAAATTATAGCACTCATAATTATCCACACCATCGTGGGTTTGAATTGGGTCTCCTTTAATTATTGTTAAGCACAAGCCTATACTGAGAGGGGGGGTGAATCAGTATAAGATATTTTTTTTTCGCTTTCGACTATTAATCTTAAATCCAAAACCTCAAATTACTCTGCAATTAATATATTCAAAGCAATCAAAGAATACGATGCAAAACCACACAATGCAAATAGACATAGATTTGCGTGGAAACCCTTTCGAGAGAAAACCATGAAGAAATTCTCTTAATATAAATATTCATAGGCACCAACCTACTGGAGCACCTACCCCAAAAATAATTTTGTAGGCACCAACCTACAGGAGCACCAACCCCTTTCACAGAGCACCAACTCGGCAAGAGACACCAATCTCTTCAAAACGAAGGCACCAACCTTCTTCGTGACTTGTCTATCCTGACCATATTAATCTAATAGAGTTAATTATGGAAGTTTTTGTGAGACAATTTTATGCAAGCACGTGAGAGGTGCATGTGTGCGTACTTTGTAGTTCATTGTTATCATATTTTACCATCTCAAAAAAAAAAATTGTAGTTGGTTTTGAGTAGCCTTTGAGGGTGCTACAAATATGTTCTGAATAACTTCCCCTATGAAAAGGCTTTGGGAATATGGAAGTCGATTATTTAAAAGAGGGGTTAATAACAATGCCACTAACGTAACAGATGACTGTTGAAAACAAGGATGAAAATATTGCACCAATTGAATGTCAAGAAATCCAAAACTGCAAATTGGTAGCTTCCATTGAATTTAGATTGGCGATATATTCAATAATTCAAAAATATTTTTACTCTTTTTGATGTTCATTCAGTTACAATGTTTCATGAATCATTATTCACTTTTAAGAAACCATCATATTCTATGAAAAAGTTATTATTTGTTCCAAAGCCCTCAATTCATTTCCAAGCCTGCGATGCATTTCCCAGACTAATACGCATTTTTACGCCTGCGATGCATTTTAAAGCCCGTGATGAATTTTGAAGCACATAATGCATTTCCAACCCTAAGATGCATTTCCAAGCATGCAATGCATTTCCAAACCTGCAATGCATTTCCAAGTCGGTGATACATTTCCAAGCCTGCGATGATATATACCTTGTGGACGTTAAAATTTTCACTACTAACAATGATATCCCGCAAAGTCCGTCGTTCGTTTTTATCGTATTAATTGCCTTACTAGACGCTATTAAAAAGGTTTACGCTCCCACAAATTTTCTTTTTAAACTTTAACGTCAAGTCCCCTTTTCAAAATTAAATCAATCAAAAGACCCATAGCCTATTTCTTACTTCTCGTAGGCTAAAGGATAAAGTTAGGAAAATAAATTAGTGCTAATACTTTAAGTTGTCTTAAGTCACCTTTATTTTATAGCATAAAAATGACACTTATGTATTGTTATTATTTATTAAAAGGGCTAACAGTAATTATTATTAAGAGGATGAAAAATGATATTTTATTGAAAGTACCTTTAAATACTTTTAAGGTAAAATTGAACAAGAGAAATTATCAAAATAGAAGTTGGGCTTAAAAAAAATCATTATTCATTATTCATTTTTAACAATCAAACACCAATCTAGAGCTTGGGCCATTGTGTTCAATCTTTTCATTTAAGGATGAAAACCATTTGATATACAGGGGTGGAGCACGAAAACCCTCTATCCCATCAAGGTGATTCCACCCAGGAATCATAATTGTGCCTACAAATCGGGAATTAAATTTCAGTTTCAATATGGTTGAAGATTACCATCATTTTCCCAGCCCTTGTGAGGGTTTGAAATAATTTTTAGACTGTTGCGTTGGGGTTTAGGTAGATGTTTGTTGTATTTGAAACCCTCAGTAGATAATGTCCCCTTGATTGGGCTATTGTAAACCTGCGTGGCTATTTGAAGGTTGTTCGCCCCATATCTATGCTTGGCATCAATATGAATTGCGGACATTTGTATGCCCTCCTTGCTGCCTTTGTTGTTGGGCATTCTCCTTGCTGCCACCTTGTGCCCACTGTGAACATTCCAGCGGTCACACTCCAAAAGGGACTATCGTACATCTACAACAGCATATTCCGGCATATCATACCAATTGGGGATTGTTGTACCTTGTTTCCAAACTACTGGACATTGATTGGTATCTATTGTAGAGTTTATTCATTTGTTGTGGGAATTTTGCAGTAAGGGCTTGTTTTAATCAGTTTTGAATTTATAATCAGCTCCTTGAACAAATATTAAAGTTGAGTTGTTATCTAATTTGGAGTTTCAGTTTTGCATGTTTAGGATTTATTTTAGCTTGCTTAAATTCAAAAAATTACAAAAATAATCAGAGTAAAGAAAAATCATAAAAAGGGATATTACAATGGTTTCAAAGCATTGATCTTGCCACCCTTTGGATCAGCTTGTGGATCAGACAAAAAATCATGGAGAACAGATAAAAGAAGGTTCCTATAGATGAGATAAGTTTTTTGCAGGAAATGATCAGTCGGGGTCAGAGAGATCTAGAACAATCCAGAGGATAGTGAAAGAATCCATGTCAGAGTTGGTCCGACCCTTGCAAGGTATTAATCAAAATAAGGCGAATCAAGGGGAAAGAAAATCTTCACCTAATAAGAGGATCTCAGTCAACCCCCCTTCCAGAACTCTTTGAGCAACATTCCTGCAAAGAAAAGAAGCACGCACGAAGAACCCAAGTTTTAAAGATCAGCTATTGGAGCAATTTTCTATTAGCTTCAAAGCTTTGGCTTCATTTAGAAGAACACGGAAGAAAGATCCTATTCAGAAAGCATGGTTAAAAGAGCAATGTGACAGAGATAAATGCAAACTTCTTGCCTTTGATGATTATGATAAGAAATCTGACATTTACAAATCTTATATCACCTTTGAAGAATTCTTGAAAATATTCAAAGAAAATAAAAGTGAAAAGCTGAATAAGAAAGAAGAAAAAGTTGAACCAAAAACACAAAAAGTCACCAAGGAGCAAAGACCAAAAGAATTAAAGATGGTGGAACCAGAAATTGTGATGGATAAACTTGAGCCAAAACTGCTAGAAGTTGTCAAAGAAGTGGTGGAGCATGAGCCAAAGAACGATGAAAGATGAACAATCAAAGCTGCAAGAAATCGAGAGGAAGCAGCCCATGGAGAAATCCACCATATAAAAGGAAGTTGGAAAAGATGTCTCTGTTCAAGAAGAACCCATCAATTTCCCAAAGATTGAGTTCGTGCCATATGAAGGTGATTTGCAAGATAGTTATAAAAATAAAAGTTTTGGTAAAACCCAAATTCTTGAGTTATCCGAATGATTTAGTTGATACAAATTTATCAAAGGCATCAATAGAAAAAGATAACTTGAACCATTCCTATGATGTCAGTTCAAATTATGAAAGGAATGTTCTGATCCAAGACACATCAAATTGACTTTCAGAATGATTCTACTGCTAAGCATGCACTTGAAAAGAGTATTTTAGTAGAGGCAGGGGTTGAGTTCACAAATTCAACAACTAAAGGTAAGTAGTTTGACTATCTTTGTGATTATAGCTCGAGGCATGAAAATATTGATTCTAGCAGAGGTTTGACATCATTGCAAGATTCTTGCCATCACGGAAAGTACCATAAGAATGGAGAGAAGGTGAAGAACACAACTCATAGCTAAAGGCATAGAGATCCTTTCGGTCAAGGTTGCTAACTCGTAAGAATATGGGATCCAGATTATTGTTTGAGACACTTGATACTTTAGTCCAAAGTAATGGAAGCAATGCACCGTCATGTCATTCACATATTCAATAATGAGAACAAAATACAAACTATTTTCTGTAGATATTGTAGGGCTTTTCATATATCTAGGAGAGCCATGTCATTTATGCCAACTGCTTTTGACAATTTCCCATGGTGGAGACAACTCTTCATCCCCTACTTTAGTTGATGTTCGAACAGGAAGCAATGTTAATGACTAAAGCTTGTTGTTGAGGGAACAACTATACCACAATGTGCAAAAGGAACAAAATCACAATTCCATTACCTGCTATAATGAATCCAAAGGATGTTGTTGTAACTAGTGTAGGTGTGCGTCCTGAAAGGCAAAGAAAACATACTTTTCCATGGCTGTATAATTTTGAAGACAAGAGGGACATCTAAACCTTTTGCCACGCATTGTGGTTTCTACATTTTACCCTTCCGTTCTTGGAAACAATCCTATTACACTCAGTGAGATTGAAGTTATTGGAGTTGCTCTTCCATGGAGAACTATATTTGCTAATATTGGTCTCATACTAAAATCACTAGAGAATTTTCACAAAATGGTGTTGGAATATGGAGGTTCTTTCTCAACGAACTTAAATGATTCAGTATCTCACGCCATTGCAACTGATAAGAGAGGAATATGCTTGGAACCAGTAAAGTTCAATGTCTACTGGGAGGCACAACAAATTATCTGTTTAGTTAATATTTATCTAGATTGTAGTCTAAACATTTACCATTCAGGTTGTGAACTAGGACCAAAAGTTAAATTTGCTCAAGTTGATGCAATGTCACTGGGGTCATTGATTGATGGTCACCTAGACATGGACGAGATCTCTGTGCACTCAACAACAATTATAGTGTCAAATAATGTAGCATAGAGTGGAGGTTCTATAACATCAGAATTGTGTGTAAAGGCAGTTTTGGACTCATGTCAGCAACTTGTGCACAAGAAATTCAGATCATGGGACTGTAAGTTCCCAAGGATAAATTGGGATCCAGGTATAACAAAGATGTTCATTAGGGAAGAGCTAGAGCAGTTGATCTTGCAATTGCTTGAGGACAAGCAATTCTGTGAAGGGTGGATTGTCATGTCCCCTTTTCAGAATTAAACCAATTAGAAGACCCGTAGCCTATTCATTATTCCATAGGCTAAAGGATAAAGTTAGGAAAATAAATTAATGGTAATACTTTAAGTTGTCATAAGTCAATTTCATTTTATAACATAAAAAAACACATGTATTATTATTATTATTATTTATTAAGAGGGCCAAAAGTAATTATCATTAAGTGGATGAAAAGTGATATTTTATTAAAAGTATACTTTTAAGGTGAAATTGGAAAAGGGAAATTATAAAAGGAGAAATTGGGCTAAAAAAATCATTATTCATTAATCATCTTTGACAATCAAACCTGAATCCAAAGCTTGAGTCATTGTGTTCAATTTTTTCACATGAGGACGAAAACCCTCTGATATACAAGTGTGGAGGATGAGAACCCTCTAACCCATTGAGGTGATTCCATCCATAAACCATATGTGTTTGCAAATCAGGAATTAAATTTAAGTTTTAGTGTGATTGAGAATTGCCATCACTTTTCCAGCGTTTGTGAGGGTTTGAAATAATTTCCACACTGCTAAGTTGGAGTTTATTTGGAAACTCTTAGTAGCTGATGTTCCCTTGATTGGGTTGTCGTACATCTACGTGGCTATTTGAAGGGTGTTTGCCCCATATCTATGCTTGGCATCTACTGGAATTGAGGATGATTGTATGCCCTCCTTGTTGCCTTTGACGTTGAACATTCTCCTCACTGCCACCTTGTGCCCACCGGGACATTCGAGCCAGCGTCACACTCAAAAAGGGACTATCATACATCTACAGAAGCATATTTCGGCTTGTCGTACCAATTGGGGACTGTTGTACCTTGTTTCCAAGATGTTGGACATTGATTAGTATTTATTGTTAGTTTTATTTATTTCTTGTGTGATTTTTAAAGTAAGGGTTTGTTGTTATCAGTTTTGAATTTATAATCAACTTTGAATAAATATTACATTTGGGTTGTTATCAGATTTGGAGTCTCAGTTTGCATGTTGTTTAGGATTTATTTCAGCTTGCTTAAATTCAAAAAATTACAAAAAAAAATAAGAATAGAGAAAAATCATAAAAGGGGATATTACATTTAACACCTCACTTGATTTTCTTAAATTGAAATCTAAGTGTCAAGTGAAGCGGGGAAGATATTATAGTACAAGTATTCAAAAATGGCATTCATTAAATGCTGACAAGGCAATCTCCTTCGACTTTGCTTAAAGTAAATGCTTAACTTACCAAATTATGTATTGAGCTCTTCCAAAGATTAGAACTTACCATAGAGATTTTGCTTTGTTGTATTTGGGCATGATTCCATGGTCTAGCCCAAGGTCTGCCTACTCCTTTGTTTTGCACTAGCATACTTTGGAGTAAGTGGATATGGAAAGAGGGCCACCATTTCTTCTAAAGCTTCAACATTCTACATGGATCAATTTACTAGTCAAAAGTTGACGTTGATGTTTCTTGAATTGTTTCATCTACTCTAGTGGAGGAATGTCGCAGCATTTTAAACAAAGTGGTTCACTTCCAATGAACAGGGAGGAAGAGGAGAAATTATGGCCGCAGTTCGCAACATCGTTTGCCTTGTTGGACCTTTTAAAGTTAAACCATTGGTCATATGTTGAAAAAGAGTTTGTCGTTGCTTCCATGGATTCTCTAGAAATGTCTTGGCAGCGAAAATGTAGTGCTCTTTGTTGAAAAGGTTTGTATATGCAGTTTCCTCAATCATAGGCAATTCTCAAGGATAAAACAATTCTTTTATTGTATACATTTATATATACCATGAGAAGATTTTATTCTATGTGATGTTTTTTTAGGACCATGATGTTTGTTTAGGACTGCAGTACTTTATTCATTGCCATGAGAAGGTTTTTATTCATTACATTGCTTTCTTTAGTGTCATGTGAAATATGTATTTGTTGCAAGGCTTTGTTTAGTGGCTCGCTAAGAAAATGTTTTCTTTAGATATTTTAGGCTTTCAAAGCTCATGATAATTATACAGAGGCACTTGCATAAAAATTGTGTGCAAGTTTTTTTCTTCTATATGGGTTACTTTTGTATGCAAAAGAGATATTTTTTTTCCTTCTATATGGGATACTTTTGTATGCAAAAGAAAGGTTTTTTTTATTATAAACGATGTTGTTGAAATATCCCACTTAGGATAAATGCTAAAATTCTGATTTTTCCCAGTTTTAGTTGTTTAACATTTCGTCAAACACTTTGTATAAAATGGAACTGAATTTTGATTTTGAAATATTATTGGGTTCTAATGGCTTGCTTTTGGAAAATAAATGATCACACACAATATCAAATAGAAATAGAATGCATATAACAATGAAAGATCAATTTTGAAACCTTATTTCTCCTTAATAGAAAATAAATCGAATTATAATCAATTCTGATTTCTACAACAGCAGTGATATTATGGCTGATTTCTAATCACAAATGTACCATAATGACCAATACCACATACCCGGAAATGAAGTTAACAATATATGCTTGTAGAATGATCAAATGACGCTGAAAACAACTGAATTATGAAAGATATCAGATTTGCAACAACTGATAAGAAGATCCAGCCTTCAAATTGTCACAATGGGCTCCAAATATGGGTTGATTGTCTTGAAATAGACACCTCAAACCACTGGACTGAAAATGTAGAAAAATGAAGCCAACATATTCCTCAAACCCTTGCCATAAATAGACTAAAAATCACCTTCACAAATCTGATCCAAACTGCAACTTTTTTCTCAAACCCTAGGCATCCAAGATGGTCAAAATGCATAACTAAATAATGGCACCTCCAAAAATTATGAAACCATATACAATGGATACCCAATATCCTCAATGTTGATCGCCCACCTTGAGAAAAATCAGAAAAAATCAAGTGAAGCTTCAAATCCCCAAAACTCAGAAAATAGGGTATGAAACCCTCGCTGCCATGAAAGAATAATCAGATCTGCGAATTAAACCCTTTCTCATTGGCTGCAAACTCTCCAAAATCTAAATATAAGCTCAAATAGAAACCCTGAGTGGATTTCTCTCTAATGGTGGAATTGGGTTTTCGTTCAATTCACGATTCCAAGGGTTTTCGTCCTCAGAAATAGCTAAGCAAGTAAACACCAGCTCAACAATGGAAAAATTTCAAGTATCATAAAATCACATAATGAATCCTTGATGTTGTAGAGTGACCTTTTATAAACCTCCATAACAAGTTTGGACTTCAAAATCCAATTAATTCTAATTTTTAAAAAACTCTAGAACCTCCAAGGGTGGCATCCCATTTTGGGGCAAATTAATTTATTTTTATTTTCTAATTTTTACTTTTTCCCCAACATAAAATTAGAACATAAAGTCACTTTTATAATTTTTTCTATTTTTCTCATAAAGTAACTTTGTAAAAAGTCATTAAGTCACCTTGTCGAAAATAAAACTCCTCCATGGTACAAATCATAATTGCCTAGCAAATCATTCCCTTAACTCTATTGTTAGCCTACGGAAATGTTGGAATAGGCTAACCCAAAACTTTGCGATGTCTCTTAGGAAAGAGGGGACATTACAGTTGTTGTATGTTATGTAATGTCTTTGTATGCTCTACGATGATTTTATATTCCATGAAATGCTTTCTATATGACTTGGAGAGGACATTTGAAATTCACTAAAATATTTTACTAATCCCAAAAGCTTTATTGAAATTCGTCTTTACATCCACAACAAATTTCAATGTTATTTCCATTTTCACCGTAGGCACAATGGCCATTTTTGCAAAATTTATCACCCCAGCGAATCCTGATCAAGCAAGATTCGCCACCCATTCTATAAGTTTTTTTTTTCGTGGGTTCCTTAAAAATTTTCCTGAGGTGGATAAAACTAAGAGTTTTTGACATTAAGGACCTAGAAAACCCCACCTAGCAAACATCAGCTTGGGCTAACAAGTGAAGTATATAGATAATCCCATAAAGGCTATATGCAAGGAAATATAAAAAGAGCTTACATTCCCACAACATATTTTTCGTTCCTCAGAACCCCAACAAAACCATCGGTCACTGCGAAGATTGGTACTTGCATTAAAAATCGGGTGGCACTAATGACATATATGAATCCTTCTACCCTAGTCTACTGCCCTACTCCACTCCAATGAACCTTGGGCTCTATTGTGAGATCAACTATGGAGTTTGAACTTCAACTAGAATAGGGGGCATGCCAATGATATGATCGTGTGTTTTGGTGATTTTGACTTTTGATATAATATTTTGCCTTTTAAATGTCCTTTTTTTTTTTTCTTGGCAATGATATTATGGCTTTTGACTTTTTTGGCTTTTTCTATTTTCCTCCTCAATACAAATTCAAAAACTCAACAATAGGTGCCTAAGATGACAATCACAAAAGAGCTTACACATGACCACTAAAGAGGAGAACCTAGAAACCAAGAATCTTAGATTCTCCTAGACTTACACTTTAGAAGAGAGTGCAATCTTATATTTAGCCTAAGTGTGCATCAAGTGAAACATAGGGGAGGGAAAGATGAGGACCATAAGGAGTATGTATGAATGTAAGATGATGCAATGAAGATATGCTAGTAGATTACTATAGAGGGAAAGATTTTTCTTCAAAAGAGACTAGGGATAAAAGGATTTGGAAGTACATGGAAATGTCAATCAAATCGCATAATAAGTGTATGAGGATGGAAATAAGCCCATGACGGGAGGTGATATGTGAGGAAAAGGTAGTAATGTCACTAGATAGATCTCATAATCTTGCAATAAGTCTAGCACAAGCAATTATAGAGTTAAACCCCAAGAGAAGAGAGATATAAGTGAGGTAAATCCAAGAGAGGGAGCATGAAAAGATAAAATTACCAAAAAGATCACAAAGGACATAATGGCCAAAAAAACCCTAGGCGGAGGGTGCAGAAAAAGGAAAATTACCAAAGGATCACAAATGATGCAATGGCCGAATAAACCCAAGAGGGAAAAAGAGACGAAGAAAGAAAAGATTACCAAAGGATCACAAAGGATGCAATAGCCAAACAAACCCAAGCGGGAAAGAGAGATGAAGGAAAGATTACCAGAGAATCAAAAAGGACACAATAGCTGAATAAACCCAAGAGGGAAAGAGAGAAAGAAAAGAGATTACCAAAGGATCACACGAAACGTAATGGCTGAATTAACCCAAGGAGAAAAGATGCTAAGAAGTAAAATACAATAAAGAACATGATACATGAAAATTAAAGAGCAAGAAATGATTGGTGCTAAAAGTTATGATATGATATCCAAAGCATGATAATATACAAGATAAAATGTATAATACAATATATGACTACTCACAAATGTCTTAGAATATCATTACACACATCATTAACAATATCATAAATCTCACGTTGTAATTGATAAAGGGCCTTAACCATAGTCTCTTCCACTCTCTCCAAGATCCTTGCAAGGACAATCCTCCAAATGGCCTCAATAGAGAAAGTGAGTGTGGTAAAACTAGGAGGATATTGATCATTAGGTTGTGAATAAGATATACAGGGAAGCAAATCTTCCAATCGAAGATGTTTTGACGGCAAGGGAGGAAGTTCCTTTGTCCCCTAAAAATGATTTGGGGGAGCCTGGTGCTTGGGCCTTTGAAAACTGTAGAGAAGCCATTAATATGCTCGACACTCATCTGAGAAGTGGGAAGAGCACTCATGCCAAAGATGATAGCTTTCCCCTTTCTTGGGGGCATAGGAGGGAATCGCCTTTGGAGGCTGCCTATTTTGTTGAGGAGATGAAGGTGGTGACTGGCTGATAACGAAGCATTTCTAAATGTTGTCGACAGGTTTGACAATCTATCATAAAATGAGTAGTGGCATGAAAGTTACAAAAGCGCCTGGGTGGGGAAGGCAAGCATGGCTATTGTCCATCCATCATAGGGGTTTGTTCTTGAAACTTTTTTTACTCTTAATGTCTCTTATGTGCTCTACAATTCTAAACTAGATTATCATAGGCCTTATGCCATGTGCAATACTGAGCTAGATGATGAGGCCCTAAATCTTGCATCGAACACTTAGTGTTTTTAGGTGTGGGGTTAAGGCTAACATCTCACAAGGAATAATACTCTCCATAGGAGGGGACCTAAACTAAGGGACCAAATCAGTATTAGAATCATCAGATACACCTCTGAGAAGATCGTGAGGAAATAGTAATCCTGCATGTCTAAACAAGTAAGAGTAATCATGTTGATACTAGAGTTAAAAGATGTGTGTGATTGTTGAAGAGAGGATTGATAACATAGCATTTCTACATGCTTTGCTTGGGCATAGCCAAACAAATGTTAGCATATATGAACCACTATTATAGCATCATTTCCAGCTCTTGTAAATCAGATTCCATGTGGAAAGACACATTTCTACAGCGATGGGAAGGCAAAGGAGGCTGCAGTTTTAGACTTGGGGCAGCCATTACAACGGATGGGGATCCACCCCATTTGAAATGTCCCCGAATTAGGGATATTTTCTGAAATCTGGTTTGTATGTGAAACTCTTAGCAAAAGATGAAATTTTGATTTTTACAACAACAAGCCCTAGCTGCAAATACACTCCAAAATTAGCATAAAAATATGCTACACCCTTCAAATCAAATATGAACCCTTTCAGCAAAGATTAGTCCTTCAAAAATCCAAATTATCCCTTCAAACCCTAGGCATCTAGGTTCAAAAAAGTAATGTGATTTATAGCAGCCCTTTTGATGACAATTCCTATAGTATTTCACCTTCAATAAGTTTTCAAAAATAATAGAAAAATACAGCTGCAATCAAATATCTTTTTATGATGTTTTTCTTTCACAAACAAGCTGAATTTATCATAACAAATATTTATAAAATATAGAAAAAAATTCAGAATATTTTAGAAACACGTTTTGACCATGAAACCCTCAATTAGGTCATTTTTCCAAATCGCCCAAGGCTGGAAATATTTTATAAAAATCACAAAATAATACTAGGGCAAGAAATGACCCTCAAATATTTGCAAAACCCCTTCGAAACAAGTTTCCAACCTCCACAAGCAAGTCGCCACCCTCCTAGAGCAATTTGTCAACCTTCCAAGCTATTCACCCCACTTGGAAACCCTTCTTTTTTGCCTTTTCTAAAGTTTGATGATCAATGGCAGCTCTTAAATGAAGTTTCCCCATAGAAGAATGAGTGTTTTCGTCCTTAATCTCTTTGCATGAAGGTTTTCGTCTTCAAGTCCAAAGCTCAAGCTTTTTCATGCTCAAAATTTGTAAATTCAAAATATGATCCAAGATTCCTGTCAACAAGACCCCTCAATTGCTTTTATACTTCTTCCCAAGTGGAGCACCCAATTTGGAGGGAAATTCATTTGTGGATCTTTCTTCACATTATAAAATAACATCTTTTTATAATTTACTTAAGTGGATCAATACTCATGATCCTTAAAAAGGCCCCAACTTAAGTGAAATTATAACAATAAAATACTTTTACAATTATTCTTTTCAAAATCAAATGTTTCCCTTATTTTTCTCTTCTTCCCTTAGTCCCTTAGGAAACTAAGCAAGGCTAAAGGTTTTCAATAGTGCCATGTCCAAAAAGGGAACATGACAATCCTCCCTGCCCAAAATTGTTTGTCCTCAAGCAATAGAAACAAACAATGGGCTGTCATAACCATGAGCCTCATGCAAAAATGAATCCATGGTCCTTCCCAATGAAGAAAACCCGCATGACAAAGCCTTCTACTGCTGTAGATGAAGATTCTTTGCTTTTTATGCAAGCTAAAAATGAAAAACAGCATCTTCCTGTCTTCCTTTTTCTTTCCATGGAGGTCCAATAACTCAAATGTGCAAAAAAGATGCAAAAGAAAGACAACTCCTCTGAAAGGTAAACATGGAGATGGCTGGAAAAGTGTATTCCAGCAAAGAAATTTTTAACTTTTTGGGCCTTGATTGCCCATATATCAGCACCTACACAAGACACAAACATATTAGTCAAAACATGAATCCTCTACTTCTCTTCAATGCTTGCACCATTAATAGTGCCCTCCATGTGTGAAAGTCTTGGGGACATATATGTGGCTGCCCTTGAGAACATAGAAGGGGTGTTCATGTTGCACACACACACAAGAGTGAACCCAAAGCTCAGAAATCTAAACTCTAGAAAAGCTTTAATTCCTCTTAACTTGTTGGTATTCCAATTTTTGTCAAAGGACCATTGACACATGTCCTCAATCCAAAAGAATGGCAGAACCAACCACTTCCCATTTGATATGTTGGTTGTGTATGCACATTCTAGACTTCTTATGACTCCAAAACATGAATTTATTCCTCTGCAATTCAATCTTATGAGGTAATTTAATGCAATCAGACTTCCCCAAGCTTCAAAAAATCTTCAAACTCACCATCTCATGCTTCAAGCTCGCATATTCCCTTACCTTAGAGGGAATCATTTCAAAAGGAAATCTGTAGCTTGTGGTTTGTTCGTTGTGATTGCTCATTACAGCCTTGCAATCATCCCAAAAAATCAACCTTGTTACTCTCAACTTGCCCCATGATGAATCTACCACATTTAGCATTCCAAGAGAGCTCAAACTAAAGCTATGTACCATTTTTGAAGAGCAAGAACTGTCACAATAAATATGACAAGATGTATTACAGTTGCCCCTAATGAAAAAGAGTGTTTGAACATTAATCCTTGAGTATATATTACCTTGGAAAGCATTCATCGACTCCTTAGAGTCTTCCATGTTCCATGACAAACCTTTTCTTACTTGCAGTAAGAGAGTAACATTGAACCATGTTGAAAACGTACCTTGAAAGGATGTATCATGGAGATGCAAGCAATCTTACATTGATATCTTTATGCATGCCGTATGTTTTTCCCTTTGCTTCGCACCATCCAACCTCATTCTTCTTTCACACCAATGGCTGCCCTTGTTGTAGTTTTCCATGTGGAATCAATAGCAGTTGTTAACCTTCTCCAAACCATCTTCCAATCTAGTCACTTCAAGCTCCATAAGGGCTAGAAACTTCCTCATAAGGGTTGTCATCCAATACTTGGCTCCTAAACTCAATTGACCCATCGGGAAGAGGATCGTCCCAACAAGCCTAAACTTACTGATATATAGGCTGTATATGTGATGTACAGCCATGTAATTACCCCAAAAAGTCAACCAATTCGTTACCAAGTTGACCTCCCATGTGCTCTCCATATCTATATTCTTCAAGGATGCCAATATGAACACAAACCTTATTTCAAAGAATGTACTAGTTGGCCCCAGGTTGCCAAAAGAAAAATATCCGGAAAGTGACTTTCCTCTGCCCCATATGGAAAGATCCATTTGAATTTCTTTCATTAAGTGCCTACTACTGTGGCCAACATTCCACAACTCTTTGGAAGCTCTTACATGCCATGGCAATTCTTTCCCAACTTACAACAAAACAACAAGATTGAATTTATTGAGCAACATACGTAGGGAGGAGATTTTATCAAGAAGCAAACCCTCTTGGTTGGGTCCTTTGATGTGTGCTATATGTCCACTCGTTGGCTGCAACTTCTCAACATTTTCATGCATATGTGAGCTCAAATGTGACTCTAAAAGGAACCCATTATGATCAATGGATGTTGTAACATACTTTCATTCCTCACCTTTCTTTTGTGCAAGTTATGTCCCCTCCTATAGACATTTTCAGAATTTAATAGCAGCTGTAGATATACAAAAAAAATAGTCCTCTTGCCCTTGTGAAGTGGCTGTAGAAGTGTCCCAAATTCTAATTTTTCTGAGTGATTAAACTCAGACTTTGATTGGTGCCCTTTTCCTTCTCCATGTGGACTTTAGTGTGCTCCCATTTCCCACTTTTTGGTCCCCAATGAGTTGCTGGAATTGTTCTTCTAACTTGGAAATTTCTGAGCAAGAAAATTCAAATCTTACATATATGTTTCCAAAATTTATTGTTGGCTATAGTATGCCAAAAAATTCACCATTTTCTGAATTTTCAACCCACTGAGTTTGCATACCTGTTTCTACCTTCCTACCTTCCCCATTTTTTGAATTAACACACTTCAAATATGGAGTTGGGTGGTTTTCACCACCTCCACTTGGCTGCTCAAGTATGGAGATCACAACATTTCTTGCATTCTTCATGTCCATTGCACACGATTTCCCTAGTGATCCTACGCAAGAAGCAAACATATTAGCCAATACAATAGTGTTTAGCAACACTTTTCCAATTATTCCACCATGCCTTAGGAACATAATATGGTCTTAGCTTTCTCTTATCATGTTTGTAGCATGTTTTTTCCCTCTTCCATCTTCCCTTTATAGTGGCTAGAATTCCACTTATACATGCTTGAACTACTCCCATGGTGTTGAGATATGAGGGGCACACCTTCCTAGGGCCAATACTCACCATGGCAACAAAAAAAATTAGGGAAAGCAAACTTAGAATGTCAAAAATAGCAATGAATGTATTACTTACAGCCCTTCCTTTGATCCTTGGACCATGGTACTTCTTTCTTATGCCCCTTTCCATGCGGGTCCAAGCTTTGTCCTTTGTTTCACAACATAACATAATAACAAAATCATGCTTGTAGGGCTCACCTGAATCCCACAACCATGTTAGAAATTCGTCATGCCCAATCCTTGAATTTATATAGGAGAATTTCCTTCTCCAATTAGAGCTCTTCATCTCTTTATCATTGTTGGCAATATCAATATCAACATTTGCCACTTGTGATTTTGTTGTTTCCATTGAATACTTGATTGTAGGCAAATCAATCTTAGCAACCATTGCCTTCAAGAGTTCCCTTTTTCTATTTGGCATCCCCCCTTCAAAGGATCTCTTTGCCTTGTCCAACCTTGTTAGGACTTGGGCCTCCTTTTCAGGAGTTAGCAACAATTGTTTCTTCCAAGCTTCCTCTTGAAATCTGAAATTAGGCAAAGAAAATGATCTATGATAAGAAACAATGCAAAAAAATTCTATCATGACATACCTTTTCATTATGGCTTCCTTATCCCTATTCAAACTTTCTTCTGGATTTTTTGGTTACTCATAAAGTTGTTGGACAACTCCTTGCTCTACCCTTGGAAGTTCTGATTTTTCTATTACTTCCACCTTAGTGTCTACCATTTGCAACCCTATTGGTTGCTCCAAAAATTTTGTATTGTGAAACTCAGAAATTTCACTACTTGACTGCCCTAAATTTTCTGATTTTTCAAGCTCATTATGCACATGTAGTTCAATCTTATTTTCTTCTAAAAGAGACTTTTGAGGTCTAGGGCTTAACCCCATAGACTTTGCCACAACCTCGGGACTTATTGCCTTTATTTCTCTTTAATAATTATCCATAGCTTGCAACAAATCATCCATGTCTTCATCCATTGTCCTCTTCTTCATCCCTACCTTTTGAATGGAATCGTTTTATTTCTCTTTTGGCAAAAACCTAGGTTGCCAATCCATTGAAGTCACTCACACCCCACAGCTGGCCAAGAGATTGGCTCTAATACCACTGAAATGTCCCCGAATTAGAGATATTTTATAAAATCTTATTTTTATGTCAAACCCTTAACAAAAGATGAAATTCTAATTTTTACAGCAGCAAACCCTAGTTGCAAATACACTTCAAAATTAGCACAAAAATATGCTAAACCCTTCAAATCAAATATGAACCCTTTCAGCAAAGATTAATCTTTCAAAAATCCAAAATATCCCTTCAAACCCTAGGCATCTAGGTTCAAAAAATTAATGTGATTTATGGCAGCCCTTTTGATGACAATTCCTATAATATTTCACTTTCAATAGGTCTTCAAAAATAATAAAAAAATACAATTGCAATCAAATACCTTTTTATAATGTTTTTTTTTCACAAACAAGTTGAATTTACTACAACATATATTTATAAAATATAAGAAAATTCTAGAATATTTTAGAAATACTTTTTGACCATGAAACCCTCAATTAAATTATTTTTCCAAATCGCCCAAGGTTGGAAATATTTTATAAAAATCACAAAATAATACTAGGGCAATAAATGGCCCTCAAATATTAGCAAAACCCCTCCAAAACAAGTTGCCAACCTCCACAAGCAAGTCGCCACCCTCTTAGAGCAATATGTCAACCTTCCAAGCTATTCGCCACACTTGAAAACCCTTTTTTTTGCCTTTTCTGAATTTTGATGATCAATGGCAGCTCCTAGATGAAGTTGTCCCACGAAAGAATGAGGATTTTTGTCCTCAATCTCTTGGCTCGAAGGTTTTCGTCTTCAAGTCCAAAGCTCAAGCTTTTTCGTACTCAAAACTTGTAAATTCAAATTATAATCCAAGATGCCTTTCAACAAGACCCCTCAATTGCTTATATACTTCTCCCCAAGTGACGTGCCCAATTTGGGGGGGAAATTCCTTTGTTGATCTTTTTTCAAATTATAAATCTTTTTATAATTTAATTAAGTGGATCAATACTCATAACCCTTAAAAGGGCCCCAACTTAAGTGAAATTATAACAATAAAGTCATTTTACAATTATTCTTTTCAAAATCAAATGTTTTCCTTCTTTTTCTCTTCTTCCCTTGGCCCTTAGGAAACTAGGCAAGGATAAAGGTTTGCAATAGTATCATGTTCAAAAGGGGGACATGACACCATTTAATGCTTGGTAAGTGACTCAAATTCTGGAAATTATTGTTCATTCAAAGGGGTTAAAGGAGTGGCAAATTTTGATTATGGAAAGCTACTAAGGTGTGTTGAAGATCATTCAATTCCATGTTTTAAAAACATTGCAAATTCTGAAAATGAAGCATTGAGAAGTCTTTGAATGGACAAAAATTCAGCTTGTGGATGGCATAAGGAAATGTGAATTTTTCGTGAGGAATAGGCCCATGACATACTCAAAAAATTCTGAGTTTTTTGTGCAAAATCAGATCATTCCATACAAATTCTGAAAATTGTGAAGGGGCAAATTCCAAAAAAATTGTAAAAACCCAGCCTACAAAAAGTACAGAAAAATTGGAAGTTGTTGAGGAAATTCAAACCCTAACAAAATCTGAAAATGGTAAAGGAGTAACTTTGGAAAAAATCATGGAAACTCAGCCCAACGAAGGTATAGGATATTCTGAAAAACTTGGTGTATTACAGATCCTAACGAATTCTAGAAATAATCAGGAAACTTGGTCCCTCACATGCGACACGAAGTTGGGGATTGTGAATTGGGAACAGCCCTTCCAAGGTATGGAGTTTTGACTCTTTGCAGGTATGGTAAGTACCCCAAGCTTTATTAACTTTGTGATATAGCAGAAAGGGTGGAATTTGAATATTCAATTATTTTTTATAGAACATGCAATAAAAAAGAGAATTCAAAAATGTGAAAAGAAGGGTGATATGGTGGCTACAAATAATCTTCAACTCATGGGGAAAGGAAGACATGATAGGGGCAGCACCATAGAGAGAGAACCTTCAAATTTTATGCACTCATGGTGTATACTAGAAGCATGTTTGGAAGAGGCAGCAAGAGGATAGGCAATGGACACTCAATTGGACATCAAGGCAAGGTTGCCCACCCTGCCAAGGTATCCACACAAAAGGTATGTTCCCAAGGTTGTTCAAAATTGTTTGTTTCATGCGAATTGGTGAGCCATACCTTTGGTTTGATGGAGAAGCTTTAAGGCACGTTGAGAGCCCTAAGGGGCATTGGGGTGCATTCCAAGGGAGCACACACTCCAAGGTACACATGCAAGGAAAAAGGATCATAGGAGGCAGCCATAGTATATTTTCCTATCATGCTAATTATGACAGTTTCATTTCACCTAAAGTGGGTTGTAGATTTATAAAGGATCCTCTTTGAGTTAGATGCATAAAGGGGTTCCCAAAAGGCAAGTTGGGGATAAAGAGTTTGGCTTTCATGGACAAGTGCAAGGCTGTAAGTTATAAATACAGCCCCTAAAACATCAAGAACAAAATTACGTTTGGAGTATTTCTCTCCCAAGCAAAGGAACATATGAGTATAAGGATCAAGGAATGGGTTACAGCCACATGGAAGGAGTTTCCAGCCCTTAAAATTTGTAAAATTCTGAGTCTGGGGGCAAGTGTTGACAGCTACTCCATGCTCATATACAGCATTGGCAGCCCTTCGATGCCCTCTAGGGAAATTGTAAAGGTGTTTCCAGCCACTACATGGGAGGAGAGTTTAGTCAAGAGTGCAAGCAAGAAAGGAAAGTGGAACTATACCACTATATGGCATGAAAAGATGAGTGGAAAAGAGAAATAGAAGACCTTGGATTTGATTAACATGTTTGCCTCTTGTGTAGGAATGGCCATGAAGGACAACTATGATGCAATCTTCTACCTTGCCATAACAGTTCCAGCCCGTTTGAGGTGAGTAGGAGGGTCATCACATGTCCCTTGGAGGTTAAAAGCAAGAAATTCACAAGGGGCAGGTTGGGGGTGAAGAACGTCACATTCATAGACAATTGGAGGGTTGTTAAGCATAAGTACAGCCCACTAAACACCAAGTGCAGAATTGTTTGTGGAATCTTTCACCAAAGTGAAGGGTCGTTGGAGAATGGGAGTTGAGGAGTGGGTTGCAGCCATAATAGGGGAGCTTTCAGCCCCAAAATTATACAGAATAACAAACTTAGAGGCCATTTAGAGGGCATGTTGACAGCCATTTCAGGTTTGGCAATGACAAGTACAGCTGGGACAGCCCCTTCTTCGGGAAAAGAAGGGTAGAACACTGCTGTTCTGACACTTTCAGCACGTGTGGACAGCAAGCTTCTCACAGGTACAGCAGCAAAAAGTTTCAGAATAGGGCATCATTTCCATGGGAAAAGGCTATAGGAGGGCTTTGCATGTAGATAAGTGTTGGGAAAACCCCACAGATGTCGCAATTCCCTGAGGAGAAGCAATTTTTGGCGAGGAGGATTGTCATGTCCTTCTTTTGGACATAAGAGTGAAAAATGACTCAGCCTTATTATTTGGTGTTTCCCCTTAGGCTATGGGAAAGGGGACTTAAAAAGGAAGCACTAACTCCTCTTCAAATTATAAAAAGGTACATTTTGGGTAAGTTGTTCTAATTGTAAGTTGAGGGGGCTTTTTCAGTTAATGGGGCTCACATAGCCCTTAAGTGATTTTAAAAGAAAGTTAACCTTATAACATTTTGCACTTTCCCTCCAAATGGAGCACCTAACTTGAGGAGAAGGTATATAAGAAGGATTGTGATTTATTTAAAAGCATTATGCATCTATGATAATTGATTTGGAGGTTAAAGCACGAAAACGTTTTACCTAGGTCTTGAAGACGAAACCCTTCAAGCCAAGGAAGCTTTAGTGACAGAAACCCCTATTCCTCATCTACGGCAGCACTAATTCAAGTGTTGTAATTGATCATCAAAGGCAGAATTTACAGCTAGTGCAGCTTCATAAGGAAGTTGTATTGTGCATATTAGATCACCAAGGGTGTTTTAAACACCAATTTGTTCACAGCAGGTGTGGCAAGCTGATTGGAAGGCTTAGCGTGGCGAAAAAGGACAAAAACAACAATTCACTGCCCAGGGTTTGCAGCAAAACCCTTGGGAAGGTCATCGACCCCTTCCTAGGGTGGGGCGAGTGACTTCTAGGGCTTCATTTCACCTCCTTAGATGTTGAACAGCAGCATATATATTTTTGATATTTTTTGTAATTATTTTCCAGCCATTCACATTGGAAAATTCAATTTTTGAACCTAAACTGTTTGTTGTAATTATTGCTAATTTCTTATATTTTTTGGAGCAAGTAAATATTTATTTTGTACCATATTTGAGCACCTACAACAGTCTGAAATTGATTTTGTGTATCTAGGGTTTGATCCCTTTCATAAATTTGTTTGTTTGATTAAGGTTTGTTGGAAAACCCCTTTGATCTAATTTCAGCCCTAAAAGGGATCTTTCAGCATCCTTAATTGTGCAAAAGGAAGTTACAATAGTTAGGAAGGTTGATAACTAACCATTAGTTAAAGACTAGACCGGAGGCTATTCTATATGAGCTATCATAAATTATGGTAACCAAAGGTGCAAGCATGAGTGGCTCGGAAGGATGAGAGAAACTTGGTAGTTCAGGAACAAATTTGGGAGGAGGACAGAATGCAATCTTAGGTGTGCCAACTATTGCAATTGTTATGATTTTCCACTCCTTGGAATAATTGTGTGCATTTTCCACTATGTATAATTCCCCCTAGCTAGCCTGGGAATCAATTCCCTTATATTTGAATGTATCTCCCACCTTTAATTTTAATGACTCCACCATATTAGCCAAATGTCCAATTTATTTACAATGGTGGAAAAGCCAAAAATGCATTTAAAGCTTTTATCAAGTCAAGGACATGGTGGGCAAGCAAAGGTATTCGCCTTTATTAAAAAGGTAAGGGGCCCACCCTTTAAAAGGCTTTGATGATTTGGCCATTTTAAAGAAAACCACAGGAGTGGTAGGCTAAGCTTAAGGTGGCGCATACTTTAATTAGAAAATTTAAGCCTGTAATATTTAAATGTTGGGCTAAGCTTTAAGCAATGAAAAATTATTAATAAAGGTTTTGCCTTATTACTGCTCCACTTACATTTGAATTTCACAGGAGTTTTCTCTAGGCAAGCTAAACGATGGATCTGGAGCAAGATTATGCATTGATGGTTGGCAGCAATTCTGACAAGCTGGCTGCTAATTCAAAGCAGCCCTTCTTCCTTCTCCCTTCATATTTGTATCAATAGAAAGAGTCTCTATTTTTTGGGGTTCCTCCTCTCAGCTCACTGTGAATTTTATAGCCTCAATAGTTTGTTGCTTGTTTATTTTATGTTCATTTCCAGCATTGTTAATGTAACTGTGTAGCTTATTCAGCATTTTATATAGATATGTGGCTGTATTCTGCCCTTTGTTTATGTTATATATTTGTTTATCTCTTACATTACAATTCTGGAATGTTTCAGAGTAGTGCTTTTTGGCCTTTGAGTTGGTGGAGGGCAAACTATTTTGGCACACTGCTCTCTTGTTTATTTATTGTTTTTTATGCTTTAATCCTCTCCCTTTTCACCCTCAACACACCTTAGATTAATGTAAGATTAGGAGGAGCCAATCTCTATAATTTGGAGGTTGCTTCATTGCTAATCCCATGCATTGGAACTTCTGAAACTATTGTGTCTATAAGCACAGTGCATTTCAGGCCATCAACAGTTTTCTGGCATGCCCGGTGCAACCAAAGCAAAGATCTGGAAGAAATCTACTCTTTTAGAGAGAGAGAAATCAAAATACCCAGCAAGTCTGAATTTTTATTTCTTATGTCATATTTTGAAAATCAGACATGCACCTTTAGTTTTAATATATTTTGGTTGTTTATTACCACCACTTTGTATTATATTTTTTGATTGTGGTGGGCAATATTTAAAATCAGCTCTTTGGAGCACCCTCTCTCCACCTAGCAACTCTATTGGATGCAAATCCATAACCTCTGTCTTCAGCATACTCTAGCGTTTTAATTATAAACTTTTAGTTTCGAGCCATTTGGCAGCCCCCACCAATGTATAGATTCAACAGCTCGTAAAAAATAATGGCAAATCATAGATTTGAGCCATTTGTTGCTTGGGACTCTAGAGGGCCATTGAGCTTGCAGCTGTGGAATATTATTCCAAAATCAGCCCTCAGTACACTCCTGGATTTAAATGGAGATGGCTCTACATCCACCATAGGCCACATCTGGGATGTGGCAAACTTGTGCACAATACACCATGTCATAGAGCCTAATGTAGCCCTCCAGTTGCTCGCACTATCCCTCAAGGGAAAGGCTTTAGAATGGTTAAGAAGCTTGGCTCTACCATCAATCTCAAATTGGAATGAGTTGGGTCCTTTGCTGCACAATCAGTTCAAGGAGAGGGTGGATGCTCTATCTTTGGTGGAGCATTTAGCTGCAATAAAAAGAGCTACTGCAGAGCACATGGTGGACTTCAACCTCAGATTCAAAAGAACATGGCAAAGGATACCCCAAGAGGTCTGTCCACTACCAGGTATGGCCTTCCTATATATTTTTTGAAGGCTTTAGATGTTGATCTGGCTGTTATGTCTGTAAGCAGAAAGACCTTTCTAAAAGCCTTGAATATTGCCATATCAGCTTAAAATATCCTCATACAAGCCGGGAAAAGGCCCCCTATACCTGCAATATCCATGTTTCCTCAGCCTAGTAGCCTTCCCCAAGTTTCGCAATGCTCCTCTTTGCAAACAATGTATCTGCCATCCCCTCCACCCCAAGATTCATCTCTGAACCCCATTGCAATGGTGGAGAAAAAGAGCCTCATAAGTGCATTTGCAATGTGTTTGTTGCCTTCAAAAGGCAGTTTGTTGTCAAAGGTGCTCAAGAGCATTACACAGTCTTAAATATGCAAAATCTGTTGCAGCCTGCTGCCCCACACTCCTTTTATAGCTCATGGCCTATCCTAGATATCCCAATGCCTTATCAAGCAAACATCCATGCATCCCATCCTATGCAATTACAGAAAACCCCTAAAACTTGTCAAACGGAAGCAAGGGAAGCTTCATGTTTCAGCAATAACCTTCTCTCCCTGCAACTCCCTAAAGTGTCTAACGTTGTACATTAGCAAATGGTGGAAAATCAGGCTTCTTTGAGGGGGAATGAGTGGGCAAACAATGGAGTATTTTTCCAATTTGTGGCAGACAATGGTGTTCAAGAAGGGACTGATGTATACTGAGAAAATGTGCATGATGAATCTAAGGATGATGAAGAGTGTGTCTCTATTGAAATGGGCCATGGAGATGTGCAGAGAGGTGATGTAAAGACTTCTATCCAAACCAATCATCTGCAAATCCATGGAGAAATGAGCATAAACAAACTCATAGAGGCGGAGGACACTGATGGTTTTTGGCTGTGGTAGAAAACTCATCCACAGAGAATGAATCTCTGGCTCCTCATGAGGAATAAATGTGGCTAAAGATCCTTGGCAGAGCCTCGAAAGATGACATTGTTGGCTTATGTACAGAGCTCACTTATTTTTCAAAAGATGACTGCAGCAATATGGAAGAAGGTGAGCCAATGAGATGTGGATGAGTTGGTTAAGTGGCTTGGTTGTTTTGAGCCCCACTCAGGGTAAAATCTATGGAAAGACATATGAGGCTAGTTATGGCCGTTGGTTGTATTCTCGGGGCCATTAATGGCTGGTGGTTATTCTCGAGGCCGGTGGTGGCCGTTGTTGGTAATTGTTGGTATGCATGTGGTATTACATGGGAATCTAAGCCCCCGATTGTGTCCCAAACCGGTTCACGCTCCGATCAAAAGCCATCACCTAGCAAAAAAAAATATGGAGGAAGGTGAAACATGCTTTTGAAAAAAAAAAAAACGGAATCTGCACGACTGAAAGAAAAGAAATTTCTATGGCAGATGCTTTTGGACCTGAGTTAGTCTCTCTTTGCGAAGATTATGATGAAGAGCAATGCTTTGTTCCAGAGTGCAGAGAGCTCATGAAGAGTGATTCCTCTGAATATGAGAATGCTTCCTCAAGTCATGGAGATGAAGAGAAGCCTGCAAATGAATTTGTTGATGCGGAGAAAATATTTGAGGGAGGGGGTGCTTGTGCGGATCTACATTTCTTTGATGAGCCTCCATCCCTTGCTTAGAGCTCAAACATCCTTGATTGTAAATGCTTATTTTCTCCTTCAGGAGATGACTACAGTGGTAAAAGCCAGATGTGCAGTGATGTTTTGCAGACAGAGGAGGTTCAAATGAATCATATTGAGCAGCCCCAGGCATCTTGTAGTGTATATGAAGAAGGCTACATTATGTTGTTTGAAGAGAAGGACCGTGCATGTGCACAACTTGCTCATGGCAATGTAGAGAAACCCAAATTTTGGGAATCGCATCATCTGGTGCAATGAGAGTGGACAGCCTTGAGGTTCAAGACAGTATTAGGCATCTTTGTTCAATTCAGGCCGAAGTTTGGAGGTTCTGCCAGCACTACTAAGTTCCTACAGCAAAGAGAATGCACTTGCAGTGGTGATATTTTACCAAAATTGCTAAATGTTGAGTGCTCCAAGGCCAATATTAGTGCGCCGCAACATACTGGAGTTGCAATCAGTGATGATACATCACGTGAATTGCTCATTTCAGAGCATGAGTAGGGGCTGCACCTCTTCAAATTCTATTCTGGGCACTTCCCCAAGCCAAATTTGCTTCCAAATAGCCATTCAAAGAGTGTAAGGAGCCAGCTGCAATTCCAATTTGGAGAGAAAAGAAAGGCAAGGAGGTATAAATAATGGCTTTTTTTTTATGCATTCTAATTGGGTAGGTACTAGAATTTCCAAGTTGACATCATGAGCCTTCTTGATTAAGAAGGATATCTCCTTCTCTAAGCCTGTCAACAGATGTGTTCCCTTTGGCATTAAACCACTATTGTTATTATAGGATTTCCTTTCCTGCAAAATAAGAGGCTTCGACATCACCCTGCAGGGTTGCATTTGGGCCATTATGTGTTTCCTTTTAGTTTGCTGAGGTAATTTCGTGGACAAGGAAGAAGAATCTCAGGGGTGAGCAACTTTTGAGAAAAGCCATCCACCTTCAAATTGGAGCCATCCGCTGCTAATTTTTCCATGCCAGATCATATTGATGCAATTTCAGACCTTCCAGTGGCCAAATTAATGAACAATTTTGCATTTGCAGGCCGCTAGTTATGTGCATAGGAATGGTGCAGGCTTCATATTTGGCTTTTTGAGCACTACAGAGGAAGAAACAATCCAACTAAAAATTAGGAGCCGCCTCCTTCAATTTAATCGTGAAACATCACATGGATGCAATTGCAAAGTTTCCGGTGGCCGAATTCATGAGTAATTTTCCACTTGCAAGCCACTAGCTCCATATGCAAAATTGTTTGCAAGCTTTATATATGACATTTTCAAAATGCATAAAGGAGAAGTGAGCCGAATTTAAATTCATATACACCTTCCCTTCATATAGCCATGGCACAACCCATTGGATGTATGGTAGAGAAGATTGGTGGAAAATTGGTGGGATTTATCGGCTCAGAAACAATAATTTTGTGCCAACTTGAACTTCACAAAGCCAACTCCAATTTTATAAGCAGCTTTGAGCAACAGCCATCCAGGCCCAAATTTGTAAGGCCCTCCCGCAATTCAGTTATGGCGCACCACATTGGTGCAATGGTGGAGCAAATGATGGTCACATAAACGATTAGCACGTTCAGAGGACTTGGCTTCAATTTCAGGCCTGCAACTCACAAAGTGCATCTCAAAAACGCAAGAAGTTTTATAAAGAGACCATCCGGCTCAAAATTGAAAGCATCCCCCTTCATTCTAGCCATGGCACATTGCTTTGGTGGAGTAGCAAAGGTTCCAGCGGTCAAACTCGTGGATTTGGCACCTGTAGGTCCTGGCTTTAAGCACAAGCTTATTTTTGCCTTCATTTTATTTGCTGGGCATTTTTTGTAACATAAAAAAAAGCTTTACCTTATTGCCACACCATATAACTTCCCAGCTCAGCAGAAAAAATCCAATAGTGAAACGTCTAGGAGGTGGCGATGGTGACTAATAGTGGAGCTCGCCATATTTGTTGTATAATGCAATCTGGCTAAGGCTTTAAAATAAACTCCACATTAAATGGAGGGCACCGCAATCACCAACATGGCTTAAATAGCCAATCACACATCAATTCTAAGTTGGAAAAGATGACTCAGCAAGAGTGCACGCCATTGATACAAGATGGGATCCACAGACGGTGGCTCAAATGCTTTTTTGAAGACAAAAAGTAATAAGGCCAAATTCGCACTGCCGGATCTCCAGATCAAATTTGAGCCACCAGATTTTGGCAAGCCAACACTGCCCCAGCCAATTTTCACACCATTGATCTCATAAAGCAATCTGTGTCGTTAGATTAATTTACGGCATCAAGCCTTCCGTGTGAAGGAAATGGTGGAGCCCATGGAACCAGCATGGCATGAGCAACCAATCTTGCAACTTTTGGGCAGAGTCAACAGGTATTAGAATTACAAGGTGCACCATTGGCTAAGCAAGAGGGCTTCAAATTGACAGCTACTCGACAGTCATTCTGCAAATAAAGAAGACCAATAACGGGAGAAAAATTAGAGATTTTCCAAGTGTCTGAGGAGACAAAACAATTGGCGGAAATGTGTTTTCTGAGGTAGTCTGATGATTAGACAAAACTCAAATTACTCTTGGCTTCATCACCTTGCACTATCTCCTAGCAGGGAGCATGCCCAAGGCGCTACCCCGAGACCCTACAAAGGGCTTGCCTCTTGACCCCACTCAAGGCTACCGTCTCTAGATCCCTACTCATGGATTTCAGTGCAGGGCTACACCACACAAAGCAAGGCCATTTTTGACTCCATGCCCAACGGATTCATGAAACTAGATTCGACACATAGCAGGCATGTTTCCCTGAGAGCTGTCGTAAATGTAACAATTTTCTGCTCCTCAGAATAATTGTGCAAATTTTCTGCCGTTTATAATTCCCCTTAGCTAGCTTGGCAATTAATTCCCTTTTATTTGTATGCATAGCCCACCTTTAATTTTAATGGCTCCACTGTATTAGCCAAATGATTAATTTATTTAGTTTTACAATGGAGGAGAAGCCAAAAATGCTTTTAAAGCTTTTATTAAGTCAAGGCCATGGTGGACAACCAAAGGTTTTCACCTTTATCTAAAGGGGAAGGGGGCCACACTTTAAAAGGTTTTTACGCCTTGGCAATTTAAAATAAAACCACAGGAGTGGTAGGCTAAGCATAAGGTGGAGCATGCTTTAATTAAAAGCTTTAGGCCTTTAATATTTAAGTGGTGGGCTAAGCTTTAAGCAATGGAAAATTTTAAAAAAAAAAGGTTTTTCCTTATTATTGCTCCACTTATAGTTGAACTTCATAGTAGTTTTCTCCAAGGAAGCTAAATGATGGATTAGGAGTAGGATTATGCATTGATGGTGGGTGGCAATTCTGACAAGCTAGCTGCAAATTCAAATCAGCTCTTCTTCTTCTTTTTCCCTTCATTTTTGTATTAATAGTGAGTCTCTCTATTTTGGGGGGTCCTCTCAGCTCGCTATGAATTTTATAGCCTCAACAATTTGTTGTTTGTTTATTTTATGTTCATTTCCAGCACCGTTCATGTAACATTGTAGTTTATTTAGCATTTTATAAAAATATTGTGGCTGCCTTCTGCCCTCTTTTTACGTTATATGTTTGTTTGCCTCTTAAAATGCAATTCTGGAATGTTTCATGTAGATTTATAGTTGTTGTTTTGTGTTTTTTCCCTTTGAATCCGTGGAGGGCAAATCATTTTGGTGCATCGCTCTTTTGTTTATTTGTTGTTTTTCATGCTTTATTTCTCTCCCTTTCAACCCCAACATGCCTTAAGAGTAGTGTTAGATTAGAAGGAGCCAGCGTCTTTAATTCGGAGGTTACTTAATTGGTAATCCTATACACTGGAGCTTCCGAAACTGTTGTGTCTAGGTGCATGGTGCATATGAGGCCATCAACAAGCATCAACGCTAATTTTGGAGGAGGTCGTAGTGTTATAGTGGGCATGAATAGCAATTTTGGAGGAAGGCAAGGTGCTACAGTGGACATGAATAAAAGTTTTGGAGGAGGATGTGATGCTACGGTGGGCATGAATAACAATTTTGGAGGACATGGTGCTACTATTCTCTAGAAATCGATAAGCTCTCTTATTATTGTTCCATTTATACAATTTGTCATTCTTTAGGCCTCTTGAGTAGAAAGATACATGATTAAGAGAGGTCATTGTGCTTCCATTTTAAATTTTGGTTTAAAAGAATCATGGCACAAAAGTTTTTTAAGCCCTTTTCATTGCTTGAACGACTATTTGATGGATCAATTCAAATAATGGCATTGCTGCTAACGATGATCATCAACCGCTTTCACCAATGAATAACCTTGCAAAAAAAGTAGTAGATAGCGGTGAGTACCCATATAGGGCTTCACAAGGGGTCATCTTAATAGATGTATGAGAGGAATTTTATACCACCATCGTGCCAAATGGAGCTACTTGCACCATTAAGATAGCTTGTCAAAATTGAAACATTGCAGATACCCCTTTAAACATTTGTTAACAATTTCAGTTTGTCCATTGGATTGTGGGTGATATAAAGAGCTATGGACTAATTTGGTACCTAAGGTGGTGAAAAAATCAGCCCAAAAGTTGCTAATGATCCATGTCACTCAATGAGATTTAGAATACCATGAAGTTTTCATACCTTATCTGTGAAATATTTTGCTCGGGAGTTGATCAACCACTACCACGATGACATTCATACCTTCTGATTTGGATAATCCTATGATTAAATCCATATTAAATTATTCCCAGTGGTGTTCTAGAATAGTGGTTGTAATAGGCCTGGAGATTTGACTAGCTCTCTCCTTGATTCCTCTGACATATCGAACATTCTCCATGATTCATACTTCTTGACCTTGAACTAGTGAAGAGCACACACTCTTGCTAGGAAGGATAATGCCTAAATCCAAAATATAAGAACAATTCTCTCAATCTCACTCTTCTATTCATAAGGGCAGTAGTGGGGTTGGATGTTGGGTGTATGACTACATAGAATTAATTCAAAAGCATGATTAAGATCCCTACCCAGTGGTAATTCTTTTGGCTCTTGAAATACTTGCTAGTGATTTGAATGGTCTCCAATTAGATGCATTGGTTGATTGTCCTCTTGAGATTATACTAAACATAATTGGGCCATACCCTAACCAGTTTTCTTTAACTTCTCAATTCTATGTGAGCTAATGATTTGGTTTGGCAATGCTTTGATCCCTATGGGCTTGTGCTTTCTTCCATCCACTAGTAAGCCCTATGAAAAACTTATGAAAGTTCATATAGATAGTGTACCCAATTGCCAAACCCGTTCGTCATAAAGGAATAGCATACATGCAAGAATTTATTTGGTAGTCTCTCATAGCTAGCTTAACATTGTGGCTTTTTCCTCTGCATGTGATAGCAAATCATTTGCTATCATGACTTGGAAGTTGAATAATAGCTAAGGGAAACAATTTAGATCTGATGCTCTTTTCTATCAATAAAATTGTGACTCCTACCTTAATCAATCAATACCACCACTCACTATTTTTTGATGTATACTTTTATCCACCATTTTAGGGGTGTTGATCCCATCTAGAGCATGGACTGAAACACACTACTTTGTAATATTCCTAATCGGAATATTATACAAGAATTTGGTTTGCTAAGAAATTCCTTGAAATAATATTTTATAAATGTAAACTTGTAATTAGAATAATATTTTAAATTAAAAATGTAATCGTATTAATAATAAAATATAAATCCTCAAAGGATTTCATCTTTGGGATATAATGATTACAAGGGTTTTCGTCCTTGCAATCAAATTACAGATTAAAGGATTTCGTCCTTAAAAGTGGTTGTAAAGCATGATGCTTGTACAAGTTGAATGTTTGAATGTATACGATTAAATGATTTCCTTCTCATCAATTCGTTGAATATAAATACCTTCATCGCTTCCCATTCAAACGACATGTCTTCTCCAAGGATTGTGACCCTTCATTAAATAAATGCTTAATGACTAATTAATTAATTAGTAAATAATAATGTTGTTAATGACTTCAATGATTGTTGTTTGTAATATATAATTGTTGTGGTAAGCGCTCCATCCAAGGGCAATTTGCTTATTAATTGGCAGCGCTCTTTCCATGGCGATTAACTTAATAAAATAGTAGCGCTCTCTTCTCAATTGTGATTAGCAATTTAGTGGAGGGGATATTACAGTCCTCCCTTCCCAAAATTACTTGTCCTCTAGCAATTGTAAGTTGGGATGCTCTAAAATGGTCACTCATTCCCATATGGCATCCTAAACTAGCAAAATTTTCCAATGGATCAAGTATTCTTTGATACTTTGGTTTCTTAACTTCCTTTCACAGACCTCAAGGATGTCTTTGAGTATTAAGATCAATTTGCCTTCTTCATCTAATGGAGGTAGCTCTATAGAAGGGGTAATACGTTGTCCAAGTGACCTTTTTAGGCACGAAACATGGAAGACATTATGTATTTGACTACACCCAGGTAGTTCCAACTCATAAGCAACCTCCTCTACTCTCATGATTTTATATGGACCGTAGAATCGAGGTTTGAGTTTCTCAGCTCCACTTTGCTCTAAAATGGTCACTCATTCCCATATGGCATCCTAAACTAGCAAAATTTTCCAATGGATCAAGTATTCTTTGATACTTTGGTTTCTTAACTTCCTTTCACAGACCTCAAGGATGTCTTTGAGTATTAAGATCAATTTGCCTTCTTCATCTAATGGAGGTAGCTCTATAGAAGGGGTAATACGTTGTCCAAGTGACCTTTTTAGGCACGAAACATGGAAGACATTATGTATTTGACTACACCCAGGTAGTTCCAACTCATAAGCAACCTCCTCTACTCTCATGATTTTATATGGACCGTAGAATCGAGGTTTGAGTTTCTCAGCTCCACTTTGCTTAATCGAAGATTGCCTATAGGGCTGCAATCACAAATATACCATGTCCTCTACTTCAACTTTTATTTCCATTCTATGCCGATCAGCATACAACTTTTGTTAATTCTATGCTTGCTGAAGATTGTCCTTGAGAGTTCTAACGATATCTCAACTTTGTTGGATCAAGTCTTTAGCTCCCGAAACTCTACTATCAAGTTTGACCAATTCCACAAAATACTTTGCATCGTACCCATACAAAGCTTTGAAAAGTGTCATTCTAATTGACATCTGATAAGAAGTATTATAGCAGAATTCTCCTAAATGCCACCATTTAATCCATGCATTTTGTTGCCCCAAAATATAACTTCTTAAATACCATTCAATCCACTTATTGACGGCTTTTGTTTGACCGTTTGTTTGGGGATGATAACTTGTACTTGGGGTCAATTCAATACCTGATAGGTGAAAGAGTTCTTGGCAAAACGAACTCATAAATCTACTATCTCTGTCACTAACAATGTTCTTTGGCAGCCCATGTAATTTAAAGATTTCTTTAAAAAATATTCTAGCTACCAAGGTAGCATCATGCTTAGTGGAGAGCGGAAAGAAATGAGCATACTTTGTCAAACGATCAACAACTACAAAGAGGCAGCTCTTTCCTTGAACCACAAGCAACCCAGTAACAAAATCCATCGAAATACCTTCCGATTTTTGAGTTGGAATGGGCAAGGGCTGCAACAATCTTGCTGAAAATTCGTGCTCTATTTTGTTTCGTTAAAAGTAGGACACTCCTGAATGTACTTAAGAATTTCACTTTTAAGCCCTTTCCAAAAGAGCATTTCTCTTACCTGCTTATGTCTTAAAATAACCTGGGTGGCCCGACAATGCGTTGTCCTAAATAGCTTTTAACATTTTATGCTTAATCTTTGATTCCGGTACCAAGAAGATTCTATTTTTATACAAAATGAGACCTTCTACTATCTTGTAACATTCGTCCCCGATCTTTCCTTCTAAGACCACATTAGCGAACTCATTTTTTGCATACTCAACTGTTATGAAAGCCTTCCAATCAACAGCAATCGTAGATATGGAGCACAAAGATGGTTTTCTTGATAATGCATCTGCCACAATATTAGATTATTAATGTCTCCTTTTTGGGCCAAAAGCATGAACCTTGCTCACCCATTTTTTGTTGTCTATCGTTCAGATCCTTTTGACTTAAGAAAAAATTTAAATTTAGACTATTATGATTTGTTCATACCACAAATTTTTTACATACCAATTTTTGGCGAAACTTGGCCAACGCATGCATGATTGCTAACATTTATGTCATTTATAGAATACTTGCACTCATTTTCTTTAAGCTTCCGACTTTCAAATGCAATTGGATGACCTTGTTGCATTAGAACAACACCTATTCCTTCACCCAACGCATCGCATTCCAACACAAAGGGTAACAAAAAATTTAGTACAGCCAAAACTAGGCATGAACTCATTACTTGTTTCAGTTTCTCAAATGTTGATTGAGCAATGTCCGACCAATGAAAGGCTCCTCTTTTTTTCAAATTAGTCAAATGGACTGTAATGTCTCCTTTTTGGGCCAAAAGGCCAAATAAGGGTTTTCCTTAAAATCTACAAATTTATGAAATTTGAAATTAGCAAAATCAGCAAACCCTAGCTCAAAGAGATGCCTCAAAAACATGCAATTTGCTTCCAAACAGGTGTCAATGTGCAATAAATAGGTAGGTAATTTTCAGCAATTACCTTGAGCAAATATCACCTCAAAATGCTCTAAAATAAGCCACGAACTGAAAATAAAAAATTTGTACCTTTTTACCCCTTGGATGTGGATAAAAATCAGATTTAACCTAGCTGAAAAATATTTGATTTTATGCATAAAACAGCAGCTGCATATTTACCAATTCTCATTCAAACCCTTGCCAAAAATCATGAATAAATTACCAAAAATAGCCATACAAATTTAACGCCCTTTTTAGGCCTTCAAAGTGATCAAATACCTCTCCAAACCTAGCTGCCCTAGGTCAAAATTGCATATAAAAATTAGAATTAATATTTACCTTTAAACTAGGGTTTTAGACCCCTTCAAACATCAATCCCTCAAGCCCAATCAAGTCGTCACACTTGAAAAAATTCACTCAGTAAATATTAGCCACAAATCCAAAATTTATGAAGTCAAAACCCTCATAAAATCTACCCAAAAATATAAATAAATAAATTAGAATTTATTATTTATTTATCCACTCGAAAAGACCTTGAAAACCTTGCCAAATCACATAGAAAGTCAGCGCCACACTTCAGCGATATTCATCAATAAATTCCAACAATGAAATTAGATCAATTGGACCTCAAATTGACCATTAAATCCTCACAAACAAGTCACCAAGCAAGTTGCCCCACTCTAGGGCAATTATCAAATCCACCTTTGCAAAGGTGGCATCAAAAGACACCGTTTTGTCGAATAATCAGCTCCAAAAACCTGCAAACACTTATTGGACATGCATCCCAATATTTCTTCAAGAATCACAATATCAATTTTCAACATATCTTCAATTGAGATCTCCACCTTGTATTTGTATCTTCCAAAAGGGGCGAACCACTTTGGAGGGGTAAAATACCTCAAAACTCTCCTTGCTAACTTTTTAGACTATTTTTCCTTTCTTTGATCAACTTTCAAGCTAACATTTCTCTTTTTCAAATAATTATATTAAATTAATTGCCTAAATAATAAATAGTAATTAAAATTACTTTTAGGCAATAATCCAATAATTATTTATTTTAAATACCATAGTGGTAAAAGCCACTTTTTTAAAAATATTTTATTAATCAGCTAGAATTGTCTTATATGGATAAATGATAAAAATCACTATTCGGACAATTATAATTAAATAATAAAATAAAACCCCAAAAAGAATCCTTTAGTCAATGGAGAAAGTAAACTAAAGGTCTTCAATACCTGCTCATAAGTGATTTGGAAATGTGAACATTACAGGGACAGCGATTCAAGAAAACCCTTTAACGAACCTTCAATAATAAGTGCATAACCCCAAGAACCCTCTCAATTGAGTCATGTTAGTAGGTGGAGGCCAATCTAATATAGCTTGAACTTTTTCTTGATCAAAGTGCACTCCTTGCCTATTGATGGCCTGCCCTAAGTATAAAATCTCTAATATTCCAAATTCGCATTTAGACATTTTCACAAAAAGTGATTATTGCTCCAATAGTTATAACACTAGATCTAAATGTTTCAAGTGTTCCGCCCATGACGTACTATATATCAATATATCATCGAAGAAAACCAAAACAAATTTTCGCAAATGCTTATTGAATATGTGATTCATGCAAAACTGAAAGGTGGCTGGAGCATTGGTCAATCCTAAAGGCATAACTAAGAACTCGAAATGTCCATAATGACATTTGAATGCCATTTTTTTAACATATTCTTCTCGCATCTGGATTTGATAATATCTTGATTTTAAATCGATTTTGGAAAAGAAAATAGCTCCATGGAGCTCATCGATTAGTTCATCAATTTGTGGTATCGTATATCTATTCTTAATAGTCTTCTTATTCAATTGTCGGTAGTCTATGCACATTCTCAACGTGCCATATTTCTTCTTGACTAGAACTACCGATGAAGCAAAAGGGCTTGAACTTGGCCTAATATGCTCCATTCCAGCAATTCTTTGATAACCTTTTCAATCTCTTCTTTATAGATTCTATGGTGGCGGTATGGTGTGATTATTATCAACTTGGTACCGGTTTCTAACTCAATAATATACTGGAACCCTATGTCTGGGTGCAACCCATGTGAAATATTCTCAAAAACCTTAGCATGTTTATTAATTATGGGTTGAATATCGTCATGATGTCTTTGCAGCTCCGATTTTGTAGAGCTCACAAAACATTGTGTTGCCCATGAAACTTGGCCTTTCCTAAATGTTTTTTCCATCCTCTTGGCTGGAATCACTTGGAAGGCTCCATTAGCCATACCTTAAAGCACCACTTATTTCCCATCTATTTTAAATTTAAATTCCATGGTTTGATAGTTTTGGGTAAATTTCCCCAAAGAATGTAGCCATTGAACATCTAACACCAAATCTATTCCACCAATGTCTACAACATAGAAATCATCATTTATTTGATGTCTTCCCAATGTGAGACGAAGTTGTTGAATTTTCTGAGTGCATGGAATGGTAAAACCATCAGCAACTGTCACCTTAAAACCTTGAAATTCTTCAAATTTCAAACCTATTTTTGTTACCAATCCTTCATCAATGAAATTGTGGGTGGCCCCACTATCTACCAACACGATGATTTTCTACCCTTGCAAATTCCCTCTTACTCTAAAGGGATGGTATCTCAAAGCTCCTAATAAAGTCGCAAAGGTACTCGCCAATGTCTTTTCCACTTTTTCTGGTTCACATATTGTTTCTTCAACTTCAACTTCTTCATCATCAGGTTCACCATCAGAAACAACATCGATGTAAGGGACTTGCCCCTTTCCCAAACAACGGTGACCTGGTACCCAAGGGTCCTTACAAGTGAAGCATAAGTTTTTCTTCCTTAGCTCATTTATTGTTTCCGTCTCTTTACTTAATTTAGGTGGATCCCTTGGTTGGAAGCCTCCAGATTGAAAGGGTCTTCTTTGTTGGCTATATGGTGTTGTCCCTTGTTGTCTTGAAGGCATGTCTGTGGCTGTCCACTATTGATTATTCTCGGCTGTATAAATGGCACCGTTTTATTTCTTGGCGTTGATGTCTCCAAATCCAAAGCCTTTTTGATTGTTTCTTGGAGGGAGGAGAGATTAAAGGATTTGACTAAACCCTTGAGTGGCTCAATCAATCTTTCCATGAACAATACTATGAGCCACCTTTTAGTGACATCCGAAACCATCACAACGAGTCTATGAAACTCCACCACATAGTCTTCCACATTGTTATTTTGTTTTAATAGAGCCAATTCTCGAAAATCAATTTTGGGGTCAATTCTATCGAATCTTTCAATCAATCTCTTAGTAAATTCATCATATGATCTAATGAGAACATGCCCTTGTGTAATCCATCCACGATACCACCAGTCATGAGTTGTTCCTTAAAGATGAAGGGTTGCGAATTTGATCGCTTATTCTTCCATCATAGGTCGGAGAGATAAAAAGGTATCCAATTTTTGTATCAATGCCCGGGCTGTGCATTTGTTACAACCATCAAAAGTCAACAAGTTCAATTTACCCAACGCATGTTGCTGATCTCTTTGAGTATTTTGGGGTCTATGCTCCATTTTGGTACCATTTCGATGGCTTTTCATTTCCATGAATTTTGTGAGTGGTACTTCCCTTCATATTTCATCTGAAAGGTCTCAATATTCTTCAAAACAAGATGTAAGGTCCTCTTTCAATCAAGTTTGGGTTTCTTCTTCTATAATCGACTTGTTTCTTGAAATAAATTTACGCTGAAAAGGTCTATTTGAAGAACTCGTGGTTGTTTTTGGCGGAATTTGATTATAGCTAGTATTAGAATAGCTATTTTCACCATTCCGATATTTAAGATTTGTCATAATTTGTATTGCGAGCGCTAATTGAGTCATTGTATTAGTCAATTGTTCTTGACATTGGATAAGCTTATCCATCCATTCATCATCTCGGTTCCTCTCTCCTATATTTACCCTTTTGTCTCCCTTTTCAGTTTCTTCCCTTTGATGATTGGAACCCTTAGTTTTATTTCTCAAATAATATCGGATTTCTTTATCCTCACCTTGCATGAAGTTTTCGTTCCACAGGTTGGGAAGATAGAGAGCTTTGATACCACTGTAATATTCCTAATTGGAATATTATACAAGAATTTGGTTTGCTCAACAATTTCTTGAAATAATATTTTATAAATGTAAACTTGTACTTAGAATAATATTTTAAATTAAAAATGTAATTGTATTAATAATAAAATATAAATCCTCAAGGGATTTCATCCTTGGGATATAATGATTACAAAGGTTTTAGTCCTTGCAATCAAATCACACGATTAAGGGGTTTCGTCCTTAAAAGTGGTTGTGAAGCATGATGCTTGTACAAGTTGAATGTTTGAATGTATATGATTGAATGATTTCTTTATCATCAATTCGCTAAATATAAATACCTTCATCGCTTCCCATTCAAACGACATGTCTTCTCCAAGGATTGTGACCCTTCATTAAATAAATGCTTAATGACTAATTAATTAATAAATAATAATGTTGTTAATGGCTTTAATGACTATTGTTTGTAATATATAATTGTCGTGGTAAGCGCTCCATCCAAGGGCGATTTGCTTATTAATTGGCAGTGCTCCTTCCATGGCGATTAACTTAGTAAAATAGTAGCGCTCTCTTCTCAATTGTGATCAGCGATTTAGTGGAGGGGATATTACATACTTTCTCTTTGGGCTGCTCTTGATCTAGGACCTCTCCCTTTTCTTCAGTCTCCAAATCATCCACAACTTCAATCTATATGAGTTTTTCCATTCATTTATGTCCCAATACAAATTTTTGATCACAATGGTAGCATAATCATTTGTTGAGCCGTGAGTTGGACTATTGGTTAGGAATTGAAGGTGGCAAGAGATTTCCTATCCTATTCTCTTGAATCTTGGTCCCAGTATCAACCCTTGAGGTATTAATTCTTCTCCAAAGTTAATTCCCTTTCCATTGCTTCTCGAAAGGGGTAGGTCTATAAACCCGCAATTCATGGTGAATGCGCACTACAACCTCCAATCCTTAGCATGAAAATCCAACTTCTTGTATGCATGAAAATCCTTAGCTCTAGAATACAACTTCAAGTGTTGTGAATTATGCTCCACTACTCAAGTCATGTCCCCCTTTTGGACATGACACTATTGAAGACCTTTAGCCTTGCCTAGTTTCCTAAGGGCTAAGGGAAGAAAAGAAAAAGAATGGAAACATTTGATTTTGAAAAAAATAATTGTAAAAGTTCTTTATTGTTATAATTTCACTTAAGATGAGGTCTTTTTAAGGGTCATGAGTATTGATCCACTTAAGTAAATTATAAAAAGATATTCTTTTATAATTTGAAAAAAGAGCAACAAAGGTATTCCCCCCCCCCCCAAATTGGGCACTTCACTTGGGAAGAAGTATAAAAGCAATTGAAGGGTCTTGTTGAAGGGCATATTGGATCATTATTTCAATTTATAAGTTTTGAGCACGAAAAATCTTGAGCTTTGAAATTGAAGACGAAAACCTTCAAGCCAAGAGATTGAGGACGAAAACCCTCATTCTTTCGTGGGGCAACTTCATCTAAGAACTACCATTGTTCATCAAAATTCAGAAAAGACAAAAAAAAAGGGTTTTTAAATGGGGCAAATAGCTTAGAAGATTGGCAAATTGCTTGAGGGTGGCGACTTGCTTGTGGAAGTTGGCGACTTGTTTTGGAGGGGTTTGGCTAGTGTTTGAGGGCCATTTCTTGCCCTAATATTATTCTAGAATTTTTATATAATATTTCTCACCTTGGGCGAATTGGAAAAATGACCTATTTGAGGGTTTGAGGTCAAATATTGATTCTGAAAATATTCTGCAATTTTTCATATTATTCTAAATATTTATTGCGGTAAATTCAGTTTGTTTGTGAAAGAAAAAAATCATAAAAAGGTATATAATTGCAACTGTATTTTTCTATTAATTTTAAAGACCTATTGAAAATGAAACTCCATAGAAATTGTCATCAAAGGGCTAAAATAAATCATATTTATTTTCTAAACCTAGGCACCTAGGGTTTGAAGGGCTAATTTGGATTTTTGAAAGATTAATCTTTGCTAAAAGAGTTCACAATTTATTTGAAAGATTTAGCATATTTTTATGCTAATTTTGGAATGTGCAACTAGGGTTTGCTAAAAATAAAAATTAGAATTTATTATTTACCTAGAGTTTTGCAGAAAAATCAAAATTCAAAAAAAATCATAATTTCAAACATTTCAGTGGTATCAGAGTCAATTTCTTCGCCAACTGTGAGGTGTGAGTGACTCCAATGGATTAGCAACTTAGGTTTTTGCCAAAAGAGAAATACAAAGATCTCGTTCAAAAAGTAGGGATAAAGAAGAGGACAATGGATGAAGCCATAGATGATTTGTTACAAGCCATGGAAAATTATCAGAGGGAACTAAAGGCAATAAGTCCCAAGGTTGTGGCAAAGTCTATGAGGTTAGCCCTAGACATCAGAACTCTCTTTTAGAAGAAGAGAAGATTGAACTACATAGGAATTATGAGCTTCAAAAATCAAAAAAATTGGGGCAGCCAAGTAGTGTAATTTCTGAGTTCCACAATACAGAAATTTTGGAGCAGCAAGAAGAGTTGTTTCCGCTAAGTAAATGGCAACCGGTGATTGAATTTTCTGAGCCACAAGAGCCAAAAATTCAAGGGCAGCCAAGTGAGGGTTTTCAACAAGTTATGGAACAACCGATGGGGTTGCTAATGGTAGACACTAAGGTGGAAATAACAAAAAAATTATAACTTCCAAGGGTAGACCAAGGAGAAGTTGTCCAACAACTCCATCAGCAACCAAAAGACCCAGAAAAAAGTTTGAATAGGGATAAGGAAGCCATAATGGAGAGGTATGTCATAAAAGAAAAAAATTTGCATTGTTTTTTATCATAGATCATTTTCTTTGCCTAATTTCAGATTTCAAGAGGAGGCTTGGAAGAAAAAATTGTTAACTCTTAAAAAGGAGGCCCAAGTCCTAACAAGATTGGACAAGGCAAAGGGATTCCTTGAAAGGGGGATGCCAAATAAAAAAGGAGAACACTTGAAGGCAATGGTTGTTAAGATTAATTTTCCTACAATCAAGTATGCAATGGAAACAACAAAATCAGAAGTGGCAAATGTTGATATTGATATTGCCAACAATGAAAAAGAGATTAAGAGCTCTAATTGGAGAAAGTAATTCTCCCATGTAAATTCAATGATTGAGCATGACAAATTTCTCACATGGTTGTGGGATCCAGGTCAGCCCTACAAGCATGATTTGTTATTATGTTATATTGTGAAACAAAGGACAAAGCTTGGACCCTCATGGAAAGGGGCATAAGCAAGAAGTACCATGGTCCAAGGATCAAAGGAAGGGTTGTAAGTAACACATTCACTGCTGTTCTCCACATTCTAAATTTGCTTTCCCTAAAAAGTTTTGTTGCCATGGTGAGTATTGGCCCTAGGAAGGTGTGCCCCTCACATCTCAACACCATGGGAGTAGTTCAAGCATGTATAAGTGGAATTTTAGCCACTATAAAGAGATGATTGAAGAGGGAAAAAACATGCTACAGCCATGATAAGAGAAAGCTAAGACACAAAAAGAAAGACCGTATCATGTTCATAAGGCATGATGGAATAATTGGAAAAGTGTTGCTAAACACTATTGTATTGGATAATATGTTTGCTTCTTGCATAGGATCACAAGGGAAATCATGTGCAATGTACATGAAGAATGCAAGAAATGTTGTGATCTCCATACTTGAGCAGCCAAGTGTTGGTGGTGAAAACCACCCAACTCCGTATTTGAAGAGTATTAAATTCAAAAAATGAGGAAGGTAGGAAGGTAGAAACAGGTATCCAAACTCAGTGGGTTGAAAACTCAGGAAATGGTGAAATTTTTGGCATACTAAAACCAACAATAAATTCTGGAAATGCATATGTAAGATCTGAATTTTCTTGCTCAGAAATTTCAAAGTTAAGAGAACAATTCCAGCAACCCATTGGGGACCAAAAAGTGGAAAATGGGAGCACACTACAGTCCACATGGAGAAGGAAAATGGTACCAATCAAGTCTGAGTTTTATCACTCGGAAAAATCAGAATTTGGGACACTTCAACAGCCACTTCACAAGGGTAAGAGGACTAGTTTTTTGGTATATCTACAGCTGGTATTAAATTCTGAAAATGTCTATAGGAGGGGACATAACTTGCACGAAAGAAAGGTGAGGAATGAAAGTATGGTACATCACTTTTCCATTGATCATAATGGGTTCCTTTTAGAGTCACATTTGAGCTCACATATGCATGAAAATGTTGAGAAGTGGCTGCCAACGAGTGGACATATAACACACATCAAAGGACTCAACCAAGAGGGTTTGCTTCTTGATAAAATCTCCTCCTAGGTATGTTGCTCAATAAATTCAATCTTGTTGTTTGGTTACAAGTTGGAAAGAATTGCCATGGCATGCAAGAGCTTCCAAACAGTTGTGGAATGTTGGCCACAGTAGTAGGCACTTAATGAAGGAAATTCAAATGGATCTTTCCATTTGGGGCAGCAGAAAGTCACCTTCCGGATATTTTTCTTTTAGCAACCTAGGGCCAACTAGTACATTCTTTGAAATAAGGTTTGTGTTCATATTGGCATCCTTGAAGAATATAGATATGGAGAGCACATGGGAAGTCAACATAGTAACGAATTGGTTGACTTTTGGGGGTAGTTGCATGGCTGTACATCACATATACAGCCTACATATCAGCAAGTTCAGGATTGTGGTTGGGACGATCCTCTTCCTAATGAGGGGTCAATTGAGTTTAGGGGCCAAGGATTGGATGACAGCCCTTATGAGGAAGTTTCCAGCCCTTATGGAGCTTGGAAGATGGTTTGGAGAAGGTTAACCGCTGCTATTGGTTCCACATGGAAAACTGCAGCAGGGGCAGCCATTGGTGTGAAAAAAGAATGAGGTTGGATGGTGCAAGTACGGTACCGCCCTCTCTAAATTGTAAGTTTGGGTCTTTATTATGCACAAAATGTATTTCCTACATGATTAATGGTGTTGTCAAGGTGGAACAAAGGGAAAAACACAAGGCACACAAAAGGGTAGCAATGCAAGATTGCTTACATCTCCATGATACATCCATTGAGGTATGCTTTCAATTTGGTTCAATGTTACCGTCTTGTTGCAAATTGGGAAAGGTTTGTTATGGCACATGGGAAGCTCTAAGGAGTTGATGAATGCTTGCCAAGGTAATATGTACTCAATGATTAAGGCTCAAACACATTTTTTCATGAGGGGCAGTTGTATACATCTTCCTGTCATATTTATTGTGACAGTTCCAGCTCTTCAAAAAGGGTACATAGCTTCATTTTGACCCCTCTTGGGATGCTAAATGTGGTAGATTCATCATGGAGCAAGTTGGGAGTAAAAAGGTTGATTTTTTGGGATGATTGCAAGGTTGTAATGAGCAAACACAGCCCACAAAACACAAGCTACAGATTTCCTTTTGAAATGATTTCCTCTAAGGTAAGGGAATATGCGAGCTTGAGGCATGAAATGATGAGTTTGAAGATTTTCAGAAGTTTGGGGAAGGCTGATTGCATTAAATTACCACATAAGAATGAATTGTGGAGGAATAAATTCATGTTTTGGAGTCATAAGAAGTCTGAAATGTGCATACACAGCCAACATATCAAAGGGGAAATGGCTGGTTCTCCCATTCTTTTGGAATATGAGGACATGTGTCAATGGTCTTTTGACAAAAATTGGATTTCCAACAAGGTAAAAGGAATTCCAGCTCCTCTATAGAGTAGATTTATGAGCTTTGAGGTCACTCTTATGTGTGTAGGCAAAATGAACACCCCTTCTATGTTCTCAAGGGCAGCCACATATATGTCCCCAACACTTTCACACATGGAAGGCACTATCAATGGTGCAAGCATTGAAGAGAAGCAAAGGATTCATGTTTTGACTAATATGTTTGTGTCTTGTGTAGATGTTGATATAAGGGCAATCAAGGCCCAAAAAGTTGATTTCTTTGCTGAAATACACTTTTCCAGCCATCTCCATGTCCCTTCGAAGAAGTTGTTTCTCTTTTGCATCTTTTTGGCACATTTGAGCTATGGGACCTCCATGGAAAGAAAAAGGAAGATAGGAAGATGTTTTTAATTTTCAGCTTGCATAAAAAGCAAAGAATTTTCATCTACAACAATAGAAGGCTTCGTCATGAGGGTTTTCTTCATTGGGAAGGACCATGGATTGAGTTTTGCATGAGGCTCATGGTTAAGACAACCCATTGGTTATTTCTATTACTTGAGGACAAGCAATTTTGGATGGGGAGGATTGTCATGTCCCCTTTTTGGACGTGACACTATTGAAGACCTTTAGCCTTGCCTAGTTTTCTAAGGGCTAAGGCAAGAAGAGAAAAAGAAAGGAAACATTTGATTTTGAAAAGAATATTGTAAAAGTATTTTATTGTTATAATTTCAATTAAGTTGGGGCCTTTTTAAGGGTCATGAGTATTGATCCACTTAAGTAAAAAATAAAAAGATATTTTTTTATACTTTGAAAAAAAATCAACAAATGTATTTCCCCCCCCAAATTGGACACTTCACTTGAGAAGAAGTATAAAAGCAATTGAGGGGTCTTGTTGAAGGGCATCTTAGATCATTATTTGAATTTACAAGTTTTGAGAACGAAAAAACTTGAGCTTTGGAATTGAAGACAAAAACCTTCAAGTCAAGAGATTGAGGACGAAAACCCTCATTCTTCCATGGGGCCACTTCATCTAGGCGCTGACATTGTTCATCAAAATACAAAAAAGACAAAAAAAAGGGTTTCCAAGTGGGGCAAATAACTTGGAAGGTTGAAAAATTGCTCTAAGAGGGTGGCGACTTGCTTGTGGAGGTTGGCGACATGTTTTGGAGGGGTTTGGCTAGTGTTCGAGGGTCATTTCTTGCCCTAAAATTATATTGCAATTTTTATATAATATTTTCAGCGTTGGGTGAATTGGAAAAAGAACCTATTTGAGAGTTTGAGGTCTAATATTGATTCTAAAAATATCTGGAATTTTTCATATTATTCTAAATATTTGTTGTAATAAATCCAACTTGTTTGTAAAGGAAAAATATCATAAAAGGTATTTAATTGCAGTTGTATTTTTCTATTAATTTTTAAGGCTTATTGAAGGTGAAACTCCATAGAAATTGTCATCAAAGAGCTACCATAAATCATATTTTTTTCTGAACCTAGGTGCCAAGGGTTTGAAAGGTTAATTTGGGTTTTTTAAGGATTAATCTTTGTTGAAAGGGTTCGCAATTGATTTGAAGGATTTAACATATTTTTATGCTGATTTTGGAATGTGTTTGCAGCTAGGGTTTGCTGGAAATAAAAATCAGAATTGACTATTTACCTAGGGTGTTGCAGAAAAATCAGAATTCAGAAAAATTTCCTAATTTGGGACATTTCATACTCAACTTGTTTTCTTTAAATTGGTGAGTTGCGAGGAGAAATCCCCTTCTCCATGTATTCTCATAGTGAAGTGTAATTTTGTCCTGAAACTCTTTCCATGCCTTTTGCTCATGACCCATTCATACAATTGATAGAGTTCTTTCAAGAAAAATGTAGCTAGATCCACCTTCAACTCTTTTGGTGTGTTGTTGAGTTTGAAATATCTTTCCATAAGGTTGAGCCATGGATCCACATCTTGTCCATCAAAATTTTGTGGTTATATCTTGGGCAGGTGGTCCTGCAAAGCCTTCATTATATGTCCCAAATGTGAACCCATTGTTGGTGTTGGAATAACCTCCCTTAACTGTAAAATTTAATGGAAAAGTTCAAGTACCCAATGTTCCTCCATTGTTGAAGAGTAGAATGTTCCCATATCCTTGATTGAAGTTTGAACCCATGGCCCTTTCCATTATGATTAAAGAAGCCACCATTAGACATACCCATTATGGCCCTATGTCTTCCTCCAAAACTTGTGTTGACCCCACAATCTACTCCAAAACTTGTGTTGACCACACTATAACACCATGTCCTTCAAAATTGTTGTTGATTTTGCTAGTTGGGATGACTAAACTCGTACTCTATCCTAATCCCATTTTTTTTCTGGAACTACCAAGACTCGCTCCTCCTTTCAAGTCACTCATGCTTGAGCTTTCACTTACCATCATTTACAATTACTTATCCATGTTTTTGTTGGTCTAGTCAATTTTCAGACATAACCATGCACATAAAAGGTTGAATTGGATGCACCTTAATATAATTTATAGTTTCTTCATTTGCACCTTTTAGAATTGGCAATGTCACACATTGTCATGATTCTTTTTCATTAGATCATTTTCCTTTGAGATCCTGCTTGTGTGGTAGCACATACATCCCATGTGATTTCTCAATAAGTCTTTTTGATTCCCTTTCTCTAAGTTGTAACCATAAATGGGTAGGTTTTTCTACAAGTAAAGATCATGCTCTGTTAGGTGTTTAACCTTTGTTTGATGTTTAACCCTAAAATTTCTAGATTGAGATTATCTAAGGTTAACAGGGATAGAGATAGCTTAAGGTACAAGAGTGATAAAATATCTCTATAACAGATCAATTAGATGTTAAACTTAGATATAACATATGCTCAATTCATTAAACTGAGATAGGCTAAAAATAGTAAGTACAACTATGCTAGTTATGAAAATGACAATGCAACAATGTACTTGGTTCTAATGTTGACACAATTCTAGATCTAAAACAGGTAGCAAACAGACTAGAAGATTATTTTGGAACAGTCGTCAAATTCTGATTTGAGTGCCTATGAATCCTCGGACACTAGTGTCAGCGTTGGACGATTGCATCGACGCTACTGTCTAAACTTGATGCAAGTGTCCTGTAACCTGCTGAAAAAGAATGCGACCACCTGGATGCTTCCGGGTTTGTTTTTGCCTTCACTATGGTGCATTCAAATATGGGTCATAGACTATCACTCATGAAATTGCAAAACCCTAGTTCTTCATCTTCATAGTGACCTTGGAAAAAAATGGGTTAGTGGCCACACGATGTCGAACTGACCCCAAAGAGTCCTCTGTCAATAAGCACTGCCTACATAGCCAATACTCTGAAGAGGGCCTTAGACTGATGTAGTTCTCTCATACGTGTCGGCTTGTGTGTAAATCATGCAATATGTAATAAGTACAACAATGTCCTAGCTTATAACTTGGAAAATATAGCTCTTGTGTTGCTCCTTCAGTACTTTAGACCTGTAGATGTGTTGTCCCTGTGACTGATATGGAAATAGGAGAAAATAGGTAAGCTTTGCTCAGTTGAATGCTTTGATATGTTACCTTGGTCACTTTTAATCTTTTCTAGGTGAGGAATGAATGAGGGTTGATCTTGTATTTATATCAATCCCTTTGGCAAAGTAACTCACATTAAAGCACTTAGGCTGACCATTATGATACATTTCATTTGCAAATTGGATGACTTTCGGGCGACTTGCATCAATGCAAAACTCTATACTGGATGTTAGTATCTAGTGAATAGGAAAGTAGGTACAGGGTCAGAACTTGCAGGGGCATAAGATAAGTACATTTTAAGAATTCTGGTTAAGGGAGAAGGTCTGGGTCATCAACATAAGACTGGTCGGACCAAGAGATAGGCCAAGGGGCACAAGATAGAGCAGATGCGAGACTTCTAAAGGCAGAAAAGGTCCAGAACTAAGAGGAACAGCCAAGGTCTAAGTTTGTCAAGTGTACAAGACAGAGGTGCTATATAATTCAGAAATATTGTCTACACTAGAGTAATGGGGGTCAAAAAATGATTACAAGAGACTTACATGGATGCAATTGGCTTAAGGAAATGGATCTGGAAAGGAAGTGCTCAAAATAGAAGTTATCGGGACAAAATTGTCAAGAGGACGGGATGGTGAAAACTTTCAGCTTGTCAGAGACCTATATGGTTATGATCATCTCTTCAAGATGATTCCAATGACTATTGTGTTCAAAAATGTCTACTACTTCAAGCAAAAAGCCCAATTTCTTCCTAGTTCGGAAGATAGTTTTCTATCCCTTGTATCCACTAAAGATTGAACCCAAACAAAATTTTAACCACTAGCAGGAAAAAAATTACCAAGAATTGATTTGCAGCAGTCCCTTTCTCTTCCTTGTGCAGCATATTTTTATCAAAGCCTGGTTTTGATACCACATGCTATGAATAAAAAGAAATACTATATTGAAAAAGGAACAAAATCGCTAGAGGGCAGGAGTATTCAATGAAATAGTGCACAAAATTTAGAATAACAGCAACAACACCATCCAATAGCAAACATTCATCCAAAATAGCAGCAGTATTCCAATCCAAGATGCAAATAGAATTGTAGTGAAGAGAGTATTGAATTGCAAATGATAGCGCAAGGTCAAAATACCAAATATATGAAATATGAAAGCAGTACCACTTCAAGTAGGCAACCTCCAGAAATGCAGAATTGTAAATAAAAAAAATATAATTCCATAACTGATGCCCTACAATGACCTACCTAATTCCTATTTATACCTATCATTGGGTTGGACATCCCCAAAGTCCTAATGAGGCCAACTATATAGAAAGTAGCAATTCTAGAAACTAACATTGAACAGTTAAAGGTTATGTGCACCACAATTTAGCTACCTCATAACCATACATGACATAGAATGAAAACATAATAACTACAAACATAACAATTTATCATATTGATTACCATATGATTGTTGCAAATTGTGATACACAAATCTAAATCAACTTGACAAGACCATTTCAAGGGTCTCAGCCATTTAGGACATGCTTGCTACGCTATTAGTAGGGAGCTGCCACACCAAGACCTAACTAAATCCAGAAGCAAAAGGAAGCCTAGAAGATGGGGAAGGGATTTTTACAACACAAGATCCCCTTCCATAAATAACAAGTTTCCACTTTGAGTTGTTTTTCATGTCTCTAAGCACAACATATCATTAGATTGATGTTTACAGGATGTTTGGCCCCAGAGTCCAGTTTTAGTATTATTATTTAAGTTGTGTTCTGTCTCAAGAATTTAAGATTGATGAAGGGTTAAGTCTTGAGTTATTTAGGGTTTCCTTTCCTGTAGAGTATATAATGGAGGAAACCTTAATGATGAGTATTTTTCATTCTCATTTCCTAATGCAATACTGAAAGCCCCTACTGTGTGTTTATAGCCAGATTTGCAGGTGTTATGCATGGTTCACAGGACTGTTATGAATTTTTATCTTCATGTGATAATGAATAAGCCTAATAGGATGGTTTTCCCTATGGTACAACATTTGTGTAAGAACTCTTTACTTTTATTAACAAGTTTTTATATGTGTATGGATAATGGGCTAGAAACTGACATCTGGGGTCTGCCTTTTGACACAGCAGGTTTCAAGTACTCTGATATTGTTCCCAAAAGACATGACAATTGCAAACTAAGTAGAATTCCAAGATAACTGCAGTACCATAAGCAGGCATCCGTTCGCAACAAGAGATAGTGCAGTTGAATTTCAACAAGACAGACTGCATACAAAGTGTAGCGTAGGAAAGGCGAATTCCGATTACAAAAATGCAGATATAAAACAAAAAAATCAAAAGAACTGTAATGATATAAATCAAAACAGATTCCATATTTTCAAAGAATGTAGAAAATTTAGACAAGCTCATTCAACTGCATATGAAATTAAGTTTTTCAGAGGCTGTTGTCATGAGTGCTTTAAAAAGCTAGAAAGTACAGCTGAAAATGAAATAATAATCACAGTGGCACTCATTGCAACAATAAAATGCAAGGCACGTGGCATACCACATGGCTGCAAAACTTCCCTGTTTGACGATTGAGACCCATAACTGAGGTTCCGGTGAACACCAGCTGCGGCGTCCATGGCAGAAGCCCAAATGTCATTACCATAGTCCACCTTGTTGTGATTTGATTCGGCCCTGTCTGTTGTAGGGAGTGCAAGTGAAAAAGGGGACGAAAGAGAAGGCGAAGGAGGCGAATGTTGAAGAGATAACCATGCAGAGTGTCGTGCTTGGTAATTGGGTCCCGGAATTCTACGTTTTCTTCATACATGCCATTGTCAATGCCCTCCTCTTCAAACAAACGAGGAAGATCAGCCTCCAACTTCGACATCACCTCCTCGCAAGTCCAACACTTGATCGCTTGCATTCTCCCACTTCGTTTTTGCGTTGCCCCGCGACTCGCATATCGTCCGACTGTGCCACAATATTGTAATTTCGTGCACCTCAAATTTAAAAGTGGATGCCCACCAACTCCAACTCCAATTCCATGAACAGAACCTCCCATTGCTCTAGAGATGAGTGCACTATTGAGCTCGGTGTTCGAATGGTGCAGATTTGTACTCATTATTTGTGCCTTGTGGCAGTATTAGTTTTGGAAGGATTATTATAGTCTTCAGTTTAATTAATCAATCCAAAAAAAATGTTTTTTTATTTATTAAAATATTTTAGAAAAATTAATAGTTGAATTGTATAGAATTTTTGAATAGAATAGTAATATAATTATTATTAATAATAAAGATTAATTTAGTATATTAATTTATTTGTTATAATTATTGTAAAAGATATAAATGATAACATTATTATTTAGTCGAATATTGATGGGGTTTATAGTATATAGGTTGTTACTTTGTTTTTAAACGTTGTCATTTTGATGAGTATTAAAATTTATGATATATTAAGTTCAATAATTTTTAAATTGTTTTTCTTTTTATTTTTAAAACTTGATAGAATTTTGCATAGACATCAATAATTTTTACACTTCTTCTACTTCAAGACATGGCTTTGTATTTTCCTCTTTCCCAAATTCTATATGTATTGTCGTCATTCTCTGGGAATGGAACCTTTAACCCCCAAACACCTCAACCAAACCCTACCCTTCACTAAAATTACAAGTTTTCATTCGCACAACTTGCAACAAGCTCTTGCCTTGAAATTTTCTCTTATTCTTCATCTTCCAAAATCCCTATCCCTCCACTTCTTTCCTTTTTGACAGGTTGAGCTTTAATATGTTTAGATAAGTCATTAATTTACATTTTCATAGGAGTAGGGGCTTCAATGTATTTACACCACTTGTTATGTTTGCAAGCCTCAAATAGTGAGTAATATTTGAGGATCTTATTACCTAATATGTGATATTTTCAATTTAATAAGACATGGTACATTATTGGGATTTAAGTTTTTGTGGGATGTGATATTTTCAACTTAATAAATCATGGTACATTATTGGGATTTAAGTAATGAAGGTGTAAAAATAGCTTTTATATGGTGGCATTACGAAATTAGAGGTTTAATTTTTTTTCCTTTAATGCTAAAACCCTTAAGCTAGGGTTTCTCGTCTGCAACACAATTATATTTTATCTTTTTAAGGGATTTTCTTTTTCATATTTTTGTTATGTCGTGTGAGCAATGTTAGGGCAGATAAATTTTGGATAGTTCAAGAGTTGAATTATGAGAATTATTGTTTTCAATTCTTGTTATAATGGAGGAACAATGGAAGGGTGAGTGAATTTTGTAAAATTAAAGTGGTAATATTGTGCCTTCCATTGAGAAATTTGTGTTTTTTTTGGTTGATTTGATTTGGAATGCTAAAAACCCTTAAATTAGGGTATATAACTTTAAATCAAAGACAAATCTTGTTTTTTCAAGGAAAATTTTTCTTTAGTTTATTGTAGTCGTAAAATAATTAAATTTGTTAAATTTGGATGTTGTAATTTCATTCTGCCATATATTGCCCTTGGAACGTTGAGAACTTTTGAGATAGGCTTTACCTTGACTTTGTATTTTTAACAGTTTGTTGTTTTGAATTCTTTTTATAATACAGAAATGATGCTATGGCAATTGACTTTTGTGAAATTTGAGTGGTGAAACTATTTTTCCACTTAAATTTATCTTATAAGAGTAAATCACCTAATTCTTTCATTTTTTACATATAAAAGTTAGTTTCTAAGTTAAGAAATTGTGTATGGATATTAAGTTTCAAAATAGAAGTTAGTTTCTAAGTTAAAAAACTATAATTGGATACTAAGTTTCAAACATCAATGCAAAAGCAAGTAACCAAAAAGCACAGAACCAAGAAATGAAAGTCCCAACACAATAATTTTAGTTACTTGACACCACTTAGCAAAGGCAATACTTCAATAAGTTAAATAAAAATTATTCCAATACAAATTCCTAACTATTAGCACTGATAGAAATTGATAGCTTGCCAACTATTTTAGTTATTAAAAAACGAAAAATCAAATGATCATAAAAGTAAACTAGTTTCTTTTAGCCAAAAGTTTTGATGAACATCCAATGGACCATGGTCTACTTGGAAGCCACAATGATCGTTATGATGATGACAAGGGTTCATGCAAACACTATGGTTATTTTAGTGTGGTCCACATCAATGTGGGGCTGGGCACAAGACACTAAAAATTTTGACAAAAGAGATTAGCGGCCAAATTTGGCAAACTCTGAATTATAAGCGCTAACAATGATCTAAGCTTGATTGTGCATTTTACTTCAATTAAATGGAAATGTGTTTGGAAAATTTGTTATGGTAGCTACATTTGCTTGGGCCGCCTATCCTTTCCAACCCATGCTACAAAAAAGGCACTTGGCCATTTCAACAAAACCATTTTTGTGTAACCATTATGTTATTGGATGTTGTATATATAGAGAAATACATGTAATTTTTTTTAAGATGGTTTATGTTAACCTTTCCTCATAGCGGCTTGTAAACTTAATTTAATGCATCACTCACTTGGAATTCTCTAGCTCAAGGACATGGTGATAGTAGTGGATGGGCAATGCACACACAAATTCAAACATATTATACATTTTCAAGTAAATGTATTGATTACGTTTTATATCTTTAATGTCTACTATTTATTAAATTCTATTATCGTATAGATGTCTTCAAAATTGAAGTCGTTCATTTTTAATGGTGGTAAATATCTAAAATAGTATAGAGTTCAATTCCTCAGCTATGGCTCTTTTGTAGTCACAATTTCCCTTTGTTTCCACAAGATTGCCATAGCCATCACTCATTGGGTTTCTTCCTATATTTATTTAGTGGTTTTCTATTTAATTCATTTTACTCAAGAGTCTCTATAGAACTGAGAGGTTCTAGGCAAAACTTTGGAAGATTTTATAAAATTTAGATATTCTTGGAAAATTGATCCATTTTAACCAGTTTGGGTCATTATTGCTCGGTTTCAAATATTTATGAATACATAAAGAGTCTTAACACTATGGACCAGATGCTTCTTTGAGAAGAGCAATAAACCTCTAATTAGGGCTATCCCTTTCTATCATGCCATTTATAATTATTGAAGATTCATTATCCAATTCTTGTTCTCCTATCTATCGATTTATGTATATCGTAAGGCCTTTGTTTCTGCTATAATTATTATATAGTGGACTAATTTATTACCAAAAAGACTCAACTAAGAATGGCTATTCTTCTATACTATGAACCAATGCTCATCATCATTTTGTATTTACTTTTGATGCTTGATTTAAGTGTAACTTTTATAAAGCCTTCAATGCTAAACTTGAAGTCAAAAAAAATTGGCATTCCCCATTAGCATCTTTATAATGTGTATAGCTTAAATCATAAAAATGGTAACATTGTAGTATGCTCGTAATTTAGTTAGTCTTTGTGAATTATTTGTGAGGTTCATGGGACTGTAAAAAACTTATAACTAACAATAAGTTATTTTGTATTACAATATTGTTGCATTAGTTGTTTATTTATTGTGAAACTTTCATTTGTTTTTTTGTGCAAAATTGTTCATAGTATTATGTAGTGAAAAATCTCACAATAATTGTTACTTTACACAATCCCATATTTCCATTTATAATCTGATAAATTTAGAATAACTATCGTTTTGTTTTGTAGCTTTATAGTAACCTTGATATGTTTATGAGATTCTCTTATCAAGTCAATTCCCTGTATGCCAAGTTGGTGGAAAATTTTCAACAAATTATGAACTCCTCCTCAACTTTATGTATCACTCAATCAACTCAGAGGGTAATAGACATGCAGCATGTTGTTTGTTGCATTGTATCAATAGAGGTGAGTTATTTTAGAACATAACCATTTTATCAAAGTTTATATAATTTTCTTTTGTTCATGCAAACTAGATTTTAATTTTTTGTGGTAGAAAAGGTTTAGTTGAATGCATGTTTTATGTGGTCAGACTACTTTTTTATGGAAAATATTCTTAAACCAATAAACATTGTGTATTTTGAGTAGTTTGAGAGAAATTATTTATTATTGATCATTGTCAATTATATGTATGTTATTTATGTAGAGATAAATAATTTTACAAGTTGTCCTTTACCAACCCACTTTATGTTTTGAGATCACTCGGTCTTTTTTCACATTATTTTTATTGATGTATAAATTTGGGTTGATGAATTTCGCCAACCAACTATTTTTTAATGTTGAAATTTGATTAACCCACTATTCCAAGTCATATTCAATAATTGTACCTTGTCTAACTTTTCATATGTTTTCTTTCTTTCTTTTTTAAATCCATGTGTGAACTTCAACTATGTTTTCAAATTTTTATCAATGTTGATATTCTACAATATCAGTATTGATCAAAAATTTAAAGCCATTTTGAGATATTTATGAAGATAATCTCATAAACATTTATTTATGGTTGATTAAAAATAGCAATCATATTCTTGGGAAATTTTGTGAATTACCAAATTCATTAGTGTTAGTTATCATTTCTCTTCAAGATGGGTTTGTTATGGGTATGTTAAAGCATACGTTGGTTTTTCTTATGATTCTTATCTAAGTATTTATTAACCCTTTTTATATGTCATGTTTGTTTTGGGTTAAGGGTTAAAGGGGATAGAATAGCCTATACACAAGGATGAATAAAATTATTCTAAAGCAGGCTTATCAATTTAAAACTAAGATAAATGAATATCCTAAATTAAAATTTTAATTAATGTTAAATATAGAAAGTACACTCAAAATAGTAGTATGATTACATAAACATGAAAAAGATATAATATTTAGATTATTTATAAATGTGCAAGTAGATGTAATAAGTATAGAGGTGGAAACAAGCAGGGACAAGATCAAGATGCAGTTGTTAGATTATGGAAATATTATTTATGGAGGTTTGGACATTTGCATCGACCTATAGACACTTGCAGTGATCCTTATGTCTGAATCTCAATGCAACTCGATCTTGTACACAATATTCACTGTATTACGAATCAACCATTAGGAACCTTCTAGGTTTGTTATCGCCTTTCTATTGATGTCTTTTTATTCAGGTGCATAAGCTATCAATGATTGTACATGGATCAAACCCTAGCTATCCACCTTAGATCTTTTGTAACTTTCCAAAAAATGGGTTAGTGGGCTCAAAGTGTTGTTTGACCTCAAAGAACCCTCTTTCAATGAAAGTTACCTATATAGCCAACACTCCAAGGAGGGCCTCAAACATATGTAGTTCTCCCCTAGATGTTGGCTTGTGTGTGCACATGTGTGCCATATACTATATGCAAAGACACATAATTATCTAGCTTGTAACTTAAACAAATAATACTTGTGGGTTGTTATTTGAGTGCTTCATACTTGTAATATGATTGATCCTATGAAAGATATGAAAATAAGGAAAAATATGGTAAAATAGAACTCAGTTGTGTAATTGATTGATTAAGCTTGAATAGGTGTTTGCTTGGTATTTTTCTAAATGAATAAGGAGTGGTCTTAAAGTTATATTTATACCACACAATTTATAACTATCTCACATAAGGGTTAAATAAAAAAAAAGGCTGACCCATAAGATTTGAAAGATTTTCAAATTAGATGACTTTTGAGGACTGGACACTTGGTAAGAATTTAGACACTTGCATCGATGTAAGTGTTCCTATGTGGGACATAAGTGTCCAACAAACTAGGAAATTGTTGAAGATTTGGAATTGATAGTGAAGGATATGTATTAAGTTGTAAGCTTTATGTATAGTGCAAGAGATATGGGTCATCATAAATGATAGGGTTAGACCATAATATAAGAAATTAGGCACAGTGAGATGATGAATGCGAGATTTTCAGTAATAGGGAGGTATATATTAGAAGGGTAGAGCTCTAATAGGTAATTGTTAAGTATACAAGATGGATATGCTATATAAATCATATTTTAGCATCTATAATAAGCTTTATTGATGTTTGATAAATCTATTAAAGTGAGTTTTCCAGAGAGTTGAGTTATGGAAATAGGTAAAACTTTACCTAGAGGATTGTTTGACACATCAATTTTCTATAGGTGGGAGCAATTGGTCAATGAAGATAGAAATGGAAAGGATGGAATGCTAAATAATTGGTTTTCATGTAGGTAAAAACCTTCAAGAAGGGACAACTTACCAAGTGTTACTGGCATAGGTTTGCTTAACTAGTTCTCATTGAGAAAGAGTACCCTAAGTTGGGAATAATTGTTGAGGGACACAAGTATCTTGATTACCAAGTTCTTCTCCCATAAATTTAATTCCTCTAAATGGTTGAGTTTGGCACCAAACCTTGAGGGAATAATTGCACTTAGCTGATTCTCTTTGAAAAATGGTTGTTTGAGAAAAATACAATTAGAGGGTGAATCGAGAATTGGGGCATACAAATTATTTTCACCTAAATCTAACTTAACCAAGTTGGGAAGGTTTCCCAACTTAAAAGGTATCTTTCATGTGAAATTAATTAACCCAAGGTTAAGTATTTCAAATTTTGTGAGAATGCCTAGCTCTATTGGAATGTGTCCACTTAAGTGGTTATGTACCATTCATCTTAATATATTATAATCACGATCAAAGAGTTCCATTTTACAAGGGGAAGGTAAAACTTATGCAAGGATCATCCTTTTTATTTCATTTCTATACAAAAGTATTGTGTCACAGTTGAACTTAAGAATGCACCTTTTTCAATATGTTTACCATTAACTAATTCATTTGGCTAAATTTTAGGAATGGAGCTAATTCAAGGCAACTTTTTCTACCATTGATCATGACTACATCTTGTTCAAGAAAACTCATAATGACATTAAAACCCATAGCATACACCACTTGTTTCCTCAAATTCCTCATTACTACCTAGTAGAAGCCGTATACAAATTGAATGATATCAAAGTTATCTTTATATTGTCTTTCCAAGATAAAATTCATTTTTATAAGTACTACATTTAAAGTTTTTTCTAAGTAGATTTTGAGCCTTTTTAGATGCTCTGACTGCAATGACAATTAGATATGCTTATAACTTTACCACATATTTTATCCTGATGTAGACAATATCTAATTCTATTTAAAATGTTTGTGGTGCAGACTGAAGTAGCTAAACTTGTGCTTGGAAAGTATCATCAAACTCCTCAAAAGTATATTCCTTTTCCATTTTATATTTACAAATTGAAAAAATGCTTTGAAGAACTGCTTGGCTAAAATTAGTCCTCTTTCTCTAGTTCTAAAGTAGGTTTTAGTTTATGAGTTTAGAAATGTATCTTTCATAGAGTGTAATAGTTAATGCTAATCTACATAAGACAATACCAAAGATATTTAAAGAGTATGAGTATGTAATTTTAAGAAGTTTATATCTCAAATGTGGAATCATATATAAAACATGTGAATTGTTTGACAAAATGCCTTAATAAAGTGTTGTCTTATGGACTACAATGATCGCATAGTATACACAAATTAAAATTTTGGATGAAGATTTGATGAATTTCAAATAAATTCCTCGACCAGATGCATCTCATGGTCTATGATCATTGTTATATATGCACAAAATGGTGTTATCAATAGAATCATTGAGTTGCTCAAATTTCTTTGTAACACAAGTTTTTATAGAAGCTCTGATATAATAGTATGATGTAGTGTATAATTTTACATTATTTTATGCTTTCAGTCTCTTACACTTATTGAATATAGTTTGAAACTATGTCATCATTTTTGTTAATGTCTCTTCCCTTGTCAGTCAAAAATCTATCAAATTTACTCTTTATTTAGTCAGCTATTAACAATAAATTATTTGGATAGAATAGGAAATCTTAGTCATCATAAATTGCATGCTTTGTGACAAAACATTGAAAACAAATTCTTATATAATAAATCATACAATATGCATGTGGAATTAGGCACTAATAAATCCATCAAAAATATTAAATGCAATATAATGGAGTCAATTCAAAGATATATATAAAGGTCATTATCACCAAAGAAGAATAGTACAATATATTAATGTTTTATCAAATTTGGAAAACGTAATAATATGTAGATTACCTAAAGTGACAAACTACTATGCAAAATCAAGAATAAAATTATTGCAAATATCAAGCATTCACTGATTTGAAACTTGTTAATCTAGAAACTTACTAATTAAGTAAATTTCTATAACAAACTAAGACTTACCTGGAAAATAGTGTTGTGAGAGGAATCCAAAGTTGAAATTGGTAGAGTGGTTGGTTCTGGTGATTGTGAAACTAGATTTTCAACTAAAAATAGTCCTAGACAACTACACCTTAAACTAGACATGAGAAGGGGGTGATCATGTCCTTTGTAAGGCTAGTCTTTTCTGACAGATAGTAAAGATCTCAAATTTCTAGGTTATTGAGTTAACTATTTTGGGAATTATGGAATGTAAAACCCTAAATAGATAAAAGACTATGTATGTAAATCACATAATAAATATAGTAATATCAACAACCACTAATTTTTAAAATTATTGATTTGTTTGTTTAGCCTATAAATAACAATGAATTATAAATGAGATACATAGCTAAAAAAATGATTGAGATGGATAAGTGGCAATTTGGAAACTGGTACATGAATAGTGCAGGGTGTCACCAATAAGATATAGGGGTCAAAATCTCTTTCAAATAGTAGCATGGTCCTTTTACTAATAATGCATTGTGCTAGTGTCTTCTTGTACCATGTTAATGACCTAAGCAGATGGAATAGTGAATTTCTAGGAGGATGTTCACCTTATTCTGAGAAGCCTACATTTGTGTGGTCAAGTCCTAGATCATTGTTTATTTGGTGTTTTAACTAATAATGATATGAACCCTAAACCTCCATGCTTATTAAGGTTTTTAGGAACACAAGTAGAAGTTGAGTGATGTTAATAGGGTAGGTTAAATGTTACCTCAACACCCCATGTGTTGAGCATTGCCTTTGTAACAATAACTTGAAAGGGATCAAGCCCAATGTAGTTCTCCCAATCTAAGTGTTGGTGCATGTGCAAGTGAATGTTAGTGTGAATGTCAGTTTGAATACCTTAGGTGTGTATTGAGATTGGAAAACTGAGTAATCAGGGTTTTAAGCTACTATAGATGGGTGTATGCAAAAGTAGGGTAGAATAGGGATCAATGACCTTGATTTCCATAATTGTTTTTGAGTTTTTTTTAACGAGAGTTGCATTTATTTTCCATCCAAGGGATAAATGAATGAGAGTGGTCTTTATATAGTGTTATGGTGCTTGTCGAGACATGAAATACGTCTAGGCCAACCCTAAATTACCTTGGGAAGTGAAAAGATATTCTTCATGGGTAAAGAAGGTTGAGGGTCAATAATATTACCCCTTTGCCAATAACATAACTTGCTATAGGCCCAATGGCCACACTATTTTCCAAGTGGCTAGAATTGGTGAAAAATGGTCATGGGTGCTTAGGAGGTGGATTCATGTGGATTTTGGTATATTTGGTCAAGGGTTGAGTGCACACATAAGTTGGAAAATGATCAAAAGAGTCCCTAAGATAGATCTAGGGCTAAGCTAAGGATAGGGTGGTCTCAAGTGACATTCATTGCATTCAAATGACATCTTAGGTGACTACATTTACCTCCCCCCTTTATTTTAGAAATGCAACAAAGCAAAATGACTAAGATAAAGGAAAGAGAGTCATACCTTGGACTTACCTAAGAGGCAAAGCCCGTGAATGTGGATTTGAGTTTATAAACTATGTTTTATTGCCTATCTTATGAATGAAACATGTATGAATCAGTCATTACTTAAGAAACATCAAAAGCAAAGACAAAATTGAGTAAAGAGATGAGAGAGAGAGGAAAGGAATGAATACACCTCACTGGGTACATGAACCAATGTTCAAACTTGGTGACATCATGTGTGTGTAGCTAGGGATCATATGGTGAATAGCTTGGATTAGGCTGATGGTGTACCCATTTCCCATGTGTAGGTGGCTCAAGAACTCAAGTTGTCTTTTACTCTATCATTTCCCTCCCCTACTCGATGGATCATAACCTATGAATAACTTGGATTGTACTAATGAGTTGTCTAACCCTCTCATGTAGGTGGTTCAATAACTCGAGTAGGATATGACTCCATCATTGCCTACCCATGTGTAGTAGATGCATCTAGAGTTAATACTATGTGATGTGACTAAAACTACACAAGATGGCTTTGGGTCCACTCAGAAACTCTAAAATGTAAAACAACTCAGGGGCCACTCAAGAATTTTGAAATGTCAAATGATTTAAGGGCCACTCAGGAATGCCAACCATTGTAGATAAAATGAGGCATCAATTTGGTGTAAACTTGGTGCATAACTGGTGCATATGGTGTCTAGAGTATACAACATGGAGAATGACATGGAATTGTCATTCCATCTGAGATTACTAGTGCCAAACTGAACATATGGGAATGATGTGTTGTGTACATACCCCCAAATCTGATATCTATGTATATGGATTCTAGATAAGTCATAATAATCCATGTTTATGTGTATCTGAAACTAACATGGGAGTGATCATGTCATGAATGATGTCCCAAATTTGAGCAAATTTGTGTAATCTATGTAAAAAATAAGTATATACTAAACATGTCTGATAATCTATGACTGAGATTGTGTGAATATGAACTGTAACTATTGTACCTTTCTAGCAATTTTAGCATTTTTTATTTTTGGGCTACTAGATAGTAACATTGTGCCCTTTGCCAATAAGGCATTGTGTTATAGACCGCTATATTATGTTATTGAACAATTATTTTATTTCTATGAGAAACTGAGACTAACTTGTATGTGACTATGTTTCACTGTATTTTTTGAATTTGAGCTCTATAATATGTGTTTACATGAAGAAAATTGTGTTCTAAGTGCACTATGATGGCTTGAACTCCATGACAAACCCTTATGAATTACCCCTATTTTGAGGGGAGTTGTTGAACCTCTGTAATATATGTCCTCAAAAGAAAAGCTATGCATCATGTACATTAGACTGAAAACATATGATATATATGTGATAAATTAATATAATATGTATACATGACATCAAAATGTAAAATAGTTTGAGAATTAATTTTTAATGTATGATGTATGTTAGATTTAACATTCACAAGGTTGTCAATATAGATATAACAATGTAAGCATGTATATGAACAACAAATCTGGATATAATATGAGTAACTACCTAGGGGGATGGGGCATGATGTCCATCAAGGAACCCAAGGAGTAAGGGGAGATGCATGATGTCCTTGATGGCATAAAAAACTAGATGTGAATGTAAAAAATAAGAAACAAGTGTCATGGCCATGATGCATACATACAAGTATCCATTAAAACACGAGGCATGTAAAGTAGGCCAAGGGGCCATAATACAAGGGACATGGGCACATGTCACTAAATCTGAGAGAGAGCACACATACAAGGACATGTTCAAATGCCCACATACGTAAAGAGAAATCAGGATTGGTATAGATTCACGTGGAAGGACATATTTAAATGTTCACATACACAATCAAGAAGCACACACAAGGTCATGGGAACATGTCCAAAGTATACACACAATGAAAGGAATTGGCTTAGAGCCATAAAACAATGGCATATTCAAATACCCTCGAATAGATATAGAAGCAAAGAGATAATTAAATCTAAAATAGTAAAGCAAGAAATGAAAATATACATAATATTGTAGTATAAATTTGCATAAGAGAAAATATGTACATAATTTGAGTCTATAGTAGTAGTAGTCAACAAAAAACTAGTGTAGTATATGATGATCAATATCAAAATATAAGCAATGCTAAATCTATGATATGGAGTATAGAAAGATATAACCTAGAAAAATAAAATTTGTGTATGATGCCCCCAGTGGGGTTGATATATCAATGTTGAATCTGTATATATGTGTATGTGCCCCCTATGGGTAGATAGTAGCAGATTTAGATATGTGTAGAAGACTTGAGTCCTATAGTAATCTATGAACACTTGAAAGGAACAAGTGAAGCATGTATGTATGATAAAACGAACTATACTAACATAAATAACATATGTAGTGCCTGAAAAATAGAATAAATGTCAACATGGAAATGCATACAATCTAAACAATTTATATTCAGAGTAATATTTGAATGTTTTTGTATTGAATATGTTATGTTGTTTTTGAATTTTTTGAGTATAAGTTATGTACAATCAACATGAAAAAGAAACTTTATACAATGAGCAAGGTAGGAAAAACTATGTACAAGAAAAACTAAAAGTAAATAAGATTATGTACAAATGAAATGTAGTGATTCTAAAGATCTAAGAGCACATATACAAGATGTGGATAGTCAAATGGCAGATCTGGTAGGAGGTCATCTAATTTTAGATACTAAATCTACCCAAACTCGAATAAATCATGATCATTGTGATCATCATACCATTATGTCTACATAAGTATAACCTTATCCTTAGTGTTAGTTTGGATTTTATGCATTCAGATGATATGATGCTCTACTATGTAAGAAGACTCCTGTGCAGTCCTAGGGTAGACCACATTAGACCACTAGATGTCTGTATAAAATCTATGATTTTCATCTAGGCCATCATGTAAAATGCAAATTATCTGAAAGTCAAACATATTTTGGTCTTATTGACTTTGGCATCTATTGCCTGTATCCATGTACTGCTAAGTGTAACCTATATGTGAGTGTCTATGCTCATGACAAAAAGGAGTCTGTTGACCACCTTAAAGCCACATGCAATTGGTAGTTTGATATGTCCTAAAGAGTCCTAACAATGTATAACATTTTATACCTCCATCTCTTGGTGCCCTATATGTTGTAAGAATTCCAAAGTACAAGTGTTGGGATTAGAATATGTATTTATAACAACATGAGGAATGTATTGGTCCTCAATGAAAGCCCTATCAGTCAATGGATCATTCCTTAAATGTCGAGGTGAGAGAAGAGTCTGTCATAGTGCTTGTACTAGTGAAGGTGGAGGTTGTGTAATCTAGATAGTGCCCTTAGCTCTAATTTTATTCAATTTTTACTGTAATGTTAAGCATGTACTTGTATCATGGCTAGTAATCCTATGAAAGAGACAAAAGGGGCTATCATCTTGCTATGACAATCTACTATCGAATTTGTGGTGAATAGCAAGTAATGTTTTAGATTATGGAAAAAGTAGGTTTTGAAGGGGCCTCGAAACCCTAGTACAAGGAAAGAAAGAAAGATCATCCAAAACCACAGGCAAAGCCTAAAAAACTAAAACAAGGAAGTAGCAAAAATAGGTTTTTAATGGACCTGAAACCACCAGAAAGACTACCGGTCAAAACCCAGATTTAACAGAGATCTGGTTACACCAAAGGCAAAGGATTACAAAAAGAAAACAAAGAACATGACCAGTTTCATAACCAACAAGAGGAACCAGATTATTCATCCAGTTCCAATATCATTTTCATAGTTTCTTTTCCTTTCATAACAGTATCCTGGGTAGTGGTTGCCGCCATCATGGCTCCTTTTTGTGTAACCTTCTTTCTTGAACTTTGTCTTGTCCTTTTGCTAGGTCCCTCAAAGGCTTTGGTCTCCTCATTGGCTCTTTTTCCAATATTGACAGCAGCAGCACAAATATTGGACGTAACTTCCTCCATTTTCGTTCTGTTGTCCTTAATAAGTTCCCGGAGGTTATTCTCATAGGCTTTGAGCTTGACTGGGATCTCTCTTATCTGATTTTCCATATTGTTAATTTTGTTCCATACAGCTTTCAGGGTATCTTCCATAGTTTCCACTTTCCTTTTGAGATCCATAATCTCCCTACACATCCAAGAATCAAATTGGGAAGATGCCTCTGCTTTGCAATTAACCCAAGTCATTGGTGTGTGTGTTTCATCATTCTATTTTTTCCCTCTCCATTCCTTAGAATTTTTATTGGGACTGTTCCTGGCTTCTTCAAAGATATCCTCTCGACCCTTTTGTTCCCGCTCTTTAATTCCAGTTTGAATTTCCATATCCATATCTTGATTATCATCCTGACCTGTAGTTTCCTTTTCGTTCTTTGAAGCTGGGTCCTCAACAGGGCCATCCTGGACAAATTCATCCTCTGACACTTTCTGATTTTCCTTCGTATCTTCAGTTCTGTTTGCAGAATCCTCCTCTGTGTTGACATCATCTTTTTCATTCTTCTCAGGACATTCTTCATCCTCATTAGAGTTTGTATCCCAGCTTTCAGTTCCTTCTTCTTCCTCCAAGTTTTCCTCCCTGGGTTTTTCAATTCTCTCCCGTTTCGTATCTTCTTCAACATTCTACTTTTTAGCACTAGGGAGCTTTATTTTGCCTTTCCCGTTTACACTTTCACTCTTTCTGTTCCCCGACTCCTTGTTTTTCCCCTGTTTGGGGTGCTTTACCATTGCATTATTCTTGCAATAGCCTTCGATTAGCAGAATAAGGCCTTCATGTAGGATAGGGCATGTTTCCTTTTTCCTATGAGCATATAAACTTTGGACCAAGGAGAAGCAAAGATAAAAGGGAAAAGACAAACTTACCTTGTGCTTGAAATGGTTAAGGAAGACAAAGTGGAATTTGTGCACTCGCTTACTTCTTCCGTCCAGGATGAAGTACTCCCTTATGCAGCTTAAGACATCCCTCCATATCCCTTTAATCTGATCCAATTCATAGAAATCCCCGTTTTTGACCAACTTCTGCTCTTCCTCATCCGTTTTGGGGAACTTACAAAAGGCCTCATTCAAAATGCTTGTCTGCTTGGAGAATTTAAGTCCATCCATAGGCAGCCCTGTAACCTCAGCTATAAAATCCTCTATTAAGTTCACGGTGATACCATGCAGGGTGACCCTTTCATCAGTCCAATTTTTGAAAAAAGTTGTAGTGATATGCGGTTTTGACCCATGGAGTCTTTCCATATAGCTCGCAACTTTTCCTTTCTGCAGAATTCTCCAGACTTCTTGTTTCTCTTTCCATTCATCACAACTCTTGGGTTCCTATTTCCAGGGTTCTCCCTTCCTTTTGCGTGCCATTCTCATTTTCTTTGAAACCCAATTGTTATGGTCTTTACAATGATCCCACCTGCTGCCAAATTGATTGGAAAGTTGGCTTTGTTTGTGCTTATTCAAGATCCGCTTCTCACTCTTGAGGGCCTTCCTCTTTAATGATTGTTGTCCTTTCCCCGCGCTGCCACTCCTCCTACTCATTATATTTCTATTACACTCCAATCTTTCCTTCCTTTTCATGGGTTGCATCATGAAGAATGAGCACCCTCAAATCCACGTTCTTTTCTAATGTTTCATGCCACCTCACTATTTGACCTGCCCGGACAACACAATTAGCTAGCCAATCTGCAACACCATTGGCTTCACGAAAGGTGTGGGTTATAATCACTTCTTCAAATTTTTTTATTAATTTTTTCATCTCCATTACCTTATCCTCTATGGTCCAAGACACAGTATTTATATTGTTAAGAATATTTATAATATTCAATGAGTCCCCTTCAAGCCACAATTTGGGATATCCCGAGTCCACAGCTATTTTGAGAGTTTGAAGGGCAGCTGTAGCTTCGGCAATGTGGCAATTCAATTTACCAATGGGGATTGCAACATCATCAATTACCTTTCCCATATGGTTTCTCAAAACTCCACCACAACCTGCATTCCCTGAGTTCCCTTTGGCAGCACCATCAAAGTTTCCTTTAATCCATCCTTGAGGGGGAACATTCCAAGTAACTCCTGATCTGGGATTATCAGGTTTACCAATAGGATTATCCGTCCTTAAGGGATTATCCACTTGGAAAGTTGAGCTTGGATTCTTTTGTGATAAAAAATTATCCTTTAAAGCTCTAATTATGTTATGTCCTACCACCCATCCGGGAAGTTCTTTATTTCTAAAGATTTGGTTATTTCTTTCCTTCCATATTCCCCACCAAATATGGGGAAGAGTAAGTTTCCATAAAAAAAGAACTTCGGGATTCTTTGAGGGGCAGTACCAGCTTTTGAGAGATAATTCCACATTTTTGTGGTGAATCCATGTAATACCCCACAAATTGAGAATCTCCTTCCAAACTAGCTGAGTGAAGGAACAATTCACGAGCAGATGATCTCTATCTTCAAGGTCTTTTTTACAAAGAATACACCTGTTTACAATATTAATTCCGCATTTCTGTAAATTATCCAAAGTCAATATTTTATTTTGGAGAAGGGTCCAGAAAAAGAATTTGATTTTAGGGATGAGCCCCTTAATCCAGGCTCTCATCCATAACGGTTTGCTACCATTTCCCTTAGATGTGAAAATGGAAGAAACTTTAAACTCTCCACTTGGCTCATTGTGCCAAACAATTTTATCTTCATGGTTAGAATATAGAGATATAGCATTTAGGGATAATTGAATATCCTTGAGATCTTGATCATAGTCAGAGAGGTTTACCCAAGAGTTGTTCTGCCAGTATTGGTTAACCGTTATTCCCACTCTTTGCTTGCATCTATCTATAACATCTTTATCTTGGATTTCTTTCTGTAACGGTTTTCCTCTTAACCAAATATCTTCCCAGAACTTCACCTTTTTACCATTGCCAACTTTCCATGAGCTTCCTTCTTCTAAAACATGTTTTGTTCCCTGGACTACCCCCCATATGGCAGAAGGATGAGAAATGTCTGGTGTAGTAAAGAATTCATGGAGTGACTTTGCCTTGAATAAGTACTTGTGCTTCCATATTTTACTCCATTCTTTATTTTCCTGATAAACCCTCCACCCCTATTTAGCTAAGAGGGCTGTGTTCATACTTCTAATTTTCCTTATACCAAGTCCACCATCCCTGATAGGTTTACAAATGTTATCCCATGCTATAAGAGGCATTCTCCTTTTCTCCTCAGTACCTGACCAAAGAAAGTTTCTCTGGATTTTCTCTATAGCTTCAGCAAATTTAGAGGGGATTTTGAAAAGACTCAAAGCGTACATAGGTATGCTTTGAAGACTTGCTTTGAGGAGTGTGACCTTTCCACCTTGGCTTAGAAGACTGCCTTTCCATCCCACCAATTTCTTACTAAATTTGTTAATAAGTCCTTCCCAAAAAGCTTCAGGAGCTTTCGACCCTAAAGGGAGACCAAGGTAAGAGGAGGGAAAAGAACCTATGGAGCATTCTAGGATTCTTGCTATAAAATTAGTTGTAATATAAAATTAGTTGTGGTATGACTAGTGTATTGCCTATCTGAATCTAGATAAGTGGGTCAATATCCATAAATTTAACCATATATACTAAGTGTATAGAAGAATATGCCTAATATGCCTCTAACAACAAGTGAGTATCATGGCCTGTATCTAGGGTATTGTGAACTGGTGGTGATGCCTATATAGGGAAAGGTATGAGTGCCCTGGAATCATCTCTGTACACTTAAGGACCTATTGGTGTGAATCTCAATTCACATAAATAGTCATCAATGTTCATGGGTGATGTATTATCTTCTGTGGCGGTCTGGGAATTTATATTTGAGTTTTTGATGTATATTTCCTCTAAGTTAACAAGTAATGGTAATTATGCTATGAAGATCTCATCATTTATTGTGGGCAGGGGGTGGGGGGGACTATGTTGTAGGAGGGTTGTTCTCCATCATGGGTGAAGCTAACTCTATTATAGGAGGATCTAGAATCGGTACAGGAATAGTGGTAACAGATTCCCCAATCTCATAGGTATGCATCTGTTATATAGGAATCAAGTGAGGTAATGACTCTATGAGAATATGAGATGTCCCATCTGAAGGAATACTTAGGGAAGTAGGCTCAATGAATCTGCAATATCTAAATAGTTGATTGTTAGTTATATAAGTGTATAGATATCCATCATGTAAAAACTTGATACATATGTGCAAGGTAGAGGGTATTGCTTCCATGGTGTGTATCTAAGGTCTCTCGAGTAATAAATTGTAATGCAACTGATTAGGCATCACCTAAAATAGTGTGGATAGGGTTTTTGGCCTGACTGTGATATCCAAAGTAATAGAACCCAATGCTTATAATGGAATGTCATCAAAACCTTAAATGTTTTTATATGTATTTTTAATAGATGCTACATTAACCCCCATAGTCTATAAACATGTGAGGTTGTATATGTCAAGACTTGAACCACTATTAATTAGAACTTATTTAATAATAGTGGTTTTAAGTTATGCCTGAATGAAAAGTGGTAGATCCTGATCAATAAATATCTATGAGAGAAAACACTCATTACCAAAATATATGACATCCTTAATGTCCTTTATAATGTTCACGATAGATGCAAAATAAACTAGCTTTGTATCAGGAGGTAAAGTTGTGTGATTGAGTGTTTGAAGAAGAATGTCTTTGAAAATGGTTGCCTACTGAAGTAATTCTAATATAGAGATCTTGGCTGGTGTATTTATCAATTGATCAACAATATCATATTCTCTATGTTAATCCCTAGGTCCCATTGTATTATATTGGGGATGAGGAGGGATTATGGGATTATGTTGTTCTTGTATAGGCTAAGAAGGCATTTGATTTCATCTAGTAATAGCTCAAATTACATGATCTACTATTTTTTAAGGGTGAGTAGTAGAGGTGGGATGTGAGAGAAGGTAGTCAATGGGTCTAGGTGGAGGAGGAACAAAATGAGTCATTTGAGCCAGCTGTTGTCAAGTAGTAACTAGAGGTAAGTCAAAATTGGCCATGCAACAATCTCTCCATAGAAGGGTGCCCAATATGAGGTGCGTCAATGTATGAAATAAGTTGAGTTTGAACATGATCCATGGGAGGAGTGACATACATGTACATCTTTCTATAAATGGTAGATAAAAAGTATTCAAGACAAACCATAAGACTTTGTACCAAAAAGTATAAAATGGATTCCATCATGATGATCATGATGAAGATAGAAAACTAAACAAATTCTAAAAATAAGAAGGGAAACCCTAATGGTACACTAGGGTTTTGAGAAATATGTTCAAAGTAAGTCAAGTTCACCAAATGATTTAATTACTTTGGGAACTATGGAATGCAAAACCTTAATTAGATACAAATAATGTGTATGTAAATCAGGTAATAATAATATCAACAACCAATGATTCATATAATTATTGATTTGTTTGCTTAGACTATAAATAAAAATGACTTATAAAGGAGATACTTAGCTAAAAAATTAACTGAGATAGATAAGTGGTAGGCTATAAATTGATACAAGTATAGTGCAGGGTGTTACCAGTAGGAAATAGGTGTCAAAATCTCCTTTAGACAATGGTGTGGTCCTTCTGCCAATAATGCACTATATCAGTGTCCTTCTATACTGCATTAATGACTTTGAGTAGATGGAATAGTGAGTTTTTGGGAGGATTATCACCTTATTATAAGAAGCCTATGTCTGTGTGGCTGAGTCCTATATCACTGTCTATTCTGTGTTTTGACTGATCTTGATGTGAACCCTAAGCCTCCATGCTTGTTAGGGTTTCTAAGAACACAAGTAGAAGTAGATTGGTGTTAGTAGGGTAGGTTGGATGTGACCTCAACATCCCATATGCTGAGCATAGCCTACATACCAATACCTTGAAAGGGTATAAAGCCCGATGTAGTTCTCCCAATATAAGTGTTGGTGCATGTGAAAATGAATGATAATATGGATGCTTTGGGTGTGTATTGAGACTGAAAACTTGATTAATCTGGGCCCTAAGATATTGTAGATGGGTGTATACAGAAGTAGGGCTAAATAGGGACCAATGACCTTGATTTTCATAATGGTTTTTGAGTTTATACATGAGAGTTACATCTATTTTCCATATAGGGGATAAATGAATGAGAGTTGTCTTTATATAATGTTCTAGTGCTTGTCGAGACATGAAATGAGTCTAGGCCAACCTTAAATTGCCTTGGGAAGTGGAAATATATTCGTTAGGGGTAAATAAGGTTAAGGGTCAATAACACTACCCCTTTGCCAATAGTTTAGTGCACCATAGAACCAACGGTTGTGTTATTGTTCAAGTGGTTGGAATGGGTGGAAAGGGGTCATGGGTGACTAAGAGGTGGCTTGATGTGGCTTTTGGTATATCTATTCAAGGGTTGAGTGCACATATAAGCTGGAAAAGGATCAAAAGAGGCCTTAATATAGGTGCAGGGCTAAGCTAATGATAGGGTGGTCTCAAGTGACACTCATTACATTCAAATGACATTTTAGATAACTTTAGTTATGTTTGCCTTCACTTGTATGTTATGTGTTTCATGTGAGAGCTTTCAATTAACTACAAAGACCATTGTATGACTATTTTTCCTTCAAAACCCTAAATCATTAACATGTAAAGACTAATTTAAAATCAATGGGAGAAAAATGGGTCAACGATTGAAGTTGGGCATGATCTCAACACCCCATGTGTTGAGCACTGCCTACATATCAATACTCCAAAGAGTGATCAAAATTCATGTAGTTCTCAAGTGCTATAGTGGTGTGTGAATAATTGATGCATGTTAATGTAATATTGGTGTGATTAAGTTCTTTAACCATGGATTATGACCTTATATATGTATTTAGACTTTAGTTCTAGGCTACTAGGGTTGTATATAATCAAAATTAGGAGAAATAGGGCATTTGCTCTCAACGTGCAATTAGATTTTTGGTGCTTTTCAGTGTGGAAGCATCCTATTGTGAAAAATGGTTTGAAATGTGTTTATATAGTGATATATTTGAAATTACATCAAATGGACCTTATTATCGACATAGGCCAACCTTTCCATATCTTTAAATTTTACAAATTATCCATTATTTGGTGGGAGGACAAGAGAGGGGACTAGACAATAGAGCGAGATGATCATGTCCAATAGGGATGAACATTCGTGTTAAGGATCTAGCATGGCTTGAATGATGGTTGTGAATAATAACATGATGGATAGGTGCATTTTGGGGTCATCAATCATCTTAGAAGAGTGAATCCTTTATGTGCAAGGTGGTCAAAAGTGATCAAAAGGGCCCTAAGATAGGTCCAGAGATAAGTGTGTAAAGAAATGGTCACAAGTCCACTCTTTTAGATTAAAAATTAATTTATGATTCAACATCCCCCCCATCTATTTTAGTAATGCATCAAAATTATGATTCTAAAAAAACCTATGTGTTAACCTAGAACAACATACTGCACATGATTCCCCCAAACTGAGCAAATCTAAGACAAAACCAAGTCATTTTAGTAATTGGGATTGTAATATTATTGCATAGTATCCTAGGTAAATTGAGATTCTAAGAAATTATGGTTAGGCCTATTTTTTAAGAATTTAGACAACACCAAAGGGAAGGACATGAGAGCAGTGCTCTCTTGTCTAGTAGTATGATCCTGTCTAAAATCACTTTCTATTCATTTTTTGAGATTGAAATCATGCTAACTATGTAATAATCATCAAAATATATGTGTTGATCTTGGAGTTCTAGTCTCTAAGACAAATATCTATGAATGCTCCTTCTTTTGAGGTGAGTTTTTGAGCCTATGTAATAACTTAACTCAAAATAAAAAAGTTATGTGATAGATTGTTTTGACACGAAGATTTAAATCTAAGTAATAGTGATAACATGGAGAAATATCGCATCATCAAATAGATAGATTGAATATAATAATAATGTAAGATGCATGTAGGAACACACATTTATAGCAAGAGTGTCTAGATAGATCTTAGAATTTAAGCACATAAATAAGTGATCAGACTAACTATGTAATGCTAAATAGAACTACTTAGGGAGGAATGCATGATATCCATCATGACATTGGAGGGGTTGGGTGGATGCATGATGTCCATCATGGCATTAAAATATGAGCAAAAAAGCAAGTAAGGTGTCATGGCCATGACATAAATAAGTGAAAACACAAAGCATGCAATAAAAATCCATGGGGCCACATACAAGGGACATGTTCAAATGTCACTCACTCAAATAAAAGCACACACAAGGACATGTTCAAATGTACTCACCCACATAAATACAAGAAATGAAGGCGTATGCCATATAGAATGTCATGTTAAAATATATTCATACACATAGAATATACCCACAAAGACATATTCAAATGTCCTCATACACATAAAATAAAGACTTAGAGCCACACACAAAAGACATATTCAAATGTCCTCCACTAGTGAATAAAGAGTGCATACATGCCACAAAGCTAGGAAAACAACATGAAAAGTATGCATGATAATATGTGATTAATTAACAAGATATAAGTTGTAACATGAGTAGATTCGGTAATTGAGATAACCAGTAGTATATGAAGATGTTAGTGAATAAAAAATATCAAAATATGTAATTCTATGCAAAAACCGAGCTATGAGTAAGATAACATAGCCAATTAAGGTTAAAACCTATGTATAATTTTCCCCCAATGAGTTAGCTATCAAATGTACTTGTCGAAATCCTGTGTGTGGTCTAAAAATAAGTAGTGACATTCTATGCTCAATGGGATAATGATGGGGTGACATACACTATAGCAGGATGCTCTTGTCCAATTATAATTTATAATGTGTGATAGTCATATTACCTAAAATTGAGTCTAGAAATGGTGTTGTGTAATTTTCAATCACTCATGTACACTAGGGAAGCATATATGATATAAAACTGGCTAGAACAAGCAACAAATAACTATGGACAAATGAATCGATGTATGATAGTACATATAAGCATGCATAGCTCCTAATTTTGGTATTTCTATAATATTTTATTATTTTTTACTTTTGCATATATATGAATTGAGAAACATAGAGAAAGATACTATGCATTGACTCCATTAAGATTCTAACCATCAATAGATCTTGTACTGAACAAAAGAATGGTGATATTCGGTGAATGGAGAGGATCATGTAAATGTGTAGGTTCTATATCATTTCCATATTCATATTCTTTATGATCAGTATCATTAGGATCATACCAATATCTATTGTTATAATCATCATCATCTGGATTTGGAACTTGTGAAACGCCACTCATCTTTTTTTGTATCCAGATATGTAAAACTAATTGCCCCATATTATGGTATTGACTTTCTTGATTTCCATTGTACCCAACACCCCCTTTTTCCATAGGAAATGGGGACCCACTTTTTTCAGATTATTGTCTTTATTTTGAGCACCCTCTTCTGTGTGTTTATGAAAATTATGGGAAAATATCATGATTTGGCCTTTCATACTTTGGCAAGATGGCATTGGTATTGTGTTTCCATAGACTGGATATTTTGTTCTATAAAGTTTGTTACTTTGAGCTAATTGTTGAGGACTTATGTTTTCATGGAATATCTTTGTTATCCTCTTGGGATTTATTCTTTCGAGGCTTATAGAAATTGTCTTTTCAGACTTATTGTGTTGAACTTATCTTAGTTGTCTTTTTTGTCAGGTTTTTTTGCCACATATGAATTCTTGTAGACTTATCTTTATTAGATAAATTATTGTAGAGATTTTGTCCGAAACAATCCCTCTAATGGAATTGGTTTGAGGATTTTTTTATCACGGGCATTATTCTCTTTGTAATTGACATTACCCTTTGCCCCTTCCAAGCTTACCCTTCAGACATTTTTTTTGAGAGAATTAGGTCTTCAGGATAATTGTTGCAGATATTTTGTCCGCAACAATTCCCCTGACAAAATTCCTTCAACCTTATTCAGATTACCCTTCAGCCTTTACAAAGCAGATCCTTCAGGACTTTTGTCATAGATGAATGCCTTACGAAGTAGACCCTTCAGATTGTTTCTAGATAGAAAGTGCCCTTCAACATTTTGAAATTGCCCTTCATAACTTTTGAAATGCCCTTTTTTGCCAACTACCCTTCAGGCTTTGTGCAACATGTCCAACCTTTTCATTGTGGCCATTTTGCTTGAAAAAATTCCTTTAAACCTTTTTTAATTGCCCTTTAGCACCTCCACACATTTCCTTCAAGACTTTTATCCCATACCTTTGCCCTCTGAAACCATTCGTTCAAACATTTTATTCAAGACACTTTCCCTAAGCTAATTGAATTCCTTTGGACATTTTGTCTGAGAGAATGGGTCTTTATGAGAATTATTGCAAACATTTTGTTTGAAATAATTCTCCAAATGAAATTCCTTTAGGACTTTTGAAAGGACCCTTTGCCTCTAAATTACCCTTCAAAAGTTTTTCAAAGGACACATATTCCTTTAGATTTTCTGAACATACCCTTCATCCTTTGAAAGTACTCTTCAGGAATTTTTTTGGTTACCCTTCAATAGTTTTGTAAGGGCCCTGTCCCATCAAAATGTACCCTACAAAGTAGACCCTTCAACCCTTTTGAACAATTCCTTTGAGACTTTTGTCTTGAGCTTTTTTTGCCCTACAAGCCTATCTTTCAGGACTTTTCCCCCAGGCCAATTCCTTTAGACATTTTGTTTGATGCAAAAGTCCCTAAATAATTCCCTTAAAGGACACATGCCCTTCAAACTTTTTGTACTAACCCTTTAGACATTTTGAAAATGGCCCTTTCCCCCTTTTTGAAGAGACCACTTACCTTTCAAAACTTTGTCCCAAGGCTTTTATCCTTCAGCCAATTCCTTCAGACAATTTATCCAAAACATCATGCCCTTCAACCCTTTTGTGACCATCCCTTTAAGCATTTCTTCAGATTTTGTGTCTCAGATATTTTATCTAACAAAATTAGGGTCCCAACAACAAAAATCCTATGACAATTCTCCTGCAATAATGCCCCAAAACAAATATTAGACTTCCAAGTGGCACCTTCGCTTAGAGAGCATTTCATTATGTTTTGAGCTTAATTTAATATTTTAGTTGAGGCCCAAATCATATTATATTAATGTTAAAATCTTAGGCTGAAATATTCATTTAGGGTCCTTTATACATATTTTCCAAAAGTATTATGCTAAGTCATTTTTTACTTATGTTTGCAGGAGTAGGGAATCCCAAAGAAAAGACATGTGTCATGTTGCCGATGTTAAATTTGACATTCACATGACTGTCAACTGACATCCTTTATTGTACCCAACACCCCTTTTTCCATAGGAAATGAGGACCCATTTGTTTTCAGATTATTGTCTTGATTTTGCGTTCCCTCATCTATGTGTTTATGTAAATTCTGGGAAAAGATAATTATTTGACCTTTCATACTTTGGCAAGATGGCATTGGTATTGTGTTTCCATAGACTATATCTTTTGTTCTATCAATTTTGTTACTTCAAGCCAATTGTTGCAGACTTATGTTTTCATGGGCTATCTTTGTTATCTTCTTGGGACTTATTCTTTTGGGGCTTATGCAAATTGTCTTTTTTGACTTATTGTGTTGAACTTATCTTATTTGTATTTATGAGGCTTTTTTGTTGCGTATGAATTTTTGGGGACTTATCTTTATTGGAGAAATTATTTTAGACATTTTGTCTGAAATAATCCCTCCATGGAATTGGTCTACGGGTTTTTTTTTGCCATTAGATTTTTGCCCGATGTAATTGAGATTGCCTTTTGGCCCTTCCAAACTTACCCTTCGAACATTTTGTCTGAGAAAATTGGGTCTTCAAAAGAATTGTTGTGGATATTTTATCTGAAACAATTCCTGTGACATAATTCTTTTGGCCTTATTTAGATTTCCCTTTGACCTTTACGAAGTAGATCCTTTGGGACTTTTATCATGGATGAATGCCTTACAAAGTAGACCCTTCTAATTATTTATAAATAAAAAGTGCCTTCAACATTTTGAAATTGTTCTTCAAAACTTTTGAAATGTCCTTTTTTGCCAACCTACCCTTCGAGCTTTGCATAACATGTCCTTCGACCTTTTTGTTACAGCGATTTTGCCTGATAGAATTCCCTCAAACCTTTTGCAATTTCCCTTTATCCCCCCTACAAATTTCCTTCAAGAATTTTGTCCTGCACCTTTCCCCTCTGAAACCATTCCTTCGAACATTTCGTTTGAGATACTTTCCCTAAACCAATTAAATTATTTTAGACATTTCATCTGAGAGAATGAGTCTTTAGGAGAATTGTTGTGGACATTTGTCCAAAATAATTCCCCTGATGGAACTACTTTAGGAATTTTGAAAGGACCCTTTCTCTCTAATTTACCCTTCAGAAGTTTTGTTAATGACACATATTCCTTTGGACTTGCTGAACATACCCTTCAACCTTTTAAAAGTGCCCTTTGGGACTTTTTTTTGTTACCCTTATGGACTTTTGTAAGGGCCCTTTTCCATCAAAATGTACCCTATTAAGTAGACCCTTCGAGTATTTTGTCCATGAAGTAGACCCTTTGAGCATTTTGTCCACGAAGTAGACCCTTTGGCCCTTTTGAAATTTTTTTTGAGACTTTTATCTCAAGCTTTTTTTTCCCTACAAGCTTATCCTTCAAGACTTTTACCCCACACCAATTCCTTCAAACATTTTATTTAACATAAAAGTCCCAAAATAATTCCCTTAAAGGACACATGCCCTTCGAAATTTCTAAACCAACCCTTTAGACATATTAAAAATGACCATTTAGCCCTTATTGAAGTGACCACTTACCCTTAGAAACTTTATCACAAGCCCCTTTTTCCCTTCGACCAATTCCTTCAGGACTTTTATCCTAGGCCTTCTATTCTTCAGCCAATTCCTTCAAACATTTTATCCAAAACATCATGCCCTTTGACCCTTTTGTGACCATCCCTTCAAGTGTTTCTTCAAAATTTGTGTCTCAAACATTTTGTCTGATGAAATTAGGATCCTAACAACATAAAGCTCATGACAATTCTCCTACAACAATTGCCCCAAAAGAAATATCAGACTACCAAGTGGTACCTTCGATTAGAGAGCATTTCATTATGTTTTGAGCTTAATTCAATATTTCAGCCTAGACCCAAATCATATTTTATTAATTCTAAAATCTTAGGTTGAAATATTTGTGCAAGGTCCTTTATACATATTCTCCAAAAGTATTATGCTAAGTTATTTTTTGCTAATGTTTGCAAGAGTAGGGAATCCCAAAGAAATGACATGTGTCAAGTTGATGAGATTAAATTTGATAGTCATACGAACATCATTTTATAGTTGTGAGGACATCAATTGATGGTCATGCGAACATCAAACTTAACATTGATAACATGTCAAACTTAGGAGATTAAATTTGACAGTTGCATGGATGTTATTTGATGGTCATGAGGATGTTAGTTAACAATCGCATAAATGTAAAATTTAACCTTGTAAAGTACCCATTTAGATTCAAATCAAGATTATATTATGCACATCTGCTCGGGCCCATTTGATTGAATAATGCGAGAGCGAGTTAAAATGTTAAAGCTCCATGAGAGTGACAAGTGTCACCATAATAGGAGCCTAGTATAGAGATCCAATGAACCATGTTAAACTAGTATATAAGGATTGATGGTACGAGATCAACATGGAATTTTCAAAGGTCTCAAAACCAATGAAGAGCTACCATGTGGCATAAAAGCATTCTAAGCACACAGAGGCCCCACAAAGCTGCCAAGTGGCACACTCATATTCCATCATATAAAGGATCAACATTGTGAGTCCTAGGTGGACTTTTCATAGATCTCAAACTCAATCAAGTATTTACATGTGTCACATTTTAAAATCTAGGAGGGCATTATGGGAAAAATACTTAGATCTTTGAATACTTGATCTATATCTATTAATAGATGTTGGGTCTCATAATTAAGTTAGAGTATGAATACGCATGGGTGAGCATGCAGCACACAATTTATATTTGTCATGGCTAACAATAGTACCATTGGTTCTAAAACATTGGTAAAGTAGTTTTGGTACTTCATGCATATGTTTGAGTTCCATTTGAAGGCAACTAATCCAAAATATCAATAGGTTGTTCTCATAACGTATGAAAGGATGCATGTACCTATGAAAGGAGGCATGTATAGTTTTGATAAATGGTGCATCTTTTTGTGGTTTGCATATAGTTTGAGCTACAATTGTAAAAAATGCCTCTATCTTTTTTACACATGCACATGTTGCATGGATTTGGAAAAGTCTATTTTAAATGGATAACTGTAAGTAGACTCTTATACAATTTTAGACCACAGTTAGAACTACATGTTCTAGCTATCACATGTAATGACCTTACACAAACTTGGAGGATGAGGTAACCCCTTCCCCAAGTCTATATAAATAATTGTAATCAGATTAGATTTTTGTCAGAGAATTTTTTAATACAAGAGCAACATCAATTTTGATCATCATCGATTATGTTTATGTATTTTATTTCCATTTATTATGTAATTAGTTATTACTTTTGTTGGTTGTATGTTTCAATAATCTTTAGTGTGCAAAATTTATGAATGGATTATTGATTATTATGATTAATGTACTAATCTATATATGTGCAACATTTGTTGAAAGATTGGTAAATATATTGGTTAAGATAGTCAAGTTTAAATTGTTTCATAGTTATGATTATGCATGAGTAATTTCTTAGATGTAGTTTTTTGTGTGTGTATAAAAACTGCCTCAGATACTTCACAGCTCAGGCCATAATCTCCTGATTAAGGGTGTGCAACAATTACCCTAAAAGGAGCAATCTTTGTTTGAGGTTTGTGAATTTTTTGCATCTACATCTCCTTAGACTTCTTAGTCATGTTTGATTGTGTGTGTGTGTGTAATTACTACTAATAATAAGCATAGGTTTCAAGAGCACTTGTATTTTTAGAAAATAGCCAGGGAAGTAGTTCCTAAAAACCATAGAAGCTTTCTTTTTTGCTTTACCTTTCCCTCCTTTTTGAGTTTGTTTTAATATCTACCTATTCTAGATTAACAACTAGCTGCCCATCCAAATCATAGAGATTCACTACCCTTATTAGGAACCACACCTCCAATCCAAAAACTTTGTTAACAAACTGCATGCCCTACCCTTTATTCCATCAATAGGTTGAAATAAATTATATACCCTTAACTCATGCCTTGGAGTGGAGTTTACCTCCTTTGAGATCCTAAAACATTAGAGGTTACCTTGTTATGGCTATAGTGTGCATAAAACCTGCACCAATAGCTAACTAACACTAGGAGGGAAACACCCTCAATAATAATAGTTATACTTTGTGTATAATTGCACTGGAGTCACCTAGGAGAGTGACTAGATCTAATTCCCAGGTTGATTTTCTAGTCTCACCCTTGTCAAATCATAGGATACTTATAACTATACCAACAGTCCCAATTCAGAACAACCCCCCTCTAATAGGGAAGCCCTTACTTGTGAGGAACCCTTTTCTTGTTAATCAACTAATGGCTCAATAACAACCCTGATTATTTAGATTTGTTATTTCCATCCTAGGAGATGTGTATGATCTGCTTCAAAAATCTAAAAAGTACTTACCATCCTTTTCTCCTTCAGGAGCAAGGACAATAGAGGAACATATCAAATCAGTTAAATCTAATTTAAGATTAATGAATGTTGTAGATGAGGATGTTGAATGTAGATTATTTCATTTTACTTTGATGAATGCTACTTATGAATGGTATTTAAATCTAACGAAGAATTCCATCACTTCTTAGAATAAATGCCAAGTAACTTTTCTTGCACATTTTGGATAGGTCACCAATCTTAGTTTGGTATACCAGCACTTCACCAGCATGAAGAGGGAACCTAATGAGCCCATCCATGATTTCAATGCAAGATAGTAGAAGATGTATAACTAGTTGACCCCAAGGTATAAACTAGAGACAACATTAGCATTGGAAATGTACAAGAATGCCTTGGATCATATTACTACCATGTTATTGAGAAGAGTAATTATAGATAACACTTTAGTGTTAGCATTAGAAGATGCTATCACTATATATAGGTAGCTTGATCCTTAGATGCCTAGAGCACCTAATGTCAACAATAGTTTTTTAGCACCAAATCTAGTTTTACATACAAGGCAGAATGTCCTGGCATTTAATCAAAACTAACTATATACACTACCTCCATTAAAGCTACTTGAACAATCATATGATGGTAAATGGTTATTGGTAGAACCAACAAGCAACCACACATCCCACTACCATTTTACAAGGTACAGATTCCACAAAGGCAGAACTAGATTTTATTTAGAAGATGGTTTAAAAGTTGAGCAATGATTTTTTGAATATTTAAATGAAGATGGGAAATTACCCAACCAAAAATCAAAATATTAGATTCTAGATATACAATAGATCATTCAATAGGCTTGAATTGCCTAACAAGCTTCCCAAAATCAACATACTAGAGATGGCTCTTCCCAATTAGTGCAGAATTCACAATACTTTTAAGCATGGTGAGCTCAATTGCATTGAATTTTTCATAATTTGCCTAAGTATCATCCAGATCCTAGCTCTTCTAACACTACCATGTTCTATGAAACTCATGAGTTGCCTCTTTAGGTGACGATGACAATGAGTCAGTGGACAACATGGATGCAGTTCATGCTTTCTATCAGTTCCAGAGAGGTGCATACAATTTATGAAATAAGTAACCACTCATAACATCGAGTCCTCCAAATACCATGATGATTCCTCCTAAACCTAAAGTAGATAATAATCCACCCCCTCAAAGGGGAACTATCATTAGTAGAGTAAGGAAGAACCAAGCAAAGGAGGATACAACATTATTAAGGATATGAAAAAGATCAAGGCTAATATAACTCTTTATGAGTTAGCATAAATCACTGAACAAGAGATGCTCTATAAGTCCATTATTAGAAAAATGCCTATGGATAAACAAAAGCATATAAATATAAATTGAAAGTATTTGATGTCAACATCATCTACAAGAGCAAGCCATAAGTTCCACCCTTCTTACTGACTATCTGGGCATTCAATAAGAACATTCATAACTGTTTAGTTGATTCTAGAGCATCTACAACTATCATGCCTACATCTATATGTCAAAAGCTTGGTTTGATGCCTAGCCCTTCAAAGATGATATTTTCATAATTAGATAAGACAGTGGTCCCAGTAGTTGGAGAATTGAACAATGTGTGCATTCAAGTAACATATGAGCTAAGAGTCCAAATGACCATTGATATTCTAGTGGTGGATATACTTGAAGGCTACAGGTTGTTGTTGAGTAGGGATTGGTCTAAAACACTTAATAAATATCTCTTTACAAATTTTTTTCATATATAACAACCATGGAGAGGAGTTACGAATCAGATCAGAATTGATAGATAACCAAGAATGAAATATCCCATTACAGAGTACAAAGTCAAAAATGAAGAGATAAAGTATGAGTCTCCCAACCTTGGTATTTATAATTTTACTACTCAAAATCAAGTATAGAAGCAAGAACCTAAATTTTTCAATCAGTTATGGACTTTACACTTAGACATGGCTAGATCCAAGCAAGGATCAGGTGTGGGAATTGAGCTGATTGATCGATAAGGTAAAAATTCTTGGCAGCATACAGGTTGCAATTTCCATGTACTAAAAATAGAGTTGAGTATGAGGATTTAGTTTTGGGACTATAGTTTAAACTTAAGAATAATGTCAAACAAATATTAGTATTTAGTGACTCAAAGCTGGTGGTTAATCAAGATAAAAATAAATACTGATATAAGCTATCTTTTTTGAAAAGATACAAGCACAAAGCGTGGGACCTGATTGAAAGCTTTAAAGCTTTCAACATAGTACCACTTCCTAGAGAGAAAAATTAAACCACTGATTCATTAGCTGTTACTACTACTAATTTGGAGCCACTACAAAAATCTAAGGTAAAAGAGTTCTCAATTGAATTGGTACCTTGCCCCTCTATTTTAGATAACATGTAAAATTTCTAGGTCTTTGATGATGACCAATAAATTATTCAATTTTTAACTAATTCAAGGGAATTCGAAACCCAAATCATTGATGATAAGGAAATTAATCACCTTTGCCAAGAGGAATCAGATAAAGAGGGTGTTCTTCAGCTCAAAGAGAATAGAATTCTAGCTAGCTTGGTCTCCTTAGAGAAACCATTTGACATAGATCCTTAGGCACATTAGCTAAGACAGCTAAAGGTCAATGAATTAGACTTCAAAAAGTAAAATTTAGGAGATGAACACATCATGTGTTATGTTAATATTGGTCTCAACTACACCCCAAAAGAGAGATAATGAGTAAAGGATCTAATTGCTTGATATAGGGACGTCATTGTCAGGACATATGAAGATCTAAAAGTTTATGACCCTCAGGTCATCACTCATATAATTCCATTGAAGCCAGATCATAAACCATTCAACCATTCAGACAGAGGCAAAAACTAGTCTATCCTATTCTAGAGCCTCTCATTTAGAGAGAAATGGAGAAGTTGTTAAATGCAAAAATCATCTTCCCAGTCTAACATTCTACCTAGGTGGCCAATTTTGTCCCAGTAAGAAAGAGAAATGGTGAGATTAGATTATATGTGAACTTCAAAAATATGAACAAGGATTCTAAAAAAGACAATTATCTTCTACCATCTTTAGATGAGGTGATACAAATAGTAAGTGGTTCTAAAATGATGTCCTTCATAGATGGGTTTTTAGGCTATAATTAGGTACTAGTGCATGTTGTAAATCAGACTCACACCCTTGTGAAGGTAGTTTCAGGCTTTCACAGTCTGCTAAAACATGAAAACAATCTTAGGCTGTGGGTGGCCTAATCAATGGATTGAATCGCTAGATTCTAAGGGTTAGTTCCCTTTGGTGTATCAAATAAGAACTCTACTCTACGTTATAGATTGTCAAGAAAAGGGAAAATAGAAAACTAAAGTAAAAATCCTATCTAATGATGGTGATACAATTAAATTTTGGTTCATCCATTCAATTTGAGCCCCTAAAAACACTGATTAGACAAGAAAAAGACTAAACTTTCAATTCTAATTGACTCTTATGCATCTATATTTCATGAAAAGGTTCTATTTGGTGATTAAATCTTGAGGGAAATGAGGGAATATGCCTAATTCAAGGCACTAACTAGCCACTAACATCTACTGTAACTTCAACCAAAAGACATCAAACACAGAACATGACCTACATAATCTAATAAAGTAGTAAATAGGTAAGAATTAGGACTTGAAAAGGAAGAAAAATTGTTTCACATATGCAAATCACTAACATAAATACACTATACCAACATCTTGGAATCTGAAAATAGTCATTCTATTTATTTGAAAAGGTTATAAAACTCAAATTTTGGTAGAGATTGACCTTACCAAAAGAGGGATTTTTAAAATGGCTGAAAAAGCCAACTTTTATAGAAAAGGCATACAAAAGCCAATATATTAACACTAAAAATAGAAGAGGAGATCAACTCCCACATCACCTCAAGGCTAACTCCAGCTATGCCAAGATAACCAAGCCTTCAAATAATATCTTGTTATCTTATGCCTTGCATGAAAAGCTCTATGGCATTAAAAATGATGGTGAGCCCATTTCATAATCATTATTTAGAATAAAGATTAAATTCTTCAAATGTGCATGGATCTTTGGTAATTCAATTCTCTTCATGCATGATGCTACACCAATTTTCAAATAGAAAAATCCACTTGAAGCTGAGTTAAAAGTGTTTAAAATGTCTTTGATTAACAAGATAAACAAGAGTGCATGCATGAAATTCTATGTTAAGCTCTCCTTGAATAACCATCCAACGTTAAAATTTTTGAGCCCTTCATGCATTCGAGTCTCCTTTTTAGAATTGAGAGAGATGTGCTTGAAGGAAACAACATGTCTTTTCCAAGTTTGAATAATTTGATTATTTCATTAAGAACTTGGCATGATCCTTACTGTAGTCTAATCTTGCTTGGGCCACTTTGCATGCTCTGAATATGAGCTATAAATCACATCATCAGGGTCAAAAGGGGAAGTCCTCATTGTCTTCTACTGATTGGGTATTTAAATCCCACTAAGATGCTTTTGAAAACTTAGCCTTTTCTCATCACTTGATCTCCTTTCTAGATCTTGATAAGTGTCAAGCTTGAGGAAATTTTGGTGAACCTTTTGAAATCTTGACCAACAGCTACATGCAGGGGCTCAAACTTGACGTTTGTGTGCCTATCATTAATTCCTTTGGACTCAATTTTTAGCCACTTCATTTGTGTCTATTTCCTATGGAAAACTCTTCTTTCTTTCCTCTTAGCTTTTTTTTAGACAAAAAATCCACATTTTATCTCCCTATTCATTTCTTTTCGACAAAAAAGTCTGAAGAAAATCTATTTTTAGCCTTCTTTTAATGTCCTTTTGGGATTGTGCAATGGACCCTTGACCAAAATAAAATGACCTTCGAGATTTTGAAATGTTCCCTTCAGAATTTTTGAAAAGTCCTTCATTCATTTCCTTTAAAATAAATTATCCGAAGGAATTGTTTTAGGCTTTTTGGCCTTAGGACTTTTCTTTCAGAGTTTTTTGCAATGAACAATTCCTTCAGACAAAAATTCTGAAGGAATTCATGATATAAACTTTTGTAAATTACCCTTCAGATTCATGAAAATGCCCTTTCAGAAAAATGTAATGGACTGTTCAACAATTTTGAAATGGTTTCTCAGCACTTTTGAAATGGTCTCTTACCCTTCGAAAAAGTTGAAATGGACCATTTGCCGAAAGAAATGACCCTTTAGAATTTTGAAGTATACCCTTTAAAACAATTAAAATGCCCTTTAAAAAATTAAAATAAACCTTTGGGATTTTTGTAAATGAACTTTCCCGAAGGAAAAATAACCCTTTGGAAAAAATGTAAACATCCCTTCAGAAAAAATGGAATTGTCGTCTTACCCTACGAAAGAATCGAAATGGACCTTTTTGCCTTTGGAAAGACCCTTCAGATCTTTTGAAACTGCCCTCTTAGAGAATTTATTTTGGATTTTTTCTTGATGAAAAATACCCTTCGAGAAAGTTTCAAGTGTCTTTTGGAATTTTTGAAAATGACCTTTGAAAAAAGTTGAAGTGCCCTTCTTTTGAAGATGCCCTTTGGGCTTTATGAAAATGCCCTTCAGGGTTTATGAAAATGCCCTTCAGGCTTTCTATTTGGACAATTCTCTTGAAATAAAGTGACCATTTAGACTTAAATAATTCTTTCAGACTTTTTAGGACTATTAACTGACTCATAAGATGAACTGGCATGATATGCAAAATTTTTAATGGTAGAGGTGATAATTTAACCTACAAGGTGAAAATTGTCAACATTTTGGTGACTCAACTGGGAAGCATGCCTACTATGATTGAGAACCAGAACATTTACATGACTCTTGGACTCATAAAGTAATGAAATATTTTATCTATGACTACAAATTCTCTTTTGACTCAGCATGAGACAACCTTCATCTTCCAAAATAAGAAGGAAAACACACAAAGTAGGGAAAAATAACTAAACAAAGCAAATGTGCAAACAAAGCACTTATTTGGGGCAAAACAAAACTAAAATAATGTGCTTGAACAACACATGGAGGAAAATAAATAAAATAATTATGTACAATGAACCTTGCTCTTCAATAATAATGTTTTAAATGTGTCCCATTGATTGGGATTGGAAGCTCTTCACCATCCATATTTGCAAGCTAGAAGGCATTATGGGATTTACAGCTAGAGATTATATATGAGCCACTATAAAGGGAATCAAAATTTGTGTGCCTTCCTGGTTTAGCTCAATCCTTATCTTACTTAAGGACCATATCTCCTTCTTTGAAACTTCGTGAAAAAGCTCTTTTGTTAAAATCTCTTTTCACTTGTGCTTGATGATTTTTTATGACTAGCGTGGACCAATTTCTTATCTCTTTCAACTCCATAAGCTTAACATATTTGATCTCCATAGGCTCATTCTCTAACAACTCAAATTGATGCATTAATTCTAAAGTAGGAAACTTAAGAGAATTGGGTAACCTCACTTCCTTACCATATACCAGCTTGTATGGAGAGTTGGCTATTGATCTTTTGTAGGTGATCCTATCATCCCATAGAGCTGAATTCAACCTGAGATGCCATGACCTTTGATTGTCTTCAATAGTCCTTATTATGATCTTTAATAGGTTGTTATTCATAGATTTAGTAAGGCCATTACCTTGTGGATAATAGTTCGATGAAGTGCTAAGATAAATTCCATGTTGGACAACCCATTGAGTGATATTAAATCCCAAAAAATCCATTACATTATCATAAATAATAGTTGAAGGAACTCTAAATCTATTAATCAAACCTTCATAGAAATCTAAAACATTAGTTTCATTTGCTTATTTCAATACCACTGCTTCTGTCAAACGTGTGAAGTAATCTATAGAAGTTAGAATCTATTTATGTCCTAAAATTGAAGGAGGATTTATGAGACCAATAAAGTCTAACCCCATTGGAAAAAGGGTTGATCCACCTCAATTGCTTGAAGATTTAAGGCTGCAAGTTTCACTTTTCCCATAAATATAGCACATTGCTTGCACTTCCTTACCCATTCATGGCAACCACTAAATAAGCTAGGCCAATTACCCACTTCTCATGACCTTAAAGTCTATAGTTCTTACAAAAAAATGTCCTCCACCATGTCCATCATAAAATTCTTCAATAATCTCTGAGTTTGGCTTGGCTCTATACACCTTATCAACATGTCATTGATATCTTTCTTAAAAAAAAGACCTTCAATAAGCAAAAATGGAATTGATTGCAACCTAAAATATCTTCTTTTTGAATCACTTAGATGAGAGGGATAATTAACATCTTGAAGATATCTTACCAAGTCATGAAACTAGTTGGAAGGTGATGTATGACCAGTTGCAACCTTTTCATCATTTGACACTAAAATAACTTCATTAGTTTCTTGCAAGTCTTGAACTAGATGCTCACAAAGTTATTTGCCTCTAATTAGATTTATGACCTTAATTTACACATCATAATCCATTAACTTAGTTAAACAACCGGCTCTCTTCTCATTTATGTCTTTTTTCAAAAGGAACTCCTTGATGCTTGGATGAGAAATGATTAGGTGTATCTTATTATTAGAAAACAAGTATCTAAATTTTTTAAGAGACCTTATAACTAAAATATCATGTTTTTCAACAAAAGAATACCTTGTTTCATATTCTTACAAGCCTTGACTAATTAAATCTATTGGCTACTACAAAGCCTCATGATTTTGTTGCATAAGAATCCCTGAAATGGTGTCCATGTTAACATATGTATACAAAATGAAATCTTTTGTGAAATTTGGATTTATAAGTGTAGGAGCACTAGCTATGGCCTTCTTAATATCTTCAAAACTTTTAACTCCTTCTTTAGATCAACTGAAGCTCTGATTCTTATTTAGCATGGATGCAAGTGGCTTAGCTAAAATGGCAAAATTGAAAATATATCTCCTTATGAAGTTGATTTTCCTAAAGAAGCTTTGCATAGTATTTTTGTGCTTAGGCAAGGAGAGTGTAAGAATGGAGTCTACCCTTTCAGAATCTATGCCTAAACAATATTTTGAAACCACATGTCCAAGGAGCTTACCTTCATGAACTAAGAAGACACACTTTTTGGGATTTAGAGATATCCCAAATTGCCTACACCTTTCAAACACTTTTTGTAGATGAACCATATGATCCTCTCCACTCTTTGAAAACACTATTATATCATCCAAATAAACAAGTACAAACTTGTTAAGAAAGCCTTGGAATGCCATATCCATTGCTCTCTGAAAGCTTACTCTAGCATTAGATAAACTAAATGGCATCTTTCTGTATGCAAAAGTCCCCCACTTGGTTATGAACGCTGTCTTAAATTGGTCTTCTTCCTTGACCAAAATATGATTGTAGCCACTATATCCATCCAACAAAGAAAACATCTTTGAACCTGCAACCAGTTATAAAATTTCTTCCATTGATAGCAATGGATAGTGATTTTTAAGTGAAGCCCTATTCAAACCATAGAAGTCAACACACAATCTAATCTCACCATTCTTCCTCCGTATCAAAACAAGATTTGCCATCCAAGTTGAGTGCTTAATTAGAATTATAATAGCTAACTCTATGAGCTTGTGAAGCTCATCTCTCATAAAAGGATCAAGCTTAGGATTAATGGACCTTTGTCTTTGTCTCACTGGTTTAGTTTCAACCTCTAAATCAATGGTGTGTTGAGCTAAACTTGGGTCAAATCCCTTGAGATCACTATATTTCCATGCAAATACATCAGCAAAACTTGTGCATAACTCAATGAAAGGTTCTTTTTGTGAAGGAGTGCATATCTTACCCAACTTAAAAAACTTACCAACTATAATCTCTACATTGGCATAATGCTCTTCTTTTGTTGATAAGGATGACTTCTCCTTCCTTAACTTATCATCACCACTAGAAATGGTCTCAAGTGTGACCAATCCCTTGGGTAACTTATTTGTTTTTAGTTTCACAATCTGATCACCATACTACTACAAATACTTTGATTGGTATCTTGAAGAAAACTTAACCTCCTTTTGCAGGAATATCATAATTTGATTGTCATCTTTGAACACTTGCCAATTCTCACGATTATCTAGAATATAAGGCCTTACAACCACCTTTATATGTTATTAAATTTTCTCACTTTTTGTATCAACTGGGATACTAAATTGTGACCCAATGTCAGCCAACCTGTCTGTATTTTTATTCTCACCTCTCAGTATTGCTTGAATGTTAAAAGCTTGAAAATATTTAAGTCCCATATTATATGGTTGTAGGATTTAAGTAATAAATTTTTACATACATTTAAACCTCTTACTTAGTGAACTATAAGTTCACTATCACCAAAAACTTGTAAAGAATTGACTTTCATCTTCTTAGCCCACTGTAAACCGTGAACTAGTGCTTCATACTCAACAACATTGTTTGAACAACCAAACTAAATTTTAATAGAAGAGAAATGCATTTTCTTTGTTGGGGAAATTAACATCATTATAGATCTAGTACCATGTTTATTCTTTTATCCATCAAAGTACAATTGCCACAAACCTTCACTAGATTCATCATCCCTAACCATGGATGGAATTAGCATATCATTCTCATGAAGGCAATACACACTAAGTCCTTAAATCAATTTATAAGGATCATGCTCATGCAAAGTGGAAGCCCACTCATCAAGAAACAAATATGGAACTACATCCAAAGGTGATCCATTTTCTACTTCACTAGTTTCTAGCACATCATCCAAGATTATATAGTTAGTGTTTACAACAATTGGCATATATGGCTCCATATGAAATTGTGTAATAGGTTAGAATGAATCATTACCTTGGTACCATACCTAGTTATAAACAAAAAATAAGTCTAATTAGCTGAAAAATATCCTCCAATCTTTGAGGTGAAGTCCCTTAATAGAAGAGAAATGCCTTTGCTTTGTTGGGGAAATTAACATCATTATAGCTCTAGTACCATGTTTATTCTTTTATCCATCAAAGTACAATTGCCACAAACCTTCACTAGATTCATCATCCTTAACCATGGTTGGAATTAGCACATCATTCTCATGAAGGCAATACACACCAAGTCCTTCTTCTTAAATCAAATTATAAGGATCATGCTCATGCAAAGTGGAAGCCCACTCATCAAGAAACAAATATGGAACTACATCCAAAGGTGATCCATTTTCTACTTCACTAGTTTCTAGCACATCATCCAAGATTATATAGTTAGTGTTTACAACAATTAGCATATATGGCTCCATATGAAATTGTGTAATAGGTCAATGAATAATTACCTTGGTACCATACCTAGTTATAAACAAAAAATAAGTCCAATTAGCTAAAAAATATCCCCCAATCTTTGAGGTGAAGTCCCTTAAAAGGCACATATCAAAGTAAGGAGGCAAGTTTACCACAACAACATCCTACTAAATAGTAACATTAGAACAAGCATGTAATGTTAATTTTAGATATTTGATGATGCCTACCATCTTTGTTGATTACCCATCTAGTTGTAATACCCCCTTAGCATTTGGCACATAAACAAGGCTGAGCTTGTCTACAATCTATTTAGGCATGACTATACTACTAGCTCCACTATCCACCATATAGCTATGAACCAAAGTATCACCTACTATCAAAGAAATGTAGAAAAGAGAAATTTTATTTTTTTTACCTTAGTTCTATCCACTTTTTCCATATTATTTACTTGATGTACTTGTTTGTTAGTTGGCTGATCTGAATTAGTTAAAACAACTCCTTTATCAACCAGTTTTGGAGATAACTTGAGAGTTGGAATCTCTTGGATGAGCATATCCTTTTGTCCTAGAATGGAAATATAATACCACATGATAATTCTAATATTATACTTATTTATTTGATCCACTATACTAAACTAAGATCCACTAACCTTTAGTTGTACTTTCTGAAGCACTAGATGCTCACGAACTAGAGGTATTCAATAAACTTTACTAACCTCTATATTCTAATTTTTTTGTGTTTTAGGGGTACCAAGTTTTTATTTTTACTCTTATAAACAACACTAGGAGTATTTGAAGCATTTGTCACCTCCTACAGCTCATCAATGGCTTTTCTTTTAGCTCTAGTTACAGCTGTAACTTGAGCACTTGTATTGTTAGTTTCAACATCCTGAGTAAAAGCAACACAATCATCCACTTGCCAATTTACATTAATGGCATTAGACTACCCTTGAAATTTTTGAGTCTCTTCTTGTGATTCCAAACTTGTATCTTGGTACTAACCTCCTTTAAAAGAAAACTCTTCTTGTGTCATTTGTGGCATATTGATGTTTTGTGATACCAAGGCTTGGTTTTGTGCATCATTGAGATTTGAGGACTGCCAACCTAAATCCTACATCAAGTTATTTTGAGGTGGGGTGGGAAGAATGGCCTTTGAAGTGGAAGAAACATCAAGATCAATGGAAACATAAGGCTTAGCCAGAGTTATGGCTCCTTATATTTTATAAGGTGGTATATTCTCTCCTAAACCTTGATAAGGAGGGCTTTGATCTTTAAAGGGCTAATAGGTGGTTTGATTTTGTTGTTGACAAGGCCTATTATCCTAATATTATTGTCTCTTGAGTTTCACTATTTCATTCCCAAAGGATTGTAACAAGTTTTTCAACCCTCTTATCTCACTAGCTTGACTAGTAACATTGCAATTTGAGCTTGTGGTGATGGAATAAGAGCTAAGGATAGAATTTGAAGAACTCAAGGGGATAGTATAGAATTCAATTATAGGAATATTGGCATTGGATGTCTTAGAGAAAGCTTAACAACTTGTATCAAACTATTCTCTACCTTTATTGCAACCTCATAAGCATCTGACAAGGTATTACCACCCATTAACTGTATCATCACACTAATGTTAGAGTTAAGGGCTTTCAAATAGTATAAGAATGCATATTCAAGGGATGGCCTAATCAACATAGGTATTATGGTCCAGTATTTTGGAATTTGAGGTTAAAATCAGACATGAACTCATGAGGAGCTCTATTTATGGTAATTAATTACTCAACTAAAGATAGGTGATCAGATTTGTCCTCAAATTGCTTGACTAAGGCTACCCCCAATTCATCCCAAGTATAAAAAAAGTTTAGTGGGAGGTTTCTATACCATTTTAATGCTTTTTATTTGAAAGAAGCAACAAGCAATCTAATGGCAAAATTATCCTCAATAACATTATGGACTGAACAAAGATTAACTACATCTTGGATATGCTCAATAAGGGTTATTTGATTTTCTCTTGAGAAGAATGGGATACTGTTGAGAGCAGACATAGGAATGCCATCAAACTAGGCTAGATTTAGCAAACTACCTTTATTAAATGGAATAAACATCTATTTTTTTATGGCCATTTGGATAGTAGGGATTGTAGTGCCTAGAACAATAAGATAACCAAGGGACAAATACTTATTTTAAGGATAGGGATTTGCCCTCCTAAACCTTAATATATTATATGATATAAATTCAAAAGGAATACCTTTACTAGATAACCTTGTGGTAACCTTTGGCATGAGAGGATTTCTTGAATGGTGCTATGAACCTTACAACCTAAAGTATCTTTAGTTTGCGATGAAGATGAATATTCTCATCTATTGCAACTACTTCTCCTCAACTTTAAACTTCTTCAGATATGCAAATAATTTATTTGAGGTCCCACCAACTGTGCTAAAAACTATTGTCAATTAGACTCACATCCTTGTGAAGGTATTTTCAAGCCTTCACAGTCTGCTAAAACATGGAAACAATCCTAGGCTGTGGGTGGCTTAATCGACAGATTGAATCTCTAGATTCTAAGGGATATCTCCCTTTGGTGTATCAATTAGGATATCTACTCTATGCTACAAACTATCACAAAAAGGGGAAAAAGAAAACTAAAGGAGAAATATGTAATGATGGTGATACACCTAAATTTTTGTTCATCCACTCAATTTGAGCCCCTAAAAACACTGATTAGATAAGAAAAAGACTAAACTTTCAAATCTAATTGACTCCTATGCATCAATATTTCATGAAAAGGTTCCTGTGATCAAATATTGAGGGAAATGAGGGAATAGACCTGATTCAAGTCACTAACTAGCCACTTACAACCATTATAACTTCAACTAAAAGACATCAAACATAGAACACAACCTGCATAATCTAATCAACTAGTAAATAGGTAACAATCGGGACTTGACAAGAAAGAGAAATTCTATCACATATGAAAATTACTGACATAAATACACTATACCAACATCCTTAAATCTTAAAATAGTCCTTCTATTTATCTAAAAAGGTTACAAAATTTAAATTTTGGCAGAGATTGATCTTGCCAAAAGAGGGATTTTTATAGCCAAAAAAGCCAACTTATATAGAAAAGGCACATAAAAGCCAAGAGATTGGTGCTAAAAATAGAAGAGGAGACCCAAGTCCAACTCTAGCTATGTCAAGAAAACTAAGCCTTTAAATAATATCTTTTTGTCTTATGCCTTGCATAAAAAGCTCTTTGGTGTTGAAAATGATGGTGAGCCCATTTCATAATCCTTATTTAGAATAAAGATTAAATTCTTCAAACGTGCATGGATCTTTGGTAATTCAATTATCTTCATGCATGATGCTTCGCCAATCTTCAAAGAGAAAAATCCACTTGAAGCTGAGTTGGAAGTGTTTAAAAAGGCTTTGATTAACAAGATAACCAAGAGTGCATGCATGAAATTCTATGTTAAGCTCTCTTTGAACAACCATCCAACGTTAAACTCTTTGAGTCCTTCAAGTATTTGAGTCTCCCTTTTGGAACTAAGAGAGCCATGCTTAAAGGTAATTGCATGTATTTTCCATGTCTGAATAATTTGATTATTGCATTAAAAACTTGATGTGCTCCTTACTGCAGTCTAATCTTACTTGGGCTACTTCACATGCTCTAAATGTGAGTTGTAGATCATGTCATCATATTTAAAAGGGGAAGTCCTCATTGTCTTATAATGATTGGCTCTTAAAATCCCTCTAAGATCCTTTTGAAAATCTAGCCTTTTCTCATCTGTTGATCTCCTTACTAGATCTTGACAAGTCTTAAGCTCATGATAATCTTGGTGAACCTTTTAAAATCTTAAACAACTACTTGTAAGGGCTCAAACTTGATGTTTACAGGCCCATCATTAATTCCTTCAGACTTATGTTTTCAACCACTTCATTTATATCTATTTCTTGTAGACAATTTATTCAAGACTTTTCTTTCAGGCTTTTCTTTCTTTCCTCTCAGCGTTTTCTCAGACAAGAAGTCATCATTTTATCTCCCTATTCATTTCCTTCAAACAAAAAGTTTGAAGGAAATCTATCTTTGGCCTTCTTTTAATGCCCTTTCAAGATTGTGTAATGGACCCTCGACTGAAAGAAAATGACCTTCGAGATTTTGAAATGTGTCCTTCAACTTTTTGAAGAGTTCTTCTTCTTTCATTTCCTTCAAACAAATTGTTTAAAGAAATTGTTTTAGGCTTTTTGGCCTTAGGACTTTTCTTTCAGAGTTTTTTACAATAGACAATTCCTTTGGACCAAAATTCTAAAGGAATTCATGATATGAACTTTTGTAAGTTGCCCTTTAGATTTACAAAAATGCCCTTTTATAAAAATGTAATGGACCATTTTGTAATTTTGAAATGGTCTCTCAAAACTTTTGAAAAGGTCTCTTACCCTTCAAAAAAGTTGAAATGGACCATTTTCTGAAAGAAATGACCATTCAAAATTTTGAAGTATACCCTTCAAAACAATTGCAATGCCCTTTAGAAAAGTGAAATGAACCTTCAGTCCTTTTGTAAATGACCTTTCCCAAAGGAAGAATAACGCTTCAAAAAAAATGTAAATGTCCCTTCAGAAAAAATGGAATGGTCCTCTTAAACTATGGAAGAATCAAAATGGATCTTTTTGCCTTTAGAAAGACCCTTCAGATATTTTTAAACTGCCCTCTTGGATAATTTATTTGGACTTTTTTTCTAATGAAAAATACCCTTGGGGAAAGTGTCAAGCGCCTTTTAGAATTTTTGAAAATGACCTTTCAAAAAAGTTGAAGTGCCCTTCTTTTGAAGATTCCCTTTGGGATTTCTGTTTGAAAAATTCTCTCAAAAGAAAGTGACCATTTGGATTTAAATAATTCCTTCAAACTTTTCAGGACCAATAACTAACTCACAAGATGAACTGGCATGATGTGCAAAGTTTTGAATGGTAGAGGTGAAAATTTGACTTGCAGGGTCAAAATTGTCAATAGTGCTATTTAAAGATATAATGAAGATGATGTTTACCATGAAGTGAAGTACTTAGTCATATAAGAGGATGTTTTTCAACCTACTAAATGCATTGGTGACCTTTCAACATGCCATGAATGATGCTTTTAAAGGACTGATAGGAAAATACATAAGCATCTACATAGATGATCTTATGGTATTTTCAAAGGATAGGAAGGATCACATAAGTCACCTACAATCCATATTTGAGAGATGTATAAGGTTCAATATTTCATTGAAAATAAAGAAAAACATATTTGTAATGACTGAAGGTAAGCTTATAGGGCACATTATCACCAAATATGGGATCACCATTGATCCAGATAGAATTCAAGTGATTTCAAAAATTGAGCCACCAAACAATATGAAGGAGCTCAAATCATTATTTGGAGAGATTAAATTTGTAAGGAAAATCATCTCAAGATTTGTAGAGATCATCATAACTTTGAATTCCATGCTCAAGTAGGATGCCAAAATATAATGGACAATTGAAGCCTGAAAGTCTCTCTAGGACATTGAATATGCAATATTCTAGGCTCCATTGCTGATCAGTCTAAATTTTAATAAATATTTCTACCTATAATCATTTGTTTCAGAGCATATGATTATTGTTGTCATTATGTATAATAATGATGAGACCAAGCATCTAATCACATTTATGAGCATGAATCTAAAATATGTAGAGCTCAAGTACTCTATGATTGAAAAATAATTTTTTTCCCTTATCAAAGTAGTGAAGAAGTTTCAACACTACATCTTGAGGAATAAAGTCATTACCATTGTGCCTGATCTTGCTGTCAAGCTCACCTTGTCACAAAACAAGCTAGATAATGATGAGGCAAATAGATGGCCAAGTTATAAGAGTTTGACATAGAGATCAAGTTTGCAAAGATCATTCAAGGGCAAGGCATTATTCAACTTTTGACTAAACTAGACCTGTGCATCATAGTTGAAGAGGTATGTGAAGTTAAAGTATCTAAAGGAGAATAATATATTGATATAATATAGTATTTACTTATAGGAACTTGTTCCCCATAGCTCAATAGAGAAATAAGAAGAGCTTTGAGGTTCAAATATGCTCATTATATGATTAAGAATAAAATCCTCTATAGGACAAATTATGAAGGTATTTATATCAGGTGTGAATTTGTAGAGGAAGCTAAAGAAATATTAGAAAATTTTCTTTAGAAGATAGGCAGTGGTCATCCTTTTTGGAATACCACAACCCATAAGATCTTAAGAATGGGATACTACTGGCCAATAATTTTCAAAGATGCTCACGCTCATATGAGAACATGTTATGAATGCCAAGCTTTGACCAAGAGAGAAGTACACACAGTAATGCCTTTATAGCTAATTGTTGAAAGAAGGCCATTTTCCCAATGGGGTTTAGACTTCATTGGAGTCATCAAATCACATTCCTTAATAGGTCATAAATTTCTACTTACTACTACAAATTATTTCACTAGATGGACCGAAGCTATAACCATAAAGAATTGCAGAGCACAAGATGTGATTCACTTTTTGGAGGAACACATAACAATTAGATTTAGCATGCCTATTTATTTAATTTGTGATAATGGACCAGATTTCATATCGACAAAATTTAATGAGTGGGCACATGACAACTGGATCATTATCAGGCCAGTTTCTAACCATTACCCTCAAGGAAATAGACTGGTAGAATCAATAAACAAAAATTTGATCAATGTAATTAAAAAGTCATCTGGAGACAAGCCTAGGGATTGGAACAATTTATTGAAGTATGCTCTTTGGAAAGACTGAACTAGACATAAACAAGCCCTTAAAACTTCACCCTAACTATTGGTGTTTGGATGCTAGCCTATGTTCCCAATTATGCCAAAGTTACCCACTATCAGTTTATGCAAGACTACATGGAATTGAGCGATAAAGTTGAATCAAGGTCATTGGACATAATAGAAATGGAAGATTCAAGAAATAAAGATTTACAAACACTCAATAAACACTAAGATGTGGTTTGATAAGAGAGCAAAAGTCAAAACATTTAGGATTTCAGATCTAGTGTTACTTTGGGATAAAGCGCATGAGAAGAAAGGACAACATGACAAGTTTACCCCACTATGGATTGGACCATACCAAATTTTAAAGATAATGGGAAATAATTCATTTCATCTAAATGATCTCCAAAGTAATGAACTTACATATCTAGTCAATATACAATTCCTAAAGTACTACTTTAGGGCTGTACCATCAACTGATTTTATTGAGTAACAAGGGACATATGAATGTAGCTATAGGATTAGATTAGATTTCTCACTTTCTTATAATATTTCCCTACTTTCATAGATTAGATTTCTTACTTTCATAGACTAGTTTCCTACTTTCTATATTAATATTTCCTACTTTCAGTATTTTACTTCCATAGATTAGATTTCACATTTTCTTAGTTTAATTTATTTATTTCTTAGATTAGTTATTATTTACTTTCTCTAATGATCAGAGTTTTGATTTCTCTGATTATAACCAAGTTAAAATCTAAACCAACTGAGCTTATGACTTGTATAAAAAGGGGAAAATTAAAATCTTGACACTTTGGGACTAGTTTACAAATTAGGTGTGTTTATGTGTTTTTGAGTCTTTAAGATGAAAGTAGGTAATCATGGATTATTCTGAATGGTGTCATAATTAAATAATTTTACCAAGCATGTGGAAGTTTCTCTTAGAGTGCTTCATACAAATTTATAAAGTCTTCTTATTTCATTGGATCAAATGCACTTATCACATGAAAAACTTGTTAGAAGTGATAATTCTAGGTATAGGTGTAGTTGGTAGGGACATTTTAGTAATGATTTTTTTTTATAATTATACCAGCTCACTAGGGTTTTAACTATTCTCTTTTCATTCAAGAACAAAAGAAGAGGGAAAGAAAAATAAAATAAGAAAGAACTAATGGATTCAAAAGAGCAAAAGAAAATCTAAATAAAATCAAAAGTCTCACATGATGAAATAACGTCAAGTCCCATGCACCATGAGAAAAATAATAAACAATGGAATGAAAAGAGGAGCCCAAGGTATCTTTGTCAGGGCTATGGATGCCTGGGTAGCAGTATAGCAATACCTGAGCTTCTTGTTGACAATTTTGACCCTACAGGTTAAATTATCACCTCTACCATTTGAAAATTTGCATATCATGCTAGGTCATCTTGTGAGTTAGTTATTAGTCTTGAAAATTTTGAAAGAATTGTTCAGGTTTAAATGGTCACTTTTTTTGGGAGAGTTGTACTAGCAAAAATCTTGAAGGGCATTTTCATAAACCCTGAAGGGCATCTTCAAAAGCAAAAGACCATTTCAATTAGTTCAAAATGTCCATTCCAAAAATTCCAAAAGGGTAATTAGAAAAATCCAAAGGGTCTTTTCTCAGATGAAAGACCATTTCAAAATTTCTAAAGGGACACTCGCAACTTTCCTAAAGGAATTGGTCTTTCCAAAAATCTTGAAGGTATTCTTCTCGGTAAAAAATGGTGATTTTCAACTTTTCTAAGGGGTATTAGTAAAAATTTTGAAGGTTCTTTCTTTTTGAGAGGGTGCACTTGAAAAAAGCTGAAGGGTCACTTAACTTTTCTGAAGGGTCATTTCTTTCAGAAAAGTGACAATCAAAAAGTCCTTTACAACTTTTCTGAAGGGTTCTATTCCTTTAGAAAAGTCCTTTATAACTTTTCTAAAGGGAAAGAGGACCATTGCATTTTTTTTCAAAGGGATACTTTTAATTTTGCCAAAGTGTCTATTGCAAAAATCCGAAAGGACTTTTCAAACTTCTAGATAGTGCATTTTAGAAAATCTGAAGGGTATCTACCCTTTAAAAAAAGGCATTTTCAAAGAAAAAGGGGACCATTACAAAAATTATGAAAGACACTTGATACTTTCTCGAAGGGTATTTTTCATCAAAAAAAAGTCTAAAGAAATTCTCCAAGAGGGTATTTTCAAAAGGTCTGAAGGGTCTATTGCAGAAATCTGAAAGGCACTTTCTGGGAGAGGTCCATTTCAATTTTTCTTAAAGGGACACTTGCAAGAAAGTCGAAGGGTTAATTTTTTTTAAGAGGTCCATTTCAATTTTTTTGAAGGGATCTTTTCCTTTGGGAAAGTCCATTGCAAGAAAGTCAAAGGGTATATTCCCTTTGAAAAAAGACATTTCCAAAGACAAAGGCGACCATTACAAAAATTATTAAAGACACTTGACACTTTCCCAAAGGGTATTTTTTGTCAAGAAAAAATTTTGAACAAATTCTCAAAGAGGGAAGTTTCAAAAGGTCCGAAGGGTCTATTACATAAATCTGAAAGGCACTTCTAGGGAGAGGTCCATTTCAATTTTTTTTGAAAGGGGCACTTACAAGAAAGCTGAAGGGTTCATTTTTTTGGAGAGGTCCATTTCAATTTTTTTGAAAAGATCTTTTCTTTTAGGATAGATCATTACAAGAAAGATGAAGGGTATATGCTCTTCAAAAAAAGGCATTTTCAAAGACAAAGGGGATCATTCCAATTTTTTGAAGGGACATTTTCAAAAGGGTGAGGCAACTTTTTTGAAGGGCAAGTGGACCGTTCCAATTTTTTTGAAGGTTTTTTTCCTTTAAAAAAGTCCTTTACAACTTTTTCAAAGGGCAAGAGACCATTTCAAAAGTTTCGAGAGATTATTTCAAAATTTGCAAACGGTCCATTACATTTTTTTTAAAGGGCATTTTCATGAATCCAAAGGGTAATTTACAAAATTTCATATCATTAATTCCTTCAGAATTTTTGTTTAAAGGAATTTTCCATTGCAAAAAGTCTAAAAGAAAAGTCCCAAGGCCAAAAAGCCTGCAACAATTCCTTTAAACAATTTATCTAAAGGAAATGAAAGAAAGACTTTTTTCAAAAACTCTGAAGGGCACATTTCAAAAGCCCAAAAGTCATTTTTTTTTCGCTGAGGGTCCATTGCACAATCTCAAAAAGACATTAAAAGAAGGCCAAAGATAGATTTCCTTTGGAATGTTTGTCTAAAGGAAATAAATTAAAAAAATCCTTCAGACTTTTTGTCTGAAGGAAATGAACAGGGAGATAAAACATAGGCTTTTTATCTAAGGAAAGTTGAGAGGAAAGAAAGAAGAGCTTGAAAGAAAAGTCTTGGATAAATTGTCTACAAGAAATAGATAGAAATGAAGTGGCCAAAAACATAAGTCTGAAGGAATTAATGATAGGCCCACAAACATCAAATTTGATCCCCTATAAGTAGCCGTTGGTCAAGATTTCAAAAGGTTCACCAAGATTGCTGTGAGCTTGACACTTTTCAAGATCTAGCAAGGAGATCAATGGATGAGAAAAGGCTAGGTTTTCAAAAGGATCTTAGTGGGATTTTGATAGCCAATTAATAAAAGACAATGAGGACTTCCCCTTTTGAATCTTATGACATGGCTCATAGCTCACATGCAGAGCATGCAAAGTGACCCAAGCAAGATTAGATACATCCAGGACAAGCATGAACATACAATGAGTTTTATTCAAGTATTAAATCATACACACTTGGAAAAAACATACAACTGTCTTCAAGCATGAATCTCTCAGTTCCAAAGGGAGACTCGAATGCAAGAAGGGCTCAAGGAGTTTAGCATTGGAATAAGCTAACAAGGAGTTCAATCTAAGTTTATATGTCATATATTTTCTATTCTCTTAGAGTTTCCATGTACCTCTCACTCATCAAGGTCTTTTTCCATGCAAGCAAAGGCTATCTATAATTGATTGGTCATAGCTTCAATTGATTGTTTGTTGAAGTCATGCTTATCTCTTAGTCATCTCATGCATTCAATGATCCAACTTAGCTTCAAAGTTCAATCAAGAGGCATATTATTTTGAAGATTGTGACATGGCTTTCCATGCAAGACATTTTTGACTTTTCAAAGTTGGGCCCACCATTCTTTTCAAATGTCGAAGAGATTTTCATGTAGGACATAAGACAAGAATATTATTGGAAGGCTTGGTTATTTTTGGATAGCTCAAGTTGGACTTTGTGAGATGTGGGAGTTGATCTCCTCTTCTATTTTTAGTGCCAATCTTTTATTTGTGTATGATTTTTCTATATAAGTTGGCTTTTTAGCGTTGAATAAAATATCCCTCTTTTGGCAAGACCAAATTATGCCAAACATTGAGTTTTGTAACCTTTTTCAGATAAATAGAAGGACTATTTTCAGATTTCAAGATGTTGGTATAGTTTATTTATGTCAATGATTTGCATATGTGATAAAATTTTCTTCCTTGTCAAGTCTTGATTCTTACCTAGTTACTAGCTGATCAGATTATGCAAGTCATGTTCTATATTTAATGTCTTTTAGCTAAAGTTATAACAGATATAAGTGGTTGTTAGTACCTTGAATTAGTCATATTCCATCATTTCCCTCAAGCTTTGATCACTAGATAAAACCTTTTTATGAAATACTGATGCATAAGATTTAATTGGAGTTAAAAGTTTAATCTTTTTCTTGTCTAATCAGTGTTTTTAGGAGCTCAAATTGAGTGGATGTACCAAAATATAGGTGTATCACCATTTTTAGATAGGATTTTTTCCTTCAATTTTCCCTTTTCTCCTTTTCTTGGTAGTTTGTAGTGTAAAATAGAGATCCTAATTGATACACCAAAGGGAGATAGCCCTTAGAATCTAGAGATTCAATTTGTTGATTAGGCCACCCACAACCTAGGATTGTTTCCATGTTTTAGTAGACTGTGAAGGCCTGAAACTACCTTCACAAGGGTGTGAGTCTAATTAACAATAATTTTTGGCATGCTTATTGGGACATCAAAGAAATTATTTCCATATCTAAAGAAGTTTGAAGCCAAGGAGAAGTAGTTATAGTAGATAAGAATATTCATCTTCATCACAAGCTAAATATTCTTTAAGATACCAGGTTCATATAACCATTTAGGCAATCCTTTCATGCCAAAGGTTACCACAAGGTTAGCTAGTAAAGGTATTACTTTTGAATTTATATCATATAAGAGATCAAGGTTTAGGAAGGCAAATCCATATCTTCAAAAGAAATATTTGTCCCCTAGTTATCCTATTGTTCTAGGCACTATAATCCCCACTATCTAAATAACTATCAAAAACTAAGTGTTTTTTTCATTCAATAGAGGTATTCCACTGAATCTAGTCTAGTTTGATGATATTCCTATGTCTGCTCTCAAAAGTATCCCATTCTTCTTAAGATAAAATCAAACAACCCCTATTGAGCATATCCAAGATGTAGCTAATCTTTGTTCAGTCCATAATGTTGTTGAGATTGCTTACTGCTTGCTTCAAAGGAAAAATATTGTAATGGTATAGAAACCTCCCACCAAAATCCAATTCTACCTGGGATGAATTGGGAATGGACTTAATCAAGCAATTTAAGGACAAATTTTATCACATATCTTTATTTGAGCAATTAACTACCATAAACAGAGCTCCTCATGAGTTCATGTCTAATTTTAACCTCAGATTCCAAAAGACATGGACTAGGATACCTATGTTGATTAGACCATCTCTTGAATATGCATTTTTATATTATTTAAAATCCCTTAACTCTGACATTAGTGTGATGATATAATTAATGGGTGGTACTACTTTACCAGATGCTTATGAGGTTGCAATTAGGGTAGAAAATAGTTTGATACAAGCTAGTAAGCTTTCTCCAAGACCTACAATGCCTATATTTCTAGAAATAAATTTCTTAACAACCCCTCAAATTCCTCATATCCCATCCTTAGCTCCTATTCCATCACCTCAAGCTCAAATTACAACCCCTACTAGTTAAGCTAGTGAGATAGGAGAGTTGAAAAGCTTGTTACAATCCTTTGGGAATGAAATAGTGTAACTCAAGAGACAACAATATTAGTCTAATAGGCCATATCAACAACAAAATCAGACCACCTATTAGCCCTTCAAAGATCAAGCACCTCCTTATCAAGGTTTTAGAAAGAATAAACCACCTTATCAAACACAAAGAGCCATAATTCCAGCTAAGCCTTATGTTACCCTTGATCCTAATTCTCCTTCCACTTCAAAGGACATTGTTCACACCTCACCTCAAAACAATGTGATGCAGGCTTCAGGTTGGCAGTCTTCAAATCTCAGTGATGCTCAAAACCAAGGCTTGGTATCATAAAACATCACTATGCCACAAATGACACAAGAAGAGTTTTCTTTTAAAGGAGTTCAGTACTAAGATACAAGTTTGGCATCACAAGGAGAGACTCAAAAAGTTCAAGGGCAGCCTAATTCCATTAATATAAATTGGCAAGTGGATGATCATGTTGCTTTTACTCAGGGTATTAAAACTAATAGTATGAGTGGTCAAGTTGTAGATATAACTAGAGTTAAAATAAGAGTCACTAATGAAATACAAAAGCTGACAAATGTTTCAAGTACTCCTAATATTATTTCTAAGAGTATAAAAGAGAAACTTGTTACCCCTATAACATAGAAAAATCAGAATATAGAGGTTAGTAAAGTTCATCGAATACCTCTAGTTCATGAGCAGTCAATTCTTTAGAAAGTGCAACCAAAGGTTGGTGGATATTAGTTTAGTATAGTGGATTAGAGGAAGAAGTCTAATATCAACATTATCATGTGGGATTCTCTTTCCATCATAGGGCAAAAAGATATGCTTATCCAAGAGCTTTCAACTCTCAAATTGTCTCCAAAACCGGTTGCAAAATAAGGTGTTGTCATAGCTAATTCAAATAACCAAACATAACAACAAGTAAATCAAGTAAATAACATGGAAAAGGTGGATAGTATTAAAGTAAAAACAAATAAAGCTCACCCTTTCTACCTTTCTTTGATAGTAGGTGATACTTTGGTTCATAACTGTATGGTAGATAGTGGAGCTAGTAGTACAGTCATGCCTAAATAGATTGTGGACAAGCTCGACCTTGTTTATGAGCCAAACACTAAGGGGGTATTGAAATTGGATGGGTTACCAACAAAGATGGTAGGCATCATCAAAGATCTTAAATTGACATACATGCTTGTTCTAATGTTACTATTCAACATGATGTTGTTGTGGTAGACTTACGTCCTTACTTTGATATGTGCCTTTCAAGGGACTTCACTTCAAAGATTGGAGGATATTTATCAACTAATTGGACTTATTTATTTTTTATAACTAGGTATGGTACTAAGGTAACTATTCATTTTGAATCTATTGCATGTTTCTTTATGGAGCCATATATGCCAAGTGTTGTGAACACTAACTATATCATCTCAGATGATGTACTAAAAACTAGTGGAGTAGAAAATGGATCACTTTTGGATAGAGTTTTATATTTTTTTCTTGATGAGTGGGCTTCTAATTTGCATTAGCATGATCCTTATAAGCTGATTAAAGAAGGAACAAACATGGTACCATAGCTAAAATGTTAGTTTCTCTAACAAAGCAAATGTATTTATCTTCCATTAAATTTTAGTTTGGTTGTTTAAATAATGTTGCTAAGTATGAAACACTAGTTCACAGTTTGCAGTGGGCTAGAAAGATGAAATTCAATTCCTTGCAAGTTTTTGGTGATAGTGAACTTATAGTTCACTAAGTAAGAGGTTTAAATGTATGCAATTTTTTTTTTGCTTAAATCTTACAAACAGAAAATATGGGACTTACTTGAATATTTTTAAACTTTCAACATTCAAGAAATACCAAGAGGTAAGAATAAACACGTAGATAAGTAGGCTACCATTGGCTCAGAATTTAGCAGTCCAACTAATATAAGGAGTGATAAAATTTAGTCACATATAAAATTTGTTGTAAGGCCTTCTATTCCAGATAATCATGACAATTGGCAAGTGTTCGAAGATGACAATCAAATTGTGAGATTCTTGCACGAAGAGGCCATGTTTACTTCAAGAAACCAATCAAAGTATTTATAGTAGTATGGTGATAAGGTTGTGAAACTAAAAAAAAAAAAAAGTTTCCCAAGGGATTGGTCACACTTTAGAACATTTTCAGTGGTGATGATGAGTTAAGGAAAGAGAAGTCATCCTTGTTAACAAAAGAAGAACACTATGCCAATGTAGAGATTACAGCTGGTAAGATTTTGAATTTGGTTAAGGTATGTACTCTTTCACAAAAAGAAGATTTCATTGAGTTATGCACAAGTTTTGCTGATGTATTTACATGGAAATATAGTGATCTCAAGGTATTTGATCCAAGTTTAGCTCAACACACCATTGAGTTAGCGGTTGAAACTAAACTAGTGAGACCAAGACAAAGACCCATCAATCCTAAGCTTGAGCCTTTGATGAGAATTGAGCTTCACAAGATCATAGAGTTAGCTATTATATTTCCAATTAAGCACTCAACTTGGGTGGAAAATCTTGTTCTGATATGGAAGAAGAATGGTGAGATTAGATTATGTGTTGACTTTCATGATTTGAATAGGGTTTTAATCAAAGATCACTATCCATTGCCAATAAAGGAATAAATTTTATAGCTGGTTTCAGGTTCAGAGAGGTTTTATTTGTTGGATGGATATAGTGGCTACAATTAGATTTTGGTCAAGGAAGAGGACCAATTTAAGACAACCTTCACAACCAAGTGGGGGACATTTACATAGAAAAAGATGCCATTTAGTTTACCTAATGCTAGAGCAATGTTTCAGAGTGCCATGGATTTGGCTTTCCAAGGCCTTCTTAACAAGTTTTTACTTATTTATTTGGATTATATAACAGTGTTTTCAAAGAGTATAGAGGATCACATGGTTCATATCAAACAAGTGTTTGAGAGGTGTAGGCAATTTAGGGTATCTCTAAATCCTAAAAAGTGTGTGTTCTTAGTTCATGAAGGTAATCTCCTTGGACACATGGTTTCAAAGTATGGTTTAAGCATAGATTCTGAAAGGGTGGACTCTATCTTGCACTCTCTTTGCCTAAACACAGAAAGGCTATGGAAAGCTTCTTTGAGAAAATTAGCTTCATAAGGAGATAAATTTTAGATTTTTCCATTTTAGTTAAGCCACTTAAAACCATGCTAAAGAAGAATCAGAGCTTCTATTGGTCCAAAAAAGGAGTTAAAAGTTTTGAAGATATTAAAAAGGCCATAGCTAGTGCTCCTACACTTATAAATCTAGATTTCACAAAAGATTTCATTTTGTATACATATGCTAACATGGAAACTATTTTAGGCATTCTTATGCAACAAAATCATCAGGCTTTGGAACAACCAATAACTTTCTTTAGTCAAGGTTTGGAAGAGTATGAAACAAGATATTCTTTTGTTGAAAAACATATTCTTTCAGTTATAAGGTCTCTTAAAAAGTTTAAATATTTATTGTCTAACATTAAGATACACCTAATGGTTTCTCATCGAAGCATCAAGGAGTTACTTTTAAACAAAGATATAAATGAGAAGAGAGCTGGTTGGATAACCAAGGTAATGGAGTATGATTTGGAAATTAAGGTCACAAGGTTGATTAGAGGCAAAGGACTTTATGAGCATCTAGTTCAAGACTCACAAGAGACTAATGAGGTTGTTTTGGTGTCAAATGATGAAGAGATTGTAAGTGGTCATACCTCACCTTCCAATTGGTTTCATGACTTGGTATGCTATCTCCAAGATGATATTTATCCCTCTCATCTAAGTTCTTAAAAAAGAAGATATTTTAGGTTGCAATCAATTCCATTTTTGCTTATTGATGGTGTTTTGTTCAATAAAGATATCAATGGCATGTTGCTAAGGTGTATAAAGCCAAGCCAGACTCAGAGATTACTTGAAGAATTCCATGCTGGACATGGTGGAGGAAATTTTTCTATAAGAACTATAGCCCTTAAGATAATGATAGGTGGGTACTATTGGCCTAGTATTTTTAGTGATTGTCATGCATGGGTAAGGAAGTGCAAATAGTGTGCTATGTTTGTAGGAAAAGTGAAACTTGCAACCTTACCTCTTCAGCCAATTGTAGTGGATTGACCCTTTGTCTAATGGGGATTGGAATTTATTGTTCTTATAAATCCACTTTCAAGTTCAGGACATAAGTGGATTCTAACTGCTACAAATTATTTCACACATTGGACAGAAGTAGTGGCATTGAAAGAAGAAAATGAAACCAATGTTCTAGATTTCTATGAAGGTTTTCTTAATAGATTTGGAGTTTCTTCAACTATTATTTTTGATAATGCAATGGATTTTATGGGAACTAGGATCAATCAATGGGCTATCTAACATTGAATTTATCTTAGTTTTTCATCAAACTATTATCCATAAGGTAATGGCCTTGCTGAATCTATAAATAAGAACCTATTGAAGATCATAAGGAGGACTATTAAAGACAATCAGAGGTCATGGCATCTCAAGTTGAAGTCAACTCTATGGGCTGATAAGATCACCTACAAAAGATTAATATCCAACTCTACATACAAGTTGGTATATGATAAGGAAGCAAGGTTACCCATTTCTCTTGAATTTATTGCTTTAAAACTAATGCATCAGCTTGAATTGTTGGAGAATGAGTCGATGGAGATCAGGTATACTCTGATTTTTGAGTTGAAAGAGGTAATAAATTAGTCCAAGGTAGCCATGGAAATTCATTAAGTATAAGTGAAGAGATATTTTGACAAAGGAGCTTCTTCATGAAGTTTCAAAGAAAGAGATTTGATCCTCAAGTGGGATGAGGATAGAGCTAAACCAAGAAGGCACACAAAGTTTGATTACTTAGGAGTGGCCTATATATAATCTCCAGCTAAAAATACCACAATACCTTCCAACTGCCAAAGATGGATGGCGAGGAGCTTCCAATCCCAGTCAATGGGATACATCTAAAACATTGCTACTAAAGAGCATGGCTCCTTGTACCTAGTTAGTTAGTTAGTTTTCCTCCAAGTGTTGTTCAAGCACATTACGTTTGTTCTATTTTTATTCCAAATAAGTGTTTGTTTGCACATTTGCTTTGTTTAGTTAGTTTTCCTATTTTGTGTGTTTCCCTTCTTATTTTGGAGGATAAAATTTGTCTCATGCTAGGTCAAAAAAGATTTTGTAGTTATGGATCAAATTTGTCATTAATTTGAGTCCAAGAGTCATGTAAATGGTCTAGTTCTCAAGCATAGTAGGCATGCTTCCCAATTGAGTCACCAAAATGTTGACAATTTTGACCCTAAAGGTCAAATTGTCACCTCTACCATTTGAAACATTGCATATCATGCTAGTTCATCTTGTGAGTCAGTTATTGGTCCTAAAAATTCTGAAGGAATTAAAGTCCAAATGGTCACTTTATTTTGGAGAATTCTCCAAACAGAAAGCTTGAAGGGAATTTTTTTAAAGCCCGAAGGGCATCTTCAAATGTGAAAGACCATTTCAATTATTTTGGAAGGTCCATTCTAAATTTTTTGAAAGGGCAATTACAAAAATATGAAGGGTCTTTTCTTGGATGAAAGACCATTTCTAAATTGCTAAAGGGACACTTACAACTTTATTGAAGGGACACTGGCAACTTTCCCAAAAGAATTGGTCTTTTCGAAAATCTTGAAGGTATTCTTCTTAGCAAAAAATGGTGCTTTTCAACTTTTTTGAAGGGTATTGGAAAAAGTTCTGAAGGTTCTTTCTTTTCCGGAGGGTGCACTTGCAAAAAAACTGAAGGGTCACTTAACTTTTTCGAAGGGTCATTTCTTTCAGAAAAGTGACAATCAAAAAGTCCTTTACAACTTTTTTGAATGGTTCTTTTCCTTTGGAAAAGTCCTTTACAAGTTTTTCGAAGGGTAAGAGGACAATTTCATTTTTTTGAAGGAATACTTTCAATTTTACTGAAGGGTCTATTGCAGAAATATGAAAGGACTTTTCAAACTTCTGAACTGTGCATTTCAGAAAAGCTAAAGGGTATCTATCCTTAAAAAAAAGGCATTTTCAAAGACAAAGGGGACCATTACTAAAATTATGAAATACACTTGACACTTTCTTGAAGGGTATTTTTCATCAGGAAAAAATTCCAAAGAAATTCTCCAAGAGGGTAGTTTCAAAAGGTCCAAAGGGTCTATTATATAAATCTAAAAGGCACTTTCAGGGAGAGGTCCATTTCAATTTTTTTGAAAGGGACACTTGTAAGAAAGCTGAAGGGTTCACTTTTTTGGAGAGGTCCATTTCAATTTTTTTTAAGGGATTTTTTCTTTTAGGAAAGTTCATTGCAAGAAAGCTGAAGGGTATATGCGCTTAAAAAAAAGGCATTTTCAAAGATAAAGGGGACCATTGCAAAAATTCTGAAAGACACTTGACACTTTATCGAAGGGTATTTTTTGTCAAGAAAAAATTCCAAAGAAATTATCCAAGAGGGTAGTTTCAAAAGGTCCAAAGGGTCTATTACAGAAATTTGAAAGGCACTTCCAGGGAGAGGTCCATTTCAATTTTTTTGAAAGGGATACTTGCAAGAAAGCCGAAGGATTCATTTTTTTGGAGAGGTCCATTTCAATTTTTTTGAAGGGCTCTTTTCCTTCGAGAAAGTCCATTTAAAGAAAGTCAAAGGGTATATACCCTTCAAAAAAAGGCATTTTTAAAGACAAAGAGGCTAATTCTAATTTTTCTGAAAGGACATTTTCAAAAGGGTGAGGCAACTTTTTTGAAGGGCAAGTGGGCCGTTCTAACTTTTCTGAAGGGTAAGTGGACCGTTATAATTTTTTTGAAGGGATATTTTCCTTCAGAAAAGTCCTTTACAACTTTTTTGAAGGGCAAGAGACCATTTTAAAATTGCCGAACGTTCCATTACATTTTTCCAAAAGGGCATTTTCATGAATCTAAAGGGCAATTTACAAAAGTTCATGTCATGAATTCCTTCAAATTTTTTGTCTGAAGGAATTGTCTATTGTAAAAACTCTAAAATAAAAGTCTTAAGGCCAAAAAGCCGAAAATAGCTCCTTCAGACAATTTGTCCAAAGGAAATGAAAGAAGTAGGACTTTTCAAAAAGTTTGAAGGGCACATTTCAAAAGCCTAAAGGTCATTTTATTTTGGCTGAGGGTCCATTGCACAATCCTGAAAGGACATTAAAAGAAGGCCAAAGACACATTTTCTTCAAACCTTTTCTCTAAAGGAAATAAATTAAAATAATTCCTTCAAAATTTTTGTCTGAAGGAAATGAACAGGGAGATAAAACATAGACTTTTTGTTTGAGGAAAAGCTATGAGGAAAGAATGAAGAGCCCAAAAGAAAAGTCTCAGACAAATTGTCTGCACAAAATATATAGAAACAAAATAGTCAAAATCATAAGTCTAAAGGAATTAATGAGGATCCCACAAATGTCAAGTTTGAGCCCCTGTAAGTAGCCATTGGTCAAGATTTCAAAAGGTTCACCAAGATTGCCATGAGCTTGACACTTGTCAAGATCTAGCAAGGAGATCAGTGGATGAGAAAAGGCCAGGTTTTTAAAAGAATATTAGTTGGATTTTGATAGCCAATCAACATAAGACAATGAATACTTCTCCTTTTGACTCCTATGACGTGGTTTATAGCTCACATGTAGAGCATGAAAAGTGACCCAAGCAAAATTAGATGCATCCAAGATAAACATGAACATGAAATGAGTTTTTTCAAGGATTAAATCATCCACACTTTGTAAAGACATGAAACTGTCTTCAAGCATGACTCTCTTAGTTCCAAAGGGAAGCTCAAATGCATGAAGGGCTCAAGGAGTTTAGCATTAGAATAAGATAACAAGGAGTTTAATCTAAGTTTCTACACCATGTATTTGCTCTTCTTTTGGAGTTTCCATGCACCTCTCAATCATCAAGGTCCTTTTATATGCAAGCAAAGGCTATCTATAGATGATTAGTCAAAGCTTTAATTAACTGTTTGTTGAATTCATGCTTATCTCCTAGTCATCTCATGCATTTAATGATCTAACTTAGCTTCAAAGTTTAATCAAGAGGCATATTCCTTTGAAGATTATCGCATTGCTTTCTATGCAAGACAATTTTGACTTTTCAAAGTTAGGCCCACCATCCTTTTCAAATGCCAAAGAGCTTTTCATGCAGGACATAAGATAAAAGAATATTATTGGAAGGCTTGGTTATTTTTAGATAGCTCAAGTTGGAATTGTGAGATGTGGGAGTTGATCTCCTCTTCAATTTTTAGTTCCAATCTTTTGTTTGTTTATGATTTTTTTATATAAGTTGGCTTTTCAACCTTGAATAAAATATCCCTCTTTTGGCAAGACTAAATTCTACCAAAGATTAAGTTTTGTAAATTTTTTTAGATAAATTGAAGGAATATTTTTAGATTCTAGGATGTTGGTATAGTGTATTTATGTCAGTGATTTGCATATGTGATATAATTTTATTCCTTGTCAAGACCTGATTCTTACCTAGTTACTAGTTGATTAGATTATGCAGGTCATGTTCTATGTTTAATGTCTTTTAGCTAATGTTACAGTGGATATAAGTGGCTGTTAGTGCCTTGAATTAGGTGTATTCCATCATTTCATCAAGCTTTGATCACCAGATAAAACTTTTTCATGAAATATTGATGCATATGAGTCAATTGGAGTTGAAATTTCAATCTTTTTCTTGTCTAATCAGTGTTTTTAGGATCTTAAATTTAGTGGATGAACCAAAATATAGGTGTATCACCATCATTAGATAGGATGTTTTCTTTTTCCCCTTTTATTAGTAGTTTTTGGCATAGAATATAGATCTTAATTGATACACCAAATGGAGCTAACCCTTAGAATCTAGAGATTCAATCCGTTGAATAGGCCACCCATAGCCTAGGATTGTTTCCATATTTTAGCAGACTGTGAAGGCCTGAAACTACCTTCACAAGGGTGCGAGTCTGATTAAAAACACTTCCCTTATTTTTGATATTTAATAGATACTAAAATTAAACCTATATCCCGATCAAAGATTTTAAAAAATTCATCACAACAGGGGTTAAATATATTACACATTTGACACACACAGATCCAAGAAAATTAGAAGGCAAGTATGTTGTGTGAATTAACTTAGGAGTCTATTTCATTAAAAAAATAAACTTATGGAATCACTACATAGGAATTAGTAGAACTTAACATTTTGGGTCCTTTTATGGAACTCATCATCAGGAGAAAATATTATATTTCCATGATGAGAGGTTACAATATAAATAAGATTTTTTTTTTGATGCTTTACTTTCCATATTCCCCTTAAATTATTATTATTTAATTAATTGAATTAGAGGTTTCCAAGATTTATTTAAAATAAATCCATCATCCTTATTTAAATTTTGAGGAGTCTTTTCAATTTCAAGTGTTTCCCTTATTCTACGTTCTTTCCAGTGATCCACCTTAGCAATTAGTTTTGTATTTTTGATGCAGACATGGTGTTTAAAATTATAAGAGTGCTCTGTCAATGCCAATTTTTTTATTCATTCATGTAAAATGTCACCACCATGTTCCTTTAGTCATATATATACTGATATTCTCATTTCACCTATGTATTTCTTACCATATGAATAAGGAATGGTGTAGACACCCCCATATAATTTTGGATCCTATGGGTCTTTTTCCTTGTGGGTCTCTTTCATGTTTCTAATTTAAGTATTCTTCTATAGCATACTTCATGATTGATTTACGATTGTAAACCATAGTTTTGGGTTCTTGAATACTCAGGAGTGTTAAGTCACCATTTGTTGTACCCAACAACCCCATTTTTTCCATAAGAAATGGGATTGTCTTGATTTTGAGCCCCCTCTTTTGTGTATTTATGCAAATTCTAGGAAAAGATCATAATTTGGCCTTTCATAATTTGGCAATATGGCATTGGTATTATGTTTCTATAGACTATATATATTTTTCTATCAAGTTTGTTACTTCAAGCTAATTATTGAGGACTTATGTTTTCATGGACTATCTTTGCTATCTTCTTAGGAATTATTCTTTTGGGGATTATGTAAATTGTCTTTTTAGACATATTATGTTAGTCTTATCCTATTTGTCTTTGTAAATATTTTTTTCCACGTTGAATTCTTATGGACTTATCTTTATCAAAGAAATTGTTGTAAAATTTTTATCCTAAACAATCCCTCTGATGGAATTGGTCTGTGGGCTTTTTTTACCATGGGCATTTTGCCTGACATAATTGACATTACCCTTATGATCTTTCAAAATTATGCTTCAGACATTTTATCTGAGAGAATTGGGTCTTTGGGAGAATTGTTGTGGATATTCTATTTGAAACAATTACCCCAACATAATTCCTTCAACCTTATTCAGATTGCCCTTCAGCCTTTACAAAGTAGATCCTTCAAGACTTTTGTCATGGATGAATGCCTTACAAAGTAGACACTTTGGATTTTTTCTAAATATGAAGTGCCCTTTGAAAATTTGAAAATTTCCTTTGGTACTTTTAAAATGCCCTTTTTTCCAACCTACCCTTTAGGCTTTGTGTAACATGTCCTTTGGCATTTTCATTACGGCCATTTTGCGTGACAGAATTCCTTCAAACCTTTTGAAATTGCCTTTTAGCCCCTCTACACATTTACTTTATGAATTTTTTCCTACCCCTTTTCCCTCCAAAACCATTCCTTTAGACATTTCATCCAAGACACTTTCCCTAAGCCAATTGAATTCCTTTAAAAATTTTGTTTGAGAGAATAGGTCTTTAGGATAATTATTGCAAACATTTTGTTTGAAACAATTCCAGTGATAGAATTTCTTCAAGACTTTTGAAAGGACCCTTTGCCTCCAGCTTACCCTTTAAATTTTTTATCAAAGACATATATTCCTTTAGACTTTTTAAACATACCCTTCATCATTTTGAAAGTGCCCTTTGGGACTTTTTTTGGTTACCCTTTATGACTTTTGTAAGGGCCCTTTCCCATCAAAATTTATCCTATGAATTAGACCCTTTGGAGACTTTGGCCACAAAGTAAACCCTTCAACCCTTTTGAACAATTCCTTTAGGGCTTTTATCTCGAGATTTTTTTGCCCTATGAACCTATCCTTAAGGACTTTTCCCCCACGCCAATTCCTTCAGAAATTTTATCTGACACAAAAGTCCTAAAATAATTCATCCAAATGACACATGCCCTTTAGAATTTTTGAACTGACCCTTCAAACATTATGAAAATGACCCTTTGACCCTTTTTAAGTGACCACTTACCCTTCATAACTCTGTCTCAGGCCTCTTTTTCCATTTAGCCAATTCTTTCAAGACTTTTGTCCTAGGGCTTTTGTCCTTTAGCCATTTTTTTTAGGCATTTTATCCAAAACATCATGCCATTCAGCCCTTTTGTGACAATCCATTCAAGCATTCCTTTAGACTTTGTGTCTCAAACATTTTGTTTGATAAAATTAGGGTCCTAACAATAGAAAGCCCATGACAATTCTCCTGCAACAATTACCTTGAAGTAAATACTACTCTTCCAAGTGACACCTTCACTTAGAGAGCATTTCATTATGTTTTGAGCTTAATTCAATATTTTATCCCAAACCCAAATCATATTTTATTAATGATAAAACCTTAGGCTAAAATATTTGTGCAGGGTCCTTTATACATATTTTCCAAAAGTATTATGCTAAGTCATTTTTTGCTTATTTTTGTAGGAGTAGGGAATCTTGAAGAAATGACATGTGTCAAGTAGATGAGAGTAAATTTGACAATCACACAGATGTCAGTTGATGGTTACAGGAACATCAAATTTAACATTGACATGTCAAACTTATGATATTTAATTTGATAGTTGCACGGATGTCATTTGATGATCATGAAGATGTTAGTTGATGATCACATGAATGCCAAATTTAACCTCATAAAGTACCCATTTAGATTTAAATCAAGACCCTACAGTGTACATATACTTAGGACTATTTGATTGAACAATGTGAGAGTGAGTTGAAATGTCAAAGCTCCATGAGAGTGACAAGTGTCACCATCATAGGAGCCCAGTACATATATCCAATGAATGACGTTAATCTAGTACATAAGGATCAATGGTGCGAGATCAACAAGGACTTTTCAAAGGTCCCAGATCTAATGAAGAGTTGCCAAGTGGCATAAAAACATTCAAATCACATAAAGGCCCTATGGAGATACCAAGTGGCATGTTCATGTTCCATCTTGTAAAGGATCAATGGTGTGAGTCCTAAGTGGAATTTTCAATTTTTTTGAATTGAATCAGGTGTTGACGTGTATCACATTTTAAAAGCTAGCAGGGCATTATGGGTAGAATACTTAGATCTTTAGAAACTTCAACTATATCTATCAATATACATTGGGTCTCATAGTTAAGCAAGAGTATGAACATGCATGTATTAATCTAAATAGTGAATATAAAAGTGAAGATCCAAATTCTATAAAAGGTATGGGTGTACATTGAACACACAGTTCAAATTAGTCATGACTGACAATAATACCATTAGTTCTAAAACATTGGTAAAATAATTTTAGTACTTCATGCATATGTCTAAGTTCTATTTAAAGGTGGATAATCCAAAAGATCAACATGTTTTTCTCACAACCTATGAAAGAAGGCATGTACATATGAAAGGAGGCATGTACAGTTTTGATAAACGGTGCATCTTTTTATAGTTTTCATATAGTTTGAGCTATAATTGTAAAAATTAACTCTATATTTTTGCACATGCACATGCTACATAGCTTTGACAAAGGCTATATTAAATGGATAACTATAGTTAGACTCATATGGTTTTAGACCACAATTAGAATTACATGTTCTAGCTATCACTTGTAATGACCTTACATGAACTTGGAGGATGAGGCAACCCCTTCCCCAAGTCTATATAAACAATTGTAATCCAACTTGGATTTTTGTTAGAGAATTTTTGAATACAGGAGCATCATCTTTTTTGATCGTCAATGAATGTGTTTGTGTATTTTCTTTCCAATTTATATGTAATTAGTTGTTACTTTTGTTGGTTGTATGTTTCAATAATCTTTAATGTATAAAAGTTGTGAATAGATTCTTGATAGTTTTGATTAATGTACTAGTTTGTAGATGTGCAAAAACTATTGAAATATTGGTAGATATATTGGTTAAGATAGTCAAGTTTAAATTGATTAATAATTCTAATTGTGCATGAGTGCTTTCTTAGATGTAGTTTTTTTTTTGTGTGTAATAACTACCTCAGATACTTCACTAGCCTGAGCCATAATCCTCTGATTAAGGGTGTGTAATAGCCACCCTAAAAAGAGTAACCTTTGTTTGAGGTTTGTTAATTTCTTGCATCTTTATCTTCTTGGACTTCTTAGCCATGTCTGATTGTGTGTGTGTAATTGCTGCTAACAACAAGCATAGGTTTCAAGAGCACTTATCCGTTTATAAATCAACAAAGGAAGTAGTTCCTAAAAACCACAAAAGCTTTGTTTTCTATCTTACATTTCCCTACTTTTTGATTTTATTTTGAGATCCTCCCATTCTATATTAGCAACCAACCATCCATCCAACTCACATAGAGATTCACTATGCTTATTAGGAACCACACCTCTATCAAAAACCTTGTCAATAACCTGTATGCCCTACCCACTATTCCATCAATAGGTTAAAATAAACCACATACCTATAAATCATGCCCTAGAGTGGAGTTTACCTCCATTGAGATTCTAAAATGTTAGACGCTACCTCATTACAGCTATGGTGTGCATAAAACCCACACCAACAATTTCTATTTTGAAATATGTACTATCTTCTTTGTCTTTATTGCTATGTTATTACTTATATCTTTGTGTGTACTAACTAAAAATATTATTTCTAATTTTTACTCTTACTTTAGAAAAAATATATATTCTCTTGAAACTATGATCATTGCACTTTCATGTTCAAATGTAACACGATTAACATATTTACCCATTTTTGTCCACATTGCTATCATCCATGATCTTCCTAATTTAACATTATATTACACCAAATTAAGACATACGTGAAAGACTGTTGAACATATTTTTGGTCCAATTATGTAAGGTAACTCAATGGATCCAATAAATGATTTAGATAAAGTACTCTTGTTCAAATGTTCCTTATCATATCCAAGAAATTATAAGTGTGTAAGGCTACAAAAGTTCAATTCAATAGTGTTATTGATCACAACATTGGTTTATTACTTGCCATTTATGAGGGAATTAAGAATAAAAGGTTATAGGAATGATGAATTCTTTTTAGTTGACTCATTTTAAACCACATTTGTAAAATTGGATTTTGTAGGCATTTATTACTTTGGAAACTCTTTTGTTAAAAACCCTCTTTTAAGAATAATTTTTTGCTTATCTTGAGTTTGATTTTACAACTTATTTTGTACTAACTTCACTTTTTATTATTATAACATGTGCTTTTCAAATTTATCCCTTTGTAATTACTCTTTTACATCTTTTAACTTTTGTACTCTTACTTTCTCTATCTTAGTTTTTTGAATATTTGCTTTCTCTAATTGATTCTTTGGTGATCATCTTTTACCAGTTCTAATTTTGTTTGGTTTTTTACTTGATATTGTTCCAACGTGGGTTGCTTACTTGAGGTATTAATTATATGATCACCACTATCAGTTATATTTTATATTATCTTATTCAAATCTAAACAATGATATGTATGATTCCCATGCATTTTATGATATGAACATAGTATTTTGAGCTCCTTAGAAGATGTATATGAGGAAGTTTGATCAACTTATTTCTAAGAATTGCTCCTAGAATATTACTTTAAATCTTATTATCCATTTTCATACTTTTTGAATCACTTATTATAGATGTATTATGTTTTATCTTCCTATTTTGGTATGAAGTCTTGTTAGACATAACATTTCTAGGTGAATATTCAAAGACATGATTAACACTAGCATACTCTTGACATTTTGCATATGTGATTCAATTTTTTAATGACATGATCTTTGCATTGAAGGATTGATTTTTATTTTGAAACTCTACTATTAACTTGCCTATAATGATGATTTGATCCTTTAAAACCTCTCAAGCACAAAACCTAGGTGCTCTAGATTGAACATGTATACACACACCATCAAGGGGAGATGTGGGAGGTGGATGATGTTGAGAAAGGATATGTTGGTTACTTTATTTTTGGCACTATAGGATGGGATACATTACCTCTTGGGATTGTGATAACATAGACCTAGTTAGAGTGAATGTAACTCTCACAACCTTGAGGGTTAGGAGGAGAAAAAAATTCTTTGTTAGGCATTTTAATTTTGTCAAAGACTAAAATAAGAATAAGAGAGAAGAGAAATACAAAATATAGAATGATATCCAATGTGATAATAAAATTATAATGGAATTTGAAACCTTAGGAAGGAAATTTTTAGAAGGAAGCCCTAGGGACAAGAGTAAGGCTTTAAATATTCAATAATTAAAATAGGCTTGCCAATAGGTTTTATCAAATTTAGGAAAACATAGTAATATGTAGAATACCCTAAGTGATAAACTACTATGAAAAATAATGAATAAAAATATCAAGAATTTATTGATTTGAAACTTACTAAATAAGGAAAGTGTAATAAAAAAACTAAGACTTAGCTAGAAAATAATGTTGTGGGAGAAATCAAAAGATGAAACTAGTAGGGCGGTCATGTCTGGTTACTGTGAAAATAGATTTTTGGTTGAAATGAATCCTAAATGATAACATCATAAATTAGATAGAATAGGGGGGATCCTATCCTTTGTGAGGCTGGTCTTGTCCAACAAACAATAAAGATCTAGGATTTCTTGTTTCTATTTGACTTCACTTGTAGGTTATGTGTTTTGTGCGAGAACTTTCAATCAGTTATGGTGACCACTATATGAGTGTTTTTCCTTAAAAACCCTATCTCTTTGACATGTGAAGACCAATGAAAAATAAATGGGAGAAAAAGGGTCAATGGTTGAAAATTTGCATGACCTCAACACCCCATGTGTTAAGTGCTATCTACATTTTCCTTTAAAACCCTAACTCCTTGACATGTGAAGACCAATGCAAAATAAATGGGAGAAAAAGGGTGAATATTTGATGTTGTGTATGACCTCAACACACCATGTGTTGAGTTCTATCTACATATCAATACTCTGAAGAGGGATCAAACTTCATATAGTTCTCTCATGCTATGGTGGTGTTTGAATAACTAATGCAAAGTGCTAGATGATGGTTACATATTGGTGTGATTAAGTGCCTTACGTGTGACTTGTGACCTTGGAAATGTATTTATACTTTAGATACAGGCTACTAGGGTTGTATATAATCATAATTGAGAGAAATAAGGAATTTGCTCTTAATGTGCAATTATAATTCTGGTGTTTTTTAGTGTGGAAACCTCCTCCTATGCAAAATGGTTTGAAATGTTATATAGTCATATATTTGAAATTACTTCAAATGGGTCTTATAAGGGACATATGTTAGCCTTTACATAAATTTGAATTTTTAAAATTAGCCATTATTTGATAGGAGGACAAGATAAGGAGATTAAACAATAGAGTGGGACACTCATGTCCAATAGGGTGTTATTATCTATTAGGGACAAATAATGGTGCTAAGGGTCTAGGATGGCTTGAATGATGGTTGAGGTTGATAACATGATGGATAGGTGCATTATGAAGTTGACAATCAACTTAGAAGAGTGAGTCCTTTATGCGCAAGGTGGTCTAAAGTGATCAAAAGGGCCTGTTGTAGGTTTAGATTGCACCCTAGCTAAAAGTAGAAGTATTCAAGTCCTACTCTCAAATCTAGTCCAACATGGGAACAACCCTAAGTTGTGGGTCACCTATAGTGGGGTTGAACCTCTATGATTTTTAACAAGGCTAGTTTTTCTGATGCATCATTTAGGTCACTTATACTAAGACCTATTGATTGCTGGGAAAAGGGAGAGAAAAATAATTGAAATGGAAATATAAGCTAATGCTGGTGATGTACCTAAAATTATTGTTCATCCACTCTATTCAAACTGCTAAAGAACACTAATGAGACAAGCGAAAAGACTAGATCTACAACTCCACATGTCTGTTATGCATCAGTATTTCATTCAGAGATTCACCAAGTGATCAAAACCTAAGGGAAGTGATAGAGAGGCCTCATTCAAGGCACTAACTAGTTAATGTATCCACATACTAGCTTCAATCAAATGACATTAAACATTAAACATGACCTGCATAACAAGATAACTAGTAACTAGGTGAGATCAGGACTTGACAAGGGAGAGATTTCTACCACACATGTAAATCAAATTGATATGAACACACTATACTAGAAAAATGAAATCTAAAATCAGTTTTCTATTCATCTCAAGAGGTTATAAAGCTCAATCTTGGTAGAGTCTAGTAATGCCCAAGAGAGGGATTCACTTTAAGGCTTAGGATCCTATATATATATAATAGAATAAGAATTAGAGAAATGGGGAACATATGTGGGAGAATGGAGAAAGAGTCATTAATGATCAAGAAATGTGGTGGTAGTTCATTGGTTGTTTACTATACACATGACTTCTTCCAACCAAGATTAATACTTTACCAGTAAGCTAACTTTCATTTGCTCCAATGGTCTTCAAGTTATTCTCATTGGCTGAGAGATCCACTAGAAGATAAGAATTAGTTTTGCACGATGAGTCATGATTCTTTTAAGGAGATAATATCTCTAAAGGCTCTGATTAACATTGAATGCTCTCACTACTTCTCCAATCCCTAGATCTTTTTGATATGATCTTCCAGGCCATTTCTACTTGCTTCATTATGAGGTATATCTATGTAATTGATAGATCCATGCCCAAGTCTGATCTCAGTGGTTGTTTATCATAGCTGGGACCAAATTGAAAGATGAGACACATTTTTATAACCATTCATATCTACCCCTACTCAATATTTGATCATAGGTCTACTATAGATGAAAACTAATCTCCTTTATTGGTTTTCCTATAGTCTTTAATATTGATAAATGAAGCTCTCCATGTGGTCTGGTCTCATTTTGACAAAAAAATGTTGAGATTTGATCTATATTATGTCTAAGGACCTATTTTATCTCTATAGAGCTCTAATGGTGACCCTCTATCCTAAAATATCTTATTTTGGTTTAAACTAAGTCATGCTCAAAATTGGCTCCTTTGTATATACTTTTACCAAGTCAAAAACTGATTCATCAACCTTCATCAAAAAGATTTTAGATTTTACCTTTGTTTATTGGTTGTCGATTGCCAATTCAGACCTATCATTTTATGTCAAACTATCTTCTACTTATTAGTCCTTAGGATACACTGAATCCTTGACTTTAACTCACACCATTAGATCTATATGTATGAAGGAACGTGAACCTTTGATTTAGATCCTCTGACTCTTTGACTTTCACTCACACCTTTAGATCTAGATGTACGAATGAATGTGATTCCTTGATATTTCTAGGACCCATCATTTGAAATCAAATGACTAATTCATGAGGCCTAAATTTGATGTCTATATGCATGTATTTGATGTCTATGTGAATGTCATTGACATCTGTGTGATTATCTTAGGATTTTTGAAACCCAAATGGCTATTTGTTGTGGCTTAAATTTGATGTCTGCACACTTTTAAATTGACATCCTCATGACTACCATTGTTATCTGCATGATCATCAATCTTTGAACACTAAATGGTTAATTGCTAGGGCATAATTTTGATGTTTGCATAAATGTCTTACTTTGCTGGATCAACTTTGAAGGCTTGTATCTCAATATAAAGAACTCATCAAGACATGAATTTTGTAGAGTAAGATCTTGGCACTAAGAACATTGACTCCATGTGATCCTTTGGCCCTCATGAGGCTTTCTAAGCATACTTATAAAATGCACAATTAAGTTGACCTATCTATTTTTGCATGACATCCTGATGATGGTCTAGTTGATTTAGACTTGTGCTAAGAGCTATTGTTTGATCTTTAGAAGCTTTGATGAATCCTCTAAGGCTTGTTTAACTTATCCTTGACCTTGAACTACTCAAACACTATGAAACCTGCTTGGATCCTCTTCTTGGTAATTCTAGACCTATTTCAAACCTTTGGTTTACTCATTCTATCAAACCATGCAAAAGCTTTATATGTGGGCCAAAATTGGCCAACATCTTTGGTGACTCATAGGGGTTGCATGATTGTCTATATAAGAGAACTCAAACCATTTTCCTTGTTTGATATGTTGGGTATGGGGTCTCCTCTCTAGTTCAATAATTTGATTTGAATCAAAAACTGACTGCCCCTTTGAATATCCTCTTTTGGAAAAAAAGGACCAAAAGGGAATAAAACAACACAAAGTGCCCAAGGCACTTATTGAAGGGAAAGATAAAATAGAAGGGGAACAAACCTAAATGAAGCAAGGACTAATAACCTAATGTGCTAAAACAAAACTTGGAGAAAAATAAATAACTAATTATGTACAAGGAATCTAACTAACCAAGATAAAGCATGATCCACCTGGATTAAAAGGATAATTCATAGACTCACTTGGGGTACAATATATCACATGTTCCCTTGCAATCCTAGTAGTTGAAGAATCAAATATTTTCTTTGCCATCTCCTTTGACATACTCATATGTGGATTGATAGGGGAAAATAACCTCCAATGTAAACATATTCACTCAGTGGCTCTTCTTTACCAATTTCTAATTGAATTTGGTGTCTTAAAGGACACCTTATTATAATGGAAATCTTACTAATATCCCCTAGTTTGGATTTAAGCTCTATTCCTTCACAATCTAGTTGACTAAGCTGAGCACCAAATAGACTTATATTACCTTTTAGAAGCATACCCATAACTATAGGCTCACCAAAGAGATGGTGGCCCATTTTGAAGATCTAAAAGAGGTCCATGTCTATAATGAACTCTTGAGGTGGTAGTATTGGAGGATTACCCACTCCATGATCTTTGATTTACTTGACAAAGATACTCTCTTTAGATGCAATCAAACTATAGTCCTCCTGGAGAAGAGTATATCCTACTCCCAAAATTTTGAACAAGTCTTCTAATGGGCTTTCTAGCTAATTGGTGACCTATGCTTGCCCTAAAAATTCATTAATTTGATTAGCTATTATATCCATGTCTTGATCCTTTATATAAGATGGCAAATCATTTGAGGAGTTGATAGCCTCAACTTTTTCATTCTCAACAGAATGGGGTAGGTCTACGTCCTCCTCATTTAAGGCAAAAATGCAAGACAACCCCACTTGTGATGTAATTAGAATTGTTTGGGTAGACCCTTCATAGAGGAAGCTCATGAAGTTTGGAACCTTGAACTACTTGACCTCTTCAAGCTCTTTTGCTTGATCAGATAGATTGGGCATAATAGGATCCTCATGATAAAGGCTAGGAATCACATAATTTGAGTGCATAGCCCATGAAGGTTTCTAAGTTTGAGATGGATGGGTTATATGAGGAATGGTAGGTGGAGTGGGTGAAGGGACAACTATTTCTTGGGGAGGTAGGAAGCTTAAGACTTTGAATGAAATAGGTGTAGGATTTGGTAGTATGGATGGATCTTGAGGCATAAAAAGAATTGGCATGAAAATTTGTACCTCCATGGACTGCTTTTTAGGGGAAGAAGCCATGAAATTAGGAACTTTCATTAGAGTAGATTCCTCTTGATGTACTTGTTCTTGTACTTGCATCTCAGTCTCTATCTCAACTTCTTCTTTAAATTCATCTATTCTTTTATCTTGCAAGACTATAACGTGTTCACCCTTGCCTATTGGTATCCCAATTATGAGCTCTTCTACTTGGTCACATAAGTCACCTTCATTTTCTATTTCCTTAGCTGCATATTCTTGATTTCCCTCACAAAGGAGAGGATCCTTCTCAAAGAGTGGCATAGTATACCCTTGAAAATATTTAGTAAGATGAGAAAAGTTCAAAGAAGTTACCATAGGTACTTGATTTTTCTCATTGAGTTGCTCTTCTTGATTTACCTCTACCTCCTTTCTCTATTTCTTTACTTCTTAAATGGATTTCCATAAAGGAAAGGATTTGGGATTTTAAGGGGAAAGGAGTGGAGGCTAAATAATCTTATACTTGATCTTGACTTCAAGATCTTAGCTTATGCCTGATTATTTTTCCTTTTTTCTTGATCATTGTCTCTGATTCCAAGTCATAAACTTAGGTTTAGAAACCTCTTCTTCTACACTTATTTTTCCTATGGGTGAGAAAGAAGGAGTTTGTTGTTGTGTTGCTTTTATGACTGCTATTGAATGCTAGAGATGCTGATTGGTAACCTCAATTTGCTTGGCTAAATTAGCCTAAAAAACATGGACTAGATCACTGGAGATTTCTTCCTATAAACTTGAATATATAGGTTCTTGTATGGTCTGCTATGAAACATGGATATTAGTATCCTCAAATCATGCTTGTCCAACCTTCTAAGGCCTTTCTTGGATAGACTTCTAGGTAGGAAAGTGAAGAAAGGCCTAAATGGGCTCTTGAGGGCTATGGTAAACATTGGTTTGCTGATCATAAGAAGGAAAGGGGGGATCTATTGGAACATACTACTACAAATGATGACCCTAGGGTTTATCGTAAATCACCAACCTCTCTTTAATGGATATTATTATACCACCAATGTCTAAAACATTAGAACTAAAATTTGAGTGACCTTGCCATATGAAAGATGAACATACCTCTTTATCTTGCTGCACATTATCTCTTATGATTTGAATTTCATGCTTGGAAATCTCCTCTTAATAGCCCTTCCTAGTGTCTATGCTTATCATCTCTTTCTCATAACCAATCAGATCTTTCTTTAAAATTGATATGGGTTGATTTGAGTCTTGATAGGTCTGATCAAGAAGACAACTAGATTCATGAGGGTTGTTATAGTTTTGGTAAGGGTCACCATACAGTTGGTAAGGATCTATACATGGTTGGCGATGCTCATCATAAGGCTAATATATATAATGTTAGGGATGATATGGGTTATGAGGAAGGTAAGAGCCATGCCATTAATAATAAGGATCATAAAAAACTTGATAAGACTCATCATAGCTTTGATAGATCTCTTGGTAGGGCTGATTAGGCTCATATGGATCATGAGGATCTTGTTGTAATTACTAATAAGGAGGTGAATGATAGGGGTATTCACCATAGTTGTTCATGTCAATATCATATGTCAAATAGGATGAAGGAACTAATTAAAATGTTCAAAAAGACATACTTGGGCTGCTCATAACTAGAAACTTTGATTCAGAGTCGCCATTGGTGCTAACTTGCTTGCTTATAAAAGCTAATTAAAGGAAAGACACACCAATAATATTTCCATTGTTTTACATATTTGTCCCATTAGGTGTGATAGAATTATTATAGATCTAGATTACACCCTATCTAAAAGTAGAAGTGTTCAAGTCCTACTCTCAAATCTAGTCCAAGATGGGAACAACCCCAGGCTGTTGGTCACCTATAGTGGGGTTGAACCTCTAGGATTTTTAATGAGGCTAGCTCCTCTAATGAATCATTTATCTCACTTATACTAAGACCTACTAATTGCTAAGAAAAATGAGAGAAAGATAACTGAAAGGGAAATCTAAGCTAATAATGGTGATACACCTAAGATCACTAATGAGACAAGCAAAAAGACTGGATTACAACTCCAAGTGTTTTTTATGCTTAGTATTTCATGTAGAGGTTCACCAAGTGATCAAAACCTGAGGGAAGTAATGGAGAGGCCTCATTCAAGGCACTAACTAGTTAATGTATCCACATATTATCTTTAATCAAATGACATTAAATTCTAAACATGACCTACATAACAAGATAACTAGTAGTTAGGTGAGATCAGGACTTGACAAGGGAGATATTTCTACCACATGAAAATCAAATTGATATGAATACACTATAATAGAATAATTAAATATAAAATCAATATTATATTTATCTTAAGAGGTTATAAAGCTCAATCTTAGTAGAGTCTAGTCATGCTTGAGAGAGGGATTGACTTTAAGGCTTAGGAGCCTGTATATATAGAAAAATGGGAATGAGAGAGATGGGGAACATGCATGGGATCATGGAGGAGTCATTAATGATCAAGAAATGTGGTGGTAGTTCATTGGTTGTTTATTGTATGCATGTCTTCTTCCAACTAAGAGTAATCCTTTATCAATAAGCTAACCATCGTTTGTTCTAATGGTCTTCAAGTTATTCTCATTGGCTAAGAGATCCACTAGAAGACAAAAAATAGTTTTGCATGAGAGTCATAATTCTTTTAAGGAGAATAGATCTCTAAAGGCTCTGATCAACATTAAATTCTCCAACTACTTATCCAATCCCTAGATCTCTTTGTTATGATCTTCCATGCCATCTCCACTTGCTTCACTATGAGGACAAGGTCCTTATATATATGTACTTGACAGAGCCATGCCCAAGTCTGCTCTTAGTGGCTGTTTGTCAGAGTTGGGACCATATTGAAAGATGAGACATCTTTCTCTAACCATTTATGTCTACCCCTACTCAATATCTGATCATAAATCTACTATAGATGAAAACTAATCTCTTTTATTGGCTCTCCTATAGTCTTTAATATTGACAAATGAAGCTTGTCATATGGTTTGGTCTCATTTTGACAAGTTATCAACCTTTGATCTATATTATCATTAAAGGACCTATTTTATCTCCATATATCTCTAATGGTGACCCTCAAACCTAAAGTATCTTATTTTGGTTTGAACTGGGTTGTGCTTAAACTTGGCTCTTTCATATTTACTTTGCTTGGGCCAAAAACTACTTCATCAACCTTCATCAGAAAGCTTTTGGTTTTGACCTTTATTTATTGGTTTTCAATTGCCAACTTAGACCTATCATTTTGTGCCATACTATTTTCTCCTTATTGGTCCCTATGTTATGTTGAATCCTGGACTTTAACTCATACTGTTAGATCTATATGTATGAATGAATGCAAACCTTTGATTTATATCTTTTGACTCTTTAAATTTAACTCACACCTTTAGATCTAGATGTACAAATGAATGTGAGACCTTAATCTTGTTTAGACCAACCATTTGAACTCAAATGGCTAATTCATGAGCAAAATTTGTCATTTATGTGCCCATATTTGACATCTGCATGAATGTCATTAATGTCTGCATGAACATCTTATGATTTTTGAACCCCAATGGTTATTTGCTATGGCTTAAATTTGAAATATATGTACCCATCATTTGATATTTGCATGAATATCATTAATGTCCATATGAATATCAATATTTGAACACTAAAGAGTTTATTACTGGGGTTTAATTTTGACGTCTACATAAACATCTTACTCTATTAGATCAACTTGTAAGGATTATATCTCGAGATAGAGAACTCATCGAGACATGAATTTTGTAGAGTAAGATCTTGGAACCAAGAAAATTGATTCCATGTGATCCTTCAGCACTTGTGAGGCTTTCTAAACATACTTATAAAATGATCAAGTAAGCTAACTTGTCCATTTCTACATGACATCCTAATGATAATCTGGTTCATTTAGACTTGGGATAGGAGCTATTGTTTGATCTTTAGAAGGTTCAATGAATCCATTGAGACTTGTACAACTTATTCCTGACCTTGAAATGCTCAGACACTAGATCCTCTTCTTTGTAACTCTAGACATGTTTCAAACCTTTGGTCCACTCATTTCATCAAACCATGCAAAAAGCTTTATATGTGGACCAAAATTGGCCAACAAGGCCCTAAAATAGGTCTATTGCTAAGTGTGTAAAAGATCAGTCACAAGTGCACTTTTTTAGCTTAAATGTTAATTTATTTGTCTACAATTAAATACATTTTTTGAAACCTTCATAGAAATCATTCCAATTTGTCTATGTTATTTTGTTAAATGACCATTTTAGTTTTATGGGAATTGTATTTCCTATTTTAGTTTCATAGATTTGTGTTGCATAAAACTTGTGCAATATATTCAAATATCACATAAAATTGCAAGAGCTTAAGGAAGTGTACTATGTCTCTATCTAAGTAAATTGAATTTTAATAATACACATTTTAGAAAAGATGTATAATAATATGAACCCAAAAACTTGAATGATGTATTTTTATCTTCCATTAACACTATTTGTATACCCGTTTTGCCTGCTTAGCATGCTCTTGCTCTTTGAAATACAAAACATTATTTCTTCCCCCTCTCTTTAATGTTAGATAGAAAAGTTTACATAAGTTTACAAGCAACTATATTTTTTGAACTTTTTGAAGTATTAACATTCTTTATTTCATGGGCTATGTGTTTTATCTTATGAAATGGGTTAGGCATCTTGGAAAGAGAGGCTTCCATTATGATCCAAACTCTAATATCATTTCTCTATATGATTAAAATGATGTTATTACATCAAAACCTTGTGCTGGATTTTAATGACATATTTAATTTTTGTCATTGCTATCATAAGATGTAGTAGTAATTCAAAACACAATAGTGAAAAATTGAATTCTTAAAACCATAAATGCAAAAATATAGGGTACACCATCCAAATTTGGTTCTAAAGGAGAACTACTATTTCTACTAGGCATATGATAATTTATCTCATAGAAAAAAAAGACCTAAAATAAATGATGCAATAGAAGATAATATAGAGACCATTATATTTGAAATTCAAACCATTCAGAAAAATAAAAATAAAAGGTTTGGATTCAAATTAATTACCAGTCACCTCATCTGCATATTTGGGTTTTTCATTTTTTTCTCCTTGATAGATTATTTTCTTCAGAATGACACCATCCTTACATGCAGATGCATGAATGCATAAACATTTTAATCTTCATTCCTTTCCATTTAATTTTTCAATTTTAATTGGGAACAAACATAAAAATTTAGTGTCGAGGTTAATCAATATTTTAAATAACATGGTAAAGAAAGTTTTAGATATAATAGTTAGTTTCTAAGTTAATAAACTACATTGGATACTAAGTTTAAAAATAGAATTTAGTTTCTAAGTCAAGAAACTACATATGGATACTAAGTTGTAAAACATTGGATAGGATTAGGCCTTCCTCACAAAAGATCCTTTTCTCCTATACAAACTATGTTCCATGTTTTGTCATAAAATAACTCTACTCATCTACATTATCAACTAACACAAACCCTAAGTTTGGTTTATCACTCTTATTTCAACTTCCATTTTAACATATTTCATATCTCACTTATTTACATATCTTTGTTTATATATTTTTATTTATGTTCTTACCTTACATCTATATTTCTTATTTCACATATTTCTTTGTGTTTTACCTTACATTGATATTTCTTATTTACATTATTTCATGTCTTATTATCTTATATTAATGATTATTTTCATTATATTTTATTCACTTTTGACATCTCATAGATGTGTTATCTTTTAAAACTCAGTTTCACATTTCCATTTATTCATAATTTCTCTTTTAATTTATTTCTTTAACATTCTTTTTGATTGTGCATTTTTTCACATTTGCTATAAAAATATAACACATAAATAATATATTTTCCCATATCATATATAAATATCAACATGTGCTATAAAGAAAATAAATACATCCATAACATCCACGAGTCATAAAAACTATATATATATATATATATATATATATATATATATATATATATGGCTAAAAATGTCTGATACAATATAAAATGATATATTCATAGTAAAAAAATAGCTTGGATAGGATACACTACCCATCAAAGCATTCAAATGATCTCTTTAAATAATCCATTTACGTGACTATGTTTGTGACTGCAGTCCATCCACATGTCCTTATAGATGGTTCACCTAGTCCTGCACCTGTGCCAACTATTTAGTTGTTTCTAAATGTGTGTCTCACTCCTTAGCTAGTGAATTACATTATTTTATCTCCCCATCACCCAATCCTATCGGTAACACTACCTATGTTTCATCATATAGTCTCTACAACTCTCAAGCTACCTCATTGACTAATCAAAACCAACCAGAACAAGTATGTGTTGAATGAGATACATGATCAATCATACTTATAGTATCATGCTTAGGTAGCATGCCATCCAATATATCATTATGGTCTCTCTCAACCATAGTCTGCCATTGGTCATATCTACTAAGGCATTTGTAAAATGCAAACCAAAATTACATCAGATCTCTCTCTCTCTCTCTCTCTCTCTCTCACACACACACACACACACACACACACACACACACACACACACACACACACACACACACACACACACACACACACACACACACACACACACACACACACACACACACACACATTTAAAATCATACATCTATCTATCATGAATATTTGTCTATGTATTCTCATAATTTAAATAAAACACAACTTACTTACCCATAGTAGCTTCATCTACTCGACCACCAAGTACCTCATGTGAAGCATGGCTCCATGATGCTGAAAAACCTCTATAATGGTTGAGCTGAATAACATAAGCATGATGCAGTCCACTATGAATCTACCTCAAAATTGACCAATTAAACATAAATTGCATTGTTAGATCTCCATGTGGTGGTGTGGTAAAGAATAAATATGGAGACCTGGAAATGCAAGGGATGAAACACATGGATACTATTTTGAAGAAAATCATGGACACTTGGGATGAAGCCCTTGGTGGGTAAAATAATTAATGGCTGAGTTTATATTTTCTTTCCCATTTGATTGGTTATATTTTGGTTGTCTCTTAGTTTTTTAGTTGATACTTTTTAGTTGTTTAGTTTCTGTTATGTAATTGTTTAGTAGTTGTTTTTATGTTTTACTTGTCTTTATGGACACACTTTAATAAATAGACATTGACATAATTTTAAACCTAGAATAAACACATCTCTATTGAAAAATAGGATGAGATGACTAAATATCCTGATGATTATCAAGATTTTATGCAATTGGTAGTGATGTACACATTATGTAATCCAAAGAAAACAACATTAATTGCCACTTTTAGGTCCCAATTAGGTTTTCAAAACTAATTAACACTTGAAAAATCTTTATTACCTTTTTATTGTAAGTTTGATTTTTATACATGTGATTTTCAATATATTCATATCAAATATACTTAACTTAAGAACCCCTAATTGAATATATACCTTATAGGGTGAACAATGTATATTTGAATGCTTTTAATAATGATCAACCTTCTAAAGAGTCTCCTTCATTTTATAATGATGTCTTTCTCGCATTTTTTTTCAAAATATATTCTTCCTCCTATATATTCCAATTTCTTATTAGTGGTATTCCTTCACCTTCTAAAAATTATTTTAATGCTTCACAAGTTTTTTGATTATCATCTCTTTTGCATAGTGTTTCTTAAGTTCTCAATATTTTATTTACTACCTATAATACCACTAACTATATTCTAAATCCTCAAATTATTTCCCTTATGTAAATCATGCATGCTATGCAATATCTAAAGTTAAATTGATCTATCAAGGATCTCAAAATTCAAGTACATTTCTATTAAATAGTATGCTCTTGGTCTTTTTTATTCCTAGGTTCCTTTGATCATTTCCCCCCTGATTTTGTATTCTCTTTTTCATATTTGTATAGAGAGAAAAGGGTTTTGAAATTTATTTTAACTAATTATGGGTATAATAAAGGAGATAAATTTTCCATATATCTTTAATATTTTATAGAAAAATAAGTGAGTTTTTTGTTTAGTTGATGACCAATGTGGAAACTCCTCCATCTCTACAAGTTGAGACAGACACAAGCATTATTGTTACTATGTCATCTGTATAGGCACTCATTGAAGTACATGGTAACTTCTAATTTTGAATTGTAAATATAGATTTATTTTAATAACTTTACTAGATAGTTAAGTAAATATAAATTATGTGAATGTATTGTGTATGTAGGTTTATCTGATGACATCTAATAGTCCTATTTAGACTATTAACAGGGAATATTCTCATGTTTTATCCCCATTTCACATGCCTATTCATGCACCTCGACCTCTCACTGAAACTATTGAGCATTAGACATAGATTGATCATGACCATGAGATTTTAGTAAGTGCATGTTTAAATTATTTTTGTATTTTAGTATAAAATTAATTTCTGAACTTGGTTGCATGTATTCTATGCAAATTTTCTAATAATATTTGTATTTAAATAGGTTTAACTACATGTTATCTATGAGTGTACATAAACCCACGTTTAGACCTTAGAGGAATCCAAGGTATCTAAGGATCTCCATATATGAGTAGGGAATCTTAGGGAGAGTCTTCTTCGAATAAGGCAAAAGATGGATACTATTTGATGTGTAGGATGTCTTATATGATATAATTATTTATATGCTTATATGGAAATGTACATGTTTTTGGCATTGTATGTGTAAATGACATTCACTCAACATTCTATTATGTTGTTAGATGATGTAATTTTTTATATGCCTATATGGCTATGTATTCATTATTGGAATTTTATGCCTATATAACATTCACCAAACATTCTATTATGTTCTTATTTTGTATGAATTTAAGGATTTTATGGATATAGACATATATATGTTCACATTTTGTGGTGATCATGTTATACATATAATTTGGCTCACATTATTATTGAAAAACTAAATTTGATAGTTGTATGGCCATATTTATATATGATTGTATTTAATATTTCCTTTGTGTAATTTATTAAAATTAACTTACAGTATTTTAATGTGTGTTATAATTAAAACTATATGGGAGAAAATAACATAATGTTTGAGATAGAGTTATATATTACTGTGGAGTGACTCTCATGATTCAGATACACTATTTAGGCTACACCATTTATCACTATTATAATGTGGATACCCTTGCTACAATAGTTTAATATCATTTAGGACTTGATATTCATATTTTGTATTCATTGGATTTATAGACATACCACATTTATATTATAAGTACAAATAAAATGAATAATGGAATACTCATCTCCTACAATGAACAAAGAAATGAAGATTTCTTGAAAATTAAAAGTATCATGAAGATGTGTCAATTTTTTAACATTGCCATATTCATATTCCCAAAAATATGTATCATTAGGATCATACCAATATGGATTGTTGTAATCATCATCTAGATTTTGAACTTGTGAATGCCATTATTATCTTTTGATGTATATTGATATGAATAAATAACTACCCCATACTATGGTATTGAATTTCTCAATTTATATTGTGTAAAATGTACTTTGTCATGTTCCTTTAGTGATATGTCATTACTTGTATCTATTTATATGCTAGCTGAAAGTATGCATTCAATTGGTTTCTCTTAATTTGAAGAAACTCTATCTTCCCTTATTGCACTTTAATGTGAGAATGTGACATGGTTGGAATCATTACTCATTATTCCCCCATTTATATCATCCATGATCTTACTAATTCAACGTTATATTGTGCCAAACTAGGACATACATGAAAGACCACTAAACATGTTTTTGGCCTAACTATGTAAGGTAACTCAATAGATCCAATAAATTATTTAGATAAGGTACTTTTACCCAAATGTTCCTTATCATATCCAATAAATTGTAAGAGTGTCATGCTATAAAAATTCATTTCAATAGTGTTATCGATCACCACTTTAGTACATTGTTTGCCATCTATGAGGGGATCAAGAATCAAAGGCTCTAGAAAAGATTAATGCTTTTTAGTAAACTCCTTTAGAACTAAAATTGAAACTATATCTTTTGTAGGTATTTCATGCTTTTAAATTTATTTTATTAGAAACCATCTTTTAAGAATGCTTTTTTTCTTATTTTGACTTTGATTTTGTAACTTCTCTTGTAGTAATTTCAATTTTGCTTGTTGTAACTATTGTAACATTTTCTTTTCAAATTATTTTTTTGTAATTTATATTTTTCATCTTATGCCTTTTTTACTCTTTTTTGATCTAACTTAGCTTGTTGAAAATTTTCTTGTGATAATTGGGACTTTTCAACCTTTTCTTGCTCTAATTTATCCTTTGGTAACCAATTTTGTACTAGTTTTGATTTTGTCACTTGTGCTTTAGTAGATCCACTCATAAGTTGAGTGGGTTGATTAATTGATGTATCAATGATAGGATCACTACTATAAATTATATTTTGTATTTTATTATACAAATTTAAAAAATGATCTGTATGATGTCCATGCATTCTATGATATGCACAATAATATTTTGATCTCCTTAGAGGATGTAGGTGGATCAAATTATTTCAAATCATTTCATTTTAAATATAAATTGAAATATTTTTAACCATTTTAATACTATTCAAATCATTTATTATATAGGTATTTTATCGTAGTTTCTCATTTTGATATGAAATCTTGTTAGGTAAAACTTTGGTAGATGGAGATGCACATTCATGAGTAATAATAGCATATTATGGATTCTTTGCACATGTTATATGGTGTTTCAATAATGTATATTTGCACTAAAAAAGTGATTTTGATTTTTTAACTCTACTATTAACCTACCCATACTGATGATTTAATGTTTTATAACCTCATAAGCACAAGCCCTAGGAGCTTAGAATTGAATAAGCATACATACACCCTAAAGAGGAGATATGGAGGTGGAGAGGATTGAGGAAGGATAGGCTAATTAGATTTATTTGAAAATATAGATGGGATACCTTACCTCTTGGGATACTAATAGCATGGACCTGGTTAGAGGGTAAGTATCTATCACAACCTTGAGGGTTAGGAAGAGGAGGAAGAGATTATTTTTTATCCATATTATATGACATTAAAACCTAGAAAATTAATATTATAATAGAAAATATCAGATTTGAGAATCTTAAAATAGAAAATGGGAACAACAAAAAGAAGGATTTAAACCCTAGCAACATTTATAGTTAGGTTTTGGTAGTATTAGAATAAGAGATAGGTTCACAAATATGTTTTATCAAAATTGGGATTTATGCAAAACCCTAAGTGACACCACTACCATGCAAAATCAAGAGAATAATATATCAAAAACAACATTCAATAATTTGGAACTACTGCATTCTAGAAACTTACTAAAAATATCAAAGTGTAATGAGATAAATAAATAATTAGCTTGAAATTATATTTATAGGAGGAACTATAGTCTAAAACTTGTATATAGAGTGGCTTGGTGACTGAAATCATGAATTAGGAATTGGATCTAGGCCTTGACAAGAATACCATGGGTAGGACACTAGAGGGGTGGAACTCTTGTCTACTATGCAACACTCATATCCACCTATATTTACTAAATTAGAATTTTTGGATTCTCTATGTTTTCATTTATAGAGATTATTTTTGGGTCAAGTGATTATGATAATTTGTAGAGAACACTGTATGACTAATTTTACTTTAAAACCCTAGCTCCTTGACATGTGAAAACTAATGTAAATCAATAAAGAAAAAGGGGGCAATGGTGGAAGTTGGGTGAGACCTCAACACCCCATGTGTTAAGCATTGCCTACATACAAATACTTCAAAGAGGGATCAAACTTCATGTAGTTCTCCCATGCTATCGTGGTGTGCAATTAAATGGTGTAATATGATAAATCATGGTGCAATGTTGATGTGACTAAGTGCCTTAGCCATGAATTGTGACATGTAAAATTTATTTAAACTTGAGATTTGGGATACTAGGGGTAATTAGAATTGGGAGAAATAGGTACTTTTCTCTCAATGTGTAATTATGATTCTGATGCTTTTCAATGTAGAAGCCTCCCTTATGATAAATGGTTTAAAAAGTATTTATATAGTCATATTTATAAAATTAATTTGAATGGGGATCATTAAGGACATAGGCCGACCTTGTTATAACTTTTTGATTTTTTAAATTAGTTGTTATTTGGGAAGAAGATAGGAGAGGGGGCAAGGACGCTAAAGTGGTGTGTTATAGTCCCTTAGGGTGATCTTGTCCAATGGGTGATTTAATCATGTTGAGTGTTAGGTAGGGCCTAAAATGTATCTAAGGTTGATAAGATTAAGGATAGTACATTCAAGGATCATCTATCAACTTAGAAGAGTGTGCAAAGTGGTCAAAAGTGATCAACAAGGGCCCTAAGATAGGTTTAGAACTAAGTGTGTAAAAGAGTGGTCACAAGTGTATAATTTTAGCTTAAATGTTAATTTATGTGTCTACACTAGTATGTATAAGAAATTAATAATGAAAGGATAAATATTTTTCATGAATAAGCATTAATTTGCATATTGAAACTAATTGAAAAATATGAAAATTAGGAGAAATAAGGCTATATGTGCTCTGTTTTTGGTTTCTAAGTGAAATTTTGAAAAGGATAAGATCATCTAACTAGGGTTAGGAATGGAAGATGTGATTGACCTCTACTTGATAGTTATAACATTGGATAAAATAAAGATTTATTAGTGTAGACTATGCAAACAAAGAGATACATGACATGAAATGGAAAAAATGACAACTATTTTGGACTGTTCAAATCTAGAAAATGAAAAGAAAGAACCAAGAGGAAAATAAGTCAACAAGAACCAAAGGCTTAGAAAATTGATCGAATGATCAAATTTGAAAGAAAAATTAGAATATATTAAAATAGTCAAGAAGCTATATACAATTTTTTTATTTCTTTTGAATTATTTACTTATAATTAATTATCATCTAATAAATCATCCTCATCAAAGTTTAAATATTTAGAGTTGTATAAATACATGGAATATTCATATTCACCTTCTAATCATACACATTTGTTTTTATTTATTATTTTTAAAGAGATTTCATCATCATGTGCAATAGTACCATCATGTGGCATTTGGATTGGATTGTTAGCTGGTGTCTATCATTGTTTGCATGTTGCTTAACCATGAACATTCTTATGTAAATTGTACTTGATGTGTATGAGGCATAACCCATACCTTTTTTTTAAAAACATTTGGTCCATAATAAATTAAGTATGTGATATATCTAAGGGATTATTCATAATCTGTACTATAATATAAGAATTTTTATAGTATATCTAATTTGTTAAAATCTACTTACATTACACGTAGTTTCCTTTTAAGTAGTATTAATGTGATTATGCTTGAAATAGGCTCTTTTAATATAGACTATGATGGTTAAATAATTTTATCAAGGGCACTTTTTTATTATTATTAATGTAGGCAATGTTTTTTGAATCCCTCTAATAAGAAATGTTTGTTGATTCTTTATTAGTATAATAATGCCTTCATGCTTGTACTTTAAATTATTTCTTATAATTTGTTACAATGTTTTGTGTCATTTCCTATTATTATATGATAATCACCAAATGATTTATCTTATGTATGCAAAAGACATGTTGTTGATTGATGGATAGTAGTAGGTAATGTAATAAGCTTATTAACCTATAGAATTTTCAAATGTAGTATGGGTGAAAACTGATGTGGCATGATTTGTAAGTACTATAAAACATTTGTATATGATATTTACACATTATTTATTGAGTTACTCATAAATGTTATATGAGAACTATTATTGAAATCACTACTCAAATTATACTTTTTAGGCATACATAAGATTTTCTTGTCTTTTTAATGTGACTGAATTACATTAATTTTCTTTGAATCATCTTGGTAAAATTTTGGAGCAACATGTGTAAATAAAGTATGAGACAACTAGTCATATAAAGGGTTGAATTTGAACTGACCTACTTGATCATCTATCATATTAACCAATTAGCTTCATCTTCATCACTATCATAATAATTAGAAACATGACTATCTTGTACTTATGAATTAACCAACATAGGTAGATTAGGAACAAACTGCTATTACTTCTCATTGTCTTGATGCTTTTTTTGTATATGTTCTTGTTCTACTTGTATCCTTGTTTTTTCACTTTGTAACTTATTCTTTCAAGTTATTTTATTTGTAACTTTTAACTTTCTAATTGTTTCTCTTATATATATTATTTATGTAATCTTGTTTGTTCTTGCAATTTTGATGTTATTTTTGTACCTTTGCTTGTGTCATTTTCAATTATTCAAGTTTTTTTGTTGTGCTTCTTTTAATTCTTGTTGATCTATGTGTAGATTTTATTGATCCACTTGATTTTTTGCTAGTAATTGACTCTATAATTTCATATGTGAATTTTTGGTCCAAAGGAATAACTTGAGGAGAAGTGATACTATTTAGATCATTTGATGGTGATTTAGTGCTTAAATTTTACAAAACTGAAAAGGGTTAAGATATGTAAAAAAATCATGAGTATCCTTCACACATGAGTTTAATAAACCTATGTATTTTAGATGGGAATATTTACATCATGTTTATCTATAGTATCCCTAATAATAAATTGTTATGCAATTGATTAGGCATAAAATTAAATAAAAGTAGACATTGTTTTTGGTCCTAATGTTACATCTAACGAAATCATCTTGAGTACTTGTCTTGAAGAATCATCAAATACTTTGATAGTTTTATCTATGTGTTGGAGAATATCAATTATAACACTTAATTATTATAATAAATGACTACTAAAAATATTTACTCTTGATCCAACATCAATCAATACATGTTTAATTACTTTATTTTGAATTGTAACTTGAATAAATAATGGAATATTTTTAATGATTACATCTAGTGTTGATAATTATGCATCTTTAAAGGTAATAATATTTTAAATATATTTAAATTTTATCATTAAAAAATCAAAAAAATAGGTTGTATATCACTAAACAGTATTATCCCTTAATGCAACATATAAAAGTCCTTATAAATTGATGATCTCTTTAGTAAATCTAATATTGAAATTTTTGCATGGGATTTTTTTAGTTAATATATGATATCATACCCTTTGTATTTATTTTACTATCTTGAAGAAGGGGGAGGGGGTTGAGGAGGAAGATGTTGAATATCTCCATGATGTGGTGGACTACCTCGTTGGGTATTAACATCATTGACCAAAAAGTCCAATATAAGCCATGGGTGAATAATGAGAACGAGATGGTAAATTTTATAACCTTGAAGTCTAGGAGGAGGAACATTGAAAGGATTTATACATCTCAATTGTGGTCTAGTTTAAACTAGTAAAAGTTATGATTCAATATTGAAGTAATAAGAATTGACTAGTGCTTGAAATTGCTTACGAGTGATATCTATAACATTATGAATAAATAAATGGTCTTGTCCATATGGCATACTTGAATTTAAAAAATTGCATTAATGGTACTTGAATATTAGCATGTTATTTAGTTCTTTTTTGAGAATCTTGAAGCAAGGAATGTTCATCCAATATAGCCATATATTCCTGAAAAGGTAAGGAAATATAAATTAAAATGTGAAATCCTATAAAAAATGAAGGAATTTTTGTGTGTATGGGTATTAGTAAATTTATATGAAATATAAGGTCAAAAGAAGATATTTTTAGTGTTAGATATCATCCAAGGTTAAAATTTTATTCTTTTAGTGTCAGTTATTATGTCTAAGGTCAAAAGTAAGTCCTTTTAATCTCAGATTTAGATATAAGGTCAAAAGGAAATTATTCCAGTGTCAAATGTTCAAGAATTTATCTAAATCCCAAGATTTATTTTGGAATAATGAAATTGCATGACTAACTTAGGTTCACCAATATGTTTTACCAAAATTTAAATTAATGTTATTATTAACCCTAATTATGATAATATAAAAAATGTTGGAAATGTACTTTTGAAAAATAGAATGAAAGTAAATAATTGGATCTAATAAAGTACAAATAATTTCAATAAGACTAAATATTAATTTTGAATAGAAACTTACTTCTTTCTATCTAAAAATTAAATATGTTAATCAATAAAAGACTTAACTAGAAAACATGAATAAACTATTTAGAAACCTAGAAACTTAAACTGAAGGATAAACAAAGTCAGGGTCATCTAACTAGGGTAAATATCAACTACCACTTATGACCCAAATTGGATGGTTTTGACCCTTTGTAGAAAATAGAAAAATCATGGCATAGTCATATACGATAGATAAAATTAGGTCTATGTGCACATATTTGACCCTCATGACTGTATGAAAGACCTAAAAATGGTTTATCCAAGGTGGAAACCATAGTAGGGCTTACAATGAGTGAAAAATTGCAAATATAAGAAGGTGAGTGTAATTAGGATGAGTTAACCCTAATCAACCCCATGATGAATAAACACTACATACATATCCAATAATCTAAAGAAGGAATTCAATCCCACATAGTTCTCACACCTATTATGCTTTGTGCAATATTTCTCCTTTGACTATATCAAGACATCTAGAGGTGGATGGAATACTTGATTATGCTTTATTTTGGGATGAGTAAAACATATTTGTGACTTGGCTAAGGACTGATTGTAATACTTAAAATTAGAATTGGGAAGAATAGGGAATCCTTGCTTAATGTGAAGTAGTGTAAATATGACTCTATATTGAAATCACCAAGTGAAATATTGAGTGACTTGAATGTTGTTTTATAGTAATCCAAAAGGGGAAATAACATGCTTGGAAGCCTAAAAACACATAAGACAAAGTAAGGGAGGGTTAAACTTTAAAATATGATCATTAGAGACAAGGTTAAAAGATTTTAGATAAGGGTCATAACTGTTTGCCACTCCTGACCTAAACTAGATGGTTTTGATCCTTAAGGAAATGTGCTAATTTTTGGGTTTGGGTTCATTTGAATAGATGTTTAAGGTTATTTTTGATTGATGGAACATTTATACAAGTGAAAAATGAGAGATTAGAAAATAAAAGTCTTCACATGTGTTTAGGATAGGCTTGATGAGGCCAAAATACACCTCATTATATCCTAAAATTGCCCTCTATTCCTATCCATTTATTACCCCTAAAAGTTGATTTAGTTATAATATTTAGAGCTCATAGTTGATTTAAAGTGAAATATGGAGTAAAAGCCTTATCTATTCTTTATATCTATTTACTCTTTAGTTTGCTAATAAATCTAACAAAATATAGTTAATAGATATCACTTTTTGAATATATAGTATCAAATGAATCATTAATGATAATAACAAAAGTTAGAGCATAAATATTCCATTTATAGATCATTTTTTCCCCAGTTCTAAAGCCTGCAGTAGCTTCATATTCCGTTGAAAAACCACCTCAAGAGCTACTTAGAACATTAGATTTGGAGTCACTAAACATATTACCTCTATGGTACCTTAGAATATTAGCTTCAAAGTCCTTCAACAACACTAGCTCTAGAGTCTTGTAGAACCCTAGATTTGTAGTTGCTCAAAACACTGGATCTAGAGTTGCTTAGAATAATGGCTCTGACCCTTGGGATACCAATAGTCTAGAATGCTACACATGAATATCTAGAAGATGGAAGGAACTATTTTGAGATATTTTTATAAATTTATATATATTATTATTAAAATAGGCATTTATATAACTAAATACTTCTATAAATAGGTAGAGTAGTTATAGTATCCTAATTTTGATATAAATATCTTTGTCTAGGTTGTCAAGACACCATGAGATAATTTAGGTAACCAAAACTACTAGATCCACACCTGATTCTTAGTAGTTAAAACCAAAAATTGTAATATAATTAAGTTTCACTTTTATCTTCTAGTAAAATAGAAACTAACATTGTTATGACAAACAACACTGCCCATTTAAATTTGTAACTTAGTTTGTTTAGTTGTTAAGTCTAGAATAATGAATTGGTTGTTGATTTTCTATTATTAATATAATCTTCCAATTCATAAGAAGTATTAGGATTATATTCCTTACTTTACTGAAAAATAAAAAAATCATATGTAAGTGAAAATGGGGAAAATTTTCATGCCAATTTGAGTAAGTGAAACTTGATAGGAATGCTTTTAAAAGATAAAAGTTTTTCTATAAGAAGACATACAATTAACTAACTGATTAGGTATTTTATTTCATGAATTTAAGTGTATGACTATGCAAAGATATCTTCGAGGGATATTTTACTATCAACACCCCTGGGCACCCCCCCCCCCCAAACAAAAAAAACCATAAGTAGCTTAAAATCACAACAAGAAAGTGGGTAAGAAATACATTATAGGACAAGAGCTACAAATTATAGAGGAAGAACCAACGTTTTCATCTCCACAACCTTGGGAGACATCTCCAAAAGTGAGTAAAAATATTCAAAAGAATCAATCCAAGCTTTAATAAATTATAATATAAAGCTTTGACATATAATCCCAATCATGTAGCCTTACAAAACTTCAAATAAACCTACACCACCTATAAATACCATTTATAACATTTATTGGGAAGATATGGGAGATAAAAACAATAATGTATTGAATCCATAAGGTAGAGTTGCTCCTCAAGGGAGAACCTTTACTTATCCGATTGTGTTAGACCCACATGAGGATGATCCTATGAAAAACATATCTCAATCCATATTACCTACCTTAAGGGGTATGCCAATAGAATATCTTGATCAATTCTTTTTCAAATTCAATGTAATTTGTCAAACATATGACTACAAGAATGATCACCAAAAACTAGAATTATTTCCATCTACACTCGAGGATTTAGCCATGAGATGTTTTATGGGATTGAAATTAGAATACATCCACCCATGGATAGCAATGGGAAATGAATTATTTGATGAAAGTCATGATTACTATAGGGTACAAGATTGGATAGAAAAACTCTTTTGAATGAAATAAAATGAATATGAAAACATGAAATAATATCTTTATCAATTTTTATTTCTCCACATATGATGTGGGAATGGGTTACATGAGGAACTATGTAAAACCATATTTTTGAAAGGATTAGATGATGATTCTCAAGAATCCCTAAACCTTATGGGAAAATGAGATGTGAATAAACTTGATCTCAATGATATTTCTCAGCTCTGTAGAGATTACTCACAAACATGGACTAAGATTAGAAAAATGAAAACATGGAAAGTAAATAGTGAAGTAGGTTAACTTATGTAAAATTTTAAAAAATTAAAACAAACATCTTGGTACATCTGAATACCACACTAGATGGACTCCAAGAAAAATCCAAATCCACCAAACCCCTAGCCATATATTATCCTAAATATATGAATAAACAACCTCTTCATGATTATCCTCTTGATAAAACAAATACATGTGGCATTTTTGAAAATAATCATGTTACTTAACATTGTAATCTGATTCCTATGATTAAGAATGATCTTAAAAAGAATACCCAACCTAAGGAGGATCTTAGTTATGTCTCACAAAGACAAGGAATAACTTTTCCTACAATCAATATCCAAATTAATTTGTTCCAAGGGCTCCTACCAATCCATGGGATATGCCACGGCCTATTCCTACACCTCCAAAACATTGGGGAAAATAAGTTTGGACTCCATAAGAGTGGATACCTAAAAAACCATGGACACCCTAACAAAACCAATAGTTGTGAATACCTCAACAAAACCAAAAATGGGTACCTTAACTAACATTAAATCAATAAAGACAATTACAAAATCAACAATAGGCTTTGTTTCCTAGTCATTCCAACATTCCCCAAAAAAATGAGAAAGTAATTCAGCCATAATTACATTCTCAACCTATGGAAAACGCAAAGAATAAGTAGACAACCCCTGCCTATAATGTAGATCAATGAGAAATAGTTGGGTTGAATGCCATGAACTATGATGATATCCAATTATGATCAAGGAAAACCTTGATAGACCATTCCTTCCCAACCATTACAATAATATCTAATAATAAATAAGAGCATGCTTTTCATACCAAATAGCTAAGAGTGGATGAAAATACTCAAGAAAAAGCTCCTCATGCTACTCCTTCATTAGTGCCATTTCTGAAAAGACTTGAGAATGATATTAAACTTTAATAAATGTCACATAGGGTTGAGTATGAACTAATATAATAAATTAAACATTTAAGTGTCAAAATTCCATTATTGCAAGACATAAGATATGTTCTTGAACTCAACCTAGTTATCAAAGATTTATGCATCCAAACACCAGGACAGAAGAAATAGTATCTTAAGACCATTAAAGTGGATGGAAAATTAACCAACCTCTTATCATGTAAACTTATTACACCTAAATATAGAGACCTAAGAAGTCCAACAATAATAATGACCATAAGAAACACAAATATACCCAAAATTTTAGTTGATTTAGGGGCTGCTATCAATCTCATGACAACTGACACACTAAAATATTATCTTTTTTAGGTATAAAATCAATGGCCACTATTTTATATATTGATAATCAATAAATTTCAAAACATGAAGGTGTTATATAATATGTTATAATTATCATATAATTGTATAAATTACTTCATGTTGGAGAATTTATTCATTATAAAAGAGCCAAATTTTCAGATGTGCAAAACATAAAATGGGGGTCAATTAACTTTAATATTTTAATCATGAGAGAATGTAATATATATATATATATATATATATATATATATATATATATATATATATATAGTACATTCTCTCATATTTAGACCTAGATTTAGGGAGTCAAATCTCATCTTTTTATCTCCCATAAACCCTCATTATATCCCCTAAATCTCTCACAAACGTATCTTCTATAATCTCTCTCCTTTTATCTCTTAATAATCCTATAAACTCCTATATTAATGTGATTATTACTTTCATAATATCACTTAAATTTTTTGATCCACTTATTATTTTACATACATGCTAATTATAATGTGAAGCACCTAAGTCCTAAGCATCAATGTGAGGACCTTCCCTAACATTCCCCACTTAGTGTGAACATGGGGAGAGGAACCACATGGAATACACATCTTTATATTTTCCCCTAACAATTTTAACTCATGGAAGTTGGGTTTGCCTTATAATGTATCCTTACATAACATGGGAAAATATTACATTGAAATAGAATCATATGTTTTTTGAGGTGCAAATGCCTTGAAACATAGGCTTATTCAATGTTTTTAGCTATAAACACAAAATTAGAAATAATGATGATTAATATACTAAATACCTAAAAAATGATGACTATACTAAAGACTTAGGAAATTTTACCAGACACAAAATTTAAGGACTTACAAACTTTCCATTTTTTTAATAAATTTTCCTAAAAACATGACTTACTAAGACTCTTGAAAAGACATAAACCTAAATAAGATAATAATAACTTAATCACTTAAAAAAATAAACCTAAACTTAAAATACCAAATCTAAACACCTTAAAAAAAACTATATCAATAACCTAGAAATAAATAATATAAAATAAAAACTTTAAAACATAAAAACATAAACTGTGAAAAAAAATGTAACAAATATGTGATAACTAAAACCTTAAAGACTATAACAAAAATACTAAAATTCATCCTAAAAATAATAATATAAAATTTATATAAGAATGAATTTAAACATATATAAATAAACTTAAACTTAAATGAAAACTAAAAAACAAACCCTAAAATATAAAAACCTAAACTAAAACTAAAAATATAAAAAAAACATAGTTTGATGTTAATAACCTATCGTTTGAATAAAAAAGTGGTTTTGATGGTGAAATACATGATCTTTGAAATGGTGGGAAAATAAAGTGAGGAAGAGTCATATGAAGCTATGAATCAAAAAATGCAGACTGTTGAGGAAGGATACAATTATAGAACACCATGGAGAAGGAGTTCAATATGATACTACTATTGTAAGAGGATAATGGCACATTAGAGAGGATGGTAGGAGCTATTTGGATAATTGGTGGAGGATGTCAAGGTTAGATAATGAGTAGAGGATATGGATCTAGGAGTTGGATCAAGTCAATGTAGAAAATAAAGCATCTATCTATAACTGATACGGTCTATTGATGGATTTAATCAAGATATGAAGTTGGCTTATTGAATAAAACACAATTGAGATTAGAAACCTAATACAAAAATGAATAAACATAATAAAAATGAAGTAAAATATTATGCTAAATAAAACCCTACATAATATTGAGTTAATAAGCAAAACCAATCCAATGCAAGATCATGTTAATAATGCATATAAATCTCCACATGTGCGTAATTTTTATTTAAAAATTCTAATGTAATATTTCAAACTAATGAAAATAAATGTTTTTCAATGTAAAATTGATAAATCAAACCCTCATCAAAATTTATACGACTAGGTATATGTGGTATGTATCAAACTAGAAATAATGCAAATCTCCCAATCTATTACAAAGGGTTTCACTTAGATAGAACATGTGGTTTCACCATGGAGACTTCTTTTCTCAGTTGTTTTTCTTATTCCTCACACCCAACAACCAAAAAACCTGCAATATATTAATTTTATTTTTTATTTTTGGGCATGCAAACAATGGACATAATGAAGTGAAAATTATAGATAGAGTGGACAACATGGAAGCTTGAGGAGATAATGTAGGTGGATAGTGAATATTAACAAATGTGCACATGGTATTCACTAAATTTTTTTGACAATGTGAAAGTAGGGTGGATGGAAAAAAATGGGATTTACACATGGGCTAAATTGCATATCTACTAAACCATTTTGATGCAAAAAAATAAATGGAGGGAAAATAGAGTGGTTCAAGGGAACCTGCTTTGATACCAAATATAAAAACTACTCCATATTGAATAATTTATTCATTATGAAAGATCCAAAGGCTCATATGTGCATAAAAAAATTGGGGGTCAATCAAATTTAATATTTTAATCGTAAGAGAAAGTAAAATATATAGTTAAGTGATATCCATAAAGTGGGGGTCAATAAACTTCATTATTTAAATCAAGAGAGAATGTAAAATATCTAGTGAAGTGATATCCTAGATTTAGGGAGTCAAATCTCATCTTCTTATCTCTCACAAACTCATTCTATCTCTTAAACCTCTCACAAACCTATATTCTACAATATCTCTCCTATTATATCTTAACAATCCTAAAAACTCCTATATTAATGTGATTATTAATCACTTAATAATCACTTACATTATTTCATCCACTTATTATTTTCAACATATACATTAATTATAATGTGAAGCACCTAAATCTTAAGCACCCATGTGAGGACTAATCCTAATAATAATCATGGGAACATCCTATTTATTTCATGATACTACAACCTAGAACTTGAAAGCATGGATATCTATTAATATTGGATACACCTTGTATTACCATGGTATTTGCACTTATAAGGTTAGAAAATGTGACAATATTAGATGTAATCAAAACTAGAAATATTTACTTACACCCACTTGCAAAACTATCCTTATAATCTCTTGAACACTTGTGAGTAGATGAACTAGCCATGACTGATATGAATAATATATTTATTCCTTAATAGTAATTATGCTAAATAATAATGAAAATGAAATGGATAATGGATAAATTGACTATGAGGAAGAAAATTAACATTAAATGATACAACAAACTATTGTTAATTGGGCACAAAGTAGCCAAGAGCCATTTCTACCAGCATCCCATAATCCTTTGTCAAGAGTAATCCCTCAAGGTGAGTCATTTTAAAAGGATATCAATACCTTTCACATGTTACAAACATATCCTTGTACCTTTAACTCATTAATGAATGAATAATAAGAACTCTACTAAGTCTATCTATGCACTAAACAAAAAATAAAATCAGCTAGGAAAAATGTTGAACATAAATAACTAGTAATCAGAGGACCAAGAATCAAAACTATTCAAATTATTACATGAACATTCAAATTAATTTTCATGGGAATACACTAATATGAAATTAATCCATCCTAACATTTTTAATCATCAAATCTATACATAATATCTAATGATATTAAGCTAAGCTCAATGAAGAATAAACCTACACAAAGGGACATAGTTAAAACTAAAATTAAAAACTTGTTATAAGTAGGGTTCATATATCCAATATATGATAGTAAGTGGGTTTACCCATTGGTGATAGTACCCCCAAAAAATGGGAAATGAATAATATATGTAGATTATAGCTTACTTAACAAAGCTACATAGAGAGATATTTCCCTTTGCAACTCATTGACCAAGTCCTAGATAATATGGCCAGGAAAAAATAATTTTCCTTCCTACATGGATTTAGTGGGTAAAACCAAATAAAATTATCACCAGATGACCAATATAATACTACATTTACTTCTCCTTTGGGAAAATTTTCACATCGGGTCTTACCTTTTGGACTATGTAATGCACCTACTACTTTTGAGAGAGTTATCCTTGTAATATTTATCAAGTTAACCAATGAATATGTTAATTTTTACATGGATGATTTCATTGTGTATGGATAAATTTTTTATGAAGCCCTTAAAAACTTAGATAAATTCCTTGCTATATATGAAAAACATTAGCTATCCTTAAGTTATGAAAAATGTTTAATGTTGGTAAATCGAGGCATTGTTTTGGGACATCATATTTTCACTGAAGGAATACCAGTAATCTAAATAAAATTGAAGTCATTTCATAATTATCTCCATCCAAAAACCAAACAAACATTAAGAGTTTCTTAGGGAATGCAAGATACTTTATACACTTCATATAAGACATTAGTTGAATTGCAACACCTATGTTCTCCTTGCTCTCAAAAAATAATGAATTCTTGTGGATAGATAAATATCAACAATCATTTGTGGAAATCAAGAAAAGACTCATTTTTTATTGAATATTGATAGGTCCTAATTAGAAACTCCCTTTTCACATTCATACAAATGCTTCCAATACTAAAATAGGAGCCATTCTTGAACAAAAATAAGACAATGGTAAAATGTATGCTATCTATTATGTTAGTAAGAACTTAAATGCAATAAAAAATAATTATACAACCACTAAAAGATATTTTTTGGATTATTTTTGTGCCATTAATAAGTTTCATCATTATATTACTAGTTATGAGGTGTTTGTATATACAAATCACTCAACTATCAAGTAATTAATGAACAAACCAATATTATGTGGATGAATCACTAGATGGTTAATACTATTGCAATAATTTAATTTAATAATAATTAGAAAACCTAGAAAAGCTAATGTGGTTGATGAATTTTTGTATATATTGAATACTATAAGGGAAGATGAACCTGTTAAAGATATTTTTTTAGATAAATAATTGTTTACAATTTCTACATACACACCATAGTTTATAGACATATCCAATTATCTTGCTATAAGAAGGTTTCTATTTGATTTCAATAACAAGAAAAAGAAATGCATAATTAGGGATAAGTCAAGATTTAAATAGATTAATGTGATATTGTTTAAGTGTGGGCCTAATTTTGTGCTAAATAGGTGTGTGTGGAAAGATGAAATCTATGACATCCTAAGAGCTAGTCATGATGAACTAAAAGGAGGACACTATTTATCCCAAATGATCATTAACAAAGTCTTAGGTGTTGGGTATTATTGTCCTTTGCTTATAAGGATGTTAAGGGATATGTGAAACAAAATGATGAATGCCAAAGGATGAGTATCCCTAGACTAACCAATGAGATGCCTTTCCATCCTCTTGTGGTTTTATAACCCTTTGAGAAATGGGATTGGAATTTATTGGTCCTATTAATCTATTATCATAATGAATTGAGTACATACTAGTGTGCATTGACTATGTCACCAAATGGGTTAAAGCAGAAGCCTTGACATTTGCTTGAGAATAGAAAGTTTCTAACTTTTTGGATGAAAAAATTCTTCAAGAATTTTGAGCACCTAGAGATATTGTTTCAGACCAAGGGCTAAAATTTACTTCAAAGATCATATAATATTTCATTTAACACTATCAAATCACCCACATGAAGCAATCTCCATATCAATCCTAAGTTAATCACCAAGTTGAGGTCACCAATAGATAATTGGAGAACATTTTAACCAAGATAGTGAGTATCAATAGGAAAGATTGGGAAAATAAGTTACCTAAAGTAATTTGGGCCCAAAGCACCACATAAAATTATACCACATGATTAAATTTATATGAATTAGTGTATAAAAAAACCACTACTTATTATTAAATTTGAATTGCAAACATTAATGATAACAATGAAAGTAGGAATTGAATTAACACAAGCATAACAAGAGAGGATTCCAAAACTGAATTAGTTATTTAAGATGAGGTTTGAGGTATTTTAACAAACAAAAATTAGTCAAAAACAAAGTAAAATATGGAATGATCATCATATACATTAAATAAATTTAAAATTTGGAGACTGGACTTTATTGTTTGACTCCAAATTTAAACACTTCAAAGGTAAAATTTGTAATTGATGGTTAGGACCAAATGAGATTGAGAAAATATTCAATAATGGAGCTATTCAAATATTACTAGTTGATGGAGAAATAAGGATAATCTTGTTAAATTAACATAGGTTGTGGTTGTATTAATAAACAACCACCAAGGATGATTTCACCAAATAAATATCATCACATCCAAATTTTTGTTGTGTGGAAGAGTTCCCCTCTTCTACTTTGAAAAATATATAAGAGTTACAATAAAGTAAAAGAGTTTAAAACCAAAAAATGGTGGTTATTTTACCAAAACAAAAGGAGGTGGAGAGAGGCAAGATTTTAAATCCATAAATTAGTGGATTTTCCCACACGAGGAAAAAAATTGCACGTGGTTGAATTTTTAATCCTATTCAACATCTTCATTTCTATTTTCATAAGAAAGCAAATGGATAATTAGAAGTAGTCAAGGCAATTAATCTATTAATATAATTTTAATTTTAAATTATAAATTTTAATATTATATAAAATTCCACATTTTTTACCATTCTAAAAAATGAAAACCAACTACAAGTCATATCCTCCCATCATGTCCAAAAAGGGTAATAATTACACATCATTTAAAAAAAAAAAGATGTAATGAAAAGATAATTATAAGCCAATCCTCATGTGGGAATATAATGGTGCAAAAGTGAATGTCTTAATCATAGAGTTACTTCTCATAATAACCCATCACTTCTTAAGTTTATGAACAACTCACTCAAATTTTCTCTCATCATTTGATATCTTGGGAACTCTTCTGATACATCACACTCTACCATTGCCAAAACTTGGTACATTCTCAATGAAACCAATTAATTTTTAAGCCCATTCCTTGTTGAAATATGTTAATTGCTTCTAGAAAACTTGGTGTGCTAACCTATCTATCTTTATAAAATGCTTTGCCTATTACCTCACTTATCATGGGGAAAAATAAGTTAGAGCCTAAAAATTATCAATGTATACTATAATAAGAAGCTACTACAAAAGTACTTAGGACTGCAGGTTGGATGAAATTTCTAGATAAATTTCAAGGGCACAATGAAAATATTGTAGAGGAGTTTATTTAGAATCTTCACAAGGATTAATCAAAGGCTCAAGTGGTCAAGATCAATGTAACTCCCATAATCATAATAAATATATCTGACATCCTTTAGGTAGGAAATAATGTTTCACATGTTAAAATCCCTTACTAAGATTTAATTCAGATCTTTCATAAGGAAGGGGAGTCAATCCTTGAGTCAAATTATAGTGGGAAGGGGGACTATAAGGGGATCAAGAAATGGAGCCTTTTGGATCCATGGGGAATAGTTTCCCTATGGAACATGAAGTTTTTTTTACTTGTGATGGTCAATATGGTACTGTGTTAGGGGCCACTATGTATATGCTAAACCATTTGAGATATTGGAAAGAGAGTGAATATGGCCTAATGAATCTTCCCCATTTCCTACACTTTTCTATTAAAGCCATGGACAAAAGGTTTATATATAGAGCATGTCCCATAAAAAACCATAGTTTGATCCAATTGATATGTAAGCACCATTTCACAAACCAAAGGAGAATAAAAGTGGATAGATTTTTTAGAATATAGGCATATGAATAAGAAGTAAGAGTTAAAAACCCCAATTACTACTAAAAATCCTAATCCAAAACCCATAAAAAAGGGGAGAATCAATATTCAAGCCTTACTCTAGATTCACAGGTCAAGAGGAAGAAACAAAAGACACAACCCTCAAGGTCTAGTATAAGCCCAACTCCCAAGTCAAGATCCCAAGTATCAACCAAGATGACTCCAATCATAGTTGAGTTATAAACCAAGGAGATACCTGAAGCAAAAACTAATATTTGTCCTCTCAAGATAATTTGAAGGAGGAAAATAAAAATTGTTTTTTAAGTCAAGAAACTACATATGGATACTAAGTTTCAAACATCAATATAGAAACAAGCAACCAAAAAGTGTACAATCAAGAAATAATAGTCCCATCATATAAATTTAAGTTATTTGACACTACCCAACAAAGCCAATACTTTAACAAGTTAAATAAAAATTAATCCAATACAAACTCCTAACTATTAGCAGTGATAGAGATTTATGGATTGCCAACTATTTTAGTTATTAAAAAATACAAAATCAAATGACCATAAAATTAAACTAATTTCCTTTCACCAAAATTTGTGAGGAACATCCAGTGGAACATGGTCTAATCACAAGACAATGATTTCTATGATGATGAAAAGGGTTCATGTAAACATGTTAGCTAATTTAGTGTGGACCACATTAGGGTGAGGGTAGGCACAAGATATTGGAAAATTTGACAAAAGAGAATAACGTTCAAATCTAAAAAAATATAAATCTACACTATGAATTCCAAGTGATAAGAATGATCTAATATTGATTGTGAATTTTTATTAAATTAAATGGAAACATGTTTGGAAAATTTGTTATGGTAGCTACATTTACTTGGGCCACCTACCATTTCCAACCCATGCTACAAAAAAGGTACCTGTCCATTTCAACAAAACCATATTTGTGTAACCATTATATTATTGGATGTTGTATATAGACAAAAAAATATAATTTTTGTTTTAAGATAATTTATGTTAACCTTTCTTCATTAGGGCTTGTAAACTTGATTCAATGCATCACTCTCTCTGAATTCTCTAGCTTTGGGTCATGGTGATAGTAGTGGATGAATAATGTACATATAGATTCAAACATACTATATATTTTTAATAAAATGTATTGATTACATTATATTTATTTTAATGTTTACTATTGATTAAATTCTATTCTTGTATAGATGTCTTCAAAATTGAAGTTTTTCAACTTGAATAGTGGTTGATATGACCATGGATTTGAAACTGAATGTGTTGACCATTTTTGGTCACCATGGAGGAGTAGGTCCTAGTTCAAGGTTTTGAGTGTAGAGTTGCAAGTTTCCTAACCTATGTTCAAGTTTGAAAAAATGACTAAGGAAAGAAATAGTTATCTCTTTGCAACTTAGCCATTTTTTGGCCTTTGATAAAGTGGAGCATAGATCCTTTATTAAAATGAACTGTAAAAGCTTTAAAGTTTTACACTTAGTGCATCTTTTGGAGCTTCTTGACATTCTTACAATATTCTTAGTGATGTCTTTATGGCTTCTTAGGTTGTTAGTAGCATTAATAATCTACTCCAATCATCTTGGTACCATGTGGCAATCATACATAGGTCTCGATAGTTACAACACATAATTTAAAGCATTTTGACACTTAGTCGATTCTTCAACCTCACCTAGAGCCACATGTCATCATTTCATGGTCTTGAGCTTATTCAAAAACCTTTTTTAAGACTTAGCCTTTTTCTTAAAAATTTGCCTAGTGAATCCATGTCATAATAGTGCTAAAGTAAATGGGTTAGTAGGCTAATGCCATGTGGTGAAATCTTGATGACCCATAATCCTAAGATAATTTGTGCATCTACAAAAATATATTAGAGCAATGGGTTAGTGGGATGATGCTGTATGGTACAATACCAATAAGTCAACATCCTAAATCCATCCACCAAGTTCAAAAAAATAAGGCCCTCAGGTGACTGATAAGGTGACATGGGGCATCTAAAGAAAACACAAAAATAATTAAAGCTTTGGCCAAGGGAAAAAGACTTAGAAAAGTTTCTGAATGTTGAAAAGAAAAAGGAAGATTTTATTGAAACAAAGCCCCATAATCATCCATATAAGTGTAGAGTCCTCTAAGTAAGTAGGATAGTAGGATGATGCCATATGGCACAATTCTAATAACCCAACACCCTATAAATTTCTATGCATCTTGCAAAAGTTTCTTAGAGAGTGGGTAAGTTGGATGATGCCACATGGCAAAATCCCACTTCACCACAAGATGAACAATCTAGTAGAGCTATTTAGAGTAATTAAAGAGAAATAAATAACCACATGGTAGTCTCCCCATTCAAGCAAAATGACACATTGGCTAAATACCCAACAAGCTAATGGCTTAAATTTAACATCTTGTTTGACCAATAAAATCATCAAAACTTCTAGATGCCCAGAATGAGCCTAATAAACCCACTAGTGAAGAATTTGATAACATCTATACTTACATAGTTTGAGGTAAATTTGATGGGCCACTTCATCCATTTAACCACCAAAAGCTGAAAATGGACTATGTAATCAAATTTATTCCCATAATTAAAGTATCCTAATCATACAAATCATGGCGTAGCTTGAATCTAACTAGAAAAGTGATGATAAGGTGATGAAATCTAGCTAAATTCATCATGGAAATAAATGCATCCACAAGTATAAAAAATAAAATTTTTAGGCTAAGAAGATGTGGTAGGTTGTTATGTAGGTATGACCATGGTAATCCAAAGGAAATATTAAAACTTCCTTGACTACCTTATCTAGTCATGATTTATTCTTTAATGGCCTCGTTAGTGGGAAAGGCCAAATCAAACCTTGAACTCCAAATATTTTGCCTATTTAAGTAGGTAGATACATCATTTTAAATATCCTCAAAGTGTGTATGGAAAATCCCTACCAAACTTGATAATTTTTTATTTTTTTCTAAGATAATTTCAAATTGAGTTCTATTTTCTTCATCTTACATCTAGTGTTTTAGAGATTTTTGATGAATGTCAATGATAGTTGTTTTATTTCCTCACATTCATCCTCTTAATTCATGCCTCTATGTGAGTTAGTTATCTCTCTACAAACTATATGATGTGTGTCAAATGGTTTTGCTAACTATAGAGTTTGGAAATGTCATTAGTGTCTTGTCTTAGACTTATTGATTCTTTGCCTTGACTCTGGTAGTTACCATAACCTTAATATAAAACACTCTTATAGGAAAGATGATCTTGAAGTTATAAAAATTAGGTTATAATCTCATTATTTCATAGTGTAATTATAGGTAAGTAGAGGAAGCTATATTTTGGTGCATCAACTCTATGTTCCCTTTCTAATTTTACTCCTTTTCTATCCCTTTTCCCCATAATTTCAATAGGTTAGTCATTAGTCTTAGGTGAAACATCAAGGGAGCTATCCCTATCTAGATGTTCACTTCACCAATTAGGCCACCCATAGCCTAGAAGTGATTCCATGCTATCACCTAGTTAAAAAGGCCTAAATAACCTTCTTATGCGGGCAAATTAGAGTGATAATAGTTTTTGGCACTACCAATGGGACCTCTACTCAATTACATTGAGTTAGAAGGTTTTAGCTAAATTTTAATAAGGTTGTCTAAGACTAATTCTGGTCTTGAAAATTTGTAGTTATAATAGCCTCCTTTATGCAACATTTGGTGACTTTAACAAGTTTTAACTTATGGTTGTAGATTGGTAAGCAAATCTAATGCCAAAGGTGACTACTAGGTCAAAGTTCAATGGTATTCCTTTCAAGTTTGTTGAGTTACCTCTATATTTAGTCAAGAGAAAGAGATTCCTTTATTCTATACCTTACACCCATATTCCTAAAAGGAAACTCTATTTCCAATCTCATAAAGCTAGCAAGATGGATAGAAACCTACTATTTGTTGCCTTCAATGGATCTCCTTTTAACCTTGAAAGATATGATTATATTCCTATGGTAGCTCTTTAGAGTGTCCCTTACTTTAGTGGAGAAAACACCATTACCCCTATTGAACACATCAAAAATTTGTTTAATTTATATAATATCCATAATATAACTCAAGAGAATGTGGCCATTAGATTGTTAGCGGTTTCATTTAAGGGTAAATATCTAGATTGGTATAGGACCTATTAGGGGATAAATTGAGCAAGAGGTTTGAGGACAAGAGTGATCACTTGTCTTTGGATGATAAACTGACCACTATCAAGATAAACCCATAAGAGTTTATACAAGATTTCAATTCTATATTTTAGAAAATATGGGATAAGATCCCAACTCTTGTTAGACCTACTACAAACTATGCCTTCCTATACTATCTTAGGGCCTTAAATAGTGACATAGCTATCAAGATATGATTTATGGGAGGATAAACCTTACTTTATGGATATAATGTTTCCATCAAGGCTAAAAATATCTTTATTCAAACTAGAATATATAGCCCCCTACACTAACTCTTACTCTTATTCTTACACTAATCGATCATGAACAATCTATCCCCAGTCAATCCAGTGAAATGCAAGAGTTAAAGAGCCTAGTCAAATCCAAAGCAGATAAAGTGGTTACTCTTAAAAGGTATGAGGCTCAAAATTATAGGCCATATCTATCACCTAATCAGCCTTATTAGAATAACAAGCCTTCATATCAAGGACCTTATCAAAATAATATACTACCTTTCTAAGCCAACTCTTAAGGATAAAGATAGACTACTAATAATAAACCATATAAATTTTTTAATTCAAATCCTACCTCTACCTCTAGAGCTCTAGTACCTATTAAAAATAACCTTGTCCAAGAACATGGTTGGTCTTCCCAATGGGGTTAGCCTCATTATCAGCTTACCAATAAGAATGAGGTGTTTAATCAAGCCTATATGTCATACAATGGAACAACTCCCTCTATGTCACAAGATAAGGTTTATAATCAAGGTAGATCTAATGAAGAACAAGTTCAATTAGATGTTATGTTGGTATATTGGTAAGAGGAAGATTGGTGTGCAATTAATTAGTTAGGAATCCTGATTAAGGTTCATAATTCCATAAAAACTAACACTAAATCTAAGAGAAGAGAAGTTAACGAGGCTCAAGAGGTAGACAAGAATACAATCATGACTCTTATGTGTAAAGGGGTAAAGGAACCTAATGTAGCTTCCAAATCCCAAGAGGCTTAGAAGATTCAAAATGTAAGGAATACCTTCATACCTCAAACCATGCAAACCCAAAATAATGTTGTAATTCCTAAGGGATAGCCCAAGATTGGTGGCTCTCATATCAACATGTTAGATCAAATGAATAAGCCTCATGTGAGTATTCTAATATGGGATACATTATCCATCCCTGGGCAAAGGGACATGCTTCAAGAAGAGTTATCTAAACTTATCATTTCATAAAAATAAGTAAGGATAAAAGCTATAGTTTTGAAAAATACAACCAAACCTAATAAGAGACAACCAACCAAATCTGATAAACCTCCTCCCTTCTATATTTGTACGATCATTAGAGATTGTTTAGTACATAATTTTAGATAAATAATGGGGCTATTAGTTCTATGATGTCAAAGTAGATAGCTGATAAGTTGGGCTTGAAATATGAGCCTAATGCCAAGGGTGTCTTGCATTTGGATGAATCATCTACCAAGACTATGGGTGTGATCAAAGGTTTGAGTCTTAATCTCCATGCTTGTCCCAAATTTTCTATTTCTCAAGAGTTTTTTGTCATGGATTTAACACCCTAATTTGACCTATGCTTATTGAGAGACTTCACTACCAAAATTGGAGGATATTTATTATCTAATTGGTCCTATATGGATTTTAAAACTAGATATGGTACTAAATTTAAAATTAGGTTTGAACCTTTTTCTAGGTTTCTTATTGAACCATACAAGCCAAATGTCTTATATGTGAATTACATTATCATTGTTGAAGAGGATCCTCCTACTGATCAAGAACTAGTTGTACCTCTTCAAGGTATACTAGACCTTTTTATTGATGAGTGGGGAACCAAAAATCATGGACATGATCCTTATAAGGTAATTGAAGAAGTTGGTCTATGTGTGTATTGTTTTAATGATGAAGATGCAATAATACTAGCTCTTTTAAAACCAAGTAAAGAAGATGAAGGACTATGGCATGTGTTCTTTAATGGTTCAAAGAGTAAGAATGGAGCTAGGGTAGGTGTGATGCTAGTCTTTCCTTCCTAAAAAAATTACTATTCTACCATAAAATTTTAATTTAATTACATTTTAAATATAATTGAGTATGAATCTCTCATCTATGGCCTCTAATGGGCTAGGAAAAGAGGAATTAAACAACTCCAAGTCTTTAGAGATAGTGAGTTGGTTGTCAATTAGGTAAGAGGGAAAAAATGAAAGAAATAAGTTATTGAAGTCCTATAAACACAGAGTTTGGGACATTATAGAGGACCTTGAATCCTTTAATATTCAATTAGTTCTAAGATAAATAAATTGACATGTGGATAGGCTAGCTTTAGTGGGAGCTCAATTTGATATTCCTAATAATGTGAAGAACTCAAAAACCAGCTAGATGTCAAGGTAGTGGTAAGGCCATCAATCTCAAATAATGATTTCAAATGGAAGTTATATGAAAATAATAAATAGATAACATGCTTACTTCAATAAGAAGTTGAATTCTCTTTGAAAAACTAGAATAAGCTGCAACATCAAAATGGAGATCAAATTATGCAATTGAGATCCAATAAGCTCCCTTAAGGGTTAGTAACTCTTGAGAACACATTCAATGATAATGATAAAATGAGTAGGGATAAATCAAGCATGTATACCTAAGAAGAGCATCATGAAAGAGTTTACATCTTCAAGGAAAATCTACTCAAGCTTGGAAGGTATGCATCAAAGCTAAGAGAATTGCATTTGTTGAATTGTGTAAGGACTTGTTTGATATCTTTGCATGGGAATATAGTGACATTAATGGATTTGATCCTAGACTATCCCAACATACCATATAACTTGATCAAAATTCAAATTGAGAAAGGCAAAAGCAAAGACCCATAAATCCAAAGATTAAGTTCTTGATGAGGAAAGAGTTAACTAAATTGATAGAGTCGAGCATCATCTTCCATATCAAACATTTTTCATGGGTTTCTAATCTATTTCCTATGAGAAAAAGGAATGGATAGATCATATCATGTGTAAATTTTAGGGATTTGAATAGGGTATCATTGAGATATCATTACCCCTTACCTACTATGGATGTAGATTGTTCAAATGGTTGGAGGTTCTAAATGCTTTTCTCTACTTGATTGCTACTCTATTTATAATCAAGTCTTGGTGAAGGAAGAAGATCAATATAAAACAAACTTCACTAATAAATGGGGAATTTATGAATATAAAAGAATGTCATTTGGGCTATCTAATGTAGGAGATACATTATAAAAAAGCTATGGATATAGCTTTTTAGGGCTTGATAAATGAAATGGTGTTGATCTATCTTGATGACATAACTATTTTCTTGAAGAATGCTAGTGATCAATTAGATCATATTAAGTTGATATTTGAAAGGTGTAGGCAATATGGGATCTCTTTGAATCTGCAAAAATGTGTTTTTTTAGTCGATGAAGGTAAGCTCTTAGGTCACATTATTTATAAGGGCTTGCCATAGATCATGAAAGGGTGAGTTATATATTGGGCTTATCTTTTCCCAAGCACAAGAAGGGTTTGAAAAGTTTTTTGGGATAATTAACTTTGTTATAAGATTCATACCTATTTTTTATAACCTTGTAAAGCATATAATAGTTATGTTAAATAAAAACTAGGCCTTCATTTAGACTAAAGAAGGGAAAAGCAATTTTGAGGCTATTTAAACAAGCCATAACCCAAACACCTACCTTGATCAATCTTGATTTATCAAAAGCTTTATTTTTTTATTATTTTTTTAAAACTAACACCATATCTTCCATGTTTATGTAACATAATGGTTAGGGTCTTAAACAACCTATAGTTTTCTTTAGCCAGAGGCGAGGAGGTTATGAAGAGAGATACACCTTTGTAAAAGAACAAGTATTGGAAGCCTAAGAAGCCTAAATAAATTTAGGAATATGGTTTATAAAAACAAAATCCATGTCATGGTATCACATATAAACATAATAAAATTCCTTTTAAATAAGGATTTAAATGAGAAAAGGGCTAGCTAGACAACCAAGGTCATGGAGTATGATGTGGAAATTAAGCCTACCATGTTGGTAAGAAGAAGGGGCCTATGTGAGCATTTGGAATTTTATCTTCAAGAAGAATGAGAAGCTATTTTAACATTACAAGATGATCCTCATATAGCTGTGACTTCATGCCCTTCTATTTGGACACAAGGTATGGTTTGATTTCTTCAAATAAGTGAGTGTCCTATAGGTTTGGATAGATCCAAAAGGAGGTACTTTAGACTACAGTCCATCTTCTATGTTATTTTAGATGGAGTCCTCTTTAGAAGGGACCTGAACAAGATGCTATTGGGATGTCTCAAAATTGATCAAATTGACAATATTTTAGAGAAATTTCATGATGTACTTGTAGGAGGTCACTTTCCACCCAAAACTACAATAACAAAGGTAATGAGAGCTGGGTATTATTAGCCTAGCTTGCTCAGGGATTTTCATGCATGGGTAAGGAAGTGTTAAAAATGTGCCTTTTTCATAGGAAAAAAAAATCTTACAACCCTTACTTTGAACCCTATAAAAGTAGATCAACCATTCAATCAATGGGGTCTTGATTTCATTGGTATGATTAATCCACCTCAAGTGTAGGCCATAAGTGGGTAATTATATCCACTAATTAATTCACCAAATGGGTGGAGGCAATAGTTCTTAAAGAGGATAATGAAAATTTAGTCCTTGACTTCTATGAATGTTTAGTGACCAGATTTAGAGTCCCTTTGACAATAATTTTTGATAATGTGATGGAATTTAGTGGTGTAAGGTTAATTAAGTGGGATTTCAAACATGGAATCTATCTAAGCACCTCTTCTAATTACTATCCTTAAAGAAATGGACTAGTAGAGTCCACTAATAATTTTTTTATCAAAATCATTAAGAGAATAGTGGAGGACAATCAAAGAACTTGGCATACTAAGTTGAAGATAGTCTTATGGGCTGATAGGATCATTCCCAAGAGGGATGTTGGTAATTCACCCTACATTAATTTTTTTGGAGAGAGGCCAAGTTACCTATATCTCTTAAGTTACCATCCCTAGAGTTATCACATCGACTTGAGATGACGGAGAGTGATCCCAAGGAAATAAGGCTGATATAGATGATAACATTAGAAGAAATCACAAATCATGCCATGCACACCATGGGGTGCCATCAGGCCCAAGTAATTTGATAGGAAAACTATTTCAAGAACCTACCAAGAGGGCAACCTTGTGTTGAATTAGGATGAAGATATAGCCAATCCTGGTAAACATACAAAGTTTGACACATTATGGAGTGAACCCTATGTTAACATTGGTTGCAATAAACATAATGATTTTTAACTCTAAAAGTTGAATGGAGAAGAGTTGAACATCCTAATCAATGGGTTGTATTTGAAGCCATGTTACTAAATAAAGTTTTTGGACTTGTACATAATAGTTTAGTTGTATTATTTACTCTAAGTATTGTTGCACATTAGTTAGTTGTTCCTCTTTCCTCTAGGTAACTTTGGCATAGTTTGTGTATTTGTTTTTTTCTTTTATTGAGGGTGTTTTCAGTTCATTCAGAGTTGGTACAAACATGGGACACTTAATCTTCATGGAGTTGGTAAAATGTCTCCTCAATTTTTCTTAGCAGTGGTCAAATAGGTTGTAGTAGGTTATGTTTTCAGAATAGAGTTATAAATGATGCTATGAATCCTTGCCTAATGGATGCATAAGATTATTAGTTTAGAGTGCTTAGTAGTCAAGCACTCCCTAGAGGTTACCTAGAATGTTGACCATTTTTGGTCACCATGGAGGAGTAGGTCCTAGTTCAAGGTTTCAAGTGTAGATTTATAGGTTTCCTAAGTTCTATTTAGGTTCAAAAAATGACTAAGGCAAGAAATATTTGGTTCTTCAACACTTATCCATTTTTTGGCCTTTGGTAAAGTGTAATACAAAGACTTTATTATAATGGACTATCAAAGCTTTAAATTTTTACACTTACTGCAACTTTTAGAGCTTTTCAACCTTTTTACAATATTCTTAACATCTTGATGATTTATCAAGTTGTTAGTAGCATTAGGGCTTTGCTCTAATCATCTTGGTGCCATGTAATAGTCATACACATCCTAACAATTCTAACCCATCATTGAATGCATTTTGACACTTAGTCAATTCTTCAACTTTGCCCAGAGCCACGTGTTAGCATTTCATGGCCCTAGGCCTATTCAAAAACCTTTTAAAGACTTAGCCTTTTTATTCAAAATTTTCCTAGTGAATCCATGTCAACAAAGTGCCAAAGTAAGTGAGTTAGTGGGATGATGCCACATGGTGAAATCCCAATAACCTAAAACCTCAAGATGGTCCATGTAGCTATAAAAATCTATTAGAGTAGTGGGTTAGTAGGATGATGCCACTGGCACAATACTAGGAACCTGACATCTTGTATCCATCTTCTAAGTTAAAAATATCAAGGCCCTGGGTGAGTGGGAAGGTGACATGTAGCATACAAACAAAACACAAAAACTATTAAAGCTTCAACCAAGGGAAAAAGACTTAGAAAAGTTTCCAGGTGTTGAGAAGAAAAAGGAAACTTTTCTTTAAATGGATACCAAAAACCATCTGTACAAGTGTAGAGTCCTCTGAGTAAAGGAGATAGTGGGATGATGCCACATGGCACAATCTAAACAACCTGACACCTAGATATTTACATGTAGCTTGTAAATTCTTTTCAAGGAGTAATAAGCAAGATGACATAATGTGGCAAAATCCCACTTCACCACAAGATGAACAGTGTAATAGATCAAGTTAGAACAATGAAAGAGTGAGAAATAACCATATGATAGTACCCCTATCTGAGTAAAAGGACATGTTAGCTAAGTAGCCACCAAGGCAATGGCTTTAATTTGATAGCCCATATGACTGTCAAAACCACCAAAATGACCAAATCCTAGAAGGAGCTGGATAAAACACCATTGAATAATTTTTTTGTATCTACTTTGGTACTGTCTGAGGTAAATTTGATGGCCCATTTCATCTATTAAGCCATCAAAAGATAAGAATGGACTATGTAACCAAATTTATTCCCAAAATCAAGGTGGCCCAATCTTAGAAATTATTATACAACTCAACTCCAACTGGAAAAGTGATGAGAGGGTAATGGAATCTGGCTGAATTCATCATGGAAATAAATGCATGCACAAGTAGACAAAAGAGAAGTTGTAGGTTGAGGAGACATGGTAGACAATTATCCAGATATGGCCATAGTATTTCCAAGGAAATATTATCACTTCCATCCCTACTTTCTCCAGTTATGATTCTATCTATAATGTCCCTTTTAGTGGGAAAGGCCAACTCAAACCTCAAACTCTAGATATTTTGCCTATTTAAGAAGGCAAACATATCCTTGTAAATATCCTCTAAGTGTGTATGAAAAAACCCTTCCAAACTTGATACTTGTGTATTTTCCTCTGAGATAAATTCAAGCTCAGTTCTATTTTCTTCATCTTGCATCTAGCATTTTGGAAATTGTTGATGAATATCAGTGATAGTTATTTTTATTCCTCATATTCATCCTCTTAATTATTACCTCTATGTGAATCAGTCATCTCTCTACAGGTCATATGATGTGTGTCAAATGGTTTTGATAAATGTAGAGCATGTAAATGTCATTAGTGTCTTATCTTAGACCTATTGATCTTTCACCTTGACTCTAGTATTTACAGTAAACTTCATATGAAGCACTCAAGTAAAAAATGTTGTATTGAAGTTGTAAAAATCATGTTGTAATCTCATTATTTCATAGTACAATTATAGGCAAATAAAGGAGACTATATTTTGGTGCATCACCTCCATGTTCTCTTTTAAATTTTAGTCCTTTTCTATCGCTTTTCCCTACAATTTTTGTAGGGTTAGTCATTAGTCTTAGGTGAAGCATCAAGGGATCTATCCCTATCTAGAGATTCACTTCACCAACTAGGCCATGCACAACCTAGAAGTTATTCCATGTTATCACCTAATTAGGAATGTTTGAACAACCTTCTTAGGGTGTAAATTAGAGTGATAGTAGAAGGTAATTTTTAAGACTGCATATTTTGATAACATTAGGATTGTTAAAGTTTAAGAGATTGGAAAAAAATTCTTGGGGAACTTATGTTATTAACCCAACTAGAAGAGAAATACAATAAAATTGTCCAATAGCCAAAAATTCAAGGAGATTTTAAAACTTTAAAAATATTGACTCTCTAATCTCCTAAGTCTTTACAATAACTAAAAACTAATTTTGACCATTGAATAAGTCCAATGTAGATTTCTCAGGTTCCCTAATAGAATGTATTCAAGAAAGATAAGATTACATCTTTGTTAAGATATCATTTTTTAAGTATAACACATTGTGTTTTTTTTGTTGTTACTAGTTCTCTTGATACAAATGTTAGTACATTATTTCTTGTAGGTTGCAACACTAATATACACCAATTCTAGTATTTCTATTTAAGCATTGGTATACTTGTCTATTTAACTTTTCCTCACCACAAATAAAAATACATGGAATGTAGCTTGATAGTAATTATTTTTATACAATTCATGATGCCCCTAGGTTATAGTGTACTATGAATAATTCATGTTTTAACAATATAAAAATGAAAGTGTAGTTAAGAAGAACCATGATTTAAAATGTTTGGTACATAGTCCTTCCAAAATCATGTAATATAATGAAAGAGTAGTCAAGAGACATGATTCTAGTTTCATATTTTTATATCTTTGTTTCCCTATATAAATGTTATTTAATATTGACATTAATTATTTTATCATGCATGCATTATAGTCACAATACTAAAGATTTTGCATAGGACAAGCCACATCTCCTTGACATTGCCTTTTTCTATGCAAATTTGGCCACTCAAGTAAAATTATTCTTCATTGGGAGTCCATGCCTCAATTAGTTTAGTATTTTGGATGTTTGTAAGACATTTGTAACAATTTGTTTTGGAATTTCTTTGTATTAAAAAAATTCTTTATATTTTTGAAACTATACAAATTTTAAAAAAGATTTATATAATTTAAACTTTGAAATTTTTCATCTAACAGACCCATTTTTCAATCTTAGAAAAGGTCCACTAAAAAATCAAATTACAATGTTGTTCTAACTTGAAACTTGTAGTTTGAAGCATTTGGACTGCTAAAATATATTGCATAGTGATACCAGATCTATAAGAAAACAAAAGCTCTATTATGCTTAATAGCCAATCTTATATGCCAAGTTTAATAGATCAATCTTATATGTTAAGTTCAATAGATTCCTTTTATAAAATAATACTAATTTTTCATATGATTTTTTTTTCTTTCCACTAACACTCTCATGTTTTCTTTTCTTTAAACAATATTAATAATCTATATAAGAATTTGTTTCAACAAATGAGAATTTGGTTCTTTTCCTAGCAAGATTAATGCTTCTTGAGATTCTATAGTGACACAAAGGCCTTGTAAACAGTGAGAATATGAATTCCACATGCATTAAAAGCTAATAACATGAAGGATTTTGGAGACATGGCTAACATTATGAAACATGCCATGAATTGATATAGCATCCTTAGTGCTTAACTTGGACTACTTACTATTAACATCAAAAAATCTGATTATTGGAGAAAATTCACAAATGGTTGGTACTAGCATATAAAGGAGACATGCAATGAATGGGCCTTCATCTAGGAAGATTTCATCTTACCTATCCAAGGCTAGTTTTTATTTTTAACTAGAAATAACTTTGTAGCATATAGATCTTTGGATATTTTCAATGGATATTTGACACAATATTTCAAGATATAGGGTGTAATTATGTTTTTATTTTGTTCTGCATGTAGAAGATTTAACCTCAAATATAAAATATTTAATTATATTCTAAAAACCATGGGGACTTGGTGCATGGCACCCTTTTTAAAATCAAACAATAATAAGATAGCAAAGTATTGAAAAGTTGAAAAATAATGTATGCTCATGAAAAAGAGGGAGAAAAATTGGCTCAAGTAAGAAAGTGGTTTTGGAATTTCAAAATTTATAGTAGCTATTTTTTTGTACTATGATTTGATTTCCTCTAGTCCCATTACCATAAGGCACCCCTATACACATTTTTTGTTGCTTCTCCTCCATTCTTCCTCGGTAAGGGGATGGGTCTCACTATCAAGAAAAAAATATTTTATTCATTTGTCTTAGTGGTCTTACCCTATGTAGGGTGGCAAGCTAATGGGGATTTACTTGCCTCTACCATTATGGAATTGTAATTCCATTATATTCTCTTGAAAACACTTAAAATGGTGGATTACCCTTGATACACCTTTGGAGAACCCTCTTATTGGGTTATTCAATGTCATAAAGATAATTTACCATCACCACCTTCTGGTGCTACTCCCTATGCTTTAAGTTCTCACTTACCTTGGTGATATGATATTTTTTGTATTATCCCCATTTTGGAAATTAGAATAATATTATTATTAAAATAAAAAATATTTTTAAATACTTAAAAATAAAATAATATTATGTCTTAGTTACCAAAAAGTAACATGCTAGCAACTTCTTTCTAAATTAATTTGTAATAAAGAAGGGGACTCCTCTAACTTGATGCAAGTTGACCCTTAATTTATAAAGTAATGGAATTTAATTTTGGAGAGAAAGGATATGAAATAAGGAAAGGAGGTTCATTTTGGTTACCATGTTTGATGAATTGAAATTTGAGTTTGAGCACAAAATGCTTAGTTTATCTCCATTGAATATGACAACCTTCAATGGAAACTTGAAGTTAAGGATAAAAACCCTTAACCTCATTTGGGTAGCTTCATTTCAGAGGTTACAAAGGGCAAATTTGAGTAGTTATTGGTTTTTTAGGGCATCATCTGGTGGTGCATAGTAGTTTGCAAGGTCCAAATAAGGAGACATGGCTATTGAAAACCCTTTGAAGGGTAGTGGACTACATTACAAGACCCTTTTAGGTCAATGACCTAATTAAGGGGTCTATCTTAGGGTGGAAACCCACTTTGGGAAGGAAATTTATTGTTTCTAGGGTAGATTATTGGAGATTTTGATTTATTTATAGTCAAATAAACAACTAATATTAATTAATGATTTTTAGCCCTACACTTGTATGCAAAAATCATATTTGAAGGTGTTTCATGAGTTGTAATTATTCTAGCTTTTTTGGTAAGTATTTTGATGATAAAATATTGCAATTGGTGCCATAAATGTGTATTTCTAGAATTCTAAATTCTTGTTAAGATTTGATATAAAAATAAAAAAATTACATTTATTGTTAGGGTTTGTTGGGAAACCATATTTTTTATAATTCTACCCTAGGAGAGACATTTCAGTGGTATCAAAGCCACAATTTGGTAGCATGTGGAGGAATAAAACAATTTAAAAAAATCTCATATTTGTATGGATCCGTACGCCACTCATACCCTATAAAATGAGGTAGATTCCAATCTATACAACTCTAGATTAATGGTTGTACCTTTTAAATATAGGGTTTCAATCAAAGTTTCAAGTTTTTTCGTGTTTTCAGGTTTGAGTTGGCTTCATGCTAAATAGTGACTTAAAGATGAAGGCAACTCTAGAAGTCATGGAAGAGGTGCTGCAAACTATGCAAGAATCTTAGTGGGAACTAAGGGTAATGTGTCCCAAGGCATGGATGAAGTTTGTAGAGTTAATATCTAGACCTATAGAGTCTCCCTTAGTAGAAGGAAAAGGACCAATATAAGTGATGAATACTTCATCACCAAAAAATATCAATCTACCCATAGAGGAATCGACCATGCAAATTAAAAATGAAGAGCCCTCCAAAAGGAAATATATGATTTCAAATGTACAAAATGTTATGGGTAGAAGAAAAGAAAACAAAAAAGTTAAGTTCTAGATTCTAAAACCCTACAAAGGATCCCAAGGAAGAAGGAAAATTAGAATTGCAATATTGGGGAGAGAATTTTGTGGTTATATCCCAATTATTGGATGATGATGTTTAGTATTCTAAATTTTTTAGAATACCAATCAATAAGAAGCTAGTTGATGGTGTTCATGACCCTAAAAAGAACCAAGAAAAAGCTCCATGCATGTGTCAGCAAAATATGGATAAAACCAAGGTGTATAGGACTTTACTTGTTGAGTAAGAAGACCTCAAAGTAGAGGAACATGCACCATCCTTTTAACTTCCCAAGGATGTGCCATTGACTGATTTTTAGAATAACATTGGAGGAGAGTTGAAGAACATGACTATGAGGCAAGATGAAGTAGTTGAAGGAGTGGTACATAGAGTTATTGATTTAATTGACATGTTTATTTCATGTGAAAGTATAAAAATAAGAACAACTCATATAAGTGTTGATAAAACAACTCTTATGAGTCAAAGAGTGCATAGTTTGCATGTCCAAGGAAATTACAATGATCATGACACATGACAAGCATGCATGGGAACCTCTAAGTTTGTTTCAACCTAAAAAAAGGATGAAGATTATGTTGTTGTAACAAGGATGGAAGAGGTTGTTGAAATTTGTCCACACTCTAAAAAATCCCTGAGGTTGATTTAAAATCTTTGTATTTGTGGAAGGGTACAAGAAGTTAAGAATAGAGCTTGCATCACTTGAGGGTAAGTAAATTTAGGAAGGGCAGACTGTAATATCCCCTTTTTTGAAATTAGAATAATATTATTATTAAAATAAAATTTATTATTAAATACTTAAAGTAAAATAATATTATGTCTTAGTTGCCAAAAAGTAACATGTCGACAACTTCTTTCTAAATTGATTTGTAACAAAGAAGGGGAATCCTCTAATTTGACATAAGTCAGCCCTTAATTTAAAAAGTAATGGAATTGATTTTTGGAGAGAAAGGATATAAAATAAGGAAAGGAGGTTTATTTTGGTTACCATGTTTGATGAATTAAATTTTGAGTTTGAGCACAAAATGCTTGTCTTATCTCCATTGAATATGACAACCTTCACTAGAAACTTGAAGTTAAGGACATGAACCCTTAACCTCATTTGGGAAAATTCATATTAGAGGTTGAAAAGGGCAGATTTGAGTTGTTAATGGTTTTATAGGGCATCACCTAGTGGTGTGAAATTGTTTACAAGGTTTAGAGAGGGAGACATGGTTGTTGAAGACCCTTTAGAGGGTGGTGAAATACATTGTAAGACCATTTTAGGTCAGTGACCCAATTAAGGGGTCTATCCTAGGGTGGAGACCCACTTTGGGAAATAAAATTATAGTTTTTAGGGCAGATTATTAGATATTTTGATTTACTTATAGTCAAATAATTAATTGATATTTATTTACTATTTTTCAGCCCTATACTTGTATGCAAAAATCAGATTTGAAGGTGTTTCATGAGCTATAATTGTTCTAGAATTTTTTCAAAATATTTTGATAATAAAATATTACAATTGGTGCCATAAATGTGTATTTACAAAATTCTAATTTTTTATTAGGTTTTGATATATAAATAAGAAAATTGTATTTATTGTCAAGGTTTGTTGGGAAACCTTATTTGTTCTAATTATGCTCTAAAATGGACATTTCAGTCTGTAATGTCCCCTTTTATAGATTAAAATAATTGATAATACTATTTAAGTTGGTCCCAATCATTTCTAATCTTTTGGAAAACTTAATAATAATATTATTTTTAAAATTAAAATAATTCTTAAATAATTAGAGTAAAAATAATAACATGATTAAGCTAGCCATACGTAACTTATTGTTGAAAAATTATGCTTTATTATTAAAATAAATTAAATTTGGAGTTGGAGTGGAAAAGGCATTAAATAAGATGGAGGGGTTCATTTGGAGTTGCTATCATTGATCTATTATTTGATATTTTATAAGTTGAATAGTTTGCTTCTACTTTCAACCATTGAGGATGAAAACCCTATTTGATAATCAGATATTGGGGATGAAAACCCCTAATTTTTGTATGGTGGATTCATTCAGGGGTCACATTAGGTGTGAAGTATTGTTGGATAAGGCACATGGGTCTGATTTATGCATGGTGTAGCAGCTAGGGCATATATTTAAGGTTGACATGGAAGCCAGGGTATCTATTTGAGGTTGATGTGATAGCTAGGGCATCCATTTGAGGTTGACGCAACAATGAGGGCAATAAATAGGAGGCAATTAGATGTGAGTAACCTACCTAGAGTAGTCATTAACATGCTTTACCAATATTTGGAGAGCTGACATCACCCTAGGAGGGAAGATTCAAAGTTTGTTCTACTTTGGCTTCATCCGATTGGTTGATAACTACTGTATTTGCATTTATATAATTAGATGTAAATTATTTAATTTACAAGCCTAAAATTTATATAAACAAATTAGATTTGATGATGTAACAGTTCCACCATAAAATAAATTGAATTTACTTATTTTTTGAAGGGTTTTTATGTGGATTATATTTTTCCTATCATGTTTTATGGATCATTTTTAGAATTATATACTTTCATGTTAGGGTTTCAGTGAAATTATAGAATTGTATAATTTTTCCATAAAAGGGACATTACATTTTTTTAATGTTTTTATATATCTGTGTTTAGTTGGTGTTTTTTCTTAGTTGTTATGAGCCATTTTTTACAAGTATGGATAAGAGGTCATGAATACCAATGAACCACCATTTTTTGTAACCATATTTGTAATATTATTTTGATGTGAATAATAGATATATAGAGGAGTCCAAAATCATATAATTATAATGTATTTGGATTAAATTAATCGTAATGCATCCAAACATTATGTTCCTCAAGAATCAACATTGTAAATGCTTCTCCCCACATGAAATGCTCTAAGTATCATCTCATTTCCAATGTGACATAGCCATTTTACAACTTAACTTATTAAATATATTAAATGATTGAATGAAATATTTTAAAAATGTCCACAACTCCTAGGTGTTGATGGGACCAAAAATGAGAAAAATAGTGATTCATGTTAACACAACCACAAGTGGTTATAGAGTTTACTCTCAAAAGGACATATTTGGGTAGTTATTTTTTATATCAATATTAATAGGTTTTACTCTCAAAAGTAAAAAACAAGTGGTAGTATTTTTAACTAAAAAAATAAAGATCATGAGTGTAAATACTTTAAAATGGTCCCTAGGCATTCATTAGTTGTTAAATTGCATGATTTGAAAACATTTGTGTATTTTTAAATTATGGGTTTCAATTAGGCATTATTGGTGTGTTTTGTCAACTTCTGATGGTTTGTGACCCTTCACCTAGTCCCTTACAACTATCACATTATTTATCTAATTTCCCATTATTCTAAGCTCCTTGTCATGAGTGTCTATATGACTCTTGTCCAAAACATCTAGACAATTATAGAAACTTTTTGTAGCACTTTGTGGCTAGAGTGAATTAGCTTTCTTTGTCCCACATTTTTTGTCTTGTGACTATTTGATATTGGTTTACATGTAAATAGGTTCCTAATTTGTATTCAACTTTTATATAAATGAAAAGACATCTTAATTCATTTATTAATAAGCTTTCAAGAAGTATGTTTAATATTCTATAGATAAATTATTGAACACTTGAAATTATTCTAGAGAAAATCCAAAAATCATTAGAGATTTTAATGAAGCACACAAATTTATGTTTAGACACACACCACAAGACTGGTTTACATGTTATTGGAGTTTCTCCAATCATGAAAGTTTTTTTTTTTGAAATTATTACTATCTAAGGTTCTCATAGATTCAAGATAGTTCTACTATTATTTAGGTTAATATAATCCCCAAAACATATGTTGTTTTCCTTAAGATTTAAGATATTAATGTCCAATTGGGGAAAGAATATGAATTTTGTTTTGCAAGTAATTGAAGTGAAATATCCAAAAATAAAGCAAGGTTTTTGTGGTCAGGACTAGGTGAACATAATCATCAATTTTTTCATTTGTCTGCACTTTTATCTTGAATGCAAATACAATTTAGATTATCTAAAGTGGAAGATAATAGTTTAAACAAAAATTCTTCGGTAGTCACCAAATTTTAAAGTTAGCTTCAAGTCCTTTTTAGCATGCATTTTCACTATCACCTTCTAATGACTACTATCATATCAAAAAATAAAAAATAGATAAGCTTAAACCTTATTTTCCCCTACTTTTAGATTTAGAATTAATTAGTTAAACTTGATTACTATTTTGTGCATGTTATTTAGTCTTTAAAAAATTGGGTATTTGTGTTACAATTTAATGTAAATCTATCTATCTATATTATGATGAGTTCAAATATCATAACTAAAAAATAATATTAATAGAGTGAAATATTTTAAGAAAAAAGTTACAACAATTATACTCTTATATAATTATAAATATATTAAATATATCCATTTAAAAAAAACTAAGATATATCAGTATTGATGTGCATATCTTAGATTTATCACATAGTTTCACCCATTTAAGGGTTCTATATTAATTAGTGACTCTATCAACTTCTTCACAAATTTTTTCCTCACTAGTTACAAGTGGCCTCAATTTAGTTATATTAATCCATTGGGATAAAAAAAATTATCAGAAAAAATAAATAGGTTCAAAAATCAAATCTACCCAAAACATTATGATTTTTTAATTGCCTTGAAGAAAAAATATCATAGGAGTGGCAAATAGACATCAAATTTATGTTTAGTCATTTTTATCAACATCTCACACTATTACACACACTCTTACCACCCCCTTGTATATCATTATAGTCATGGTTCTCGACTTAACAAACAATAAGAAAAATTATCTTATGATAGTTAAATGGACATCAAATTTAAGTTTAGACATTTTATTGGCATCTCACAGTATTATAATCCTTCATCCCACCCCCATGTCTATCATTTTAGTTATACTTCTCAGTGTAAAAAATCAATTAAATTTTTTATAATGTACTATTTATTAACATAGTAAACATATTGGAATATTTATACACAATTTTTCCCAAAAATCTTATCTCAACATTTTTGAAAGAGTTAAATTCATAATACATTATTATTTTTTCATGGTGTTTTCTCTATCAAGGGTTACCATTAGGGAATTTCCTATCCCACTTAAGCATCCTCCATATCGAATGATCGTTTGTGACCAAGTTGAGAATGTTAGACACTTATTCTAGTTCTCAACTAAATCACAACTATCTTAGGCATGGATTCATGACTTCTTCAAACCCTTTGATCCAAAGCCATTTGCATGGCATATTATCTTATTAGGGAATTAGCCTAGATTTCCTACAAAATAATCACATATTTGACATCTTTCCAAGTGTAAATTTGCATTTTTATTTGGAAAAAGGGAAATCTTCCTCTCTTTTTTACTACTACAACTAAAAAGTAGGTTCTTACTTATAACAAAGCTATGGTGATTTTAAATATGTTAATGTAGATTATTTTACAAGAAAATAAAGTGGTTTTTAAGATGGCCCATCTATAGACCTTACTAGATCATTGGGGAAATGTACAATGTACTATTGTACATGCTCCCAATAATTTGCCTCTAAATGATCATAATTTCATAGGGGGCCATCATTATAGATTCTCTCACATAGAGTCTTATAGCCATGTTGGTTGGTCATTGTCACCATGTTAACACTCCTATCCATCAGTACAATGGTGATATTTGTATCTATCATCTAGCCACAACAAGTTACCATGTATGGTGGTACTGATCTCCCCTCCCATGGGTCTTCTATATGGTCAACAAGGAAATACCCCCATGAACACATAGATTGTTAATGTTGAAAACAATGTGGACATTAGCTAAGAAATCTTAATTGAGGGTGATGACATTCTTGATGTTGTCTAGGGATCTTAATTGAATGACCAAGATCCACATATCATCGGTTTCCTTGCCCTTGTAAATGTAGACACATACATTTAGTATTAGACACTTGGAAACATCAACTTTGGCACACTTTGATACACTTGGACTTTGAAAACAAATTTAAATATTATACAAAATTTCCCCTATCCATCTACCCACATATTGTCTCAGCTAACCCAATTTTGTAATACACATATTCAAGGTCACCTTAGTCTATGTAAGAACACTTCTAAATACTAAACACCCTATCTTTATATTTAGATCTATGATTTTTGATCCCAAAATAGTACTTGCAATAGTTGAATAATTTTAGGTTTTCCATAGGTTTTTACCTATACTTATAGTTTTTGGGAACACTTACTAAATATATTTTAAATTGGGACATCTACATCAGGTCACCCTAGACATGTTTCATGGGTCGATCATAATGGGAAATACCAAAGAGTTAGATATAAATAAAAATCAAGCCTAAGGTCATATTTACTTGGTAAATTAGTCACTACTTGCCAATCACATTGAGAAATAAAGTATCACTCTTTTGAAACATTATCACAAAGGCATACACATCTAAAACCCCCTCAAAGGAGTAGCCCTAAGGCCAAGTTTAAATACAAATGCAAGTGAAAGTTAAATGGTGTCAAGTTTCAAAATCCAAATAATGCATTTAATTTTGGCATGATCATGACTGTGAGTCACATACCTAGGTGGGAAAATTATGTGTGGTTTGAGCCTTCTTCAAAGTATTAAAATGTAGGCAATTCTTAGTCACTCATTAGGGAGTGGTTAGGGTTGTCCAACCCATATTTGTAAACCATTTTTTGTGGGTTTCAAAGGATGTATAAGTTAAAATGGATCAACACATAGGATTGAGGTAAAACATGCATATAATAGACATATAAAGGAAAATACATAGTGATTTAAGGTGGTACAGGCCTACATAGTCAACTAGGATAATATTAGAAAAGCCTAGACAATACCAACCATCACATGGGTCTAAACTTTCCTTCAACATATATGTAGGGTTTGAGTATTTACTTCTTGATCTAAATGATTATTGAAAAACACAAAGTCATTTTAGGGACTAAGATGAGTACAATGAGTTACAAAAGTAAAAAATTATCTTATTTCATGTGTCCTTATTTTGTCAATTCTATATTTAGTGAGTGTAATATGAGTTTATCTTTTTACATTCATATTTGTATGATTATTACCCTATTTTAAAAAAATTGAATATTCATAGTTATATATTATTTAGATCACTTTAATTATAAAATAAGTAAAACATTTTTATGAACCTAATCATTGACTTGAGTGTACTAAATCCTATGTTTTTTCTACCTTGGGGTTTCATATTTCCTTCTTAGGGATTCAAATTTATCCCATCTTGGCATTTGAATTTCAAATATAATTTTTAATTTCCCATTAATATGATAGTAAAGGCAATCCAAAATAACATCTCATAACCTTCCATACAACATGCTTAGATTATTCCTCTAATGATAAGTTATTAACTAAGATATTTCCTAGGAGCCTTAAAGGATATGTCTTACGATGGTTTTATGACCTTAATTTCTAGTTGGTACATTCTTTAAATCATTTGAATGATCATTTATTATCTCAATTTTATATCAACATTAGTAAGAAGGTCTCCCATGCTCAAATTACAAAACTAAAACAATGACCTAATGAGCCCATAAGTGATTATGTGCTTCCTTATAAGACTATGATTTCAAGAATGTCAAATCCTATGGTCAATAAAAAATTTAAACACATATTCAAGAAAATATTACTTGTACCTATCCATTAATCGATTATGTTTAAACACTTCCAATCTTTTGATGATATGTCCATATAGTTAAAGTATGTGAAGTTAAGATAATTATTATGAACATACTAAAGTATCGGACTAATCCTCCAACACCATCTAATGCCAAGTTTGAAAGAAATCCAAGTTTCAAATCTAAGGCTAATGATACTAAGCATGAGGATAAAAAAATTATTAATGTAGTTTCACAACTTACTAATAGGCTTGTCTTAGTGGCTCCTCAAAGGAGGAAATTTATACAATTATTAGAAATTTCTCATAAGGTGTTACAAAAGCTACTCAAGTGAATTTTATATATCTCCCTTTTCCAATGGAGGTTAATATTATAAAGACACAAGCTAAGGTGTTTGATATTAATGCATAATGTGATTGGCATAGATGCGTAGGACATTCTATTAATAAATGTTATGGTTCAAGAAATAAGATACAAGAGTTAATTGAGGATGACACTGTTGAGGTCAATGATGTTAATAAAACTATGGATGAATTAGTTGCACAACCTAATGAAAATATTAATCTATTTTTGAATCAATTTTAAAAACATGTATCAAAATAAAAAAAAGGTTAATCCTAAGGTACATATGACTTACAATGTGCATCCTCTTCCAACTTCTTATGCTTTAATAAATTTGGAGGCTTGTCATATAGATGGTCTTATTGGTATATTTAAAGACACATAAGTACAATGACCTACAATCACATTCGATGACCATGAGATTATTGATGATGATTTTACCAATGTGCCTTTGTTTGTACATGGTACATTCTTTCATTGATTCATGTCCTATACTTAGTGTTATGGTTAATAATGGGTCAAGTGAAAACATATGCACCATGACATTACTTACTAGTCTTGGGTACACATAAAAATTTAATTTATATGACTACTATGATAAAATCATTCAACAAAAAATGATAAATCCCTCTCTAGGGCATTATATTACCACTTCTAGTAGAGTCCATGGATATTAACACTTGGTTCTTAGTTTTTCCCAATATCGGTTCATTCATCATGCTATTAGGATGTCCATGGATATATAAGATATGTGTCTTACCATCTTTGATAAATTGATGCTTTAATAATATCTATAAAAACTGATTGGTTATAGATATAGGTATTCCATATGAGTACCTCATTTAGCTGAAGACATTCACTCCACCACCTCCACCATAACCTATTGTACAAACCATATAGGTTCAAATTATGAAGATATATCAAAGATAAATAATTAATCATACTCAAAGACTCATTATCCAATGCTCATTACATCAATGATCTATTTGAGTTTTGTAGATGTAACTTAGTGCATCACATCTAAAGATAGTTATACAAACTTGTGCACATCCAAAACAAACATCAACACATTCTCTTGGCATACAAATAATTCCAAAGGCTATTATGGATATTAGAATTACACAACATATACATGATCCTATTGATTATGATGATGATGTTGGATATTTTTGTAGCGCATGATCATTTATATGATTCAAGTAATGATACATATGTTACTCTTTACCCAAAATGTGTGAAATTCACATCAATTAATACATGACCTGCACACATGAACATCCTACCAATAGGAACACTAGTTAGTTGGAACATAATTCCATTCATAAATGCAAAAAATGCAAAGAATTTAAAAATTTAATAATTCTAAAAATAAAATAAAAAGAAAATAAAAAATACAAAACTAGGTCCCATGCATGACATGATTTGTTAGTATACATGATCGATTGATGTTATCTATAATATACATGATAAATTACGTATAGATTTTACATGCACATGTTTTTCATGGTATACATGAGTGTTAAGTAAGACATATAGGTTACATATGATACATGGACATTAAAATGCATGACTTTCATTACACCTCAGGGCCACCTTTCTACATTGGGGGCATGCCTTTACTTGGGTTATCTTTGAATAATTACTAGGTTATATATTTATATATTAGTCCATTAATCATAGTATGTTCTTACACATGTCTTTCTATTGAATATACTTTCTAGAGTGATATTTCCTATGGATAGTGTGCTTTGATATACTAGATGATGACATTGATTACTTATATAGACTAGTATTGATTACTCTTTGTGTGTATGATGTTGATGATTATTACATTTTGTGATCATTGATGTGTTTTATTTTGTGTGTTCTATGAGTGCATTGATTTTATTTTCATGTGGTGCATTAGTTATATTAGAAGATCCTTTAGTCCATGTCACAACCATGTTGTTTGTGTTGGGTCAAAGTCATATTTAGTGATTATATGATTCAAGGTCGTGATATTATGTGCATGTGTGTAGATACAAGTATGATTTTTATTGAGCTTTGTGTCATGATTTATATCATACATGCTTCTATTTTGTGTGATTCCATGATTTATATCATGCATCTACTATGATGCTTATTATTATGTGCCTACTTTATATATTTATGTGACATGAAACTTGTATGCCTATTTCTTGGATTACATGTTTTGTACATACTTGAATGATTAAATATTTATATGATGACATATGTTATCATTTTTTTATACATAATAATTTTTTTCTATATAACACATGGTGCATATAACTCTTTCTTTTGAGATGTGTGATTCACAAGCTTCATCCCTCATATCAAAAGGGGAGCATATAATTCACTTGTCTTAGATATTCATGTCATGATAGACTGATAGTTCATAATCTAGATCAGATTATGTGAATAAAATGGGATAAATTGAGTAGATTAAGACATAGGTGAGGCATATGTAGGGAATTTAACATAATTATGAAGAATTGTTGACATATTATATGACAATATTAGACATAATATATGGGTTAGATTGATAAAATTTATCAGATTGAGTAGATTGAGAGACATTATATGAAATTATTATAGATATGTGATGGTATTACATATCAATTTTAGGTACATATAGATTATATTTAGGCCATGTATGTTGTTCATGCAAACATTTTTATATTTTCTATATTCAGGATCGATGGAGAATGGTGGTACTACATAAGCACTTTGAATTTAGAAGTCTATATGAAATATTTAATTCAGAGTTTTAGAATTACATATGAACATGTTTATGGGTTCCATATTTGCATGGGTTACATAAAAGAGTTATGATGATAGTTATAGTAGTATAGTTGAGGTTTTTATAGTGATCAACTTACAACACTTATCCTTCTCCAATGGTGGTTGAGGCATTAACATTAATCAACACATGGTTTTAATGGTTGCATCTCATTGGGGCACAATCACTCCATGAAATTATACAAATGAATTTAATAAATGATAGCTTGGTTTGTGTACCCTTAGGTGGATTCATTCCTTTATTTTTAAATTTCAAATAATTTAATGTTCTAGATTATTTCATATTTTCTATCATGTATGGATATTGATCTATACATGTTTCCTTGTAGGTTTTTTATGGAGTAAATGGGACATTTGAGGCATACTTGTCAACATAAAGTATGGTTAATCACATGTACAAAATTTTATCTTTTAAACTTTTAGTCTATATTTTTCAATACTATAATAAAAGGGTAGTTTTTATAGATACCTAAATTTGGTATTAGACTCTTGGCAACATCAATTTTCATGCACTTTGACATACTTATATATTTTTTAAATAGTTGAATCTTATGCACACTTTACCCTATATTTCCACCCACATATTTCCTTGGCTAATCCAATTTACCAATACACGTATTCAAACTCATCCCAGTCTATAAAAGAACAATCTAAAATCCTAAATGGGTTATCCCATATCTTAGAACACTAACAATCACTTCCAAGACAATACTGATAATAATTAAATAATCAAATTTTCATTATATGTGTATTACTCTATCGGTAGTGTCTGAGAACACTCAATGACTATTTTTAAAATTGGGACATCTTAATTAGGTTTACCTAGACACATTTCATGGGTTGGCCATAGTGGGAAATATCAAATAATCATCTATAAATACAAATCAAGCCTAAGGTCATATTCATTTGGTCACTTGGTCATTAATTGGTAATTACATTGAGAAATAAATAAGAATTCTCTTATGATGTTACCAAAAAAGCATACATATATAAAAACACCTCAAAGGATCAACCCTGAAGCCATGTTTGAATAAAAAATCAAGTCAAAGTTACATGGTGTCAAGTGTCAAATTCAAACATTGCATTTCATTATAGCATGACCATGATAATATGCACACTCACTTTGGTGGGAAAAATACATGTGGTTTAATCCATATTCAGAGTATTAGAACATAGGCAACACTTAGTTACTCAAAAGGGAGTGATTGACATTGTCTAAAATATTTTTCTAACCCCTTTTTCAATGGACATCTTGTGTCAAAAGTGCAATTAAGATTACAAATGAAAGAGAAGTACAACAAGGATCAATTCACAATATCGAGGGAAAATGCACACACATGATACATCTAAAATTGAGGGCACAATGATATGAGGTAACACAAACCTACATAGTTAATTAGGACAACATCAATATAACATGGATAGTATTGGTCACCATAATGGTTTGAGTTTTACTAACAGTGTTTGTGTTTGAGCTCATATTTCTTGATTTGAGTGATTAAAAAGTAGACACAAAGTCATTTTAGGTAATAATATGAGTATAATGAATTAAATAATTTATAAATGAGATAAGTGCATCAATTTACCCTTTTAAATTCATATTTTTATAATTATTTTCATGTTTTACTGAATCTGAATATTCATATTTCTATCTTATGTAGATCACTTTAATCACATAATAAGTAAAATAATAACTTAGTTATTTTTTTGTTTTTCTCATATGTGGATGTTATTGTAGTAGATTTTATGTACCACTCAGGGTTAATTTTAAGAGGCCCTACTGGATAACCTATTAGAAATATTTGGAGAATCTTTGGAAATTTGAATCATAACTTTGGTGAATCCTCCATGGGAAATGGTGAATCTATGATGATTCTAAAAGAGTGAAAACAAGTAGTTTTATTTTTTTTATACAACTATTTGGTTACACTAAATGCATCCACCAAATGACTATGTTGGATAGCTGTGCTGGATGGCTAGGCTGAATGACTATGCCAAATGGCTGGGCCAAATAGTTGTGTCAAATGATTGTGCTAGATAACTATACCAAATAGTTAAACCAGAAAACTATGTTGAACAGTAAATCCAGACCAAGCTACCATGTTACCAGTGTAATCGGTCTACTGTCTAGTTCCCTGATCACCTCCCTAATCCTATAAATATGCCTTCAACCCTCCTTTTACACATTTTGCACATTAGATTCCTTGTCTCCTTTGGCCCCACCCACAATAATTCACCATGGTAAGATAATATGTTTTAAATAAATTTACACAATGTCAAGCCTATATATTTTGAAGACCATATAATACCCATTGCCAGATGCATACATGATATAATGATTAGATTTCAAAATGTAATTTTGAGTCTTGACACCCTACTATAGATTTTCCTAGCTATATCTTGGAGAAATAAGAAGTTCACAATATTGAAAGAGAGCTTTTTGAATATGAATAAAAATCAAATTTACTAAGGGTTTATAAGTGGAATTTAGATTCCATGTGTTAGGAGTTAGCATAAATGATGGTGCCACCTCTGGAAGTATTGCCATTATTTTAGACAAGCTGATATTAAAAAGATTAAATCAAGAACTGGTCAAGCTATCTCTAGTAACCAATATCATGGATCCATTAGATAACTTTATAATCCATCCAAAATCATATGAGCTACCTAAAAAAATGGTCAAGATTGTCTATTATGAAGCTATGGGGCATAATTTAAATGATAGGGATAACGAACAACAAGAGATGGCAATTAAACAATGATCAATCAATAAAAAATATGAAACCATTGGTGATATAAAGATTGAACTATTACATGGAATGCAAGATTAGGATCAGTTTATATGGTGGTCATTAACACTGAATTCCTTATAATAGTTAAATATTTATGTTACTAAGGGCTTCATCTTTTTTATTGACTGATCATTGTTCGATTGCCATCTCATGTTGTTCATTATTCCTATCATCTAAATCATGCCCCACATCTTCACAATAGACATTATTGACTATTTTTTAGCTAACTCATATGATTTTAGATGGATTCTAAAGCTATCCAATATATCCATGACATGGTTACTAGAGGTAGCTTGACCAGTTCCTAATTTAATCTTTTTTGTATCAGCTTGTTTTTAAAACAAAGATAATACTTACAGAAGATGTACCATCATTTTTGATAACTCCTGACACATGGAATCTGAATTCCTATTATAAACCACTTGTAAATTTGATTTCTCTTCATATTCATAAATATCTTCTTTAACAAAATGTGATCTTATTTATATAAGATAGCTAGGCAAGTGTAAAGGTGCACATGTAGTGTTTTGTTTATACATTCAATTGAAAATCACTTTTGTATCATTTAATAGGTAAGGTACATTTAATGGTTTTCTATCTTTTAAGGTTTCAACCTTGGTTTCCTTAATCTTTTACACCTTGTACTGGTAGCATTTTCTATATTCCCATACCCTTAAGTTTTAACTCTGGTGAAGTTCTTGTAGTTTTGCTTAGAACTATCATTCAGTCTATCATTTAACACTACCATTCAGCACTTCATTTAGCAATATCAGAGGTATTGTCATTTGGAATTATTGTTTAGCTCCTCTAATTAGCACTATTGCTTTTCACTATTTAGTATCACCATTTGGTTCTTCCATTTGGGTTTTGATGGTTGTTTTATTTGATATCTGGGGCTAGGTGTATATATAATTAAAGGGTAATCTAAGATAATGCTATAATTTGTTGGTGAGCTAACCCAAAAAATAATTTATATCCCTAAAATTTTGGTGATCTGGTGCCATCTACCAACCTTAAAAAATCTCCAAAACCATAATCCAAAAAATGGAATATTCATGAATTAACGAATATTCACTGTTGAAATTTACAATGACACCACTTGATGTTTTTTAATTTATTTTTTCTTTGATCATGTGACTAGGTTTACTAGATTTTAAGATGCATGATCCATTTTCACTAGTATTTTTTAATGAGTATTTTTTTAATTTATATTTTTAAGTAATAATGCACTATTACTCAGGATGGGCTAGTGATGGAGGCATATTTTGATATTCCATCAGAGCACATCCTTGGTTATAGTGAAGCTTTAGGAAAAAATACTAATAAGTTTTTTGAGGGAAACAAGCTTTGGAGAGGTGTAACTATATCCCTGAATAATAATTGGATCAACTTAGTTATTAAATGGAAATCTCATTGATTTTAAAAGCTTTGGAAAAGGGTAGTATAATGAATTAGAATTTTTCTTATGTTTTTTAAGATTGATTATATCTCCTTGTCAATTTTAATTGGATTACTATCCCTCACATCTATCATGAAGGTAATCGAGTTGCAGGTTATATTGATAATATAGTTATGGGTCTCAATTCTCAAGACCATGCTTTGAAGATAGTCTCTCCTCATAACTTAAATGAAATAATTGAGAATTTTATTCCTAATCCACTTCATAAATAATGATCAAAACAATAATAATATAAAATAGGTCTTTAGGTAAGTGATACCTAATAATTTGGAGGAATCATGTTTAAGACTTGAGAAAATTGATGATATGAAAGGTCATTATGAAGGTAGGTTATGTGGCTTGTGTAGGGACCTTAAAAGTCACCACCCATCCTCACCATTTTAATTTTTTACAAGTAGTGAATGGTGTGGTGAGTAGACAACCCTTACACTATTTTCAAAAGTCATGGTTGACAACTTGGAAAGGTTTGGTCCTTCCAAAAAACTCAAAAATGCAAAGGTAAGGATACAACTATTAGTATTATTATTGAGATGAATGTAAACATGAATTATAGGTACTCATTGGAAGATGTGCATAACACATTTTTGGGTCTTGCACATGATGTTAAATTAAGGAAATTATGAATGTGGGGAACTAGTCTAATAAAGGAACTTGTATGACTACAAATGAGGCTCTTTACTTTTGGAAAATTTCTCTAACTAAAAGCATTAAAGATGAAATCTATTGAAATGTATGGAAACCTATATTTTTCATTTCGAACTCTCTACTAGGGTTGCAAATGGTGTCTCTGTGGATAATGTCATTCAATCCATGGTGGATCTAGGCCACTCTAATATTTTTTACAAAAAATTGGAATAAATAGTGAATAATCCCAATTAAGATAAACTAAATATAATAAGTTCTAATGTTATAAATGTAATTTTGATAAGCATAATGAAAGTAAATAATTGAATTTGACAATGTAAAAATGATTTCAAGAAAGATAACTATGGAAATGAATAAAAAACTTATTTATTTTGGCTCAAGTATTGACTAATAGATGACTGAAATTAGAAATCATTAACTATGACTGCAAGTGCCTAGAAGAGGGAACTGAAGCTATTGAAGGACAAGATCAATAGACTAAGGATAAAATCAACTCCCACTACTATTTTACTTGGTTGATTTTATATTTTAATCAAGTTGGATATGTATACATATAATTTATTTTTGGAGATGTGCAAATGACTTGAAAATAACTTTTGAAAGATTGAAACATGAATAGGGCTAACAATGATTGAAAACTAACAAATAGAAAAAGGTGGAGTTTATTTGGGATAAGCCAACTCTAATCACCCCCATAGTGATTGAACACTACCTACGCATCCAATAATCCAAGGAGGGAATCAAGCCCACATAGTTCTCCCACTTAGGGTGATTTACGAAATTATGCTCCTTTGACTATATGAATGCATCTAAAACTAGATTGAATACTTGATCACACTTTGCTTAGGGTTGGATAAAAAACTTGTGACTTGGTTGAGGACTCTTTGAGATACTTATAATCATAATTGGGAAGAACATGGAGCTTTTGATCAGTGTGTAACAATATAAATATGCCTTGTATTGAAATTTCCAAGTGGAAGAATAAATGACTTGAGTGTACAGTTATACAATCCAAAAGGGGAAACCACATGCTAGGAAGCCTAAAAACATGGAAAATAGGATAAGATAGGGGTTTATTTTAAACTATGATCATTAGAGAGATTATTATAGAAATATACCATAGGGATAGGGGCAACTCCAAAAATTATCGTAATTGGACATTATTGTCCCCTTAGGAAATATGTGAAACTTTGGATATAGGTTTGTCCGTAGGGAATTTTTAGAATTCAAGAAACTTATATAGGTGATTAAATTTAGGTAATACATTTCTCCCCCACCTTTAGTCTAGAAATGAAAATACTAGATTAAAGGAAGGATAAACTTCAATGCGTAAGACACACTTTATCTTTGATTTGGTACTCCAATCATGCAAGGCACCATAGTCTTTGGTAAACCCTAAATAAACACATGGAGCAGTTACTTTGTTATTTTGAAAACTAAAATTTTAAAAAGCTTAAATTTGAAAATTACTTGAATCTTGATATTTAAAAATGCTAAATTAAAAAATTTCTTGCATCTTGAAATTTGAAAATGATTGAATTTGAAATTTGTTTGAACTTAAAAATTTTAAAATGATTGAATTTTAAATGAAATCAAGGGAGTAATATACCATATATGTGTGAAACTAATTTTTATTTTTGACTGTGCTTGGAGATGATGCTTCCTTGAAGGATCATAAAATTTGGTGCTTCTCATGAAACACTTGGAGAAGATTGGTTTCTTAATTGAACCAATGGAGAATTTGAGGGTGATAAAACCCCAAATTGAATTTTCACTTGTATATAATAAATAAAACCTATTGAGGGATGAAAAATCCTTAATTTAAATCAATGGGTCTTTGTGACTCCAATATAAGAAATGGGTTAAAATCCAAAATTGATTTGTAGACATAATGCTAGAGGTCACTAAACCTTTAAGTTATGCATTGTGCACTTAAAATAAATCAACCATTGTATATGGATTTTATATTAAATTGAAACTTTGTTCATTTATGTATGATTAAAATATAATTTATTACATCCATTCTCTTACCATGTCCACAACTTAGCAAATAGTATTTTGAAAATTTGGAACATAGTATAGCATGCATGGATATGTATCATACCTCCATTGTAATTATAGATGCCAATTGTAAAATTTTGTTTGAAACTTGTGCATAAACTTGTATCATGCACTAAAATTTATGTAAATTTGTATTTTTATCCTAAAATATGAGTGCATATACCCCCATAATCAGTGCAATGATTGAAATTTGAACTATTTTTCAACCTTTAAAACTAAATTTTGTGCTAAAAATAATTTTCACTATTGAAAAAGGCTTATCTCATTTATGAAAAGCCCACTTAAATTACCACTTTTGAGATGAAGGGATTGATCTTGAATTCACTCATCTTATACAAAAAATTAACTAAAACATGTGTAGTAAGATGTAATCACTATAAAATATATGAATATGAAATATGTGTACGCATAGTGAGATTCACATCATTTAAATTATGTATGTAACATATGAGGCAAGGAAGAATGTATCAATGAAATCATAATAATATAATATATAATTAGTATATTATGTGTTAGTAGTGCATGATATGGATCATGGCACTCATTAAACTTAACAAGCTCAAAAAACACACAAGTACAACAAATAACAATGTGAAACCATACGACCAAAGGCCGCATTCAAGGGACTTGTTCAAATGTTGAAAAATGAAAGATTTCACATATAATGGACATGAATAATGTCAAAAAAAAAGACATGTTAAAATTTTTTACACAATATAGGGCCAAGGGGAAAAATAAAAAATGCATGTTCAAATGTCGCACATACCAAACAAGATCTCATAGAGATGTTCAAGCAAGTTTTGAACACAAGGGCCAAGGGCCACACACAATAGATGATCAAGATATAATATACTATATACAAGTAATGACATCAATGGAACATAGAGCTAGAAATATAGCATAAAATATGCATATGTAATATGATCATATACTAATAAATAACGTAGTGATCTACACAATGTAAGATAAATATGTTAAAAAAACATTTATAAATATTATAGATCTCAATAATATAGGAATAATAGAATGATAAGACCTGAAAATGTTGTAACCTAAGGATAATATGCCCCCAATTTAGAAAGGCTACTAGGTAGATGCAAGTCCAACATCTTAGTCCCTATAAAAGTTAGTATGTTTGACATAAGACTCATGAATAATAATTAAATGCACGTGTGATAGAAAATAAATATGCTATCTACTAATCATGAGATAAATAACATATTTCAAAGATGTTAAATATATGTCTAATCATGCTTAAGTCTTGATTTTGGATTTTTTAGAATATTTAGAATATTTTTATATTTTTTTATGATTTTTTTTTTTGAAATTTGAAATTAGAAACAATAACCACTAGTGATAAGTAAGGTGTATAAATTATAAGAATAAGAGATATATTTGAACAATTAGCGACATGTCAATGTGAGATATGAACTAGAAATGATTGTATCACCATGTATGAGCAAGATTGCCCCATTTTATATGATTTTTAACTTTGAAAAGTACGTAGGAACATAAATATTATGTAGAGGATTTATTTGTACATCCTTGTTTCATACAATGTATGCTTGTCAAAATATGTCACATGTATGAATAATATAACTTTGAAAAAGAAATATTTTGGATGGGAAATAATGATTTGATTACTAAAAATGTGTCAAATAACTAAATTTTAGAAGTATTAAGGTTCTATGCCTCACATTGTGATTTTTTTTGAAAATTGGCATAGGACAAGATCAACCAACTAGGACAAAAGTGGTAGTCATTCTTATTTGATCAATTATATCCTTAATGGAAAATGAAAATTTATCAGTGAAAACTATAAATAAATAGAGATGAATGAAAAAATATGGCAAAATTGATCACTATTTTGAATTGTTTAGATCTATAGAGTGAAAATAAGAGACACTATGCCAACATATTGATAAGAGATAAGGGATTAGAAGAATTGATTAATATATCACATATGAAAGCAATGGAATAACATGATGTAATAGTCTTTCGGGGTCCCTTCAAAACCTGTTTTTACCTTAATCTGAAACATGACGCAATAGTCAAGAAGCTATGTATAATCATTTTTTTTTTGAATGTTTCTAAAAATTTTAGTATATTTTGAGAATGCAACAAGCTAACCAATGATCCCATAAATGTGAGAATCATAAAAATATGTGATTAGTGGTAAATGGATCACTTTAGTTAAATGAAATGTGATATATATGCACATATCATAATAAAAAATGTATCAATTATTGTAAAAAAGCTATCTAGATCAATAATTGTGTAATCTTGTGTAGGAGAAGTAGCTCTAAAAGATGTATAATGATGTGTAATTCAATAAGGACTAACGATATATTATACCAAATATCATGCCTTGAGAAACATGTTAATATTTATGAATCACAAATTTGAGTGGTGTTTTATGTGATTGTGATGTTAATAATTAGATAACTTTTTTTGATAAACTTAATTTTGTATTGGTTGATTTTGAACATTTTGCAATTTTTTTGAATTGGTTGAATAGAAACCTTTTACCTAGTGCAACAAATAAAAATGTGATTTATTTTTTCCTAGATATATCATTGAACTATGGTGGTGGAGGGGGTGAAGGAGGTACCATATATTTTAGAGGGTATTCATATTTGATTCTTGAAATTTTAACCACTTGATTGCAATGGATGTATTTAGGCATCTATGTACCATAGAAGGTATGACATAAAGATTTTACAACCAAGGGTGTCCCAATATCAGATCAAATACCCAATTTTATGATAGAGATAGAAAATGAGTAGATAATATATTAGGTCCCACTTGAAGAGGTATGACAATGTGTCTTAAATTGGTTTATCTTTTTCTATTGAATGTCTTGACACTTTTACTTATTGCTCATACATCATGTTGTGTGTTGAATGAGGTAATATCTTGTGCATAAATTATCACTTGATCCATTATCAACTAGCACATTATTAATAGGTTATTGACCAATAAAATTTCATATACATAAGGCATGAAAATTAGAATATTCATCCATTATCTCACTATCATCAAAATTAATCATTAGACATGACTACGTAGTTTGAATAATTATACTAATAACTTCATCCAATAGATGATCATATGAATTAGGTGGTGGGTAAGCATTTTAAGTATGATATACTGATGAATTATCTTTGCTTGTATTATGATTAGAAAATGGTTCCTTGAAATATTTTAGTTTAGCATTTTCATTTTGTTGAGGCTTAGTTTCCTCTATAAGAGTGCCTAGATCAATAACATTATTTCCAATAAGATCCTAAATAAGGTGTTTGATCTTGAAACATCTATTATCATAATGAAAATTACATATATTATAATCACACTATGCATTTTTATCAAATTATTTACCTTGGGGTTTGCTCATGTCAATTTAAAATGGAGGTGTAAAAGTATTGCAGTTAAGTAAATTTTGTAGCAACTTGTGAGGTGGTTGTTGTAATCTATAAAATTACATTCTTGTTAGAATGTTGAGAAATAGAATTGACTATGATATGTAAATTTGATTTATTATTTATTGGCTTAGTTTTTTAAGATATTTTTCCTTAAAAATTTGTTGTGGAAGTTGAAGTATATGTAGGTGCATAATTAAGCTTATTTAAATTAAGAAGCTTGACTTCTCTTTCTCTTATTGTATGGAAAATCTCTTCAAATGATCTAAATTTATTAAAAATAGTTGATTCATGTAAAGGTGAATTTTTTTTTTATTTGAAAATATATTTTTATTCATTATCTACCAAGGTATTAGTCATTTTGGAAATCGTGGTTTTTTAATTATGTATATAATCATTAATAGGCTCATTAGTCCCTTACTTAAAGCATATAAATTCATGCACAATAAAGCTTTTTAACAATGTTAGTAACAAAATGCTTAATAAATACATATGATAATGGATAAAATTCCTTGATTGATTGAATTGGTAGATCATAAAACCAATGTAAGGTATAATATTTTAAGCTTCTTAAAAATAACTTGGTTAACAATTTGTCATTGAAAACATAATCTAAACCTACTGCATGAAAATATTTGAGAAGTTGTTTTGGATCTCATTTACCTTCATATATTAGAAGATTATGAGATAAAAATATTATAGGTAAAGGTTATGATGTAGTATTAGGTGCTAATAGATTATGAAGTGAAGTTTTGGAATTTAATGATTGCTAATTTTTAGTATACATTACTCTAACTGCAATACCTTAACATGCAAAAATATATATCAAAAATCTTGACTAAGTCACTTAGCTAGACATAGGCATATGAATCTATTATAGTCCTTGGGTTTCCCCCAAGGCTAAAGGTGCAAATGGAATAAAAATATCAACAATAGTAGTAGCAACAACACATGTGGTAGGATTTAAAATAAGTTGTTCAATAGAATCATTTGGTTATCAAGATGTATTATCATGGTCATGTTTATGTTGTTCTTTTTAGACTAAAAATTTAAAGGAGTCAATGTCATCAGGATGGGTGTCAAGGTATTCACCATTTTTTTTCATCAACAATGTCAAAACTATTATTAACAGATGCATGAGTCTTAGCACTTTCTGTGGTCATAATAGTTCCATCAAGAGGGTATAAAGTAAGCAATATAGATTTTTAAATATATGAATGCCTTTATTCCCATGTTATACTCAACTTGAAAAAAATGCTTTAATGATATTGTGTAGAATATTGGATAATTATCTTATCACAGTCATAAAAAATATCTATATCATCCATGTAAAGGATATTAAAAACAATAACTAAAAATAGAATTCTAAAAAAGAAAATATTTTTTTGTGTATGGAGATTAGTAAATTATTATGAAATCCAAGGTCAAAAGAAGATAGTTTTAGTGTCAGATATTAGATCCAAGGTTAAGAGAAAATGATTTCAATAATTATTTTAGAGGTTAAGGCAAGTTATTTTAGTGTCAGATTTAGATCCAAGGTTGAAAGGAAATTATTTTAATGTTGAATATTCCTAAATTTATCTAAACCCTAGGATTTTTTTTTGAAACCTTAAAAGATTAAAAGCCTAAGGAAAATTTAAAGTTTAGAATTTCTCAATAAATAAATGGTTTCAAAAATAAAGGTGTGTGATAGTCTTAGGTTCACCAATATGTTTTATCCAAATTTGGATTAAAAAGTTAATTAACTCTGATTAAGCTAAATTAAATAAAATAAATCAAAATGTTGGAAACATAATTTTGACAAGCATAATGAAAGTAAATACTTGAATCAAATAAGTCACAAATTATTAATATAAATATAACTATGGAAATGAATAACAAATTAAGCCTAATTATTGACTGATAGACGATTGAAACTAGAAATCAGGAACCATGATTACAAGTGCTTAAAAGTGAGAACTAAATCTATTAATGGACATTATTGATAGACAAAGGAAATGATTGATTACCACTAATTTAATACTTGGTTGATCATATATTTTTATAACAAATAGAAAATTAGGGCACAATCACTTATAATAGTTGAAGTTTGGTATGTATTTACATATTCAAAATTTGGAGGTGTGACAAACCTGTAAATAACTTTTGAAAATTTGAAACACTAATAAGGTAACTAATAATTTAAAAAATGAATATATAATAAGGTGGATTGTAATTGGGATAATATGAACCTAATCACATACACAATAACTAAATATTTCTTACATATCTAGTACTCCAAGGAGGGAATCAAGCCCACACAGTTCTCCTAGTTAGAGTGATTTGCTGAATATGCTCTTTTGAATATATGAATACATCTAGAAATAGATTGAATACTTGATCATGCTTTACTTAGGTATAGATAAAAAGAACTGATGATTTGGATAAGGATTATTTAAAATTCTTAGAATTAAAATTGGGAAGAATAGGGAACTTTTGCTTAGTGTGCAATAGTGTAAATATGCTTATGTATGTAAATTTACAAGTTGAAGAATAAGTGACTCGAGTGTGGCTTTATATGAATCCAAAATTGGAAACCACATGCTAGAAAACCTAAAAACATGGAATATAGGGTAAGGGAGAGTTTTATTTTAAAATCTAACTGTTATAGAGCTTAAGATAGAAATGTCCCATAGGGAGAGGAATGCCTCTCACTATTTTCCCTATTGGACATTGTTACCCTCTAGGAAAATGTGTGAAAATTTAGATCTAGGTTTGCTCATAAATATGCTTAAGGGAATTTTTAACAATTATAACACTTTTTTAGATGGAAAATAATGGTTTAAAATTAAAAAAGATCCTCATGGGTGATTTGATAAGGTAAAGTGTCCAAATAGGTATTAATTAGGTGTACAAGTTAATTAAGATTAAAAAGGTCCAAAATTAACATAATCTAGTATTCAAAACTAGATTTAGGTTACCACAAATCTAGGGTTAGATGATTTGAAGGTTACCCAGATTATTTGATTTCAAATGGTCTTGTTTAGTGCAAGGAACTCTTTGGTGGTACATGAATATGTTGAACATATAGTTTTCGATCTTAGGAACAAATTGGATCAAATTTGGTAAATAATAAAAGCTATTGCAATGGATAACATATCTTAAGATAAAAATCTAAATGTAATCTATGGCAGTCTTGGTGTGCCCATGTCACACTTTGAAGATAAAAAACATGTTGAATCTCTAGCAACCTTTATACTAGAGGATGTTCATGGTGATGTTTGGGGTGATATGTTGGAGATGGTTCTTATCTCCTTTGATGATGAATAATTTGTTGATGTTATTTTTAAAAGTTGGGATTCTCTAATCTTTTCTTTGTAATAGTATTTCGACTAGCAGTATAATTATTTTTATCACTTTTCCACCTTCAGGTGTTTACTTAATCAGTTGTATTCCTAATTTATTCAAGATTTCAAATATTATTTTAATAGACTAGCAATAGCCCTTTTTTTTGACTTATTAAAAAAAATAATGCACTATTTCATAAAAAACATCAATACATTAATTTTTAATTTAAAGGAAGGAAAATGAGGAAAATATTTTTTAAATAGTAACAAAATGGATATTTAGATAGGAAGACATGGTTAATTTATTTAATTATTAAAATTATTTTTTAAAAAACGTATATCTGATGACATTTTTCTATTTATAACTATTTTTCAACAAATTTTTTACTTATATATATTGTTGAATTATTATAAGGTAGGGTCCATAAATTACATAAGCATTTTTAAGTATTTTTGAGTAAGGGAAATAAAAATGGATTTGATGATAATGATAATGATGAAGATTAATTTTAACATTATTTATATTAAATTGGTCTATAGGATTCAATAAAGAGTGTAAAAAGTGTATTTTCTTTTTGTCCTTGAATTTTATTTATAAAATGTGATTTATAGTTATCTTAATTGATATCAACCTTTGAAATCTTTAGAATATTCTCAATTAATGTGATCTATAAATCCTTGGAACCTTATCACTTTAAATATCTTTACAATCTTTATAGTCTTCTCAACTAAATTTTTATAACAATCTTTAGACTCTTCTGAACTAAAATGCCATAAAAATTCTTGGACTCTTACCACTTCAAGCTCCTAGGAAAAAAATTAACAAATTATAAATATGTCAACATAATAAATATTTAAATCCAATTGAGAGAAAAAATATCAATAACACCCCAATTGATGAAAGAAAACCTTGACAATCAACAACAATGTTTATTTGTGTAGATAATTGATTTAATCACCATTTAGAAAATTATTGATTTGGTTAGTTGTCTTGTTTTAGAATTTCATCAACCAAGTTATGAGTAGGTATTAGTGTAAGTATGTATTATATCATTATATAGTGTGTATGCTAAGAGGATATGACTTTCATCCTCAATTTTATTTGAGTTACATATCTTACAAATTATTTTTTTCTAGACATATTTTGTGGTGTGTTCATCTACCAATTTCAAGCATATGAAGCTTATGTGAGTTAGTTCTTATCTTTGCCATCACAATTTTTTTTATTGAAACTACCAAATTTATATAATTATGAAGGATTTTAAAGTTTGGTATTGATTATTTCCTTGTAATAATGTATATTTATTTTATCTTTGATCCACTTACATCCTTATAATGGTTTTCAAATGCTTTCTTTCCAATTTTTAATTTTAGCCAACCTCTTTTTATTTGAAATTTACTTATGCATGATTGTTGAATAATAATAAGAAATCCATCTTATTCTAGTTTTTTTGGTTTCTACTTGTATAACAAATATCATTTTTAGGCTTCTCTTTGAATATGAAACATACCATCTTCCATGAGGAGGATAGGGTGAGGTTTATTACTTTTAATTTTTAAGTTTAAATAATATTTTTCGAGTTTTCTCAATTTTGTTTGAAGTTTCAAAATATATGCTTCCACCCCAAACATCACAATTGTAAAGTGTCATAGGATTTTTAAGGCTAGGGAATGGTGTTGTCTTTTTGTTTCAAATTTGAATTCCGACATCTTTGCAATTTCTTTCCAAAATTTAAAATGCTTTCTAACTTGTACAAGTTTATATTTCAACACTAAGGTTATAATTTAAGAATTTATAAAAATTCTTGGTTTAGAGGAGAAATAGTGATTTAAAAAAAATAAGGATCCATAAAACATACAAACATCTATAAATTTTTGTTAATATAGAAAGGTAATTTCAAAATTTCACTCTTTAATCTCTTTCCCAATTGACAAAGCTTTTGTTAGACATAATGTCTTACAAACCTTTATTGCCTCACAATTATTATCAACATGGATATCCTATTCCCAACATATTTGTTTATAAGCAATGATATAAAATTATTTTATTTATAATAAAATAATTGATAGTATAATATAATAGTATAATTTTTTTGTAGTATAATATATTATATTTTAAATTTTTTTGGGTATTCTTAGTGTTAATAGTGAATAACTAGTGAAAAATAAGGAATAACCATAGCCAATTTACCCATTAATGTAGTAAAATATATTTCCTTCTATGGAGGGTTGGATAAGGAGCCTTCCAAAGAAGGCAACGGTTTTTTTAAATTTTCCCCAGCAATCAATTTTAACAATCTACAAACAACTTGGATACAATAAAAGTTTAGTCAAAGAACAATAAGAAAATTTTGAAACTTAAAGATATTATATCAAAAGCCTAAATTAAAAAAAAAAACTTTTTCTAATTGTGCATATCTTGCAGAAAAGGATTTCCATCCCAACAGGAAAATCAATCACAAGAAACATAAATTGTAATATATATATTTTTATTTTTGCATCCTTTTTATAAGGATTTGTGTTTGAGATATTTGTTTTATAATTGTCCTTTATTCAGGCTAATCTGGAGCCTTGTCTCATCTTTGAATTTTTGGTTTTCATTGTCACATATTACAATATTTATATAAGAAGGGTTTGGGCCCTTTTAAAAACTCACATTAACCCTTAATAAAAATAAATAAAAATTTATTGATAGCTCTTTTTGAAGAATTCAAGATTAATTTTATAAATAAATCGAAATGAAAAACTTATAAAATAAGAATAATATGATTCATCAAGTATATCTACTTTTATATTGTGATTTTTTAAATTAATACAACATTACTATGCTTGTTTGCACATTTTTAATTCAAGAGACGATATTCAACATCAACATGATCAAAGTCAACATTTTTGGGTTTAGGATCTTAAAAATAGCATGATAAAAATCAATGTTGTTGAGACTAAAATGTTGAAAGTGGAAATATTAGAGTCATATCAAACATTGTTGAATTTAGGAGATTGAAATTGGAAGGATCATAATCAACGTTGTTGTATGTAGGAGATTAAAATTTGAGAAATGAGATTCAATATTTTGAGTTCATGAGGTGGAAGTATATATAAAAAAAGTAAATATCATTGAATTAAAGAGGGATAAACCAATTATATGGGAGTCAACATTGTTGGGTGAAAGAAAAACACAATGTTTAACTTTTTGTTTATTTAACATTGATGGATTAAACAGTGTTCAATCATTAAAAAAGGAGTTTATCTTTCAGAATATAAAAAAATTCACATCATATTTTAAATTAAATATTCAAAGATGATGTGATTTTATATTTTTCCAAAAAAATAGTCAAGATCTCAAAATCAAGGCATATTTAAATTATGTAATGTTAAATTCGAGATGTTAAAAAAAAAAACATTATTGGTCAAATTCAAAAAGGTCAAAATTGATAAGATAAAATGGTTGAATTCAAGAGGTAAAAATGTCAAGATTGCATAATTTAAGATTTATCAAACACAATACTTTATCAATTATAATGATTTATTGAGTTCAATATCGTATCACATACAACACTTTCTCGAGCATAACATTTACTTATTAAAATACTTTATCAAGTACAAAACTTTATCAAGTTTAATCCTCTATCAAGTAAAACATTTTATTGAGGATAACATTTTAAAAATTACATCACTCTATTGAGTATAACACTTTACCAAGTACATATATTTATTAAGTATAAATCTTTACCCAGTACATCATTTTATTGAGTATAATACTTTGCTAAGTATAAAAATTCATCAAGATCATCACTTTATCAAGTATAAAAATTTATCGAGTACACTAATTTATTGAGAATATTAATTTATAAAAGATAACACTATAAATAATGATATTTTATCAAATAGAACATTTTATCAAGGACCATTGGAATATCACACATTTGTAAAGAAAAATGAGTTTAACTATTTTAAAATCAATAAAACTCCCATCATATTTGAACTTAGATATTTAGAGATGACATGATTGCATATTTATAAAAAAAAGTATTTCAAGAGTTCAAAATTGATATGATCAAAGTTAGTGTTATTGAATTCAAGAGGTCAAAACTGTCATGCCCAAAATGTTTGACCCAAAACCCATGTATTTTTTTAAAATTATTTAACTCAATTTAATTATGCTTATTTATTAATTATGGTTTCTTAGTGATTACTACTATGATTTTTTCAATGCATAATTGAAGTGTGTCTCACACAATTATAAAAAGAATTAGAAAATTTATTTAACTCACTATTTTACACCACAAGGATTCCCTAGGAAGTGGAATGCAAAGAAAATAGGATGAGGTCATGATCAAGGTGGTTTCAAAAGTTTAATAAAATAAGAGGGAGAATCCAAAATAATAATGCACCAAGAATAGATGGTCAAGTATATATACAATTTCTTGATTTAAATGATTAAAAAATTAATCACACATATCCCAATCAATTCACTCATAGAAAATAAAGCAAACTAAAACAATAATGACTATGGTTACCAATTTGAGGCTCAACAAGGAAGACTCATCTAATACTAAACAACTCTATTCTTAAGACACTCAAGACAAGGAAACCAACCAATTTAAAGTGAAATGGTTGATAATGAATGTACAATGATCAAACTCAAACTTAAATTAAGACTATACATATATAGATAATCTAACTGAATATGTACAATCCCAACATGAAAGAAGACAACAAACACCCCTAACCTAGTCTAAGAACCTTGAACTAATTCACCCACCACAACTTGGGAAACCTACATATCCACTCCATATAATCATGGTTTGATGTAGTTCTCCTTTTACTTGTGATGGGTTTCCACTATGAGATGTCATCATCAAAGGGGTTAGTGATCTAAGCCAACAAGGGATATAATCCATCATTCAAGTGAGATACTAAGCTCTCATCACCTACTCACAAGAATAACACATCTAAATGACAATAATCATAATATGTAAAAGCTATAAAGTACATGTGCTTACCCTAATAACTACCTCATTATGACATGATGAGAGTTAATCATGACAAGGAACCCACATTCTCTTATTCTAATAAGGCTAAAATCTCAAAATCATTCAATTACATTGATCAAAGAATCTCTATCTTTGAACAAGTCTTTAATGGTGACACCAAAGTCATGATAACATAAAACAAGCTCGATCACCAAATAATCAATGAGGGTCACGATCCCATAATAGCTGATCAACTAAAAAAATCATGTGGATGAAACTAAAAAAATACACATACACAAACAAGAATACCATATCACTCATGAGTAAACCAGTTCACTAAGGATTATACGTTTAAGCACATGTCCTAAAAACTCACTAAAGTTAGTTGTTAGTTGCCCACACTAGGAAGGCATCCTAAGGGTTAATTTTATAATATTATTATCCAATAAAATCCTAAAGTTATATTATAAAACCCACATAAAGGGGCATCCCAAGGGTTAGTTTTCTAATCATGTTCTCCAAAAACTTCCTCAAGTTAGTTTATGATATCCACACAAAGGGGCATCCTAAGGGTTAGTTTTTTAAATCCACATCCACTTCCTAATATGCATACATATATATAGTGATCTCATCACATGTAAAATTAGGGATATCTATAGTTCACCAATTCCTAAATTAGTGTTAGTTTATATGTGAATATAATCAATATTCACAAATCAACTACATGATTGAGTGAGACAAATTACCTTTATAGGAAACTCATTGACTAGTAATTGGTCTATAAAAAAATAATCAACATAAAGAAACCTAAACATATGATAAGTACATGTTCAAAAAAATCTAAGATTTAGAATAAATATAAAGACTTATTCTAAGGGGTCATTCCAAAGGAACTTCAAGGAGGTCTCATCCTAAGTCTACCCATTGATAACTAAAGCTAGATATAAACATTTTAATTTATGGAACAAAGCTTGAACCAAGGTAAAAAGTATATAAAAGGGATAAATAGTTTAGGGTAGTCAAAACCTAAATTATAAACACCAAAATGACATTAAAATAACCACCATGACAAAAGAACCTGCCAAACGAGATAAAACACACTATTTTTCACATTAATATTCAGGTACAAAAGTTCCTCTAGTTTAAATTTGACATAAGTGAATAAATTTTTATTTTCATGGAAACCAATTCTATATGCTATCAATATTACATATAAGGTAACAAAATATTTTTATCATGAGAAAGATAATGATTTAGTCTACCATTCCATAGAGACTTTAACTACTTAGAAAAATTGCCTCAAATTTCTAAAATAAACTGACTAAAGAATCACTTTGGGATAAAATAGTAAATCTAACAATAAAATTTATTTTATTCTTTCAATGAGATTTAAATCTATATAATTTTCTTGCAACTTCTATATTTGAAAAGTATCATTACTAGGTATTTTAACTATGTCAATTCCAAATCAACTTTGTGGCTAGAAAGAAGTGTTAGTTTTAATTTTGTAAAGTACTTCTATATATGTTCCCCAAAGGAATAGTAATAAAGGTTTTAAAAATTATTTAATGGTTTTTAGATAATTTCACAACTTAAATAAATCATATTCAAACCTTAATTTTGGAAAACTCCTAGTTTGGATATTTATTTTCCTCTGATTTTGAAAGAAGTTTAACTAAGTTAGGAGAACACTAGAGTAACTTGTTTGCTTACATTTTTGAATTAATTTTTTTATAAATAATTTATTTATTATTAAAAATTGTGAAATTATTTTTTATAACAAACCCTAATCAACTATTGGGTTTTTTTAATGGTAAATGTAATCACCTAAAAGTGGTAGTTAGATCCTAAGAGTGTTTTTCAAGTTAAATATTCCTAGCTTAGCCCTAGACCTATCCTAGAGCCTTTGCCACATTTTTTTAGTTATTATGTAGACCACATATAGTTAAAATTATCTAAAACATAGTCCCAGGAAAACTTTCTCATATCCCATCCTAGTTTGCCTAGCATTCTACTAGGTGGACATTAGTGCCACATTTGGGACACTACAACCACATGGTACTAATGTCCCCAACTAAGCATGTAATTTGCCTTAAATTTTTATAAAAAATAATTTTAAAAATATGTGCCCACCCTAAGGTTGGACTGAACATATTTTATTATCTGCACAAGCTACATATCTCTATAAATATAAGTTTATTTGACATTTTTTCACTAGATATAAAATAGATGCAAAACCCTATTCAAACAAAAGACAAGTTGAGCAAAATTAAGGTATTTGATCCATATTCTACCTTAATTATGCATACTACCATTTATATCATCCCTAAACCTAGATTTCAAAGATTTCAAATCTCAAGCACATTCAATGCATTGAAGTCTACTCTCATTCTATTAATCATTTACACTTGCATCAAACACTAGGTGCGAGAAATACATTGGGATTAATCCCTCTTCAGAGTATCTGTATGTAGGTAACTCTCTTCATAATGGGGTGTTGAGAATATCTAGCCTATCCTATTAACAAACACATAATTATTACTCTTTCCATACTTGTAATGAGGATTAGGGTTCACACACTAAATCAGGTTTTCTAGTCATAACACAGATTTCTAAATTTATGTTCATAGAAATAAGACCTAAAAACATAGGTGCACATAATCCCAAAAAATAGGAACAATCCTACAAAGAGGACATTATCACCACTTTGAGGACACTACATTAACATGACACTACTATCCAAGTGGGGTGCTACTGTTTAGTGAGAAAACATATCCTAGGACCCTTTTCATGACACATAGACCTATCTATATTCAATTTTTAGAACCCAGATCATTTGTGATAGTTACTTTCTAGATAACTCTCTATTCAAGCATATTTATTACTATTTTTATAAAGTCAAAGAAGGTCAAAAGCCAAAACAAATTAATACTTAATTATTGCATATTATTTAACTAATTTAGACATCTTATCCCATTAGTCTAAACATAGGATTTACATAGTTAAACCCTAAAAGGTTAAATCATTTGGTGAACTCAACTTACTTTGAATATTTCTCCAAACCCTAGCTTGCATTAAACCAAATTTGTATGCAATAATTTAGGGTTGTATACTTTTGATTTTCTAATTTTTTTAAAGACAATTTAGCTAAATTAAAATAATTTTCATATTAGGGTTTCAATTTATTTTACATATAATTTATATTGTTGCAAAAGAACCCTAGATTCAAAAAACCCTCAACCTAGATGATCTTAGGGTTTGTATCTCCTATTTTCATTAGCTGCTATTAATTTTTTAGAATTCATATATTCTATTTTAGTATCTCTATTTTAATTTGTTTACTATATGCCATCTAAAAAAACTATCTCTCTTCCATTAACAATAAGTGATAGACTAGGTGGTAATCCTATAGAACATATTCAATTTCCTATCATTTGAGCCTATACTAAAGAAAAGGAACCTATTAAAACTTTAGATATGAATTCTTAACACCTTGATTATGTGGAATTCAATGACAATGCATCCAATGATGAACAATATAACCAAGAGTAAGATGAGGTCCACATTGACAATCAAGACACACTACCTCCACTTAATGTTAATGATATAATTATGAACAAATATGAGGTATTATAGGGATTTAGAGATAGAATTAGTGGGATCAATTTAATTTCATTTTCTAGTTTTATGAAATAACCCACAAATTTTTTTGTTGGAATTATCTTTTAGAGTACAAAATGAAACATCAAAATACCCCACTGCATAATATTAATATAGTGAAATGCATCTCAACAAAAACTATAGGAAGTACTAGTAACCAATAAAAAACATCCAAAATTTCCCATATGGATAACCAAAATATAATTAAGCACATCTAAAAATGTCTGGTTAGCCAATTGCTATATATGTGAATATGATATGATAGAAGTGCAATACTTAAGCACAAAGGTCCAAATGACCTAACATAAGGATCCATCTCACTAAATTTCTTAGGAAAGTCTTATCAAGTCTTGAGATCAACAAGTGGAGATCTCTAATCCACTACTAAAGCCAACATAATAAGGCTATTAAGTTAACATAGATTTCTAGGATCTACCCAAGTAAAGGATCAATCCTTATGCTACCCCCATTAGATCATCATACCATGATCTAAGTTCCTTAGGGAACATTGTACCTTTTTTACTTGATTTACAAAGGTCACATACAAGAGATAAATCCATAATGAAGGATTGTTCTCATTAAATTAGATGAGACACAATACATTTCACTCAGGGTGGATAACATCACACACATCAGAGTCTTATTGAATAAGCATACAATTGCATTTGGGAAATAAATTACTTATATTGATATAGGAATACCATCCTATAAGCCAAACATAGGGGTCTTACACCTAAATGTTGCTTACTTATCATTTGGTTATCATATCATGTTGTATAAACATAGGTGTGCATGCCATTAAATTAACATGTGTATGACTATACAAGAGTTCATTTCTTAAATAGTCTCAGACATTAACTCATGTGTTCATTTTTGACACTTAGATTTACACCCTTGAGGAGATTCCTATATATCCTCATCCAAGTGGCACCATGGTGACATTTCTCTTGCTATGGGTGACAATATTGAGAAATGAATCTCTAGATGAGGGGCTAGCTCCCTTTGATACACTCTTTAAAGTTATTTTATACCTATCAATTGTAGATGAAAAGGGATTAGAAAATAAACTATTTAAACCAAATATGGTGATGCACCAGTATGTATCATCCTCCTAATTGAATAAAACCACTACTTAAAGACAAACAAGGTGTTTCTCACAAAAGACTCACAACTTAGGACCCATTGCTACATCAATGTTTCATATGCTAGACTCAAGAAGGTATGTGATTCTTAGGAAGGGGATGAGTGATTAAAAAGAGGGATAAAATCATGAACCAATTATATGATATCTCTACACTTATAAATACTAGCAAAGACTTGTAACAATCTCCTTTCTGTAAATTGGTAGAGCATCAAGAGTACAAGCTAGAAAAGACAATCTTTCACTAGACTAGACCAACAAGATTCAAGTCATTACTCAATATTATATAATATGAGTGGAAATATCACTTTTATTTTTATTTAAGAGTTATTTAAGAACAAATTTGGCTAATAAACCAATGGAGGCTCCTCTAAAGAGCTAAGAGAATGCATATCTATAGCTTTTAAAGGGGGGATCAAGAAAAGGAAGTTCAAGGGTCAATTGGACATGTGTAAATTTGAGAAAATTAGTTAAATTTTCATGTGAAAAAATGGATGATGTGATCCATGCCATGTCAGGGGGTCTACTTGTCCAAAAAAAGTCATAAGAATGGTGAAAAGTGGTACAAAGTCTCCAGGATTGGCATAAGAAACTACCTTTATAATTTGCCTCTATTTTAACAAAATTATTCTAACTATGGGTAGGTATGGTGATTGGGATGATATGGGAGGATTTAAAACATGTCATCCCATGCATTGGTTCTGACCCCAATCATTTATAAACTCTTGGAGAAGAGGAATCATTGCCTGTAGTTTTGAAACTCCCTATTTTTAGTCACCTTCAACACTTGGCCTTGAAAAATATTTAGTTTCCAATTAAAATAAATGTGAAAAGGATTAATTACACTTGTAAATATTATCCATGACTCTAGATATTTCAAATCCTCTTTAAAAGGATATCCAATGGAGATTTTAACACTTTTCACCCTTGTGTGCATGATGCCAACTTTGATTAGCTGAAAGTGAGTCCTTTGTTAAAAAACATAGAAGTTTATCCATAGGATAAAATAACCATAGGGAGTTATTATAAGTATATATATTTACATAAAACTTGATTTCATCCTTTGGAACCTTATACACTCTACACAATACAAAAAATGGTGAAGAAAACCCCATTTTGCATACTATTCCTAAAAATCTATACATATTTCTCACATGTATAGAATCCATGGAGAGTAATATATATAATATATGTGTTTTCATGGCCATTTATTGGAATTTGGATACTTAAAATGATTTGTCTCTCTAATCATGTCACTATGAGGGTTTTGTAAGGGTTTAGAGTGGTTTGGACTCTTAACCTTGGTTCATAAAGTTGGCACATTGGAACCTCTTAAAAATTCCAATAATGGATCCTTTGGGAAACTATAAAAATTATCCAAACATATATATATCCCATGCAAAGGCTCATGAAAGTTTTGAGTTGTTGAAGTTACCCTTTGAGCTCTGTTTCTTGCATTTGAGAGGTTTATGCACGTTTTCAAGCATATAATGGATTCTTGGGGAGTTAACATATTAAAATAAGGTTAAAAAACCTATATATATGCCATAATAACATTATAAAATAATTATAATGGATCTCTAAGAGGTAGGAATGAAGACTGACCCCTATTTAGCACTAGGCCTAGACCTTGCCAATAAGTCTGCCTACACCTTTAGACTCCATTTAACCTTTACATGGTTTACTTTACCCATTTATGTATTTAAAATATATTATAAACCCTTTAAATCATTAATAAAACAATTTTAAAGCATATATTAGGCCAAAACACATATTGACCCTCAATTTGGTGTCTAGTTGTTGAGTCTGCCTATGGGGTTTGAATGCAACCCTCCTTATATAGGATGTTTTGCCTACCTCCAAAATTTATATCATGGATTTATAGCTTGTGTTAGGTTTAATTAATCTTCTCAAACCTTCTCTTGAATTCCATTTGTCTTTTGGTCCTCAAAACCACTCCTTCTCTCCAAGTTACTTGTGCTTTGTATTATGAAACTGCCCCTATTCAGAGACAAAATAAGGGCATGTTACCTTATTTATTTGTTGAAAACAACACTTTTAAAGGGTTATATATATAATATATATATATTATACACCAAAAATTATCTCCTAACTCAAATTTAAGGTCTCTAAAAGTATAAAACAATAAGACTGAGCTTAGAGAAGGATTGCTTGCCTGCAGGTGTTAGTTTCTAGGACCCTGTAGGTCTTGTTAAAGGTCTCTTTAGGGAAGTATTTTGATAAAAAATTATAGTTTCATGAAGATACCATATCCATTCATATGTCACTCTAATTATCCTCGATCTCCCACATACAAAATTTTATCCAATCTCTTTCCCATTATCTTATCCACTGTGACAGTCACCTTGTATACCCTACCTATAGATGGATTTTGAAAGTTTGGATAGATAAATAATGAGGAAAAGAGTTAGAATTATTTATTAAGGGTATTTATATCTCTATATTATCATGAAATCACCTTGTATAAGTATTTAGAGACTCATGAAGACAAATAAAACCTCTAAATCCTTTTATATCATCTTACTACCTGTGTCCTACTATCAAGACACCTGTAGGTGTCATTTCACTATTTCAAGGGATTTTTAGGCATTGTTTATAATAATTAATTATGTTATTAACATACTTGAAGTCTTATATTCATAAAAACCTCTTGAAACCTCTACCTGACCTAGTAACTTCAATGCCATTTCAAATTCTCAAAGAATGACCTCATTGTATAGATACCCCTATTGTAGATGCTTATAATATCTTTGAGAGGGTAGTGGTAGGGTAGAGAGAGAGAGTGAAAGGATTGATTGGGAGTGTTCCTTCATCCTTTTTTCACTTTCAAACATATAGATAAGTTACAGACCTCTCCTTGGCCATGAATAGACTTTTCATCATTCCTACTATTGAAATGCTATAGGGACACCTATAGGTCTTTGTTTGTGATCTCAAGAGGCTATAGGTGCAGGTTTTGAAGGCATGGAGCATTTGACATCATATCATTTGAATTTTATATGACTGAGCATTGTTGTTTAAGCCCATTGAGGTAGTAACAAAGCATGTATTTTCTTCAAGTTGTCTATTATGATGATCAAGGAGCCATTAGACCCTACAGGCCTATAGAGATTACTAACATATTTCAATGCATTTGAGGCTAGCCTTGAAAGATTTAAACATAATCCTTTTACTTCATAAATCTTCCAAACTTTGAAAGTTAATCCTTCTCCATAAGGACAATAAAATGAAGTGCTTAAGGAGCATCAAATCATTCTTCACTCACTCCATCATCAAGAGACAAAAGTATAATGGCCTCTATTTTGGTATTTTAGAGATTCAGTCCCTAAAGTCAAAACTACTACCCTTAGAGCCATCCATATATTTTATTAAGCTCATCACTATATCTAAAGCACCAAAATCACTTTCAAACCTCATGTAAACTTTTCTTAGCTTGGAAAATTCATTTTCATGCATGGACACCTCTATTTAAAAGGATGAAACTTGTAGGTGATAGTGTTGAGTTACATGTGTGGGTAGAGGCATGGAAGGATGAGAGTATTAAAGGTAAGAAGGTATTAAAATTACCAAAATCATGGTTGATGATCAAAACACTTTAAAACACTCTCTATTCCTTTGTTCCCATGTGGGAAACCTATAGAAAGTAGCTAAAGATGAATATTTGTAAGAAAGTCTTCAAGTGTGGTTTTTAGGCCAATAAATAAGCCTAGAAGGAGCTATATCAAACAATTAAAGTCTCCAAAACAAGAAAAATCATGGAGAAATCTTGAAAATCATGTAGAGACACCTAAACACATAAATCCATCAATTTAAAACAATAAAGTCTAAGACAAGCTCAAATAGTGACCCCCTCATGATTGAACATGCATTAAAAGCTACTTGGGATCAATATGATTTTTCATAAATGAGGCATCAAAAAAAAAAATAATATTATGAAAATGAAGTGTATTTAGATTAAAATCCACTTATAGAATGACTCCTCCCATCTCTACCTATACCTTCCGTACCAAGTGCTTGAAGTTGACCTTCCTTTACATGCCAAGAGGAAAAGGAAGAAAAATGAGTTACAAATGCATATTTTTGAATTATACTTGAATTTAAAACATGTAAATTGGTGTGGGGAAGTGAAGAGACACCCCACCCATGTCTTTAGCTAGAGATTAGGTCATGGGGATCATATAAGTGCCCAAGAGGGCCTAAAAATAAGGAGAAACTCCTCTTTTATGACCATAACTAAATCTTCAATTATCACACACTTGAATATGACATTATTTTACTTCACCCACGTTATCCATAACTTGGTGACAAGTTGATCACTTTAGCCATCTGTACAAGTCCTCTTTCTTAGCTCAAAAGTGGTCCCATAAGGTATTTTTTGCATATTAAATATGGTAAATTTAATTTGATGAATTAGAAAGATAATAAATCACATTAAAAACCCTAATAGGACTAGAAAAACTTATTTTATACCTTTGACCAATTTTTATCTTATTTGACCAAGGTTGACTTTCATTGATGCGACTAGTACAAAGGGCTAGACTTTGGACCAAGGCTATGCTAGGGATAAGTGAACATATAGATCAAAATGAAACCCCTATAGGATAGGGATAAACTTATAATTTTTTTATAAATGTAGGGGTTGACTCAAATTTGACCAAAGATCAAATTTGGTCAACATTCATTAAGGAAATTTATGATTTAGTTACTCATTGCCAAGGTGGAATATTAAGCCAAAGATCATGATATAAGAATTATAAGTTCACACAACATAGTAAGCCTCTTCTTAATTTCAAGATTATTCACATTTAATAATCATAACATAAGGAATATCAAAAATTTCATTATCAAGATACACTTATAAATTTTAAGCACATATACCCATTATAAATGAATGACTATATGTCTCATGAAAGCATTAATGTCAATATGACCACCCATCCATTAATCCAAGGGCTGATTTAAAAATAATTGATCAATAACTTTATACAAACTTACCAATAGTCCATGGCATTACATTACCCTTATGGGTAAGAACTACAATCAATAACCCAAACCCATATAAGGAGATCATTATGCAGGCTTTATTTATATTACTTAAGTAATTAAATAAACTCACTTAAAATATACCATAACCACTCAGAATGCCTAATATTGTAATGAAACCACATTACTTTGAATTACCAAGAAACTACTTGCATAAACTAAATGCAAAAAATTATTTTGAGCCAAGATTATAAGCATGTTAAGGCCATAAATTCAATTAACAATGCCTCACAATGAGGGTTGGTAACATCATGCCCATATCATAACTGAGAGGTAAGTCTATATTCTAGATTGGCATTCCATGCCATAAGAATATCACTGAACCATATTTGTCATGAAATCTATATAAGTATACACAAATCCATAAAAGAAATTTAAAGCCTCTAAATGTTTCAACATACCATAAAACAATGCCAACTTAACTTTCAATTGGATTTAAGGCTACAGAAAAAATAGATAATGATGTACCTATATTACTTTATATAACTTTCATGCATATTTCACATCAATAGAGCATCACTATGCTATTCCAATATGTATTCAATAATATATAATAATCAAGACATAACATACTACAAATAAATTTATAGCTATGTTTCTAATATAGAGATAGAACCAACATAAATGTATGCCAAATAAATGAATACAACTAGATAAATTTACATGATCCATGTTACTATATTCATTTCTACCCACTACTAACCACATCAAATATATTGTTATTCTTTTTCCAACATAATACATATTACAAGGCTACATAAGGTAATAAAAGGTAACCAGAACATAAAATGGGTAGTTAACTACAATCCTAAGAATTAGGTACCAACTAACATGGTAAAAAAATATACCACTTCATGCAATTCTGGGTACATCAACTGAAGAGGATGAATACAACAAGTAGAACACCCCTTAAAACCATCCCTATGATTCCAACCATCAGTGGCCCTTACCACCCCAACCATCAACTTGGTGGAGGGTTTAGGAAACCAAGTACTTGAATGAGATAAGAGGTATATAAAAGATACTAAGCCACCATTATAGACTTATAGAAATAGTCAACAAGGACAAGGAAAATAATGTAATCAATATAGAACCATAACACTTACCCAAACCCATTGGCTCAAGTAATGCTCAAGGCATACATTAGATGTTTATGGGAGATAATTTACACCATAAATTAGGGTTTGTTTTATCCACTTAGCAAAACTGAAAGGTCTATCCAAGTCCATTAGTCAACCTAAGAGGCTTATCTGAGCATAATTGATTTAAAAAAATGGGATCAACCCACAACAACCAAATTAACTCAATTGAGTCTAAAAAGGGGAAGAAAATCCATATCATTCATTAATATAAATTAACTTGGTTCGGATTTAAATTATCTAGGTACAAACAACATTTATTCCTTTAAGTAATTCATCAAATTTGAAATTGAATAGAAAAGTGACCTCATTCAATCATATGAAATAACAACATTAGCAGTTCAAGACTGGTACTTTCAACCCAACCCATTTGAGGCAAAATAGGGGACAATATTATACCATTAATTCATGTCATACTAGCATCGATTCAAATCAAGGCAAAACCCAATCCTATATATAAAATGATTTGTGATATAAACAAAGCATTAAATAATACCATAAGAATTAGACACAGACCAAAGTAAAAATTGACTACTTACAAGCAAGAAAAATTCACCTATTTGAAACTAGATGTAATCACCACATTGGCCATAAAATCATTATTTCCCATCAAGATAAAATGTCAATCATTAATTTCCCATTCATAAATCCAAGTTAAAAAGGGCATGGCTCAATAATACCATCAAGGAAAACAATAATTGTTTAACATGACCAATAGGTAAGCAATTGAGTAATAATAAATCAAATAGCCATCAAAATCATATTTCCCCCTAATTAGGGTTGGAAATGAATATTTGAAAGCCTTGCTCAATAAAACTAAAATTTCAAACACAAGTCATTCAAATGAAAACCCCACACCATTCCATTCAACCAATCTATAATTACTTAAAAACATGAATAGAATTCTATTGAAGCATAATCTCAAAATTTTCCACATCAATATAACTAACCATAAAATCCAAGAACAAAAATCCAAAAATCTAAAAATGGAGGATAATCATTTTTATTACATTTTTTAGGTTTTGGAAGGTCACTAAAGGAGTAGAGTCGACTTACTCAAGGCTACATTTTTAATTTTTATAGGTCCCTATTTTATAGGTGAGTCACCACTCCTCATCCTTTGTCCCCCCACTATGGCCTCCCAAAAACTTCCACCCATACCATGTACTGCCTCTAGGGTTTTGACTTGAATCACCATACTATGTAGGGTAATAAAAGATACAAAAAAATAAAATGCAATATGAAGATCCTAGGCAAATATAAAGTTTGAGCCAACATTTGAACTTGTATTAAAGAGGAAATACTTTACTATTTATTTCCCCAAATGGAGTATATGGGGCATATAGACATTGTTTATAGATCAGTGCCATACAATGTTTTATTTGTTTTAACTTGTCTTCAAGCATAGGTGATCAAAGAATGCCCTCCTCTATTTCTAATGTTAGACATAACAAAATTAAAGAAAAATCCATGCTACCCCTAACATCCTTATCCTTTTTCAAAAACCAAAAATGAAAAAATGAAAACTCTACCCCCTCATTTCAATTTATATGCCCAATAGTAGATGAGAACACTATTCCCAACATAAGGGTCTTGACCCTTGCCTCACACCACATGCATATCCATACTAGGAGTTAGACCACTAAAACCCCCAAGATGCAACATAAATAAATAATATAAAATAATATATATCAAAAAAATAATAATCCTCCCTAAGCTCTAGTCAATGCTCCCTAGCTTGTTTTATAATCCAATAAAAAAGAAGTAATAAAATATATGACATTTTCCCCAAACAAGAATGCCATATCAAAAGGAAATAATAACCTTGGTTAATTAATTCTCAAATCAATTAATAACATAATAAAAATAATGGAATCATTAAATAATATAGGAGATTAACAAAAATATTAAAATAATTAGAAATAACAAATTCATAAATTGATTCATTAATAATAAAACAATAAAATGATAATAATAAGTAATAAAAACATTATTAAATAATTATTAATTAATGAAATCATTAAAATAAGTAATTAACAAAACATAAATTGATTATATAACAATAAATAATAAAATCATTTATAAATAGAAATTAACAAAATCAACAAAGTTATCTATGTGATAATAATAATAAATGAACCCTATACGTCCACCCGAGATTGATATTAACAAATAATAAGTATGATCATAAGATAATAATTAATAAAAATCATATAATAATGATTAAAAAAATCACTAAATCGATCGAAGCCCAAGGTGGTCAAATTCTCATGAAGGGGTTACTATTGACCTTCCCCAAGGTCAAGAGACCCATACGGGTCAAGATAAACTCAAACCAATAGCATAATAGGTTAAAAAGGTAAGCCACTTCCTTATGGCTTAATCATCTAGTGTTCATGATACCTAAGGAGGTTAACCAAACATGAAGATAAAACCTTAAGCACACGAGGTAGAAGCAAGAGAATTAATGATGCCAAAACCTGATAATCTCAACATGGAATAAGATAAAACATACATGCTCAAAATAGGGTGAGACCAATAAAAGGCAAAAAGAAATAATCAAAAAGGAATATAATGATAGTGGCTCAATATCATATAGTATATATGATATACCTATCGTAGTGACTTTTGATTGATCAATCACCTCTCAAGTGTACCCAAAACGTCCAAACCCATCTTTGAGCCTAGCTTGCTGCATGGTGCTTGCATCCACCAAATAAGACATCAATAGTTATTAAATGATGTTGATATAATAATAATAATAATTTAGAATGAATCATTAGACATGAAATAATAAATCAAGTATAAACATCTATAGCTATAAAGGGATCAAAGTCAATACTGATGACCATCACCCCAAGCATGCCCTGAGAACATGACCAATAGCTGGAAGAGTAATCAATGTCAATCCACATCAATGAAATATGTTAAATCAATAGTCATATAATAATGTAACTAAGCTAAAGTAACATATAAATATAACATGATAAAATGAATCCAACATAAGCACTATGCATATCAAGATATAATGAATCCAATGTAAGCATCAACTATGACATAACATATCACAATGGCTACCCAAGGTACCTCACATCACAACCATCTAAAATAGGACCAAAAATAACAATCATCAATCCAAGTGCTAACAAAACATGCTAAAATGACTATAATCACATATCTATAAGGGACATAAGGTCATTTTGTAACATCCTCCCCTCCTTAAAGAGGATCCATATTGATGACCATTAATAGTCAGAACAAAACTATTAAAAAATGTACAACTAAACAAATTCCACTACTTCATAATATCTCCACCCATTGAGGGGTGGACAATGCTTTAGCCTTATCTTGCTGGCATTTTTATTTCCTACCATTAGGATAACCACTTTTTCTTTACATTAGGCCATGTAATAACCTCCTTACATTTTTCACTTGTCCTTTATGATACTAAAAAAGGAAGAACAACACTTATAAATTACTATCAAAATAGAAAATTCCACCAAATATCTCAACTTGGTTGGAACTTTTCCACTCTTATGACATAAAAATATTATCAAAAAAATTAGAATCCACTAAAACTAGCTATAATAAGTTCACCAAACCCAAAATGCCTACATTGATAAGCAAAGTTATGAGGTAACAACTATTAATTCTAATATAACACCACTATTATTAACCATTCCATCCATTTATGAAGGTATTTATAAAATATCATAAGCATAAAGTGTCCTAAAACATAACAACTAACACTTACCTTAATATGCTTTCCAACAAGAGTACTAACAATACTCCCAAGCAGGAAAATACAACTAAAAAACCATAAATCATAAATCAATGTCTAAACTGGATTAACAATCTAAATATAAAACTTTACTAGGGTCATAACCACTTATATTAATACATACAAACCTAAAACATGAGGTCAATAATTATAATCATCTAATCCCCCCAGATTGTAACCATAATTACAAATAAAGAGTAGAGATCTTCCACTAAAACATTATGCCACACGCATAACCTTAAGAACACTCATTACAGAATGCCCTTACATAAAGGTAGTAATCCATACTATGATGATTACTCTAATATATCATCAACCATCTATGGGTTAGTGCAGTGTCCTACACCAATGACACTGAACACCATATAAGCTATACTAGGCATCACATACAACTTAAAAGATTACAAAATGTTCTCTAACACATGTGAGCTCACACAATGGTCTAGGGATACCAATCACAGAATTCAAAATTAGCCATTTGAGGGCATCACCAAACTTTTATCACTCTATCCAAGAGTCAAGTGAGTAACTAAGATTTTAAACATCACCTGATCATGACTTTCTGTTGCTCTTTAAGAGCACAAAATTAACATACATTCCATTTATGCTTCTAATACCAAATAAAAATATTCATCCCATAATATTTTTAATAGATATAAGAAAATAATACCTGAACCATAACATGTTGGCACCTACAGGCCAACACATGCATGCATCTCAATAAGTACCACCTTGTTGATCACCATAAATGTCTAAATTTTAGGACCAATTAGTACTTTACAAGGGTATATAAAAATAAAAATTTCATAAGGGCTGATTTTATCACAACCTCCAAGACATAGCTAAAGGAATGCTAAATCCATAAAGTGACCATTATGCACTAAGATTCCATGACCAATTCATAGCACACGTGGTGGACACTCTAAATGAATAAGGTGGCTACTCATGCAAAGGGGAAAATGGATTTTTAGCTTATGAGAGACTCCACTTCCTAGTCCATACCTGGTCAAAATCATTATGGATGTAATGCTTCTCTACCCTTAACCTCATACTTGCACCAATACTCAATACTAGAATAGTGATACGGGATTACACCACACAACACAATATTATACCTTGGAAAATTTAATCAAATAAAAGTTGTTTTCAAGAATAAAAACATATCACATGAGTGGTGTATGACCACATTACCACATACCAATATATTAACAACATAAGGTCACATTTAATTCTAGATATGTACATAGAATACTCATATAATAATTTTAAAACATAGATCAAAATAAGGTTCACATGATTGCTTTCAGGAGTGGAAGAATCCATTACACAAGTAACCTTTCCATTATTCACACATTCTATAGTTAAAAACATACAACCATGTATGCAAAATACTCATATAATAATGTTAATATCAAGAAGAAAAAGTGAAAATCCACAAGTTTACTACATACACATAGTGTAGTAAAGATACCAATTTACATGATTTAATACACTCAATGAAATGTAAGGTTTACAAGACACATAAGAATTTTACATACAATGAGGAATCACATGAAAGAGATCATGCATACATGACTCAGGTGTTCTAATAATTATGCCAAGGTACTTTCACATCACAATAATTAACACACATGACAGTGAAACACAAGGGTCCATGACTCCCATTAGATCACTTGATGTCTAAATGCAATCTAAATGACATCAATATCCATCATACAATAAAACATAATCAGTCCTAGGTATCTCAAATTATAATCACCTTCTCTCAAGAAGGTTATGTTACAAAAAGGCTCATAAAGTCTATCTTCATGAGTTTTTAAAAATCTACCAACAATATTTGTGCATCATGGATAGATGGCTCACGCTAACCAATAATAATAAATGATCTCCAAAACTCTCTAATTTTCCCAAGAACGTTAGTCACACTCACCCCATCAGGCCTTCTAAGCTTAGGTTGCACCCTTAAGCCTCCTAAGATACTATACCTTAACATCATCAGATAGTTTGCTCATGCAATATATCAATGGCCACCAAGGCATTGTCTCATAATTCCAACAACAAGCTTATATCATAATTCTTCTAATTGAATTAATCCAATAAGTCAAAGGTTGAATGGTGATGCTTGATCTAATTCAACATCACTTTTTGGAAAGGGTGGGCTTAGCCAAGGCACAAGGCAAATGTTATACCACTACCATAGAAATTACAATTTCCCATAATCATCAAGTTTTATCAAACTTCACACTAACATCTTCATGGATGTAAACATAATCAATAACATAATAGACATCCTCATGGGTATTAAAACATAGTGCAACTCCAAATAAGTAGCCTCATGGATACATAACTCAACTAGAGTAAACTCAAACATCCCCATGGACATAAACATATCCATGGTTAAAATTGCATACTCATGGAAATTAACTTATCCATGATCAAATAACCATCACTGATGTAAACATATCCATGATCAAAACATCATCATAAATGAAAGACAAGAAATAAACATCCCCACACACTTATTTACTTTCAGTCCTTTGGAGTTATGAAACCACCTACTTCTCTATCCAACTCAAAAAAGACTAAATACATAAATAAGATCAAGTTCTCATTTCAGCTCAAGATGCCCCCCCTCCAGTGGAGATCCCAAGCCTTCTTGGTTCACACAAGTAAATTAGATAATCTCACTTGATATATCCCTCTAGGTTTAAACCTAACCCTTAGTTTTCTTGAGGTCATAATTTTTTAATCATATACTGATGATTTTCCCATACAAGTCAATCAATAGTTACTAAACATAATTTCCTCAATTCTAAGTGCGAAGTGGTTTTCACCAGTCTTCCATTGACCTACCCATACAAGTCAATAGTTAATAAGTTATGCTTGCCCTGATGTAAATCAATTAGGGAAGGGTTGACCCAACCAAGGCTATGGGTGAGCATCAAAATTCATTACAATTTGTTTCTAATTTTTGCACACATACTTTCCATAATGCAAGAATTTCCATCACTTCAGGCTTATCTAAAAAATCACTATTTAATTTACCCAAGGGGTTAAGTTCCTTTATAAAGGTCATAACATATCCTTCTCAAAGCATATAAGACATACATTTTTCCACACAAATTATATAACTTTAACCATGGTATTGTATGCACTCAATCATAAAATGTGCCAATTCAATTTTAACAAGGCAGTATAACCATATAAGCATTATTCAACCAACCATATATAGGCATACACATACATGCTGATATAAAATGAACCTTTATAAGGATATGCACATCTACATTATGTGTATTTACAACCACCCAAAGTATATTATGCAAACACAACCCTTTTCAAGGGTATGCACATTCACATAAAAGCTCAACCAAATTTTCAAGTGTATGCTAAAATAAGTTTATCATGCCTAAAACTCATCCAAAACCCTTAAAACACAATATCTGATACCAAATGAAACAACCCCCTCCTCTAGAAAAAAATTAGAATAATATTTTAGAGTACACAATGGATCATCAAAAGGCCCCATTGCATAATATTAATGCAGTGCAATGCTTCTCAACAAACACTATAGGTTGTACTAGTAACCAACAACCAACATCCCAATTATCCCAAATGGATAATGATATAAAAAAAATATTGGCCAATTTTGGTCCACATACCAAGATTTTACTTAGATTGAATAAATGAGTAGAGCTCTAGATCTTTGAAGGATCAAAAGATGACTTACACACGCTATTAAGATCCAGATCGTCACTAGGACATCATGCAAAAATGAATGGGTCAGCTTACTTGTGAATTTTATAAGTATGCTCATAAAGTGTCTTATGGTCAAAGGATTGCATATAATCAGTATTATGGATGCCATGAACATCTCCTATAAATTTAGTACCTTCATGCTTTTTCTATCTCGAGATGTAAGCCTTTAAAGTTGAACAAATAGTGTGACAATCACATGGACATCATTAACAGTCATGTGGATGTCAAAGTAAATCTCAAAATTTAACTGTTTGGGGTTTAAATATTGATGGTCATGCAGATGTCAATGATAGTCATGCAAACATCAAATGATAGGTGTGTAGATGTCAAATTTAAATCTCATAAAATAGCTATTGAATTCAAATGGAGGTAGATCCAATGGTTGGCATTCAAACATACATGAAAATCCAATATGAGAGAGAAATGATGACATAAGTGGGACCAAACAGATCTAAGGGCTCATGTTAACTTGTACCAAGGAAATATAATGGTATAAGAAAGGTTAAAAGAGTCAACATGCCAAGTCAATATCAACAACCAGTAAACCAGGTTAACCCATGAAATTTTCCATTGGAGGTTGAAGAAGCAATTTTTGACTGAGGTAAGAAGATACATGGAGCCAAGATTAAATATGACTAAGGTCAAACCAGAGTAGATATTTCAAAGGGCACTTTCACCATTAGATTCCAGTCTTAACCTTTGGTTTAAAGGTTTAGAACCTATCCGCCTAGTTCTTAAAGTTACAATATGGTCTTGTGACTATATTAATTATTCTATAAATAAGACATATGCATGTAATGATTTCTCAATTCCTACATGGTTTAAAGGCATAATAGGTTTATTTTAAACCTAATACAATTTAGGAATAAGGCTATGTAGCCTATAGGTTTTCATTGATATAATAGCTATATGAAAACCAATAATTTAGATTGGTTTTTAATCTATAGTTAATCTAAGTTTAGGATTTGTAGTAAATAACATGCCAATGCATAAATGTGATAGTTAGATCAACCACCTAAGGCAGATAATCATAGTTCTATTAGGTCCATGCATAAGAATACTTTATCTTTATAATGGAGCCAAGTAAAAGATTGACATTAAAGTGTTTATCTTGGATTTCAAGTAGAGTTTCCACACTATTCATCTTCTCTTCTTATGGATATAACCATGCACACCATCATTCAAAGTGCCAAATCATGCAAGGAGGAGCTTAGTGGAGTAAATTAGTCTTGAGCTTCAGTTGACTATTTGGAAAGATCATGCATATTTCATAACTTTCATGCAAAGAGGGACATTCAAATACTTCAAAATCAGTTCAAGATGGAGTTAACATCCAAAGTTGTTGTAGCATTCATGCATGAAGATTGACAAAGTCCAATATGGGCCCACCATTCCTTGTTCTAACATAAAAGAGATTTTCATGCAAGACAAAGAAATAAAAGACATATCTTGAAGGCTTTTATATTAAATTGAACTCAAATTGGACTTGAGTTGACATGAAGTTCACCTCCCCTTCTCTTTTCATTTCTAATCTCTTAGCTCATTTATGCTTTTATTATGTATGTAGGATTTTAAGCCATTTTCAAGATCCACCCTTCTCTTGGCATGAGCAAACTCTATCAAGATTGAGTTTTTTAACCTTTTTAGATGAATAAAATATTATTTTTAGATTTCATTATTTTGGTATAGAGTGTAATATCAATTTAATGTACAGATGTGGTATAAATTTATCCCTTGTCAAGTCTTGATCTCACCTAACTACTGGTATTCTTCTTATGTAGGTCATGTTTAGTGTTTAATGTCATTTTGCTGAGCTAATAGTGGATATAATTGGCTGGTTAGTGCCTTGAATTAGGCCTATTCCATCATTTCCATCAGGGTTTGATCAATTGATAAAACCTCTACATGAAATGCTGATGCATAAGAGTCATTTAGAGTTACAAATTTAGTCTTTAATTATCTAATTAGTGTTTTAGGAGCTCAAATAGAGTGGATGAACCAAAAATATAGGCATATCACCAACATTAAAGTAGGATTTCCCTTTTAGTTTCCTTCTTCCCCTTTTCATCCCAATAATAAATAGTTTAGCAAGTAATGCAGAGTGATACATCAAAGGAGCTAGCCTCAACAAAATATAGAGGTATGGCCTAAGTTCAAGTGTCCCACACCTCATATCATTCCAATGTTAGTCCAGGTGTGAGTCATACTTAAGCAATTTGATCTCTATTGGGTGTTATCTAGATTACTAACAATTTTATCATGCTCGATGGGACATGAATTTAGCTATTAGAGTACAAGTTTGTAGCACTTCATCTTCAAAACTAGTTTCTAGTACTAATATGACCCTTATCTCAAAGTGAAAGGTACATTCTTATTCATAATTTGAGTAATTTTCATGATTTTCTAGGTTATGGTAACCAATTGTGAAGAATTTCATCATTTTTCTCCCTTTCAACATTTCTAGTATGATCCTCATGACCCATATCAACCCTTCCATGACCCATATCAACCATATGAAGAGTATACAGAGCCATATTAGTAGTATGAAAGCTCATACTAGTCCTACAACCATGATCCATATGCATCTCATCCTCATCCATATGAGTCTTACCCATTCCAAGATCAACAACCCTTCTAAAACTCTTTGAATTTTCATGATGAGATAGAGGAAATGAAGAGGGTAAGCCAAATGATTGCTGAAGAGATATCAAACTAAAAATAAGAGCTATTAGATAATCAATATTAGTCTAAAAAATCAATACATCTTGCTGTCCCATATCAATATCCTTGGATTCTAAGTCCATTTTAGCAAGAAAATATCCCAATCATGCCTCAAGCCATAATATAATCAATACCAGAGGTTTAACCTTCACCCCTTCCTCCTTAGAAGCCAAAATCCTTTCCTTCATGGAAAGCCACTCAAGAAATAGTAAAACAAAAATAAGAGGTGAAGGTGATTCAAGAAGAGTAGCCTTAAGAGAAAAATCAGGTATCTATGGAACAACCATTAGATCTTTCTCATCTTATTGAATACTTTTAGGTATATACTGTGCCTATCCTAGAGAAGGAGCCTATCATTTTTAAAGTAAAAGAATAAGTTGTAATTGAGGTAAATGAAGATGAAAGGTTATTTCATGATCATAAGGAGAACATCATCATTGACACACTTAGTTTAAGGAAGGGGTTGATCCAATCTCACAAGTTGCATAAAAAGATAAAGTTACTACTGAGATAGAAATTCACCTAAGAGTATATGATGAAATCTAAGAGGAAAACACTCCAATTGTATAAGTTGAAGGTGTTTTCCATGAGCTCATTGATCACACAATAACTACCATCCATAATGAAGAACAAGAGCTTGAAAAAGTGACAAAAAATGAGTACCAATCAACACAAGAAGTTGAAGATAATTTGCAACACTATGATCATAGTGAAGAAATTCCAATTATACTTCAAATTCATAAGAGAAAGTTTTTAGATTTGTTTGACATGTTTCATTTAAGTTATTCTTTAATTGAATGTGGTTCAGTAAAGGTTGAAAGAAGTGCTTTGATCAAGTAAGAAGTAGTTATTTTCTCAGAAGATGACATGTTTAAACATCTCAAGCATGGTTATCAAATATTATCTTCAATTTCAGATCTTTCTCTACTTTTGGAAGCTGAGTATGAACACAAATGGCCTCAAGAAGTCACAAGATCAGATCCATCTCTCTTAGAGGCCAACCTTGAAGCTATAACAAAGGAGATATAACAAGTTGGTCTACATGATCATGATCAACAATTTATAAAAGAAGAATAATTAAAGATGTTCTTGTAAATTACATGTATTTGGGAGTAAGATGATTAGGTTTTGGATCCATACCGCTAATCAATATACATGAGAATGGAGATAAGAATCTTAGTTGCATCATTAAGAATATATGAGCATCTAATTGATCTTAGCTATATAAGAGAGCTATCAAGAGATGGAAAATACATTTCAAGGTTCCATGGTAGATCAAAAAGCTTCCCATTTGATCTAGGAGGAAGCTTGTTACTTCAGGTTAGTTGTTTTAAGTTTGATTTATGTCAATAAGTGAGTAACACAAGCAATAATCTGCTTCTTTTTCATTATTTTCCTATTTTCCTTAGTTTAGTTGTCCTTGCCTTTTAGATTAGCTATTGTTTTCCTCTAGTCTTGTTGTGTCAATCAAAAAAGGTGTCTCAAATCCCAAAAGAGTCTATTTGCTAATGGAATCTAGTGAGTTATTTTGATCAACAAGCTGGTCGACCCCTATGAGTTACCAAAGATGTTGGCCAATTTTGGGCCACATACCAAGCTTTTGATTGGATTGAATATATGAGTAGAGTTATAGAATTTTTAGAGTCAAAAGATGACTTAAACAAGCTATGAAGAGCTAGACCATCACCATGACATCATACAAAAATGGATAGGTCAACTTACTTGTGCATTTTACAAGTATCCTCAAAAAGTATCTCATGGTTAAAGGATCACATATTATCAATATTCTAGATACCATGAACATCTCCTACAAATTTGGTGCCTTCATGCTTTTTATATTTAAAGATGCAAGCTTTTAAATTTGAACTAGTATAATGGTCGCATGGACAACATTGACAATCATGCAGACGTCAAATTAAAGTTCAACAATTGACCATTTGGGGTTCAAATATTAAGGGTCATGACGATGTCAATGATAATCATGTGGATGTTAAATGATTAGTGTGTAGATGTCAAGTTTAAGTCTCATAAAATAGTTGTTTGAGTTTAAATGGAGATAGATCCAATCTTTAACACTCAAATGTACACCTAGATCTAATATAGCGAGAGCAAGGATTATTTAAGTGGGACCAAGTAGATCTAAAGGCTCATGTTAACTTGTATCATGGAAATCTAATGGTGCAATAAAGGCTAAAAGATTTAATAGGCCAAGTCAATATTGATAGTGAATGAACAAGTTGACCAAGGAACTTTTTCATTAGAGGTTAAAGAATCAATTTTCAATCAAGGTAAGAAGATACATGGAGAAAAGCTTGAATAAGACTAAGGTCGAACTAGAATAGATATTTCAAAGGGCACTTTTGCTATTATAGTCTAGTCTTAACCTTTGGTTCAAAGGTTTAGAACCTGTCAACCCAGTTCTTAAGGTGACAATATGGTATCACAAATGTATTCATTATTCTATAAAAGGGACCTATGTATGTAATGATTTCTTGATTATTATAGGGTTTAAAGGTAGAATAGGTTTATTTTAAACCTAATATAGTTCAGGAGCAAGGCTATGCAACCTATAGGTTTTCATTGATATAATAACTATATTAAAACCAATAATTTAGATTAGTTTTCAATTTATAGTAATTTATGTTCAATATTTACAGTAAAGATTACACTAAGGCATAAATTTGATAGTCAGATTAGTTACTTAAGGTAGATAGTCATAGTTCTATCAAGTCCATGCATAAGAAGACTTTGCCTTTATAGTAGAGGCAAGTAAAAGACTAACATTGAAGTGTTTATCTTGGATTTAAATTTGAGTTTCCACATTGTTCATTTTCTCTTCATATGGAGATAATCATACACTTCATCCTTCAAAGTGCCAAATCATGCAAGGAGGAACTTAGTGGAGTAAACTAGTCTTGATCTTCAATTGACTATTTGGAAAGATCATGCATATTTCATAACTTTCATGCAAAGAGGGACATTAAATAACTTCAAAATTAGTTTAATATGGAGTTAATATCCAATTTTGGTGTAATGTTCATACATGAAGATTGACGAAGTCCAAGATGGGCCCACCATTCCTTGTTCTAATGCAAAAGAGATTTTCATGCAAGATAAAGAAAGATAAGAGATATATTGAAGGGGTTTATATTAAATTGAACTCAAATTAGACTTTAGTTGACATGAAGTTCACCTCCCTTTCTATTTTCAATAATCCTCTTCCTAATTTTGAGATTATTCACATTTAATAATCATAACATAAGGAATATCAATAATTTCATTGTTAATTTATGTTTATAAATTTTAAGCACACATATCCATTATAAAATAATGACCATATGTCTCATGAAATCATTAATGTTAATATGATTGACCTTCCATTAATCAAGGACTGATTTAAAAATAACTAATCAATAACTTTCTATAAACTTGCCAATAGTCCATAGCATTACATTATCCTTATGTGTAAGAACTACAATCAATAACCCAAACCCATATAAGAAGATAATTATTTAATATTTATTTTTATTTCTTAAGAAATGAAATAAACTCACTTATAATGATACCTCAACCACTCAGAACGTCCAATATTATAATGATGACATATTAATTTGAATTACCAAGAAACTACTTGCATAAAATACATGCAAAACATTGTTTTTAACCAAGATTTTAAGCATGCTAAGGCCATAAATTCAATTAACAATGGTTCACAATAAGGTTAGGTAACATCATGCCCATATGATAAATGATAGGTAAGTCTATATTCTAGATTGGCATTCCATACCGTAAGAATGTCACCAAACAATATTTGTCATGAAATCTATATAAGTATACACAACTCCATAAAGGAAATTTAAAGCCTCGAAATATTTCAGCATACCATAAAACAATGTCAGCTTAACTTTCATTTGGAGTTAAGTATATAAAAAAAATAGATACTTCTATACCTATATTAATTTATAAAACTTTCATGCATATTTCACATCAACAAAGAATCACTATGTTATTCTAACATGTATTCAAAATATATAATAATGAAGACATAACATACTACAAACTAAGTTATAGCTATGTTTTCAGTATAGAGATAGAACCCAACATGAATGTATTCTATATAAATTAATACAACTGGCTACATATACAAGATTCATGCTAATATATTCAATTACACCTACTAATAACCACATCAAACACATTGTTATTCTTTTTCCAACATAATACACATTACAAGGCACATAAGGTAAGAAAAGGTAACCATGACATAAAATGGGTAGCCAACTACAATCCTAAGAATCAGGTACCAACTGACATAATCAAGAAACATGGCACTACATGTAAGTGAGAGTGCATCAACTAAAGATGATGAATATATCAACTAGAACATCCCTTAAAACCAACCCTATACGCCCAACCATTGGTGGCCCTTACCAATCCAACCATCAACTTGGTGGAGGGTTTGGATAACCAAGTACTCAGGTGAGATAAAAGGTATACACAAGATACTAAGCCACTAATATGGACTTATAAAAATAGTCAGTAAGGATGAGGAAAACAATGCAATCAACATAGAACCATAACACTCATTCAAAACCATTGGCCTATGTAATGCTCAAGGAATACATTTAATCTTTATGGGAGATGATCTACACTATAAATCAGGGTCTATTTTATCCACTTAACAAAACTAAAAGGTCTATCCAAGTCTATTACTCAACCCAAGAGGATTATCCAAGTGCAATTGATTAAACACAATGGAATCAACTCACAACAACTAAATTAACTCAATTGAGTCCAAAAAGGGGAAGAAAATCCATATCATTCATTAACAAGAATTAAATTGGTTTGAATTTAAATTAGATAGGTACAGACATAATTAATTCCTTTAAGTAATTCAACAAATTTGAAACTAAATAGAAAAGTGACCTCATTCAATTAAATAGAATAACATCATTAACAGTCCAAGATTGGTAATTTCAACCCAACTAGTTTGAGGGAAAATGGTGGACAAAAATATACCATTACTTCATGTCATACCAGCATTGATTCAAACTGAGGTAAAACCCTATCATATATATAATAATAATAATAATAATAATAATAATAATAATAATAATAATAATAATAATAATAATAATAATAATAATAATAATAATAATAATAATAATAATTTATGATATAAATAAATCATCAAATAATAATACCATGAGAATCAGACACTACCCAATGTAAAAACTGATTACTTACAACCAACTAAAATTCACCTATTTAAAACTAGATGTAATCACCATAATGGCCATGAAATCATTAATTCCTGTTAAGATCAAAAGTCAATCATTAATTTCTTGGTTATAAATCCAAGTTAAAAAGGGCATGGATCAATAATACCATCAAGTCAAACATTCAAAAGGGTTTATGGTTTTGGAAGGTTGAATCAAAGAAAAAACAATTGTTTAACATGCCTAACAGTTTAAGCAAGTGTGTAACAATAAATCAAATAGCCATCAAAATCATATTTCCCCCTGACTAGGGTTGGAGATGAATATTCAAAAGCCTTGCTCAATAGAACTAAAATTTCAAACACAAGTCATTTAGATGAAAACCCCATGCCATTCCATTTGAAGAATTTGTAATTACTTAAAAACATGACTAGAATTCTATTGAAGTAGAATCTCAAAATTTTCTAAATTGATATAACTAACCATAAACTCCAAGAATAAAAACCCATAAATCTAACAATGGAAGAATATAATTTTTATTAAATAGGTTTTGGAAGGTCATCGAAGGAGTAGAGTTGACTTATTCAAGGATGCATTTTTGCTTTCTATAGTTAACCATTTTTTAGGTGAGCCACCACTCCCCATCCTTTGTCCCTCCACTGTAGCCTCCCCAAAAACTGTCCCCCATTCCCTACACTACCTCTGGGGTTTTGACCCAAATTGCCATACTACGCAGGGTAATAAGAGATCTAAACAAATAAAATGCAATATGAAGATCCTAAGAAAAAATAAAGTTTGATCCAACATTTGAACTTGCATTAAGGAGGAAATAATTTACTTTTTCTTTCCTCAAATGGAGCATACGCATCATATAAACATTGTTTGTGGATCAGGGTCATATAATATTTTATTTTTTTAACTTGTTTTTCAATATAGGTGATCAAATAACACACTCTTATATTTCCAATGCCATCCATAATAAAATGAAAGCAAAATCCATGCTGCCCCTGACATCCTTCCCCTTTTCCAAAAACCAAAAACAAAAAAAATGAAAACTCTTCCCCCATTCATTTCAATTTTTATGACCAATAGTAGATGAGAACACCATGCCCTGCATAAGGTTCTTAGCCCTTACCTCACACCACACACCCAACCATACTAGGCATCAGACCACCAAAACACCCCCAAGATGCAATAGAAATAAAAAATAAAAAATAATATATATCAAAAAAATAATAATCCTCCCCTAACTCTAGTAATTGCTCCCTATCTTATTTTATAAGCCAATAAAAAAAGAATTAATAAAATATATGACATTTTTACCAAGAAGAATGCCATATCAAAAGGAAATAATAATCTTGGTTAATTAAGTCTTAAATCAATTTATAACATAATAACAATAATGGAATCATTAAATAATACATGATATTAACAAAATTCTTAAAATAAATAGATATAACAAATTCATAAATGATTCATTAATAATAAAACAATAAAATGACAATAATAAGTAACAAAAACATTAAAATAAATAATTAACAAAGCTTAAATTGATTATATAATAATAAACAATAAAATCATTTATAAATAACAATCAACAAAATCAACAAAGTTATCAACCCTATATTCCACTCGAGATTGATACTAATAAATAATAAGTATGATCACAAGATAATAATTAATAAAAATCATAAAATAATTATTAACAAAATTATTAAATTGACTAAAGCCCAAGGTGGTCAAATTCTCATGAAGGTTTTACTACTGATAATATCTAAGGTCAAGAGACCCATATTGGTCAATACAAACTTGAACCAATAACATAACATACTAAAAAGGCAAATCACTTCCCTATAAATTAAACATCTAGTGTTTACGATACCCAGGGAGGGTAACCAAGCACAAAGATAAAACCTCAAGCACATGAGGAATAGACTAGAGAACCAATGATGCCAAGACCCAATAATCCTAACAAAGATTAAGATAAAACATATATGCTCAAAATAGGGCAAGACCAATAAAAGGCAAAAAGTAGTAATCAAATAGGAATACAATGGTGGATTAGTATCATATGGTATGTATGCTATACCTTTTGAAGTGACTTTCAACTACTCAATTACCTCTTGAGTGTACCTAAAATGTTCAAACTTACCGTTAAGCCTAACTCATAGACTAGTGCCTGCATCTACCTAATAAGACATCAATAGTACCTACACAATGTTGATATGATAATAATAATTCAAAATGAATAATTATACATGAAATAATAAATCAAGTATAAATATATGTAGCTGTAAAGGGACCAGAGTCAATAATGATGACTGTGACCCTGAGCATGCCCTGTGAACATGACTAATAACTGCAAGAGTAATCAATGTCAATCTACATCAATGAGACATGCTAAATCAATAATCATACAATAGCATAAATAATATAAATCAACATATATTTAATAGGATAAAATGAATCCAACATAAGAAATATACATATTAGAATATAATGAATCCAATGCGAGCATCAACCATGTCATAACATATCACAATGGCTACCTTAGGTACCTCACATCATAACCATCTGAAATAGGATCAACATCAACGGTCATTAGTCCAAGTGCTAACAAAACATGCTAAAATGACTATAATCACATATTTGTAAGGGTCACAAGGTCAGTTCATGATAGTTTGTCTTTCTTTTTATACTTTTCAACATGATTTAATATGATAGATTGACTTAACTATTTTATTTTTATACCATTGATTTTTCATGAGCCTTCCATTTTATTACATATTTTCATACTTCTCAACATGATATAGTGTGATTTTATCTTATTTTAACTTGGTGCAAATATTTTACATGGTTTAAAAACATTTGTTACCCTTTTTACCATCTTTGCTTTATTAGTCATATTTTGTTACTACACATTTCACATCATGATATACTGTGTAGTGCATTTATTTTTTATTATCTATACTTTTCCAAGTCATTTTTTTGCCCTTTTATTTTTAACCATGCACGTGTATCACATAATGCTAGAAAAGAAAATACCCAACATATATTTCCCATAACACATACAACAAAAGCTAAATACATGTGCTAGAAATAAATATATCCATGTATCAACATTGACATCCAAGTACAACTCATGAGATCAATATAAATGTCAAAATCAATGTATATATCCTCATGTTTTATATACAAAATATAAAATACAAATAACTCTAGATCTAAGGTTGGGATCCATCCTACCTATCTTGTGGCCTAACCACACTGTCCACACATGCCAAGGACTATCCCCTCTGAATGGTATAATATAATGAGGTAGTCCCAAATCTCAAGCCTACAGCCTGTCCCTATAGATTGGGCACTTGGGCCTGCACCTATCCAAGTTAGATAGTGGTATCCATGTGTGCCACTCTCTCTTGTGCCAAATCTTGCCAAGCTTGTGCCTCTCCTTCTTTGACCCCTGATAGTGGATGTAGTCCATCCCCATGTGCTTAAAGCTACCTCATGGCCTCCCCCCTAAGTCTAAACCAACTTGCCTAGACTATGGTAGATGGTACCATAGAAACATCAAAAGTGATGGGGTCATATGGAGCCAACACCACATCTAAAATGTCATGATGTAAGACCATAATCAAGGCTCCCCATCAGATCTCCTCTGCCACTGAATCAACAAAACCAAAAAATTGATAGGCATCAAATCCCATATATATCTCCAAATCATCTATTTACCATAATCATAATTCAAATAGTGTCTGTTGATGATTAGAATTGTGCTACTTTCAACACCAACAATGGGAATTTTTGGGAACATGGGACTTGCAACCTGAAATGACCTCCAAATTTTAAAGAAGCTGGCTCTTCTTTATCTCAAAAGTATTGTAGGAAAAAGGATAGAAAATAAATAGAAACACTAATGCAACAAAATAAAATCTAACTATGGCGATGCACCTGAATTTAATTTGATCCTTAATACTAATCACAGTGAAGCTATCTTTAGGATTCAATTATATTAAAGATCAAACAATGCATGATCAATGTAAAAGATGAAAACAATAGAATCAAAGGCTCACAACTTAGACTATTTTGCAGTAACATAGAAAATATCAACAAAGGCACATAACTCAGTTTTCTTATTAATTTTCTAGTCACATAAAAGGCATAGAGACATGCACAATTATACAAACTTTCTAACTCAAGAAAATATAACCAAGGCAAATGATATTCCTAGCCATAGCAAGAAAGTCTAAAACTTCTTGATAACAATCTCTCCTAGAAAATTCTCTCTATATTTTGATCCCTTTATGATCCCTGCACCCATATTTATAACATCAGACTAGCTCTAGATTGCCTACACATTCCCAACCCAATGGTCTAACTGAACTCTAACTGAACTAGAAGTGTTTAACAAAAGATATCTTTTAGATCTCTAACATTGGCCTCTCTACACGTTCATTGGCTAAATTAGACACATGTGACATTTTTCACTATGAAATAGGTGAGGATTCTCAGCGTGCTCCACTTACTCTACTTGAGAACCATCTTTGACATCTATCAGGAGGCACCAAAAAATGACACTTGGCAGCTTCTACGACACTTATAGAACACACACGACACTTTCCACTACATTATACTCTTTACTGTGTCTTTGTATTGGGAGTGCTCCATCTTTGACATTTATCACAGTCTATTACTCTGAAACTTTATCAACTTAGAGAAAAAGGGACCCACAACACTTCTTGCCTGAGCAACTTCAAAAGGGGAATGGAGACAAGTGTCACTTTCTATGTATCTGTAATAAATGACACATGGTGGCTTCCGATACTTTTAGCTACCTTTTGAGAGTCCTATATAAGATGACACGTGGTAGTCTCCACGAGGCTCTAGCTATATTATATAAACATTTAGGACTCATTTTAGATTCACATAGATGAAGACACTTGGTAGCTTCCATGGCACTTACAGAAATAAAACTTGAGGCCCACCACAATCTTTACTTAACAATGAAACAAAATGAAGAAACTGTGGATGTTGACACTTGTGGGTCTCCACCGAGCTTTAGCTAGGGACACATGGCACCTTCCACTACTTTTAAAAAAACATATTGAAACCTTCTGCAGTTGCCACTTGGTGCCCTCCATGTGCACTGAGAAAAGCTTTAGCCAAAAAAAGATTTTGAAACTCATAAGAAACTTGAAACGTAGATGCCAACACTTGTCGTATTTTGCTAGATTATAATGAGACACGTGGCACATTTTGTGTAACTTATAGAAATTATAAAATGTGTCCCAGATGATGACACTTGGCAGCTTCCACTCGACTTTGATACTTAGAAAAAATTTATGCAAAAATGAAACTCGCACCCATGCTCTATGTCAAAAATTCACTACCTCAAAATTGAAATGTGTAGGGACAAAACTTGGAGTGCACAACTGAAAATCAAAAAATAAAATGTAGAGTATTTTACTTTACAGTGTCTAATATCAAAAACTAAAATCAAAATTAAAACATTTATCAAAAGTGCTAGTGTTACCAACCACCATCTCTCCATATACTCTCCCACTAAGCATAGTCTCTCCATCTACTCATCTATTGAGAACCTCCTTCATTGGTCAGCTATGCACTAGTGAAAAGTGAATAGTCACCACTCGAACATGATGTGAACCTCTCTTCATAAGTGGCTCTATGGACCAACTATGTCTTGTAGTAGCTGTTGGGTCCTTCTGTACTGCAACTATTGCATGTGCCTACTCTCACTGATGATGCTTCCATCTTTAATGAGGCCATGTTGGTCACTAATACTAATGATATTCTTCTTGATATGGGCCAACATTCACATCCATGGCATCTCCCCCAAAATTTTTGACCCAAAACCCATGTATTTTTTTAAACTTATTTAACTCAATTCAATTATGCTTATTTATTCATTATGGTTACCTAGTGATTACCACTATGATTTTTTCAATGCATAATTGAAGTGTGACTAACAATTATAAAAATAATTATAAAATTTATTCAACTCACTATTTTACACCACAAGTTTTCACTAAGAAGTGGAATGCAAACACAATAGGAGGGATAATCCACAATAATAAATTACCAACAATAGATGGTCAAGTATAAATATAATTTTTTTATTTAAATGATTAAAAAATTAATCACACATATCCCAATCAATGCACTTGTAAAAAATAAATCAAACTAAAATAATAATGACTTTAATACAGGGTTACCATTTTGAGGCTCACTAAGGAAGAGTCATCTAATATTAAACAACTCTACTCTTAAGGCACTCAAGATAAGGAAACCAAATGATTTAAAGTGAAATGGTTGATGAAAATCATATAATAATCAAACTAAAAATTAAATTAATACTATACATATATAGATAATCCAACCAAATATGTATGAGCCCAAGTTAAAGGAAGATAACAAACACCCCTAACCTAGTCTAAGAACCTTGAACTGATACCCCCACCACAACTTGGACATCCTACCTATCCACTCCATGGAATAATGGCTTGATGTAGTTATCCTTTCACTTATGATGGGTTTACTCTATAAGATGTCATTAAATGGGTTAGCAATCTAAGCCAACAAGGGATATAATCCATCATTCAAGTTAGCTACTAATCTCTTATCACCTACTCAAAGGAATAACATATCCAAATGACAATAATAATAATCTTTAAATGCCATAAAGTACATGTGAATACCATAATCACTACCTCACTATGAAATTATGAGAGTCAATCATGACAAGAAACCCATATTCTCTTGTTCTATAAGGCCAAATCTAAAAATCATTGAATTACATTGATTAGAGAAGCTCTATCTTTGAACAAGTCTTTAATGGTGACACCAAGGTCATGACAACATAAAAAAAGCTCAATCACCAAATAATCAATTAGGGTCACTATCGTATAATTTATAATCAACTAAAAAATGCATGTGGATGAAACTAAAAATTTACACATACACAAATAAGAATACCATATCACTCATGAGTAAACAAGTTGACTAAGGATTATATGTTTAAGCACATGTTCTAAGAACTCACTCAAATTAGTTATTAGTTGCCCACACTAGGAAGGCATCCTAAGCATTAGTTTTCTGAGCTTTTTATCCAAGAACAACCTCAAGTTAGACAATAAAACCCACATAAAGGGGTGTCCTAAGGGTTAGTTTTATAAGCATGTTATCCAAAAACATCCTCAAGTTAGTTGATGACATCCACACAAAGGGGCATCCTAAGGGTTATTTTTTAAGCTTTCATCCACTCCCCAAGATGCTTACATATATGTAGTGATCTCATCACACATAAAATTAGGGCTATCTATAGTTCTCCAATTCCTAAATGAGTGTTAGTTTATATGTGAAGATAATTAACCTTCACCAATCAATTACATGATTGAGTGAGACAAGTTACCTTTATGAGAAACTCATTGACCAATAGCTAGTATATACAAAAATAGGAAACACAAAGACACCTAATCACATGATAATTACATGTTTAAAAAAATCTAAGATTTATCAAAAATATCAAGACTTATTCTAAGGGGTCATTCCAAAGCAACTTCAAGTAACCTCATCCTAGGTTTACCTATTAACAACTAAAGCTACATATAAAAATTTAAATTTATGGCACGAAGCTCGAACCAAGGTAAAAATTATATAAAAGGGATAGTGTATGGTAGTCAAAACCTAAATTATAATTACCAAAAAGTCATTAAAATAACCATCATGATTAAATTAACCTGCCAAACAAGACAAAACACACTAATTCTCATATTAATAATTAGGTACAAAAGTACCTTTGGTTTAAATTTGACATAAGTGAATAAATTTTTAATTTCATGGAAACCAATTCTATAAGCTATAAAAATTACATTTAAGTCAACAAAATATTTTTATATTGAGAAAGATAATGATTTAGTTTACCATTCCATAGAGACTTTAACTACTTAGAAAAATCATCTCAAATTTCTAAAATAAACTAGCTAAAGAATCACTTTGGGAAAAAATAGTAAATATAAAAATAAATTTTATTTTATTCTTTCAATGATAATTAAATCTATTATAATTTTATTTAAACTTCTAAATTTGAAAAGTATTATTCATAGGTATTTTAACTATGTCAATTCCAAATCGACTTTGTGGCTAGAAAGAAGTGTTAGTTTTACTTTTGTAAAGTGCCTCTGTAAATGGTCCCCAAAGGAATAGTAATAAAGGTGTTAAAAATTATTTAAGGGTTTTTAGATAAATACACAAATTAAGGAAATCATATTCAAATCTTAATTTTGAGGAACTCCTAGTTTGGATATTTATTTTCCTCTGATTCTAAAAGAAGTTTAACTAAGTTAGGAGAATATTAAAACAACTTGTTTGCTTCACTCTTTGAATTAGCTTTGTTATAAATAACTTATTTATTATTCAAAACTATGAAATTATTTTTTTGGAACAAACCCTAATAAAATCTTGGGTTAATTTAATGGTAAGTGTAATCAAAGGTGGTAATTAGATTCTAAGAGTGTCGCTTGAGTTAACCTATTCCTAGCTTAGCCCTAGACCTATCATAGAGTCTTTGCCTCACTTTTCAAATTATTAGGTATACAAAAAATAGTTATAGTCAACTAAAACATAGTTCTAGGATAAATTTCTTAGATCCCATCCCAGTTTGCCTAGCAGTCTACCAGGTAGACATTAGTGCCACATTTGGGACTCTATAACCACATGGCACTAGTGTCACCAACTAGGCAATACTTTCCTTTGCCTTAAATTTCTTGAATAGGTAATTTTTCAAATGTATACCCATCCTAAGGTTGGCCTAAGCACATTTAATTATCTGCATAAACTACATATCTCTATAAATACAAGTCTATTTAACATTTGTTCACTAGATATAAAATAGATACATAAGCTTATTCAAACAAAAGACAAGTTGAGAAAAATTAAGGTATTTGATCTCTATTTTTTCCTACTTATACATACTAGCATATATAAAAACCCTAAACCTAGATTTTAAATATTTCAAAGCTCAAGCACATTCAAGGCATCTAATTCCACTCTCATTCTAGTAGTCATTTGCACTTGCATCAAACACTAGGTGAGAGAAATACATTAGGATTGATCCCTCTTCATACTATTGGTATGTAGGTAACTCTCTTCATAGTGGGGTGTTGAGGATGTCTAGCCTATCCTACTAATGAACACACAATTATTGATCATGCTATACTTATAATGAGGATTAGTGTTTGCACACTAAATCAAGTTTTCTAGTAACAACACAAAGTTCTAGATTTTATGTGCACAATAATAGGACCTAAAAATATAGGTGCATGTACTCCAAGAAAATAGGAATAGTCCTTCAAAGAGGACACTAACACCACTTTTAGGACACTACATCAATATGGTGCTACTATCCAAGTGGGGTGCTACTGTTCAGTGAGCAAACATATCCCAGGACCCTTTTGATGATACTACCTATCTAAAACTCAATTTTTAGAACCTAGATCATCTATGATATTTACTTTATATATGTCTCTATTTAAGCATATTTATTACTATTTTTAGAAATTTAAAGAAGGTCAAAAGCTATAACAAATCAATACTTAATTATTGCATATTATTTGGCTAGTTTAGACATCTTATCCCTTTAATTTAAACATAGGATTTACATAGTTAAACCCTAAAAGGTTAAATAATTTGGTGAACTCAAATTACTTCTAATATTTATCTAAACCCTAGCTTGCATTAATCCAAATTTGTGTGTAATAATTTAGGGCTGTATACTTCTAATTTTTTAATTTTTTTGAGACAACTTAGATAAATTAAATTAATTTTCATATTGGGGTTTCAATTTATTTTACATATAATTTAAATTATTATAAAAAAACCCTAGATTCAAAAAACCCTCACCCTAGATGCTCTTAGGGTTTTTATCCTTTTTTCTCTTATTTTTGTTAGTTGATATTAATTTTTTAGAATTATTATATTCCATTTTAGTAGCTCTATTTCAATTTGTTTACTATATGCCATCTAAAAAAGTTCTCTCTTTCATTAAGAAGAAGTTCTAGACTAGGTGGTAATCCTATAAAACATATTTAAATTCCTATTATTCGAGACTATATCAAGGACAAGGCACCTATTACAACTTTAGATATGAATCCTTAACACCTTGATTATGTGGAGTTAAATGAAAATGCATCTAAAGATGAATAATATAATAAAGAGAAAGATGAGGTTCACATTGACAATCAAGACACACTATCTCCACTTAATGATAATGATATAATTATGAACAAAGATGAGGTATTATAGGACTTCAATAAAAAAATTAGTGTGATCAATTTAATTTCATTTTAAAGTTTTGTGAAACAACCACCAATTTTTTTTTGAATTATCTTTTAGAGTACACAATGGAACATCAAAAGGCCTCACTGCATAATATTAATACAGTGAAATGCATCTCAACAAGCACTACATGAGGTACTATTAACCAACACCCAACATCCTAATTATCCCAAATGGATAATGCTATAAATAACCAAAATAGAATTTAGCACATCTAATAATGTATAGTTATCCAATTTCTATATAAATGATTAAGATATGATAGAAGTGCAATACTTAAGTATGGAGGTCCAAATGACCCAACATAAGGATCCATCTCACTAACTTACTGAGGAAAGTCTTATCACATCATGAGATCAATAAGTGGAGATATTTAATCCACTGCTAAAGCCAACATGCCAAGGTTATTAAGTTATCATAAATTTCTAATATCTACCCAAGCAAAGGATCAATCCTTATGCTACCCCCATTGAATCATTATACCATGCTCTGAGTTCCTTAGGGAACATTTCACCTTCATTACTTACTTGATGAAGGTCATGTATAAGATATAACTTCATAATGAAGGATTGTTCTCATTAAATTAGATGAGAAACACTACATTTAGCTAAGGGTGGATGACACCACACATGTGAGCATCCTATTGAATAAGAATACAATTGGCATTGGAAAATTAATTACTTCTCATGATACATGAATACTATCTCATAAGACAACCATAGGGGTCTTACACCTAAATATTTCTTACTTATCATTTGGTTATCATAACATGTTGTATAAACATAGGTGTTCATGCCATTCAATTAACATGTGTATGACCATACAAGAGTTCATTACTTAAATAGTCTAGGACATTATCTCATGTGTCCATTAAGGAAAGTTATGATTTAGTAATTCATTGCAAAGGTGGACTATTAAGCCAAAGATCATGATATAAGCATTATAAGTACACACAACATAGCAAGCCTCTTTCCCAATTTTGAGATTATTTACTTATAATAATCATAACAAAAACAATATCAAGAATTTCATTGTCAAGATACACTTATAAATTTTAAGCACACATATCCATTATAAAACAATGACCATATGTCTCATGAAAGAATTAATGTTAATATGACCATCCTTCCATTAATAAAGGGATTATTTAAAAAAAACCGATCAATAATTTCTACAAACTTGCCAATAGTTCATGGCATTACATTACCCTTATGGATAATAACTACAATCAATAACCCAAACCCATCTAATAAGATCATTTTTTAGGCTTTATTTCTAATACTTAAGAAATGAAAGAAACTCACTTAAAATGATACCATAACCACTTGGAATGCCCAATATTGTAATGAAACCACATTACTTTAAATTACCAAGAAACTACTTACATAAACTAAATGCAACAAATTGTTTTCAGCCAAGATTAGAAGCATGTTAAGGCCATAAATTCAATTAACAATGCCTCACAATGGGGTTAGGTAACATCATGCACATAACATATATGATATGTAAGTCTATATTCTATATTAGAATTCCATGTCATAATAATGTCACCAAACCAGATTTCTCATGAAATCGATATAAGTATAGATAACTCCATAAAATAAATTTAAAGCCTCTAAATGTTTTAGCATACCTTAAAACAATACCATCTTAACTTTCATGTAAAATTAAGGCTATGGACAAAATAGATACTAATGCACCTATATTACTTTATAAAAATTTCATGCATATTTCACATCAACAAAGAATCACTATGTTATTCTAACATGTATTCAATAATATATAATAATGAAAACATAACATACTATAGATGGAGTTATAGATATGTTTTCAGTATAGAGATAGAACCCAACATGAATGTATGCCAAATAAATGAATACAACTGGCTAAAAAATATATAAGATCCATGTTACCATATTTATTTCCTCCTACTAATAACCACATCAAATGCACTATTATTATTTTACCAATATAATACACATTACAAGGCTACATAAGGTAAGAAAAGGTAACCATAACATAAAATAAGCAACCAACTACAATCCTAAAATTAGGTACCAACTAACATGGTCAAAAAACATGTCACTACATTCAAGCATGGGTTGATCAACTGAAGAGGATGAATACATGTAGAACACCCCTTGAAACCATCCCTATGAGCCCAACCATCAATGGCCCTTACCACCCCAACCATCAACTTGGTGGAGGGTTTCAATAACCAAGTACTTGAGTTAGATTAGAGGTATACAAAAAATACTGATCCAATAGTACAAACTTATTAAAATAGTTAATAAAGATGAGGAAAATAATGTAGTCAACATAAAACCATAACACTTAGCTTAACCCATTGGCTTGAGCAATGCTCAAGGCATACACTAGATATTTATGGGAGATGCTTTACACCATAAATTAGGGTCTATTTTATCCACTTATAAAAGTTAAAAGGTCTATCCAAGTGTATAACTCAACCCCAGAGGCTTATCCAAACACAATTGATTAGACATAATGGGATCAACCCATAACAATCAAATTAACTCAATCGAGTCCAAAAAGGGGGAAAAAATCCATATTATTCATTAACATAGATTAACTTGGTTTTGGATTTAAATTATTCAAGTAAAAACAACATTAATTCCTTCAAGTAATTCAACAAATATGTAACCAAATAGAAAAGTGACCTCATTGAATCATATGAAATAACAACATTAGTAGTCCAAGACTAGTAATTTCAACCCAACTGATTTGAGGGAAAATGGGGGACAATAGTATACCATTACTTCATATCATACCAGCATTGATTCAAATTGGGGCAAAACCCAATCTTATATATATATATATATATATATATATATAATGATTTGTGATATAAATATAGCATCAAATAATAATATATATATATATATATATATATATATATATATATAATGATTTGTGATATAAATATAGCATCAAATAATAATACCATAAGAATAAAACATAGCCCAATGTAAAAATCAACTACTTACAACCAACCAAAATTCACCTATTTAAAACTAGATGTAATCACCATAATAGCCATAAAATCATTAATTCCCTTCAAGATAAAAATTCAGTCATTAATTTCTAGGTCATAAATCTAAGTTGAAAATGGCATGGATCAATGATACCATCAATGCAAATGTTCAAACAATTTTATGGCTTTGTAAGGTCAAATCAAAGAAAATAATAATTATTTAAAATGCCTAGCTAACAGGGTAAACAACTGAGTAACAACAAATTGAATAGCCATCAAAATCATATTTCCCCTTGACTAGGGTTGGAGATGAATATTCAAAAGCCTTTCTCAATAAAACTAAAATTTTGAACACAAGTCATTTAGATGAAAACCTCATGCTATTCCATTTGACCAATTTATAATTACTTAAAAACATGACGATAATTTTATTTAAGCAAAATCTCAAAATTTTCCAAATCGATATAAATAACCATAAAATCCAAGAACAAAAATCCACAAATCTAAAAATGGAGGATAATCATTGTTATTACATTTTGTAGGTTTTGGAAGGTCATCAAAGGAGCAAAGTTGACTTACTCAAAGCTACATTTTCCCTTTCTACAGTTCACCATTTTCTAGGTGATTTGACACTCCTCATCCTTTGTCCCCCCCATTATGGCCTCCCCAAACACTACCCCTGATACCCTATGCTACCTCTGGGGTTTTGACTGATCTCACCATACTATGCAAGGTAATAATAGATCTGAATAAACAAAATGCAATACAAAGATCCCAGTCAAATATAAAGTTTGAGATAACATTTTAACTTTCATTAAGGAGGAACCAATTTGTTATTTCTTCTCCAAATGGAGTATACAGGGCATATAAACATTGTTTGTGGATTAGGGCCAACAATGTTTTATTTATTTTAACTATTTTGAAGCATAGGTGATCAAAGAATGCCCTCCTCCATTTCTAATGCTAGCTAGCAAAAAAAATGAAAGAAAAATCCATGCTACCCTTAACATCATTACCCAATTTCAAAAACGAAATACAAAAAAATGAAAACTCTTCCCCTCCTTTCAATTTCTATGCCCAATAGTAGATGAGAACACCATTCCTAGCAAAGGGTCTCGACCCCTGCCTCACACCACATGCCTATCCATACTAGGTATCAAACCACCAAAACCCCTTAGGATGCAATATAAATAAATAATATAAAATAATATATATCAAAAAAATATTAATACTCCTCCAGCTCTAGTAAACGCTCCCTAGCTTGTTTTACAATCCAATAAAAAACAAGCAATAAAATATATGACATTTTCCCCAAACATAAAGGCCATATCACAAAGAAATAATAACCTTGGTTAATTAATTCTCAAATCGATGAATTGCATAATAACAACAATGGAATCATTAAATAATATAGGATATTAACAAAATTCTTAAAAAAAAATAAAAATAAATAATAAATCGATTCATTAATAATAAAACAATAAAATGATAATAATAAGTAATACAACATTATTAAATAATTATTAATTAATGAAATTGTTAAAATAAATAATTAATAAAACATAAATCAATTATATAAAAATAAATAATAAAATAATTTATAAATATCAATCAATAAAGTTATCAACTTGATAATAATAATAAATGAACCCTATACGTCCATTCGAGATCGATATTGACAAATAATAAGTATGATCGTAAGATAATAATTATTAAAAATCATAAAATAATGATTAAAAAAATCATTAAATTGACCAAAGCCTAAGGTGGTCAAATTCTCATGAAGGGGTTACTACTAATGTTCTCCAAGGTCAAGAGACCCATATGGGTCAAGACAAACTCAAACCAATAGCATAATAGGCTAAAAAGGTAAGCCACTTCCTTATAGCTTAATCAACCAATGTTCACGATACCTAGGGAGGTTAACCAAGCATGAATATAAAACCTCAATCACATGAGGAAGAAACAAGAGAATCAATGATGCCAAAACTTGATAATCCTAATAAAGAACAAGACAAAACATACATGCTAAAAATAGGGTGAGACCAATAAAAGGCAAAAAAAATAATCAAATAGGAATATAATGATGGTGGCTTAGTATCATATAATATGTATGATATACATGTTAGAGTGACTTCTAACTCATCAATCACTTCTTGAATGTACCCAAAATGTCCAAACCCACCGTCAAGCCTAGCTCTCAGCCTAGTGCCTGCATCCACCAAATAAGACATCAATAGTTGTTGAATGATGTCGATATTATAATAATAATAATAATAATAATAATAATAATAATAATAATAATAATAATAATAATAATAATTTAGAACAAATCATTAAACATGAAATAATAAATCAAGTATAAACATCTATAGCTATAAAGGGACCAAAGTCAATACTGATGACCATGACCCCTAGCATGCCTTATGAACATAACCAACAGTTGCAAGAGTAATCAATGTCAACCCATATTAATAATACATGTTAAAGCAATAATCATATAATAATGTAACTAAGCTAAAGTAACATAAACATATAACAAGATAAAATGAATCCAGTGTAAGCAGTATGCATATAAGGATATAACAAATCTAATGCAAGCATCAATCATGATATAACATATCAGAATGACTACCCAAGGGAAATTGCATCATAACCATCTAAAATAAAACCAACATCAATATTCATTAGTCCACGTGCTAACAAAACATACTGAAATACCTATAATCACTTATATGTAAGGGCCATAAGGTCAATTCATGACATCCTCCCCTCCTTAAAGAGGATCTATCCCGATGACCATAAATAGTGAGAACAAAACTCTTTGAAAATGTATAACTAAACCAATTCCAATACTTTACAATATCTCCACTCATTGAGGGGTGGCCAATACTTCAACCTTATCTTTCTGACATTCATATTTCTTGCCAATAAGACAACCACATTTTCTTTACATTAGGCCACATAATGGCCTCCTAATAGTCTTCACATGTCCTTTATGATACTAAAAGGGAAGAACACCACTTATACAGTGCTATAAAAATAGAAAATTCCACCAAATCTCTCAACTTGGCTGGAATGTTTCCACTCTCATGCCTTAAAAAGGTCATCAAAAACATTAGAATCCATTAAAACTAACTATAATAAGTTCACCAAACCCAAAATGCCTACATTGGTCAATAAGATTCCAAGGGAACAACTATTAATTCCAATACAACACCACTATTATTAACCATTCCATCCATTTATGAAGGTGGCTATAAAACATCACAAGCATACAGTGTCCCAAAACACAACAACTAACACTTACTTTAATATGCTTTCTAGCAAGGGTACTAACAACATTCCCAAGCAAGAAAATACAACTAAAAAACCACAAGTCATAAATCGATGTCTAAACCAGATTAACAATTTGATTATAAAACTTTACTAGGGACATAACAACTTGTGTTAACACATAGAGACTTGCAACATGAGGTCAATACTTATAATCATCCAATCCCACCAAATTGCAATCAGAATTACAAATAAAGAGTGTAAATATTCCACTAAAACATTATGCCACATGCATAAACTTAATAACATTCATTACAGAATGTCCTTACACAAAAGTAGTAATTCATACTATGATGATTAATCTAATATAACATCAACCATCTATGAGTTAGTGCAATGTCCCACACCAACCACACTGAACACTAGAGAATCCATACTAGGCATCACATATAACTCAAAGGCTTACAACATATTCTCTAACACATGTGAGCTCACACGATGGTCTAGGGATATCGATCCCACCATCCAAAATGATCCATTTGAGGGCATCACCCAAATTTCATTACTCTATCCAAGAGTTAAGTGGGTACCTAGGATTTTAAACACTACCTAATCAGGGATTTATGTAACTCTTTTAAAGCATAAAGTCAACATACATTTCAATTATGCTTCTAAAACAAAACAAAAATATTCATCCTAGAATATTTGTAATAGATATAATAAAATAGTCCCTAAACCATACCTTGTTAGCACCTATAGGCCAACACATGCATGCATCTCAACAAGTACCACCTTGTTGATTTCCATAAATGTCCAAATTTTAAGAGCATTTAGTGCTTCATAAGGGTATATAAAAATAAAAATTTGACAAGGGTTGCTTTTACCACAACTTCCAAGAGGTAGCTAAAAGAATGCTAAATCTATAAAGTGACCATTATGCACTAAGATTCCACATCCAACTCATGGAACACATGGTGAACACTCTAAATGAATAAGGTGGTTAGTCATGTAAAGGGGAAAAGTGGATTTTTATCCTAAAAGAGACTCCACTTCCTAGTCTGTACTCGGTCAAAATCATTATGGATGTAGTGCTTCTCTACCCTTAACCTCATACTTGCACCAATAATCAATACTAGAGTAGTGATGTAGGATTACACCACACAACACAACATTATAACTTGGAAAATTAAATCAAATAGAAGTTATTTTCAAGAGGGAAAACACATCACATGAGTGGCATATGACCATATTACCACATACCAATATATTAACAACACAAGGTCACATTTAATCCCAGGTATGTACATAAAATACTCATACAACAATTTTAAAACATAGATCAAAATAAGGTTTAAGTGATTGGTTTCAAGAGTGGAAGAATAACTTACACAAGTAACCTTGACATTATTCACACATTCTATTGTTAAAAAAATAAAACCTTCTATTCAAAATACTCATACAACAATGTTGATATCAAGAAGAAAAAGTGAAAACCCACAAGGTTACTACATACACATAGTGTAGTGAAGATACCAATTTACATGATTCAATACACTCAATGAAATGTATGGTTTAAAAGACACACAACAATTTTACATACAAGGAGGAATCACATGAAAGAGATCATGCATACATTACTCAAGTGTTTTAAGAATCATGCCAAGGTAATTTCACATCACAAAAATTAACACATATGATAGTGAAACACAAGGGTTCATGACTCCCATCAATAATATACCTAATGTCTAGATGCCATCCAAATGACATCAATATCCATCATATAGTATAACATAATCAATCTCAAGAATATCGGCTTAGAATCACCTTCCCTCAATAAGTTTGTGTTCCAACAAGGCCAATAAAATATATATCCATGAGTTTTGAAAAATCTACAAACAATATTCACGCATCATGGATAAATGGCTCACACTAACCAATAACAATAAAAGATCTATTAGATTGGCCATGATCTTGGATCCTTGCACAAAATATTGAGCAAATCTATGTATGGATCAATAAAATCATAGATAAATTGCAAAGGAGGAAGAATCTTATCTTCACAAAATAATATTTTAAAATATGACCTACTTGCATAATGGGGCAATGGGGTACATATAGGGAAAATTAGCGAAACATGAGGAAGCCTCTAATTTTCCTAATTAGATAATTACATTAAAATGAAATTAACATATGTGACCTTTTTATAACTAACCTAAGGAAGCTTAATTGACATAGAATGACCATAAGGCCATGTAGGTAAAACCTAATGGTAAAAATCACTACACTAACACCCCTCCTTAAGCATAGCTTAAGTGAGATAAGAATTGGGTCCCGACATTGAAACCCTGATGAGGTACCCAAGTACATAGTGAATAAGCTCCATAGGAGGAAGAAGAAGGTAGAACAACCCTAAACCTAATGAGAGGTCATAGATGAACAAATTTACTCTCTATGAAGTGCTTGGTTAGAATATCTACAATTTGATCTAATGTTAAATAATATTGAAGATCAATGACTTGATCATTGATAAGATCTCTAATGAAGTGCATGTAAATTTCTATGTGTTTGGTCCTTTGATAGAGAACCAAATTCCTAAGAATTTAGATAGTGCTTTAGTTGTCATATTAGATGATTTTTGTCTTATGAAACTGGATACCAAACTCAGTGAGAATGCCTTGAATCCAAATTTCCTTAGTGGTGGCATTGACAACCCCTTTGTATTATACTTCTATAGATGATAAAGAAACTGCATGTTATTTCTTGATTGACCAACTTATTAAACCCAAATTAAGTGAGAAACTATAGCCTAAACTAGAATTTCAACTCTAAATATCTCCATCTAAATCTAAATCTATGTATCTAATTAAATTAACCTCTATTCTTACTCCATAGTGTATCCTTTAGTTGTGTGAACCCTAAATGTAGTGCAAAATCTGCTTAGCTACTTTCCAATATAATTCATGTGACTCTTGCATAAACTGATAGACCATGCCAATTTCATAGGATATTCATGTGAGATAGATAATATTGCCCATAAGTTGTTAATATGAAGTTGCATCAACCAATGGTGTAAGACAATCAACCACAAGCTTCACACTAGACAAGAAGGGAGTAAGAGCTAGCTTACAATCAACCATGTTAAACTTCATAAAAAAATCAAGATAATACTTGGATTATGATAAAGTTATCCTAGAATCTGAATGAATGATTTCAATCTCAAGAAAGTAATGCAGTAATCCCATGTCTATCATTGAAAATTTGTCTAAATGTGTAGTTTCAACTATTGAGATAGATGATCATGAGCTCCCTATAATAAAAAATTCATCCACATAAAGAACTAGGATTAATAGAGAATCATCCTATCATAATATTTAGACATTTAGATCTAAGTGGCATCTGGTAAACCTAACTATGAATAAAAAGGAGTCCATCTTGACATATCATGCTTGAGGGGTTTATTTGAGTTTGTAGATAGATTTTTTGAGTCTATAGACCAAGGAAGAATCTTCCACAAAGCCTTATGGTTTCTCCATGTAGATCTCTTCTTTGAGGTCACCATGTAGAAAAGTACTCTTGATGTCCATTTGGTGAACATCCCATCAATGTGTAGTTATGATGGCTAGAGTGAGTTTGATAGACATCATCTTGGATACAAGAACAAATGTCTCATTGTAGTCTATGCCAGGCACTAGATAAAACCCCTTTATTACTAGATGAGCTTTATATTTATCAATAGACCCATTTGTACCATACTTAGTCTGATAAACCCATTTACAATGGACCAATTTTTTTCCTTTAGGAAGAGGGACCAAGTCCCATGCTTTATTCCTAATTAGGGAACTATAATCCTCCTACATAGTAGAATCCCATTTTGTAATGCTAGATACCTCATGAAAGGTTTGTGGAAATCAGGAAATGGATAGTAGGCTTGTGAAGTCCCCTTAAACTATGAATGAGTTCACCTTATATTTGATGGATTTCCAACCCATTTTACATCACTTTGAAGTATATATTTGGATCAAGTGGGACCAAAATTGTATGAGATTAAAAAATTAGGAGGTGGGTCACCTTCATCTCAAGTATGAGTGTGAGATGGAGGAGGAGAATACTCATCACTACTCTCATCACTTAAACTTGAAGAAGAAGAAGAGTCATCCTAATCATTAAGAGGATTTTGAGGTGGATCCAAGTCACTATCTAAGGTGGTATCAATGTCCTGAATATTTTAATGGAACAATCTGACTTTTTCTCCATAAGTGCCCTAAAGTCCTTGAAGTGATAAAGACCTTAGACTTCTTTTTGAGAAAAACACCTAGGTGTACCTCAAAAAGTCATCAATGAATGTGAGCATGTATTTAGTCCTATTTAATGAAGGTTTTGGAGATGGACCTGCTATATCACTGTGTATAATTTCCAGCTTCTTTTTAGCTCTCCTTACTTTGCCCTTATCATATTTATCTTCTGTATGCTTGCCAATAATGCAACCATTGCATAGGCCATCTAATAATTTTACTTTAGGCAACCTTGAAACCATGTCCTGATGACTGAATTGCTCTATGTAATGGTAGTTTAAATGGCCAAACTGTTCATGCCATAGTTTGCTCACTCCATCTGTATGAGTAAGTAGTGTAGCTGAGGGATGATCTAGGGAAAATTGTATAAAGGTATACATCTTAGACTAATGATTATCCTTCCCATAAGCCACTGTGATGTCACTATGTAGCTCCTTAATAACCACTAAATCAGGTGTGAACTCAACTAGCTTCTCTACACATATGGGAGTGATTTGGTATACCAAAAGAAGATTGGTAGATAGTGAAGGAACACACAAAACATCATTGAAAGTCTCATCACTTACTTCAATTGATCCTTTACCACTGAATTCTACCAAAGTGTCATCACCCATGATAATTGAAGGCACTAAACATGACTATATTTTTGAAAATAGATCCTCTAAGGAGGCCATGTGATATGAAACATCTGAGTCAATAACCCAAATTGAAGGTTGAGAAACTAATACAACAAGTGCCTTACCCTTATTTTTACCCTTTTTGTTGTCTTTAGTTTTTGTAGAATCTTATGCAGATGTGCTTTGAGTTGAGGATTTAGGAACACTGATGTTGTTAATCTCAAGCATTATAGTCAAGGTGTCAATCTTCTTTTTCATGCACTGAGATTCATCATGCCCAAGTTTCTTGCAAAAGTTGCATTTAAGTTTATCCTTCTTAGGTTTATCACTTGAGAAGGACTCATTTGATGATGCATTAGGCTTGACATCTAATTTATGATTCTTCTTATCCTCATGATCTTGTTTAGACTATTTATTCTCATAATTATCACTTTTAGAAGGGTTTTTCTTATCCTAATTGACAATCAAGACATGTGATTTTGAAGACTTCAGTGTACCCATTTCAACCAACTTATTTTTCTCTCGAGTTAGATTAGCAACAAACTCATTGAATGATGGAATTTTCTAAGTAGATCTAAGTGCACATTTGGTAGCATGAAATGTAGAGATAAAAACTAAATATTCATGACCCAATTTTGCAAGCATGGATATAATCAAATGGTCATCTATTTTTACAATATCATATTATTTCAACTATAGTCTCAATGATTTAAATAATGTAAATAAGTTTTTAAGGGTATTATAGTCACCTGGGCTCAATATGATGAGCTCATTCTCTAACTCATGACCCCTCATGATGTCTTTCACTCTAAAAAGCTTGTCTAGGATGGTTTAGAAATAGTTTCAATTTTTTATGGATTCAACATGAAATAGGAGGTTAGGAGACATTGATAGGCATAAAAACCCATAGGCCTCAACACATTTTTTATAAAACTTAACCTTTTTTTGCATCTATAGATGACTCAATTTCCTCACCCATAGTTATCTGATAGAGTCCTTTACCTCTCAAGGTGAGATTCATTTTAGAATTCTAGTCGAGGTAATTAAATGGTGTGAGTGGTTCAATTGAGTTTAGATCCATTAGTGTAGATTAGATTGAGACAATTTACATAATTGAGATGAAAATAAAAAATAGATTACACATAGTAAAAGTACCCCCTTAAACTATCAATAAGACCCCCTTTAAATTATAATGCAACACACACTCAATATTAGACATCGAGCACTACCAAGAATGCATCTATGAGCAATTGATGTTAGAGAGTACAAGATGGATGTCAAGCATAATCAATAATACATCTAAGAAAGGTAAAAAAGGTTTGAAGTGAGTTTTAAGCCATTACACCATGAAGAAAATGGATGTTATAAAGGGCCTAATACAATACCATCAATACATAGATCTTGAAAAAATATGCACTTTCAAAAAATATCACCCAAAATAGAGCTATGGATTGAAATTTATGACACTTACAAGTTCTTACTTCTACACATTCCTAAACCCTTTCTAAAAAAGATAGAAATGGCAAAAAAAAGTAGAGGTACCCCATAACTTTGAGCAGTAATGACCTTTAGAAAGTCTAGTTTGGTCTCATAAGAGTAATTAGACTTCCTAGACTACTTTATTGAATGGAAGAAGGTAGTAGTGGTACTCCATAACTCTGAGCATTAATGAACCTTCAAAATTCTAGGTCGGTCTCAGAAGAGTAATGAAACTTCTCAAATTGCTTGACTTCTACAAGTAATCAACCTTTGAAAACCTGAGTAATTAATAGACCCTTATAACTCTGAGTTGGTCTTTTATAGTGTACACCAAAGTTTTAGACCTACTCTACTTGACTTCTAGAAGTAATCACCCTTCAAAAACCCAAGTAAGCAATAGACCCTTGAAAGTTTGAGTTGGTCTTTTGCACTGAATGTCATAGTTTCAAACTTGATTTGATTAAAGTAGATAAACTTACAAGTAAGGACCCCTTATAAGTCTAAGGGTGTCTACAGTAGTGTAATCCAAGTTTTGGCACCCTGCTTACTTAAATTCATGAATTTTCAAGTAAAACAACTCCACAAGTCTGATTCTTTCTATGAGTAAGTAGACTTATCAAACAACTCAACTTAGAAAAGTGAAGTTACTCACTGTTGAAATTCTGATTTGGTCTACTAGCTACATAACAACCCTTTAAAAGTCCAGATTGGTTAGCAAACTCTCCAATACATGCAACATAAGGTAGATCAATTGTTGAGATGAAGTAATGACAACCTATAAATTTGAGTAATGTAGAGGTATGATGGCACATAAATCAAGACAAGCCAAAAACATCCAAAATACTTTAATGATAGAAATTATGTAAGATACTTATTTGAGATTTTGACTTAAGGAAGAAAACCTAGAAGGTGGTTTTGCACAATAACATAATAAGTATGGATTTTTGTAGAAAATAAAAAACAAGGCCTTGGGATACCAAAAAAAAAGGAAAAAATGATTGTTTTAGAATTAGGTCATGTTTACAATTGATCCAAGGGTTTTGGCACCTTCTAAAACCAATGACACATTCATTTTCAAAATTTAAAGCTCTAGTAGAACATTTGCTTGAATTCTCTAAGGAATCCCATCAAATCTTTCTTTACGCTAGAATAGTGAATGTATGTAAGATTTCACCATAAATATTGGTACAATACTGACAAAAATGGCTCTGATATCATGTCAAATTGGCTACAATCTTAGATATTTACATATAAGATTGAGAAAATCTATGTATGGAGCAATGAAATCACATATAAACTTCAAAAGAGGAAGAATATTATCTTCACACAATAATATTTACAAATATCACCTGCTTTCATAAAATTGCATTAACTTATCTAACCTTCTAAAGTGGAAAAGTGGTGTACATATAGGGAAAATTAGGGCAACATGAGGAAGCCTTTAATTTTCTTAGTTAGATAACTACATTAAAATGATATTATCCTATTTGACCATTTTATAACTAACGTAAGGAAGCTTAATTGACATAGAATAACCATGAATCCATGTAGGTAAAACCCAATGGGAAAAAGCACTACACTAAAAATATCATAAAAACTCTCAAACTTGCCCAAGCAAGTCAATCACACTCACCCCATCAGGTCCTCTAGACTTGGGCCACACCCTTTAATCACCCAAGATACTATACCTCGACATCATCAGATGGCTTAATCATGCAAGCTATTAATGGCCACCAAGGCATTGTCTCATAATTCCAATAATAAGATTATATCAAAATTATTCCAATTGACTTAATCCAACAAGTCAAAGGTTGAATGGTGATGCTTGATTTAATGCAACATCACTTTTGGGAAAGGGTGGGCTTAACCAAGGCACAAGGTGAATTATATACCACTACTGTGGAAATTATAATTTCCCACAATCATCAAGTTCAATCTAACTTCACACTAACATCCTCATGGATGTAGACATAATCAATAACACAACAAATATCCTCATGGGTGTTAAAACATAGCCCAGTTCCAAGTAGGTAGTCTCATGGACATAAACATATCCATGGTTAACATTGCATCCTCATAGAAATCAACCTATCCATGAGTGAATAACTATATCTAATGTAAACATATCCATGATCAAAACATCATCATAAATGAAAAATAAGAAATAAACATCCCCACACACTTATTTACTTTTAGTCCTTTAGATTTATGAAGCCACCTTATTTTCTATCCAACTCAAAAGAGACCAAATACATAAATAAGATCAAGTTCTCATTTCAACTCAAGATTTTCCCCCTCAAACAGAGATCCCAAGCCTTACTAGTTCATCTAAGTAAATCAAATACTCTCACCTGATATAGCCCTCTAGTTTTAAGTCTAACCCTTGATATTTTTGAGCTCATAATTTTCTAAGCATCTACTAATGACTTGCCCATACAACTCAATCAATAGGTATCAAATATCATTTCCTCAATTCTAAGGGCGAAGTGATTTTCTCTAGTCTCTCATCAACTTTCCCATACAAGTTAATAGTTAATAGGTGATGCTTAATTTGATGCAACTTGATTAGGGAAGGGTTGACCCAACTAAGGATATGAATGAGCATCAAAAGTCATTACAATTTTTTTTGAATTTTTTCACACACATACATTCCATAATGTAGGAATTTCCAACACTTTAGGCTTATTTAACAAAGCACTATTTAGTTCACCCAAGAATATAAATTCCTTTATAAAGGTCATATCATAGCCTTATAAAATCATATAAGACATATATTTTTCCACAAAATGTATATAAATTTAACCATGGTATTATATGCACTCATTCATATAATGTGCCAATTTAATCTCCATAAGGTAGTATAACCATAAAAGTATTATTCAACCATATACAAACATACACATACATGATGATATAGAATGAGCCTTCACAAGGATACACACATATACATTACATGTATTTACATCTACCCAAAGGATATTATGCAAACATAACCCTTTGCAAGGGTATCCACAATCATACACAATCTCAACCAACTTTTCAAGTGTCTACTAAAATCAATCTATCATGCCCAAAACTTATGAAAAACCATTAAGTCACAATCCATGATACCAAATCAAATAACCCCCTAAAAAATAATTTTAGAATTATCTTTTAGAGTACACAATGGCACATCAAAAGGCCCCACTACATAATATTAATATAGTGTAATGCATCTCAACAAACACTACAGGAAATACTAGTAACCAAAAACTAACATCCCAATTGTCCCAAAAGGATAATGTTATAAACAATCAAAATATAATTAATCACATCCAAGAATTTCTAGTTTGCCAATTATTATATAAATAAATAAGATATGATATAAGTGAAATACTTAAGCATAAAGGTCAAAATAATTCAACATAAGGATCAATCTCACTAACTTGCTTGGGTAAGTCTTATCACATCATGATATCAACAAGTGAAGGTCTCTAATCCACTAGTAAAGCCAACATGGAAAGGATATTGAGTTACCATAGAAATTTGGGATCTACCCAAGTAAATGATTAATCCTTATGTTACCCCCATAGGATCATTATAACATGATTCAAGTTCTTGAGGGAACATTGTACCTTCATTCATTACTTGACAAAGGTTATGCACAAGATATAAATCCATAATGAAGTATTGTTTTGATTAAATTAGATGAGACACAATACACATAGCTTAGGGTGAATGACATCACACATGTGAGCATCCTATTAAATAAGAATACAATTGGCATTGGGAAATTAATTCCTTCTCATGATATCAAAATACCATCTCATAAGCCAACCATAGGGGTATTACAACTAAATGTTGCTTACTTATCATTTGGTTATCATAACATGTTGTTGTATAAACATAGGTGTTCATGCCATTTAATTAGCATGCGTATAACCATGCAAGAGTTCATTACTTAAATAGTGTCAGGCATTAACTCATGTGTTCATTAAGGAAAGTTATGATTTAGTAACTCATTGTCAAGGTGGACTATTATGACAAAGATCATGATATGAGAATTATAAGTTCACACAACATAGTAATCCTCTTCCCAAATTTGAGATTATTTGCATTTAATAATCATAATAAAAGGAATATCAATAATTTCATTGTAAAGATACACTTATGAATTTTAAGCACACATATCCATTATAAACCAATGACCATATGTCTCATGAAAGCATTAGTGTCAATATGCTCGGCCTTCCATTAATCTAGGGATGATTGAAAAACAAATAACCAATAACTTTCTACAAACTTGCCAATAGTCCATGGCATTACATTACCCTTATGGGTATGAATTGCAATCAATAACCCAGACCCATATAAGAAGATCATTATTCAAGATTTATTTCTATTGCTTACGAAATGAAATAAAATCACTTAAAATGATACCTAAACCACTCAAAATGTCCAATATTATAATAAAAAAATATTAATTTGAATTAACAAGAAACTACTTACATAAACTAAATGCAATAAATTGTTTTTAGCCAAGTTTATAAACATGCTAAGGCTTTAAATTTAATTAACAATGCTTCACAATGAGGTTAGGTAACATCATGCCCATATCATAAATGAGAGGTAAGTCTATATTATAGATTGGCCTTCCATATTGTAATAATGCCACCAAACCATATTTGTCATGAAATATATATAAGTATACACAACTCCATAAAGGATATTTAAAACCTCTAAATATTTTAGCATACCATAAAATAATGCCAACTTAAATTTCATTTGGATTCAAGGCTACAAACAAAATAGATACTATTTCACCTATATTAATTTATACAACTTTCATGCATATTTCACATCAATAGAGAATCACTATGTTATTCCAACATGTATTTAACAATATATAATAATGAAGACATAACATACTATAAATAGAGTTATAGCTACGTTTTCAGTATAAATATAGAACCCAACATGAATGTATGCCAAATAAATGAATATAGTTGGCTAAATATACAAGATCCATGTTACTATATTCATTTCTACCCACTACTAACCACATCAAACACACTATTATTATTTTTTCAATATAATACATATTACAAGGCTACAAAAAGTAAGAAAAGGCAACCATGACATAAAATGGGTAGCCAGATACAATCCTAAAAATTAGGTACCAACTGACACATTCATGAAAAATGCTACTACATGTAAGTCTAGGTGCATCAACTAAAGAGGATGAATACATCAAGTAGAAAACTCCTCAAAACTGGCCCTATAAGCCCAACCATCAGCGGCCCTTACCACCCCAACCATTAGTTTGGTGGAGGGTTATAGAAGCCAAGCACTCAAGCATGATAAGAGGTATACATAAGATACTGAGTGACTAGTATAGACTTATAATAACAATCAATGAGGATGAGGAAAACAATACAGTCAACATAGAACTATAATACTTAGTCAAACCCATTATCCTAAGTAATGCTCAAGGAATATATTAAATCTTTATGGGTTATGATTTACACCATAAATCAAGGTATATTTTATCCACTTATCAAAATTCAAAGGTCTAGAAAAGTACATTGCTCAGCCCAAGAGGATTATCCAAGTGTAATTGATTAAACACAATGGGATCAACCCACAACAACCAAATTAACTCAATCGAGTCCAGAAAGGGAAATAAAATCCATATCTTTTACTAACAAAAATTAACTTGATTTGGATTTAAATTATCCAAGTAGAGACAACATTAATTCCTTCAAGTAATTTAACAAATTTGAAACTGAATAGAAAAGTGACCTCATACAATCAAATGGAATAATACCATTAGTAGTCCAAGATTGGTAATTTCAACCTAACCAATTTGAGGGAAAATAGGGGGCAACAATTTACCATTACTTCATGTCATACCGCCATCGATTCAAATCGAGGAAAAAACCAATCTTATATATCTATATATAATGTTTTTAGATACAAACAAAGCATAAAATAATAATACCATAAGAATTAGACACAACCCAATGCAAAAATTGACTACTTAAAACCAACCAAAATTCACCTATTTAAAACCATATGTAATCACCACAATGGCTTTAAAATCATTAATTCCCATCAAGATAAAAGGTCAATCATTAATTTCCTGGTCATAAATCCAAGTTAAAAAGGTCATGGCTCAATAATACCATCAAGGTAAATGTTTAAAAGGGTTTATGGTTTTGGAAGGTCAAATTAAAGAAAAAAACAATTGTTTAACATGCCCAATAGGGTAAGCAAGTGAGTAATACCAAATTGAATAGCCATCGACTAGGGTTGGAGATGAATATACAAAAGCCTTGCTCAATAGAACACAAGTCATTTAGATGAAAACCCCATGCCATTCCATTCCATTTGACCAATCTATAATTACTTAAAAACATGACTAGAATTCTATTGAAGTAGAATTTCAATTTTTTAAAAATTGATATAACTAACCATAAAATCCAAGAATAAAAACCCATAAATCTAACAATGGAGGATAATCATTTTTATTACATTTTTCAAGTTTTGGAAGGTCATCGAAGGAGTAGAGTTGACTTACTCAAAGATTCATTTTTCCTTTTTGTAGTTCATCATTTTTTAGGTGAGTCACCACTCCTTGTCCTTTGTCTCCCCACCGTGGCCTCCCCAAAAAATATCTCCATACCTTACATTGAATTTGGGGTTTCAACGCAACTCACCATATTATGTAGGGTAATAAGAGATCCAAACAAACAAAATACAATACAAAGATCCTAGGCAAAAATAAAGTTTGAGCCAATGTTTGAACTTGCATTAAGGAGGAAATAGTTTACTATTTATTTTCCCAAATGGATCATATGGGGCATATAGACATTGCTTATGGATTAGGGCATTACTATATTTTATTTGTTTTAAGTTGTTTTCCAACATAGGTGATCAAAGAACACCCTCCTCCTTTTATAATTATAGCCATAACAAAATGAAATAAAAATCCATGCTACCTCTAACATCCTTCCCATTTTTCAAAAACCAACAACAAAAAAAATGAAAACTCTGCCCCCATTCCTTTCAATTTTTATGCCTAATAGCAGATGAGAACACCATGCCCAACATAAGGGTATTGACCCCTGCCTCACGCCACATGCCCAACCATACTAGGCATCATACCACCAAAATTCCCCCAGGATTTAATAAAAATAAATAATAGAAAATAATATATATTAAAAAAATAATAATCCTCCCCCAACTCTAGTCAATGCTCCCTAGCTTATTTTATAAGCCAATAAAAAAAAGTAATAAAATATATGACATTTTTCCCTAAACAAGAACACCATATCAAAAGGAAATAATAACCTTGGTCAATTAATTCTCAAATCAATTAATAGTATAATAACAACAATGGAATGATTAAATAATACAAGATATTAACAAAATTCTTAAAATAAATAGAAACAACAAATTCATAAATCAATTCATTACTAATAAAATAATAAAATGATAATAATAAGTAATAACAACATTATTAAATAATTATTAATTAACAAAATAGTTAAAATAAATAATTAACAAAGCATAAATTGATTATATAACAATAAAAAATAAAACCATTTATAAATAGCAATCAACAAAATCAATAAAGTTATCAACATGATAATAATAAAAAATGAACACTATATGTCCACTCGAGATTGATACTAACAAATAAATTTTTTGAACATAAGATAATAATTAATAAAAATCATAAAATAATGATTAAAAAAATCATTAAATTGACTGAAGCCCAAGGTGGTTAAATTCTCATGAAGGTGTTATGAGTGACATACTCCAAGGTCAAGAGACCCATACGGGTCAAGACAAATGCGAGCCAATAACAAACAGGCTAAAAAGGTAAGCCACATCCTTATAGCTTAATCATCTAATGTTCATGATACCCAAAGAGGTTAACCAAGCACAAAGATAAAACCTTAAGCACACAAGGAACAAGCAAGAGATCAACGATGCCAAAATCTGATAATTCCAATAGGAAACAAGATAAAACATACACGCTCAAAATAAGGCAAGACCAATAAAAGGCAAAAAGCAATAATCAAATATGGATATAATGATGCTGGGTTAATATCATATAGTATGTATGCTATACCTATCAGAATGAATTATGACTACTCAATTGCCTTTGGAATACACTTGAAATGTCCAAACCCACCACCAAGCCTAACTCATAGCCTAGTGCCTACATCCACTAAACAAGATATCAAAAATACCTGAATGATGTCAATATAATAATAACAATTCAAAATGAATCATTAGACATAAAAGAATAAATCAATTATAAACATCTATAGCTGTAAAGGGACCAAAGTTAATAATGATGACCGTGACCCCAAGCACGCCCTGTGAAAATAACCAATAGTTGTAAGGGTAATCAATATGAATCCACATCAATAAGACATGCTAAAGTACTAATCATACAATAACATGACTAAGCTAAAGCAACATGTACATATAATAGGATAAAATGAATCCAACATAAGTAATATGCATATCGAAATATAATGAATGTAATGCGAGCATTAACCATGACATAATATATCACAATGGCTACCCAAGATACCTTGCATCACAACCATCTAAAACAATATCAACATCAACAATTGTCAGTCCAAGTGCTAACAAAACATGCTAAAATGGCTATAATCATATGTTTTTAAGGGCCACAAGGTCGGTTCATGACATTTTTTCTTTCTTTTTAGACTTTCCAATGTGATTTAGTATGATAGATTGACTTAATAATGTTATTTTTATACCATTGATTTTTCATGAGCCTTCCATTTTATTACATATTTTCATACTGCCCAGCACAATATAGTGTGATTTTATCTTGTTTTAACTTGGTGTAAATCTTTTACATGGTTTAAAAACATTTGTTACCCTTTTTACCATCTTTGGTTTATTATATTTAGTCATATTTTGTTATTACACATTTCCCATCATGATATAGTGTGTAGTGCATTTATTTTTTATTACTTATACTTTTCCAAGTCATTTTTTTGACCTTTTCTTTTTAACCATGCAGCTGTATCACATAATGCCAGAAAATAAAATACCCAACATATATTCCCCATAGCACATACAACAAAAGATAAATACATGTGATAGAAAGAAATATATCCATGCATTAACATACACATCTAAGTAAAACTCATGAGATCAATAAAAATTCAAATTCAATATATATATCCTCATGTGTTTTATACAAAATATAAAATATAAATAACTCCAGCTGTAAGGTTGGGCTTTATCCTACCTATCTTGTGGCCTAACCACACTACCCTTAAATGCCTAAAACTGCCCCCTCTGAATGGTACATTGTAATGAGGTAGTCCAAGATCTCAAGTCTACAACCTTTCCTTATAGATTGGCCACCTAAGCTTGCACCTGTCCAAGTTGGATGGTGGTATCCATATGTGCCACTCTCTCCTGTGTCAAGGCCTACCAAGCCTATGCCTCTCCCTCTCTCACCCTAGATAGTGGATGTAGTTCATCTCCATGTGCTTGAAGCTACCTCACGACATCCCCCATAAGTTTAATTCAACTTGCGTAGACTGGGGTAGATGGTACCATATCAACATCCAAAGTGGTAGGGTCATATGGATCCAACATCCCATCCAAAATATCATGATTCATGGACATAATCAAGGCTCCCCATCAAACCTCCTCTACCACTAATCATTAAAACCAAAAACTTGATAGGCATCAGATCCCATATATATCTCCAAATAATATATCTACCATAATCTCAATACAACTAGTGTCATATCAAAAATTAAAATCAGAATTAAAACATTTCTCAAAAGTGTTGGTGTTACCAACCACCATCTATTCATATGCTCACTCATCAAGCATAGTCTCTTCATCTTCTAATTTTTTGAGAACCTCCTCTATGGCTCACCTATGCACCAATGAAAAGTGAAAAGTCACCACTTGAGCATGCCTTAAATCTCTCTTTAGAGGTGCCTCTATAGACCAACTATGTCTTGGAGAAGCTATTGGGTCCTCATGTAATATAACCCTTGCATATGCCTACTCTCATCGATGATGTCTCCATATTTGATGAGGCCATGATGGTCACTACTAATACCACTATGGTTCTTGATGTGTGCCAATATCCACATCCATGGCATCTCACCCTAATGGTTCTATTATTACCTACTGCTATGCTTGACTAGTCTATTGACTAACACATTATGTCTTGATCACTAGTATCTCTATTGGTACCTCTCTTCCTCCCCTCACTCTTAAATCCTAGAATGTTATCACCATTAAACATGCACTATTATATGGGACATTAGGTATGGGAGTTTGAAATATTCTAGAAAGTGTGTCACTAGATTCAGCTCTACCCATGATGTGTAGTGGCCTATGATTTGCACCCATGCCAACCCTATAGTAATGATCACCCATCTATGCTATATAATAACAATGTGTGTATATAATTCCACACAATCTTTCCTCATGTGATATTCTATAGATCTAGCAAATGGGACACAAATTGAGCTACATAATCTTATATCCACTACATGAATTGAGATAACCTATAATCAACCACATGGGGCAACCTAGTTGGTTAATACATTAAAAACCTCTTGTATATCCAGTGCTCAATAAAATAACATGACCCATGGTCTTCTACCCTTTGGGAAACATCCCATAAATATCAAGCATGATATGGACCCAGATGATAACCCCAAAATTGTAGAGTGCTCCCTAATCTAGTATAGATTGACACAAGGCTATTATGTACAATGATACCTTACCATCTAACCTATGACACAACACTCATGCTATCATAAGTCCTATCACTACCTTCTAAATGTCCAAAATATCCACAATATAGACATCAAATAAACTCACCATTAATATAGGGTATATCTTATCTGACCATGTATCCCACTGGGCGAATGATTATCTCTCATCTAGATCATCTGGTGCGTCAGTAATCACTGGTGTGCCACCTATAGGTAGTCCATGTAATACATGGACATCCTCCAATATGATACCCACCTTAATGGTATATGTTGACCATATTTGAATTTTAGTCAAATTTGGTCAACCCCTAATTTTTTAAACTTTTTATAAGGTTTACATATGTCTTAGGGAGTCCCATGTTGTTCTATATATCTCACTTATCCTTGCTCTAGCCTTGGTTTAAACCCATCTTCCTTGTACTTGCCCAGTCAACCAAAGTCAACTCTAGTCAAATATAGTCAAACATGGTAAAAGGATCAAATTACCTTAAAAATATCCTAATATGGTCATTTAGGTGTTTTAAATTGTTCATATGTCATGAATTTGCCCTTTGTTATGTTTCATATGCAAAAAAGGCCTTTTTTGGTCACATTTTGGTTCATTTAATGACTTGTATGGATTAGTTAAAGAATAAAATACGTAACCAAAGAATATTTCAATGTGGAGGAGGTCAAAATATGTCAAGAGGCAGTCATAGTCAGTTTAAGAAGCAATTTCATGTAGAAAGAGGTAGTTTTTCCTTAAAAATAGGCCTTTAATGGTACTTGTATGGACTTGTGAAGTCCACATTCAATTAAAAATGTGGGAATATGGCTCTTCATCTCCCTAAAGTATATACCATGCTTGGTGTGTAGATATTTCATTAGATAAATTAGTTTTTGCTTCCTTTTTTTCTTTCTTGCCTCCACAAGCCAAGAAGGGTCAACTTTGCATGTTTGGTACAAGTCATACAAGTGAAGTTAGGGGAGTGATATTGGGGGTTAAAAGAGGTATGAGGTAGATTAATTTTCATGTCAACAAGTTTTAGTTTCATGGATTCTCCTTTATGAAACATCACTAAGAAGCTAGGTAGATTTTTATGCTTCTTCATCCAAGAGGGGTCACTATTTGAGTTTATTTTAGAAAATTTTGATTTGATTTTATAGGTTGAGTGTTTTAACATATTCCTCAAGGCATATAAAATTATTTCCCATTGTCATCTTAGTTTTGGAAGTCTTAAGGATTCAAGAAGCCTCTTCTAGGCTTGTTTGTGCTTGAAAACTAGTCCTGTCACACTTATAGTGTCCCAAGTGTCATTTACAAAATCTAAAGGTGATTGTATGGTATGGTGAAACATGGTAAAGTATATTTTAAACCCTTACATGTGGAAAATCTCAAAATATACCTCCTTGAAATACCAATTAGGCAAGAGAAGGTGCAAACTACTTTTAAGCATAAGATTTTGAGTTTTGGTCTCTTGTCTCTAAAAATGCAAAATATAGGTCCTATAGGTTTTGGAGTGAGCTTATGATTTAGTTTCAAAGATATTTTAATGATCCAAAATTTATTAACCTTGTAGTCTATATCATGGGCAAGGACCTTACCAAGTTGGAAAGGGAGATACTAAAGGGAGAATGATCTTTGAAGGTCCTCGAAAGTGCATATAAAACATTGAGTTTAGGTAGTAAACACCTACATGATTTGAAATTAGAAATACCCTTTGCACCTAAGATTATTATTATTAAGCCTTGTTTTAATATTTAAGAAGTTTTTCATAGATTTGATGTATCATTTTCAACCCAAACATCATTTCAAGGTATGATACATAATTTTCCAAGATCCATATTGACCTACAGGTGCTCCTAATTAAGATATAAAACACCTACAATATGATTTTAACTCTTTGAGAAAATTATTGTGTCCCAGGTTAGTACTAGACCATACAAAAAAATTGAATGGTTATAATGGTAAACATGGAACTTGATCACATAAATTTTTTGAATAAAGTGCTTTGCTTCTCTAGTATACCTTGATGTCTGTACATAGGGCAGATTGTAACCTACAGGTAAAAAAAGTAGGGTATAATGACAAAGGCCTAAGTGTGGTGTCTTGATGGTTGTTTGAACATAAAGAGATAAAAAGCATGGAAAATTAGTTTATGGTCTTAATAAGAAAACAAGGATCTCTAATACCATCACCAAACATCAACTAACGCTCAGGTATACACCTACAGACTAGAGTATCTCAATCTCAGGCAGTGACCTAAAAATAGTACACTTAGATGCCCATATAGCATGACATGAATAAAAAAGGACTAAAAAAGTGTGATACAAGGTTTATGAGCCATGGATAGGTTTTAAACATTTATTTTCAAGGATTAAAAAAACCTATAACACCTACATGAGCCATCAAACAAGGTGTCTTAGCCCTATGTTGAAAAGCTCAATCTAATGTCTCCACCATGCATATGATGAATGAGGGAAGGTTTGAGGGGTGAATAAGAGTTGAAAAACCTTAATAAAAGGGATGTAAAATTTTAGAGACATTTTTACCATGAAAATAAGATCAAGAGAGTTCAAATTTGTGCAAAACACAGTCAACTCTTGAAGCATCCTATAGACAGTCTATCTTGTTGAAAGTCTTCCTAGAAAATGGAGAGAGTTAAAGGTATTATACTTGGAGTAAAGAGTTAAAAATTGGTATATATCACCATTTTGAATATTATAACCCATTAAAATACTTTTTTTTGCTGAGAAAATAGGGAAACATGCCTCTATTTTGTCTTAGAGGTAGAGTTCTTTCTCCTTGCACCATACCCTGTAACTTTTGGAAAATAGGTGAAGTGGTGAGCCAAGAGGTCTTGAAACTCTTCAATATGGTTTTTAGAGATTTGAAACACATATTTAAACATGGGAAACTAGGTATGAAATTTGGAAGCAAGATAAGATGTTCTGGGCTACTAGGTTTGCAGGTAGACCTAGTTAGGCAAAGTGCAATCCTAACCCCAAATAAGAAGTCATTTCTATTTATAGTATTTTAAAAGAATTAAAATTATTTGATTCATATTTGAAAAGTTATAATAGATGTGTATTTTTTTTCTTAAATTAGGGGAATACATTAGAAGGTCATGGGGAGCTTAAGTTGCAGTCATACCTAGAGAACAGTATTAGGCCTAGTTTTCAAATGAGAAGATTTTTAAACTTCTAGCATAAAAAAAACATTAAAACATATTGGGACACATTATTGGAGTGTATGAGGAAGTTTTTGATCCTTCATTATGTAGGGGAGTCCACCAAAAATCCATTTCTTTTCTTAAAGTGCACACAGTCCTATAGAATACTAAAAAATGGCGCAAGTGACCATCTTGAGATGCTTAAAACTCTCATACTATTTTTCATGGTGGAATAACGTGTTTGGAGGTGTTAGGGAGGGTCAATAATATTATCTTAATGGAATTATTTTATAAATCCAATGTGTATCCTTTATGAGCAAAGGCTAAGAGTCTAAATGACTAAAAACCCTCACAAAACACTCTTTCAGATCTGATGGAGGAAATATTACAATTGAAGCATAAAAATGGGGTAAAGTGACCATGAAAATAATTGGAAGTGGTAGAGAACTCTCTAGGGATCCTCACCATGCAATTGAGTTGTACACTACCTATATGAAAGAGGTATAATAGGGATTATTTTGATAAATTTGTGTGTTTTTCATGCATGGATAAATTTCAAATTATGCAACCACATTTGGGAGAGAGATTAAGTATTTTTATAAGTCTTCATATTCATATATTGAGTTATCTAATCTCCCAAGTGTGCCTAACATCTTCCTCATCTCAGCTAATCATATTGAATGAGTAGTGAACACTTAGTAAAAATGGTGAAAACGCTAATTGGGAAGCCTTTTGAGGCTTGATTCATGAACTTGATGACATGGACACTCTTGAAATGTGTCATTAATCCTTGTGCATAGATCATATTGAAGAACTGGAAAGGTTTTGAATGCCAAGTGTGAGAGGTACATGAAAATGATTCATTTATAACTTTCATGAATGATTACTTATGGTTAGAGGAATAATAATGATTAGGGACCATTAAAATGAATGTAAGGGATTGTCAGTAACCCCTCCTCCTTAGCTCAATAATAAAACTTGACCCTTTTCAGTGATGAAGTAGTTTTGTGAAGGTAAATCATGAGGGCAATTTCATGTGCAAACAAGAGAGAATCTATGCCACATATGGAGAAGTTTGTTGACTTGGGAGATATTTATCCATATTTTTATTTTAGGACCTATTTCATGCCTAATTTTATGACTTTTATAACTCCTTCTCCTCACTTGACAAGTGTCTTAATGACTCTTGAGCTTCCCCTTCTCTCTCATCTCACAATTGTTATAAATTCTAGCCTTTTTGGCTATTGCATGTATCTCTCCACCTGAGTATGGTGAATCCCTACTCAATTTTTGCCTTGAAATAATAAAGAATTCCATTTTACCTTGTTCATGACTTCATTAAGTGCATATTATGGTTGTTGATCTTATACAAGTGTATTTTTCTTACCTTGTCATGTTGTCCTTCCTAGTGCCTTGTGAGTTTGAAATCTCTTTTTTATAGGTCAACAAGAAGTGTCTAATGTGGATTGAAAGTGTAGTGAGTAGCTTATTCATTAGTTTTTCTAGAAATCCTATTAGCTAAGTCCTCCAAACCTAGGCTCCTTTCAAGATCCCATGCTTAAAACATTGATGTAGAAGAGGAGTGTTCAATTGGATGAAGTGTATGTGTGGGATTCTCTTTGGTTCCAAGTACATTGTAAGTGGTGTGAGTAGACCATATATTTAGTGTATCACCTCCCATAGATTATATTTTTTTTCAATTATTATTATCCATTTTCACCCCACAAAAGTTAGTAGTAGGTTGATCTATATTGGAACATCAAGGGAACTAGCTCTAATATAGAGATCCAACTCAAATTTGGGTCACCCACATCCCTGAGGTGGTTCCATTGTGCCACTTGAATGAGGAGAGATTTTTCATCTCCTTAAAGGGTACAAGTTCAAGTGATAATAGTTTTTGGCATGCCTAGTGGGACCTAAAAAGTCCATATTTGCCTATTCCCTCTCAATATGAACAAGTACTTGGCCAATCTTGTCATGATCCCTATCAATCCTATATTTCCTATAATCAACCCTATCAAGCTTGTGTTTCACCTAGTCCAACTAGTTCTTCTCTATGTCAGTCCATAACAAGTTTCAAAGACTATATGTTAGACCTTCATACTAGAAATAGTTATGGCTAAGTCATCCCTAGTGATTGTATCAAGAGTGTGAGGGATGAATTAGAACTAGTAAAGGGAGAATAGATGCCCATTAAGACAGCTAATTGGAAAGGCCTTATAGGTGAAATGCTTGATGTTTATGGTCTGATTTTACATATAGAGGAGAGGTTGAAAGCTTGTTGGCTACAAAGACTATAAGTTAGACCTGCATACTAGAAATAGTTATGGATACGTCATCCCTAGTGATTTTATCAAGAGTGTGAGGGATGCCTTAGAACTAGTCAAGGGAGAATGGATTCCCATTGAGAGAGCTAATTGGAAAGGCCTTACAAGTGAAATGCTTGATGTTTGTGGTCTAATTTTGCACATAGAGGAGAGGTTGAAAGCTCATTAACCAGCTTACTCTTATCACCTATAATAAAGCCCATATCAACCTTCAAGTGTATCCACTATGCATATTAAAAATGATAATCCAATCATATTTCAAACTATCCCAAGTCCTTCATGCATTTCCCAAAGTTTCCCTTCTTAGAAGTCCATCCAAGAGAGAAACCAAAAGAAGAGGGATATCACTATTGGAGAAGATTTTGAGAGAAGATGGAAGCTCATCTTGACAAGGATATTGAATTGGAAAACCAACATTTGACACAATCCATCATGATAACATAGAATGAGGGTTCTAAGTGTGACATCCCTTCATTTTCATCTCATCCTCATGAAGAGTCTTCTAAGTCTAGTTTCCCAAAATGGAAGGAAGTAGTGGTAGCTTATGGAAAGAAAGAAAAATGATGTCTAAGTGGAGAAGTTAGAAGTGAAGAGAAGACTAAACCTACTCAAATCCCTCCCACCATTCCTCAAGAATACTTTTGTCCTTCATCTCAACTTCCTCCTATTTCCTTTCCTAATGAAGATCCTATTTCTCCCAAAGAGAAGCTATTTAAAGAAATCCTTGCCAAAAGAATTGAGGATTTGGGACTCAAAATGAAGAATATCTCATCTTTTCAAGAGGAGTTGACTTCTTGTGAAAAAAAATCAGATTGTGATGATAATAAAGATGACATTCCTTGTGTTGAAGAATAAGATTTGAAGGAGATTATTTTGGATTCCAAAGAGGAAGAAGTTTCTATTATTTTTCAACTTCATGATGCTAACGAAAAAGAGCATGAGGACTTGTGGTAGATATTTGAGGAAATTTGTAATGAAATTGAAAGCCCCAAAGAGCCTACAATTCCTTTGGAGCTGATTGCAAAATAAGGTAAATTAGATGCTATGTTTCAAGAGGAAGACATGTAACACACCTAGATGAAAATGTTCAAAGAATATGAAGATAGTGAGAAGACAAGACTCCTAAGAACACAAAGCCAAGCTATTGAGGATCAAGTATGTGTTGAGAAGTATCACCATCAAGGGAGTCTAAATCATGATAGAGAAATCTATGATGACTATAGGGTTTTTGAAGATGAATTGAAGATTGATCCTAAAACCACATGTGAAGCTGATCCTACCAACACCAAGAAGGAGTTTTAACAAGAAAAATTTCTAGAGAGCCATGAGGCAACACTTCTTGAAGGCTTTGAAGAGGTTGTAACAAATGAGAAGAGCAATGAGGTCTTTTAAGAAGACATAGACTTATAAAAATCTATCCCATGCATAGAGATGCAAATTTCCATGATGAGACAAAAGGACAGTAGTATGAGGCATGTTTACAAAGTCAATAAGAGTTTATATGCTTTGGAGACTTGTCTAAGATGATTACATAAAAGGACATGCTAAGCCAATGAGCAAAAAAGAAGCGTGGGTCATCTAATACTACATCTAAAATGAAGAATGATTGGCACCCTCATTCATCTCATGAGGAGGGAGATTCAAGGTAATTTCCTTTCAATCCAAGAAGGGAGGTATGTCTAGTTCTATGTACATAATTAGTTTCCTTTTTACTATGTCTTGTGTTCCCTAAGTGCTTAGTAGCATAAGTGTGCCTTTTCTTTATGTGATTGCTTGGTATTGTTATGTATTATCTTTCTTTCATGTGTTTTTAGGTCAATCAATTGTCTTGTTAGTCAAGTCAAGGTCTGATCTTGTTATTTCAAAGTGCATCTGACTCCCTTTTCCCAATAGATGGGATAAGGTTACTGGTCCTTAACATAGGCAAGCATGTTACCCCTAAGAATTACCAAAAGTGTTGACCAAATTTGACTTTTATTAAAATTGGGTCAACCCCTTATTTTTAAAACTTTTTATAAGGTTTACATATGTCTTAGGGAGTCTCATGTTTTTCTATATGTCTCACCTATCCTTGCTTTAGCCTTGGTTTAAACCCATCTTCCTTGTACTTGCATAGTCAACCAAAGTCAACTCTAGTCAAACATGGTCAAAGGATCAAATTACCTTAAAAATATACTAATATGGTCATTTAGGTGTTTTAAATTTTTCCTATGTCACGAATTTTCCTTTTGCTATGTTTCATATACAAAAAGGCCTTTTTTGGTCATATTTTGGTTCATTTAGTGACTTGTATGGATTAGTTAAAGAAGAAAATTATCACTAGGGAATATTTAAACATGACAGAGGTCAGAATATGTTTTGATGCAGTCATAGTCAGTTCAAGAAGTAGTTTCATGTAGAAAGAGGTAGTTTTCCCTTAAAATAGGCCATTAAAGGCACTTTTATGGACTTGTGAAGTCCACTTTAAGGTAAAAACATGGGAATGCACATCTTCATCTCAATAAATTATTTAAAATTCCTTGTGTGTGGGGATTTCATCAGATAAATTAGTTTTTTCTTCATTTTCTTCTTTCTTGCCTTCACAAGCCAAGAAGGGTCAACTTTGCATGTTTGGTAGAAGCCATAGAGGTGGAGTTGGGAGGAGTCCTCTTGGGGATTGAAATAGGTATAAGTTATATTTATTTTAATTGAAACAATTTTTAGTTTCATGGATTATCATTTATGAAACATCACTAAGAAGCTAGATAGCTTTTTATGCTTCTTCATCCAAAAGGGGTCACTATTTGAGTTTGTTTTAGAAAATTTTGATTTGATTTGATAAGTTGAGTGTTTTCATATGATCCTTAGGGAATATGCACATGTTTTAAGTTGTCCTCTTGGATTTTAAATTCTTAGGGATTTAAGAAGCCTCTTCTAGGCTTGTATGTGCTTGCAAATTGGTATTTTAACACTTACAGTGTGTCAAGTGTCATTTATACAATGTAAAGGCGATTATACAGAATGGTGAAACATTGTAAAGTCTATTTCAAACCCTTAAATGTGTAAAATCTCAAAATAGACCTCCTTGAAATACCAATTAGGCAAGAGAAGGTGAAAACTACTTTTAATCATAAGATTTTGAGTTTGGTCTCGTCTTTGAAAACCCAAAACATAGGCCCTGTAGGTTTTGGAGTGAGATTGTAATTTAGTTTCAAATATCCTTTGATGATCCCAAATTTCTTGACCTTGTATCCTCTATCATGGGCAAGGTCCTTACCAAGTTTGAAGGGGATATACTAAAGGGATAATGATCTTCAAAGGTCCTCAAAAGTGCATATAAAACACTAAGTTTAAGTAGTAAACACCTATATGATTTGAAATTAGAAAGAGCCTGTACACCTAAGATTATTGTCTTAAGATTTGTTTTCATATTTAAGAAGTTTTTCATAGATTTAATGTATCATTTTTAACCCAAGAATAATTTCAAGGCATGATACATAATGTTCCAAGATCCATATGGACCTACATGTGTTCCTAATTAAGATATCAACCACCTACAGTAGGATTTCAACTCTTTGAGCATATTATTATATCCTAGGTTGGTACTAGACCATCCCCAAAATTTGAATGGTTCCAATGGTCAACATGGAATTAATCATAGATAAGGTTTGAATATAATGCTTTGCTTCTCTGGTATGCCTTGATGTCTATACATAATGCAAATTGCAACCTATAGGTTAGAAAAGTAGGGTACAATGATAAAGACCTAAGTATGGTGTCTTGATGGGTTTTTAAACACAATAATGAGATAAAAAGCATGGAAAAGTGTTTTATGGTCTTAATGAGCAAAAAAATATCTCTAATACCATCACCAAACATCAACCAAGGCTCAGATATACACCTATAGACCATAGTGTCTCAATCTCAGGCAGTGACCTAAAAATGGGTACACTTAGATGAAAATATAGCATGAGATGAAGAAAAAAGGCATAAAAAAGTGTGAGACAAGATTGAGAAGCCATGGAGAGGTTTTAGACATTGATTTTCAACTATTAAATAAACCTATAACACCTACATGAGCCATCAAACAAGGTGTTTTAGCCCTATGTTGAAAAGCTTAGTCTGATGTCTCCACCATGCATATGATGAATGAGGGAAGGTTTGATGGGTGAATAAGAGTTGAAACACCTTCATAAAAGTGATGGAAAATTTTAGAGACATTTGTACCATGAAAACAAGATTAAGAGAGTTCAAATTTGGGCAAAACTCAGTCAGCTCTTGAAGCATTCTATAGACAGTCTATCTTGTTGAAAGTCTACCTAGAAAATGGAGAGAGTTAGAGGTCTTATACATGGAGTCAAGAGTTAAAAATTGGTATAGATCACCCTTGTGAATTTTATAACCCCTTCTAAGACTTGTTTTTTTTGAGAAAATAAGGAAACATGCCTCTATTTTCTCTCAGAGGTAGAGTTCTTTCTCCTTGCACCAAACCCTATAACTTTTTGGAAATAGGTGAAGTGGTGAGCCAAGATGTCTATAAAATATTAAAGATGGTTTTTGGAGCTGTAACATACATATTTAAACATTGGAAACTAGTTAGGAACGTTATAAGCTTTACAAGATGTTCTGGGCTACTAGGTTTGTAGGTAGACCTAGTTAGGCAAAGTGCAAGCCTAACCCCAAATGAGAAATAATTTATATTTATAGTCTTTGAAAAACATTCAAATGATTTGATTCAAGTTTTCAGAAGTAAAATAGATGTGTCTTTGATGTTATAAATTAGGGGAATCCATTATAAGGTCATGGCGAGCTTAAGTTGCAGTCACGCCTAGAGAGCAAGATTAGGCCTAGTTTTCAAATGAGAAGCTTTTCAAACTTCTAGCATAAAAAAATCTATCAAACCTATTGAGACACATTATTGGAGTCTATTAAAAAGTTTTTAAGCATTTATTATGTATGGGAGTCCACCAAAAATCCATTTCTTGGCTTAAAGTGCACACAAACCTGTAAAATGCTCATAAATGGCATGACTGACCATCTTGAGATGCTTAGAACTCTCATAATAATTTAAATGGTGGCCTATGGTGTTTGTATGTGTTAGGGAGGGTGCCTAAGATTATCTTAGTGGAATTAGTTTATAACTCTAATGTGTAGCCTTTATGAACAAAGGCTAAGAGTCTAAATTACTACAAACCCTCACAAAACCCTCTCTCAGACCTGTTGGAGGAATTATTGTAATGAAAGCATCCAAATGGGGTAAAGTTACCATGAAAATAATTGGATGTGGTAGAGAACTCTCTAGGGATACTCACCATGCAATTGAGTTGTACCCTAACTGTATGAAAGAGGTAAAATAGGGCTTATTTTAAAAAATTTGTGTGTTTTTTAGGTATTGAGAACTTTCAAAAGAGGCAACCACATTTGGGAGAGAGATTAAGACCTATTCTAAGTCCTCATGTTCATATATTGAGTTATCCAATCTCCAAAGTGTACCTACCATCTTCCTCATCTCAACTAGTCACAGTGAATGAGTAGTGAACACTTAGTTAAAATGTTGAAAAATATAATTGGGAAGCCTTTTGAGGCTTGATTCATGAACTTGATGACATGGGCATTCTTGAAATGTGTTATTATTCCTTGTGCATAGATCATATTATAGAATTGGAAAGGTTTTGAATTCCAAGTGTGAGAGGTGCATGAGAATGAGTCATTTATAACTATCATGAATGATTGATCATGATTCCAATGCATGTAATGGCTTATTAGTAACCCTTCCCCCTCAAATAAATCATCAGACTTGACCCTTTTCAGTGATGAAGTAGTTTTGTGAAGGGAAATCATGAGGGCAGTTTCATGGCAAACAAGAGAGAATCTATGCCACATATGGAGAAGTTTGATGACTTGGGAGACATTTGTCCATATTTTCATTATAGGACATATGTTATGAATAATTATATGACTATTATAACTCCTTCTCCTCACTTGATAAGTGTCTTAATGATTCTTGAGCTTCCCTTTCTCTCTCTCCTCTCATAATTTTGATAAATTTTGGCCTTTTTGGCTATTGTATGTATCTATCCACCTGAGTATGGTGAATCCCTACTTAATTTTTGCCTTGAAATAATAATTAATGTTATTTTACCTCATTCATGACTTCATTAAGTGAATATTATAGTTATTGGTCTTGTACAAGTGTATTTTGCTTACCTTATCATGTTGTCCTTCCTAGTGCCTTGTGAGTTTGAAAGCTCTCTTTTGCAGGTTAGTAAAAAGTATCTATTATGGATGACAAGTGTAGTGAGTAGCTTATTAATTAGTCTTTATAGAAGGCCTATTTTCTAAGTCCTCCTAACCTAGGCTCACTTTAAGACCCCATGCTTGAAACATTGATGTAGAAGAGGAATGTTCAATTGGATGAAGTGTATTTGGGGGATACTCTTTGATTCCAAGTGCATTGTAAGTGGTGTGAGTAGACCATATTTGGTGTTTCACCTCCCCTAGATTATATTTATTATCAGTAATATTCTCCCTTTTCACCCCCCAAAAGTTAGTAGTAGGTTGATCTATAGTGGTACATCAAGGGAACTAGCCCTAATCTAGAGATCCACCTCAAATTTGGGTCACCCATAAATTTGAGGTGGTTTCATTGTGCCACTTGAATGAGGAGAGACTTGTAATCTCCTTAAAGGGTGCAAGTTCAAGTGATAATAGTATCCCCATCCACCACTCATAAAAAAGTGTTGGTTGACTGATCCTATGCTCTAAGGAACATGACAATAAGATCAACACTTAGTGGGATCTACCTCATTTCCATGATATCTCTAAAACCCAATACTACTAATCAAGCTTTATCCACATCATTCAAATGATATAACAAATTTGGTAGCTATGATGCATCCATCAGGCACCAATATCTATGGCATATCTAAAATATATCAAAAAAAAGGATGTATCATTTCTCCATGTCATAAATAATCAAAATACATCTTAAAAATTCATAAATTAACTACTTAATTAGCTAGTTTGATTTAGTTTCTCATGTTTCTAATTTTCTTACATAATCGACCTATTTAATCCTAAATCATCCCTATACCTTGTTTTTGATACTAAATTAAACCTATAATTTTAAACTAGATTAACCTATTTTATACTAAATCAAACCTCTTTCAGTTGTAGCATACTAAATAAATCTTGTAATACATAGTCAAACCCATTTTGTAGACTATATCATCCCTTTTCTATTAACTACATTGACCCTCTAGTATATAATCGACCATGTCTTCCCCGTAGGCTATATCGACCTATTGCTACATAGTCGACCACCTTTAACAATACTAATTTGGCCCATTACTATGCAATCATCCCATTGATTTCTACTCAACTTATAGATAGAGTAAGTCAACCTAGTTGACTCTATTCCTTCACAATGATGACTTTTTGACCATGTACCATAAATGCCTTAGGCATTTATTAGTCTGACTTCTTCCTACCTAGCATCCCATTCTACCCCTAGTCTACCTCAAAATTTCATAGGGTTAATTTTGGTGCCTAAAGTTTCCCTACCAATCAATTTTCTATATATATCTCAATTTCAAATAACAATACTCAAAAATTTGAAATTCACAATTGCTTACCTATGTTGTACTCATTGCAGCTACTATCCATCCTCCACATCTCAGCTATCATCTCCTCACCATGATGACTCTTTAGTCTTAAAATAAGTCTCTTAGATATCTATTTTCTTAGAATAACAAAAATAACAAATGAATTATTTTTCACCCTATTTATATTTACTATTTAAAATTATTTACCTTCCAAATAATTATCACCAGATTCCATCTTTTGATTGTATCTTTATTTCTATTATCTCTTTTTATAAACCATTGCATGTTCTAGAATCTTGACATTACAGAGAATATTTTCACATGTTACATGTATATTTTACAAAAAAACTCATTTTGCACTCATTTTCATTGATTTATACATGTTCATCTAATGTTCCCTACATTAGATGCCTTCACATTTCTTGCATCTTATTCTTTATCTATAATACTAAATAAAGTAAAGGTATGTGTTTTTCAATTCCATCCTTTCATTTATCTTATTTTGTCCTTACCAAAATTTATTTAGTTTGAGTATTGTGTGTTGCTATGTTATTTTCTTGAAGCACCATACCATGTTTCACCTAAGTGACACATGATGAGCTCAGAGTGGGGCATATGTATACACATAATATTTTCAAACTTCTATAATTAATGATGATTTATCTCTTGTAGGAACCCATAGAGTTTCAATATTTTTGAGTACACACCTTAAGGGGTGCATTAGGAAAGTGGTGTGATAATGATTAGTGTTTCACAAGATTGTTGTCCCTACACTACCACTTTATTTAAATCTAACCATCTCCTAAAAACACTCCCCTAAGCTTTGCCTCCTATTTTGCACCATCCTCTAGTCATTTTCTACCTTCATTATCCCTTTCCAAAGCCTAAAATCCTTTCTAATGGTTTACGTTACACTGTCAACCCCATCAACCTTATACTCTAATTGATAAAACTCATTTAGGGTCTAGGTCATCACCTAGATGACCTAGACCAAGACCTAATTTGTTTTTATTAATAATGATATAGAGTTGATTACGTTGACCTTGTCATCTAAACTTGTGGAAAGGTTTTAGATTAGACTTAGACACACACACACACACACACACACACACACACACACACACACACATACACACACACACACACACACACACACACAGAGAGACACACACACACAGACACACACACACACACTCACTCATTTCATCATTTATTAAAGAAGAGAAGAAGAAGAATATTATATTTTGCATCTACTTATCGACCATTCTACTTGAGGAACATAACTTAGGGTTTCAATACTTCCTTTGGATATATGGATCTTGTCTTATAGAGAAGTATTTTGGATGCATATAGAATTTGTGTATCCTAGAGGTGACTTATCCTTGTGAATCCATACATACCACAACAACCTCTTGCAAAGCACCTTGGCCAAGGGAGAGATTGAGGCTCAATGGGTTTGTGTTCAAAGGTAAGTATACCTAACTATTTCTCCTCCTTATTAAAGTAGATAAATTTGAATTTGTTATGCTTATATGATTCTCTTTCCATGCATTAGGATTTACACTACATTAAATTGAGTAGATATTTTCTATGCATGTTTTATTTTATGTTTATTACCCCCATATTGTTTCAAAAGCTTTGGTGATCACTAGATTATATTTTAATTTATGTAGTGAATATGAAAACATAAGACATAACTAGGATTATCACCTGGTGTTGTTTAATTAGAGGCTTTGGAACCCTCTCTAGTGATGTTATTATGGTAAGATATCCACAGGTTAGGTCTAATAGATCCATCTTAGTCATGACCCCAAATATCTTATGTATCAAGAATCAATAGTGTAAGTAGGATTTATCTTGTCCAAGCTATGATTGATTAATAGATAAATTATATTTACTTTTATATATAAAGCCCATCCATCCCATGGATGTACCATTGGAATACTCAAAACTATGTGTTCATATGCCCAGTAGTATAATAGTGTCAATGCACTGATACCCCAACCACTCATCTTCTATGTAAAGCAGTAAAAATCTCTATATATAGGTGAACCAACATGGTAAGACCCCAAGAATACATTTTGTAATAATCCTTGATATCCTAAAATATCTTGTGCATATTATAAGAAATGGATATGCCACTCCCATATATATAAAAAAATGATGACAACAACACAACTAGAAAATTTTACAATCATGGAGCATCAACCATCACAATCATGGTCAACAATATGTCATTATAGCTACCTATGTGATTAGTACCTACCACCATGGTAGATAAATACTTAGATGCCATATCTAGAGCTTGAGGACTAGTGGCTGCCTACAATATAGCTTATTTCCCAGAGATTGACAATTATAAGATCTGATATACATCCTCTAATGTCATAGTCATTTCACTCATAGGTAGCCATGACATACATGTATGTGTTTCACCTCTCACTAATGCAATTATCACATGCTTATCCTAGGGCATAGGCTCTAGGAAAGAAACATACCTTAGACCTACTCTATCAGTCACCTCCATATCCACATCAGGCAAGGGAAAAACCCATAAAGTCTCCATGATCTTCCCCATGTAGAACTCTCTCATATAGACATCAACCTACAAAATTATAACTAAATTAGGCATCATCAAAACAAAACTTAAACCAAAAAATAATTATAGGCATTAGAAATTAGTCAACAATGTTAAACATCACATTTGGGGATTGTTGGACACTAGCTCTACCCAAAGGATAGTAGTGCCACACCCTAGACAATATCACCAGAACCTAGATAGTAACATTAAAAATGGGACACTAGCACCATCCTATCTAAATAATCCCTTAAATAATCCCTTATCTATCTATGGACTATAGGTTGCTCCTTAAGTAGAATATATTAGTGTAGGTTTTTATTTTTCCCTATTTATTAATTAGGGAAATTGTATTTCTTGTGCATACATGGAGTTTTCTTACATTTGTGAGATAGGCTAGCTTATGTGGAGGTGTGTGTCATAGATGTGTCATAGGTGTCATAATAATGTCATAAGTAACTCCCTTGATGGGAGTTCTCTATTCTTAGCACCTTGTTACCACCTTTCATGGAGGAGTTACTGTTTATTATTGGGGTGCCTTGTCCACCTTTTGTGGAGTTACTTACGTACTCTCCTATATGTATTCCTCACTTTGACCATCTCATGCTAATCAGATTTTGGTTTTATCCATTTTGTCTTGTGCAATTTATCTTCTTGTGTTGTTTTCAAATTGCTTTAGCATCTATGTGGTGTGCACTTATTCATCTTGTGTGATCACGTCTCCATTACACTCACATTATCTAGATTCTAGCAGCAACTCTAATATGGTATTAGAGCAAGAACAATAATCATGTGTATGGTTATGATTTTAGTTCATTTTGAAATCAAGAGGAGTGGAGTTCTCTTTTTTTTTTTTTTTTTTTTTCTAGATTTGATCCAAAATTAAAAAAATATATCACTTCTGGTTAGTTTCCTTGGAAATCCTTGGCCTTTGGGTGTCTTTTGTTGTGTAGAGTAGTAGAGGGAGGAGCTAAATTTGTTGCAAGCCTCTTCATACTGCTGTGAGCTACCTGCTAAGTTCTTTTTTTGGTGAGGGCACTGGAAACTAATTTGGTAGAGCATACTTTCTATTGTTATCCTTCTAGCTTATGTGCCTAGCTTTTGGTCTACAAGTCTGCTTCTATCCTTTTGCCACACCACAGCCGTACAACATCCCAACTTCAGCTATTATGCTTCCAACAAAGCAAGGCACCTTCAACAAGCATTTAGTTCTGCCACAGGTTGTATGGCGTGCCCTTCTGGTCAGCATTCTGTGCCAACTTTAGCCTGTGTCCTTTTAGCAAAGTCAGCAAATCAGGACTACATTTTTTTCGGTAATAATTCTGCCATTTTTGCTATTATTCTTCCAGCAAGGCACCATCAGACCGTACGTCCAGTAGGTCTACATATTTTTTTGTCTTTTCTGCTATCAAATTCTAGATTGTTCATTTTTGGGCGCCCCTTCCTTACTTGGCATCCCATGTGGCACCCCTTGGACACGTGGCTTCATTAATTTATATCTATGCTTCATTTTTTTAGTTAAAATTGACTTGATAAAACAAAAATCAGTGAATTTGGCTACATATTTAGTTTTATAGATAGTTTTGAAATTTTGGGGTTTTCAATTAAAACTTGTATCTTCGCCTGTCGAAGACGAAGGGTGAGGCCCGAGTTAGTGGGAGGCCAATTCCCCCTCACACAAACCTCGTTTGGATTCCTTGTTATATGGAAAATCTAATGAGTGGTTGGAAGACCACTTTCTCTCTCATAACAGGCTTTTTTTTAATGTTTTAGTGCTTTTTTTGCAAAAACACTAGTTTATGGGAAAATTGAACCTTTAATATCTTGCAAACGGTAGCTCAGATTTGGGTGCCATTTTTTGAAAAAGTGTTTGTAATTAAATTATCCATAGTTTAGGCTTGTTATTTGTCAAAAATGCACTATTTTATAAAGTGCCAAAAATTTGGGTCTCTTGGGACGTATTTTCGACTGAGTTCGACGTCCTGTTTGCTTTAGTCTTACACTAATTGCTCTAAGACGCATTCTCAGCTGAGTCTAACATATTTTGAGCATGCACTTAAATATTTTGGGGGGCTCAATATTTTAGGGGGGTGTGACTGCTTTTCACAACTTACAAATCTTTGCTTTCATTCTCCTTTTTGCATAATTTCACAACTTATAATCAACAGAGCTTCACCTAAATTCAGCTAAAAATGGATTATTATCAACTAAAACCCATAACACCCTTCAAATATCATGAATGGAAGGTTAAAATGCCAATCATTCTTAGAAGCAAAGGGTTGTATAGGATCACCATGGGTACTGAAGTAGAACCCAAGTCTGATGCTGAAAAAGTCAAGTGGTACAACCGTAGTGATGAAGCCTATGGATTACTAAGTTTGTCTATGTCTCCAAAAATTCTCTTCCATTTATAATCCTCCCATATTCCTAATGACATATGGGACACCTTATAAATGTTGTTTGGGAAGCTTGATGAGATGAGAGGTCATGAGCTCGAAAATGAACTCATAAGTCTAAGTCCTAGCAACTTTGACACCCTACAGGACTTCTTCACTAAGTTTAAGGCCCTTAGATTACAATTTAAAGAATGTAAGATAGAGAATAAATATGATCAACTCATACTTTCTATTCTCACAAAGTTAGGTCCAAGCTATTCAGTCTTTGTCTCCACTTTCCATGCCACCAAAAGTGCCCTTGGCACTACATGGAAAATGCCTTCTTTGGATTCATTCATTGCTGACTTAACTAGGGAGAAAGATAAGCTAATTCAAATGGGCACAGTGAAGTCTACTCAACCCCAAGCTTTGATAGCTAGAAATGGTAAGGACAAGACTTCAACAAAGGAGAAGAAGAAAAAGAACAAGGACCAGGAGAAGAAGAAAGAAAACACCAATCCTACCAAAAACAACACTGAGTCTTCATCCTCCAATGCTAAACCAAAGAAGGAGAAGGTTAAGTGTTCCTATTATAAAAAGATAGGGCATGATGAACACAAATGCATGAAAAAACAAATAGATCACCTAACTCATCTTCTAGAGAAGAACAACATAGGTGTTCCTGAGTCCATCAAGTAGAATTCATCTATCCAAGATTCTACCAAGGCAAAAGGCAAGGGTAAGGAGAAAGAAAAAGGCAAGGCCCTTGTAGCTACAATAACTTCTACATATTCTTGGGTCATCAACTCATGTGCTTCTCACCACATGGGCTCTTCACTAGTTGAGTTTTCATCTTTAGAGCCTTGTATCATGACTTCAATTAGTTTGGGTGATGACACATCAGTTTCTATTGCAGGGAGAGGGTCAGTTGAAATGGAAGGAGGAACATTCAATAATGTTCTAAGTGTTCCTTCTCTTTCAACCAATCTCATATCAGTATACCAATTCACTCACATTGGTCAGTGCATGAGAGTTGAGTTTTCACCAAATTCAGTGGTTATCAGGGAGTTGCATAGTGATACTACAGTGGTAGTGGGTAGGGTAGATCACCAAGCCAGATTATACACCTTCTCACATTTTACATTAGATTATTCTCCAACAACATTGTTGACTCATTCAAATGGAGTTAGCAAATTGTGGTATGAGCGGTTTGGCCACCTTAACTACCACTACCTTGAGCAACTTTGTAAACATGACATGGTCATTGGCTTGCCTCGTGTATAATTCTCAAAAGGACTTTGCAAGGGGTGCTCCCTTAGAAATCATTGCGAAGCAAAATTTGACAAAGGCAAAGCTTGGAGGGCTTCATAACCTTTGGAGTTAGTCCACAGTGATGTATCGGGACCCTTTCCTAAACCATCTTTCACAAGGGCCAAGTACATCCTCACTTTCATTGATGATTTCTCTAGGTACACTTGGATATATTTTCTCAAACAAAAGTCTAAAGTGTTTGAAATTTTTTTAGACTTTAGGGCTCTTGTTGAGAAACAAAGTGAGAAATCCATTAAGATTCTTCAAACTGATAATGGAGGGGAGTATGTCAGCATTAGGTTTGAGTAGTTTTGCACCATAGAGGGGATTGATTTGCAGTGCACAGTCACTTACAGTTCTTCACAAAATGGGGTTGTAGAATGCAAAAATAGGTTCTTGAAAGAGATGGGTAGCTATATGATTCACTCCAAATCCTTAGCACCACAGTACTGGGCCGAAGCCATCAATTGTGCTTGCTACATTCAAAATAGGGTTCTTCACAAAGCTTTGAAAGGGATAACACCCTTAGAAGCTTGGCATAAAAGAAAACCTAATGTTGAGCACCTTAGAGTTTTCAAATCCCTAGCCATGGCCCACATTTCGAAGAAGAAATGTAAAGCTATGGAATGTCAGTCCAAGCCTTACATCTTTATAGGATATCTGGATGGTATTAAGGGATATCACCTTCTAGATCTAGTCACTCATGAGTTGTTCATCGAGAGAAGTGTCCATTTTTAGGAGAGTCCTAGAGACTCAACACTTGACACTTCTTCTCCCTCATCGGATCTACTTCTTCATGATCATTCCTTGTCAGATTCAGATCAGCCACAATAGGTTCTTAAGCTAGAGACATCTTCTTCTTCTTCAAGTTTAGATAGCGAGGATAGTGATGCAGAGTCATCCACCTCTAGTTAGTCAGAGGATGAGGATTTAGCACCTGACTCACCCACTTCTGGGCCACTTTGGGCTAGACAAACACTTGAGAGTGCTAGCACTTGGGTAGGAGATCCCACAGATGATAGACATACTAAGGGGGATTTTCAGAAAGATCCACATGCCTTCTTTTCTATAGTTTTGGAACCATAGAATTTTCGAGAGGCATTGGGGGTTCTTGAGTGGGATAATGCTATGGAGGCAGAATATTCTTCCTTAATCAAAAATCACACTTGGGATTTGACTTTGCTTCCCAAGGGAAGAAAGATGGTTTGATGTAGGTGGATATATCAAACCAAGTTTTTAGCAGATGGGTCTGTTGATAAGTACAAGGCATGATTGGTCACCAAGGGTTTCTCACAGGTGGCTTATGGGGGGTATTAGTGTAGGTTTTTATTTTTCCCTATTTATTAATTAGGGAAATTATATTTCTTGTGCATACATGGAGTTTTCCTACATTTGTGAGATAGGCTAGCTTATGTGGAGGTGTGTGTCATAGATGTGTCATAAGTAACTCCCTTGATGGGAGTTACTTCTCTATTCTTAGCACCTTGTCACCACCTTTCATGGAGGAGTTACTATCTATTCTTGGGGTGCCTTGTCCACCTTTTGTGGAGGAGTTACTTACGTACTCTCCTATATGTATTCCTCACTTTAGCCATCTCATGCTAATAAGATTTTGGTTTTCTCCATTTTGTCTTGTGCAATTTATCTTCTTGTGTTGTTTTCAAATTGCTTTAACATCTATGTGGTGTGCACTTGTTCATCTTGTGTGATCACGTCTCCATTACACTCGTGTTATCTGGATTTTGGCAACAACTCTGATAGAATAGTGGGTAAGTAGATGCATAAATAATGATTTTTTTGTTGTGTCTCTTTGATATGGTAAAAATGGATGTGTATATATAGTTGGATCTAAGCCTAAACTCTTTCAAACTTTTAACCAATTTATTTAGCCCAATTGACCCTAGATCATTAATTAATAAAAGTAGTTAGGTCCTAGACTAGGTCGACCAAGGTCAACCTAGTCCCTTAATATGCTCATATGTTTTAAGTACAGGGTCAACCTAGGCCAAATTTGTTTGATAAATATCAAAAAGAGTTTTTCTCTTAGGTAAGGGTGTTTAAGTTGGTAATTACTTTAAAGAGTATGTAAGGGAGATGTTAAATATTAAGAAAGTGTATAATATAGGTTTGTTTTAGTTTCAGGTGGTGGTATAGGGGACAACAATCTTTCAAAGCGCCAATGGTGTACCCACCCCTTTCTTGGTATACCCTTTCATGCATGCACTTAGAGAAATTGAGACTCAATGAGTTCCTACAAGAAATAAAGAATCAATAATTGATAAAGTTTGAAAATATTATGTGTATACAAGTTTTATATGGAAGGTTGAGTCCTAATCATTACATAAATATAAACATACTTGCATAGATTAAATTATAGGAAAGTAAAAAACATGAAGAAAATCTAATATATTCTATAATTGAATTACAAACCATACACATAATTAAATATGCTTATACAAGAAATCGTACATGAATCCAACTCAAAATTTTTATTAATTCAACATCAAATACAAAATACATCCAAGAAATATATAAATAATACTAAGCTAATGAACAAAGAATCAATCTACCAAATTGTGTGAGTGGGCCCTACCTTGATTGGACTTGGATCTTGAATCCTCTCCTTCTTAAGATAGATGAATTACTATAACTTGAATTTATTCCATTAACAAGTTTGCTATAGCAGAATTAAATAAATTCTATGCTCACACTTTCTAACCTTTTAACTATTCTATTGACTAAAGTATTAATTGACTCTTGACTAGTTCTCTTGTAATCTAATCTTTAATCCTTATATGGGGGAGACATTCTTATTCAATAGATTCATAGAATCCAATGGTTACAATTAAAGATATATGGTTGTGCCCAAAATATATTTGGTTGTAACAATACCAACAATATAATAGAATATTATGTTGTAACATTAAAAGAATTAAATTGGAGAAGAAATTTTGAATTTATTCATCCCTAGATTAAAGGAATCAAGTCAGTTCCTTGAATCATGGTTGGGATATTCAACTCCAAACCACCAACTAAATTTTAAAGGAAACAATTGTTACATGAAGCAAAAATATGGTTTAATAAATATTATAACCGGCTTTTTCCTTTTCATATAATCTAGGAAACATTCCATTCTTAAAAACAATGACATGATCCACTTAAATCTACTGAAAACCATCATAGTCCTAAAAATTCACCTACAACCATTACTACAGGCTATCACTATCTAGATTACTATGGGTTATCACTACTCGGATTACTATGGGAAGTCACTACCCATATTGATATAGGCTAATTTTGGGAGCCATAAATTTTGCATAAGGATTTGAAACAAGATGCCAATTTTTATAAAGTGTATAATTTTTCAAGGGGAATCCAAAATGCAATAACAGTCAAGATTAATAATCTCCTTGTTTACATTTTTTCCACTATTAAAATTGGTTTGTTTTAGCCCAAAAATGCATGTAACCACTTGATAAGGTTGGAAACAAGTCAAATAGATCTCTCTCCTTCTTAGTTACACGTATAATAAACCTTGAAAAAAGTCTAATATGCATTTTTCACTTTCCATTAGTAACACCATAAACATTAAATCTATTAAATCATACTAATTTATATAAAGATAACTAGTTTTTTCTAAAATAATATGCATATATGTTATTCATACAATATGTGTGTATATCATCATTAAATATGAAAAAAGGGTGTGGATAAAAACATAAAAAGGTGCTTTAGGTAAAATAAATAAGAAGGATGGGGGACAATAAATAAGTACACAACCCTAGACTCCAAAATACACATTGGTGCAAATTGTGACTAGGCCCACCTATGTCCCACTTCCAACTATCAATACCACAACTACATTTAAAACTAATTTAGTTAGTTATATAGAAAAAATAACTCATGTATCACTTTGAGTGATAATTCCACCAATTCCATGGTTCATTTCAGCTACGCTCCCAGTTAGCACAACTACAACTCCTACTCCAGTTACAACTATGGTGGGAACAACTCAAGATTTGAACATGCAAAATTTATCTATGAGAAATACCACATCAATACCATAGGTTTTATTTAGTATAGGCTGCATGAAAATATTGTAATTTGGGTCTATTTTTAGTTATGTTATTTTTGTATCTGATAGTTCTTTTAACGAAGGATTATTATATTATATACATGCATAGTATGCATGAGCTTTGAAACTCAATTCCTAAATTAAGAAATGTAAATTTAGAATTTGCTTGGAGGATAAGGTAACCCATCCCTAAGCTATATATATTTTTATCCTCCTGATTGTAAAGCAGGAACATTTTGGCTATTAATGTGAACATGAAATTTTATAGATTGTTCTGCAAGTTTATCTTGATGTGAAAGTTTTATTCTTATCCAAACATATGATTTATTGAATAAGTTCTATTATATTAGTATTTTAGTCTTTGGGTTATGTATAAGTATTATTTGATACAATTATTCATATTATTAAGTAGGTAATTTAGATGCTTGGTATTTAAAATAATCATAATCTCCCTTTGTAGATATGCAATTACAAACTTACATCCATAACAACCTTTGATTATGAGCACTAAATTTTATCATGTTTAGTTCCCTTGGGCTCCTAAATGTGTTTTTCTATTATTTTTGCTAACAATAAATTGTAGAAAAAATTAGTTCTCTGACTACTTATCCAACCCATAGTGCAAGATCCAATTTAGAAGGGTTTCATCTACCTTTGATTCATAAAACTTCTTTTTTAATATACCCTTTATTTTTGAGTTTATTTGATCCTACTCACCTTAGGTTAGATTAAATCATCCACCCAACCATCTCAATTAGGTCTTAGAATCATGCTATATTTGAACCATCTGAGTTAAACAACTACTCTACTCACTGCAATTCCACCACTAGGTTATTTATAAAATAGAATACCTTACAACTTGTGCCTTAGAGTGAATATTTTTCATTGATCCTAAAATTTTATAGGTTACCTTGTAAGATTATATAATGTGCATAAGACACACATCAACAAGAATTTAATTTTAAATATAAACAAGGACACCTTTTCATTTATTTAAAAGATCACTTGAGTTTCAACAGATATACCCAAAAGACTAACAAGGTCCACCTCAAACACTGGCCTACTATTCCCACCTTTGTAAATTCATAGAAAGGTTAGGTCATATAGAGGCATATTAAGGGGACCTTGGATCTAATCCTATTTATCAATCATAAGAGGTAGTATCCCTCCACATATAATGGCCCTAGCTTAGTTAACTAGTTATACTATTTTTATTCCTAGATACATGCATGATCTACCTATAAACCCTAAAAAGTTTCTTCCTTCCTTTTCTCCCCCAGAAGGCATGACTACGAAAGAACATATAAAGGATTTAAAGACTACTTTAGAGACATTAAATGTAACCCATGAAGATGTGTCATGTAGGATTTTCCCTTTCACCTTACAAGATGGTACTTATGATTGGTTCTTCAATATTACTAATAATTTGATTGCCTCTTGAAACAAGTGTCAAGATACTTTTATGGCATAATTTGGATAGGTCACTATCACAAGTGTTATATACCAAAATTTTAAAATCATGAGGAGAGAGACCAATGAACCAATCAGAGATTTCAATGCAAGATTCCAAAAGATGTATAACTAAATTGACAATGACTATAAACCTAATATTGCATTAACCCTTGAAATGTACAATAATGCATTAGACTCTATGACAACTATCTTTCTCTACAGAGCACCTGGTATCACTTCATCACCATTGACCTATGTTAAAAATATTAAAATTGAAAATAAATTAAATCATAAGTTAAAATCTTTGGCCCTGCCCAATATTGATCCTAAATTTATATTCCTCAATCCTATTCTGAATACTAATCATAATGTTGTCTCAAAATTAGAACCTAGTGTATACATAATTACCTCTATCCCATGTTCCACCTAATTATCACCTCAAATTTATGAATAATCCTATGTATACACCTAATCAAAAAAATAGAACCAATTCTTTATACTAGTTAATATGTATAATACACAAATTACTACTTCTGATTCTACAAAATCAGAATTGGATGCTATTTAGTGAATGGTACAAAAGCTGAGTAATGAGTTCTTGAACATACAAAAGTGAATGGGAAACACCATAGAATAGAATTATAATAATTCCATACGTATAATAAGCATTTAAATATATCTATAAACAACACAAAATAATAACCACCTAATAGTATGCCTAAAATAAACATCTTGAAAGTAACACTACCTAATTGGTGTTGAGTCCATAATACAACACAACATGGTGAGTTAGACTGCATAGAGTTATGCACGACATTTGATATATTTAAAAAATAAATGGATAGGTGTGAAAGGTTTTTAAATTAGTTATATCCACATTATTCCACTAATCTATACCCTTACAACACAACAATGGTCTTTGAGACATGATTTCCCATTCCTAGTGGAAGATGAAAATGAATCAAGAGATAATATAGATGAAATCCATGCCTTTCAATAGTTCTAGAGGAACAATTACAAATTGAGGAATAAATAGACTACTACTACTTTGACACCCCCGAATAATAGTTCTGTTACTCCTCTAGATCCCAAGGCAAATAATAATCTACCTTCTCTAAAAGGAAATGATTAGCAATAAAGAGTAGAGTCATAAAATAAAGGTGGATACAATATAGTCAAAGATATGAAGAAGATCAAGGTAAATATCATTATTTATTAGCTAGCTTAGATTATTGAACAAAGAGAATTATTACTCAAGTCATTAACTAGTAGACCATTTACTAATAAATCAAAGGCTGATCACACCATTGTGGTTATCTACAAATACAAGCATAGGGTACCACCTTTTATACTAACCATTATAATGTTTGGTAAGAATGTGTATAATTTTTTGGTTGAATTAGGTGCCTCAGCCAATGTAATTCTTACAACTATATACAACATTAGATAAATCTAAAAGAGTGGTCTTAAAATTAGATAAGTCCTCATTATTGTGCATTTGGGAGTTGACAAATGTGCACATATAGATTACCTCTAATCCACATGTACAATAATACATATACATTCTAGTAGTCACCATTCCTAAGGTTTATGGTTTATTGCTGATCTATGATTGGTCAAAGATGTTGAATGGATACATGGTAATGCATTTCTCACATATGTGGATACCTTGGAAAGGGGTAGTTATTCAAAATTGAGTACTCTAAAAACCAAAGATGAATTACCTAATTAAAAAATATAATGCTAAGAATGATAAGGTTGACTTTTCATCCTCACATGTAGGTGTTTACACATTTAATACAAAGCATCAACCTCATGAGAAAGAATTTGTAGGTCCTTCATAGTTATGGACTCTATACTTTGATGATACCAGATTAAAACAAGGTTTTGGTGTTTGCATAGCTTTGATTGACCCAAATAGAAAATAGTATCTAACCACATATAGGTTTTAATTCTTGTGCACTAATAATCAGGCTGAGTATGAAGCTTTGAAATAGGATTACAATTTTCACTAAAAAATGACATCAAATAACTATATATATTTGGTGATTTAAAACTATTTGTCAACTATATCATAAGGAAATATTAATTCAAACTTGATTACTTAAATAACTATAAACACAAACCCTAGGATCTGATTGAATCCTTTAAAGAATTCAACATCAAAACTATTCCAAGAGAAGAAAATCAGATAATAGACTCAATTGTAGATTTATATTCCAACTTAGCACCACTCTATGAATCTAAAATGCAAAAGTTTTCTATGGAGTTGGTTCTTTTCCCTTATATCCCAAACAATGTGGAGAACTTCTAGATATTTGATGATGATTAACATATCATATAATTTATGAGTAATTATGGATCCTTTAAATCTCAAATAATAGGTGAGAAGGATAATGAACTTATGAACATATAAGACATGGGAGAGGATAATGTCTTATAATTGGAAGAGAATCATATACTTATGGGAATGGTATCATTAAAGGAAGATTTTGACATGGATCCATGATCTCAAAAGTAGAAATAGTCCAAATCAAGTGAAATATATTTCACTAAAGAGAATTTGGAAACCAATTAATATCTTCAGTATGTCAACATCGACCTGAGTTTCACTAAAATTAAGAGACATAGGTTGAAATATCTATTGGTAGAATATAAGGACATTATAGCATGGACATATGAATATATAAAACTCTTTGATCCTAGGGTAAACACACACTCCATCCCTTTGAATCCTAAACATTAATCCCTTTAGGCAATGCCAAAGAATAGTAAATCCAATCTTAGATCATGCATTCCACTTGGGTTGTCAACTTAGTGCCTCTCAGGAAAAATATTGGATAAATGAGGCTATGTATCGATTCTAGGAACTTGAACATAGTATAAGAGAAGGATAACTATCCTTTTCCCTCTTTGGATGAGGTAATCTAAATGGTCAATGGGTTTGAGATGATGTTATTTCTAGATGTATTTTGAGGCTCTAATCAAGTGTTGGTAGAAGAAAAAGATAACATTAAGACCATTTTAAAAACCAAGTGGGCCACTTTTGCATATAAAAGAATGCCTTTTAGCCTAATTAATATAAGAACAACCTTACAACATGCCATAGAATTCACTTTCCAAGGACTTGTTGGTAAATGCATCATCATCTATATGGATGATCTCATAATATTTTCAAAGAATAAATTCTATCATGTATAACATCTATAGAAGGTATTTGACAAATGTAAAAGATATGGAGTATCACTGAATCTAAAGAAAATCATATTTGGAGTTAATGAAGGAAAATTATTAGGCCATGTCATTACCAAAGTTAGGATATCCATTGACTTAGAACCATTTCAAAAATAACACCTCCTAACAACAAAGAAAAAATTAAATTCTTTATTTGGCAAGATAAACTTTGTGAGAAAATTCATTTTTAGATTTATAGATATTGTACAACCATTAAATGCCATGTTGAACTAGGACACCAAAATAAAATGGATATCTCAAGCCAAGAGGGGATTTAAAAATATCAAGAATAATATTGGTCAAGATCTAATTCTGATTAGCCCTTATTTTACTAAGGATTTCTTTATCTATTCATTTACTTTAGAATACACTATACCAACAATACTCAGACAAAAGGTAGATGATAGTGAACATCCAATTACCTTTATGAGTACTAATATGAAAGATGTAAAATTTAAATATTTGATGATAGATAAGTATATATATTTCATAATCAAGGTAGGGAATAAATTTAGGCATCACATCCTCATAAATAAGACATATGCCATTGTCTCTGATCCAATTGTCAAGCTTAGGATTGGCCATAATGAATTAAGAGAGAGGAAAGGCAAATGGATGGGAAAACTACATGAGTTTGACCTTGAAATTAGACCAACCAAGATGTTTAAAGGCCAAATAATCATCCATCTCATGTCTGAGATAGACCCATGCATTCACATTGATAAAATCAATGAAGCACATGCAGTTGGTGGTGATTGGTACGTTCATATCATACATTAATTACTCATAGGTACATGTCCCCTTGATTTGAATAAAGAGAAAATGTGAGCCTTGAAAGGGACCTTTTATAGAAAAATTATGAAGGTATCTACTTGAGGTGTGTTTTAAGATAAGTTACAGACATTTTGGATGGCTTACATCATAAAATAGGTAGTGGACATCCCTTAGGCAATGTAAAAACTCATCAAATATTGAGAATGGGATACTATTGGATTATAATTTTTAAATATGCCCATAATCATGTTAGAAGGTGACATGAATGTTAAGTTTTTGGAAAAAAGAAGTACATTCTACTATGACCTTATAACCATTCATTGAGGGATGCCCTTTTTCTTAATAGGGTCTTGACTTTTTTGGAGTGATCAATATAAACTCTTCAACATGGCATAAATTTATCCTAACAACCACTAATTATTTTACTATATGGAAAGGGGTGGTGGATACCAAGAATTCAAGAGCCCAAGATATGATCAAGTTCCTAGAAGAAAACCTACTAACTTGATTTGGGAATCCAATCTCTTTAGTATATGATAATGGTCCATATTTTTAGTTGATTGAATTTTAAAAATGGGCCCATGATAACTAAATTATAATCAATTTTTCATCAAACTATTATCCATAAGGGAATGGAGTTGTTAATTCCACCAACAAGAATCTAATGGATGTAATTAATAAATCATCAAAACTATAGAATGACACCTGTTTATAAAGTATGTACTATAGGTAAATATAAAAAGGCCTAAGAAATCTCTTAAGGATTCACCTTTCTTGCTAGTGTATGGATAAAAGCTAGTTTTTCCTATCAATCTTAAACTACCAACGTATCAATTCATGCAATACTATATGGGAGAAAATGGAAGGATTTAGTATAGGTTAATTGATATAGTACATATAGAGGATGCATGAACTGAAGCATTAGATAACTTTATTATAAAACAAGACATTATCAAAAGGTGGCCTGATAAAAGATCTAAAATCAAGGCATTTAGCATTTGACTTAGTGATTTTATGGGATAAAAAACAACATGAAAAGTTCAATAATTTATGGATTAAGCCATACCAAGTCTCTAAAATGCTAGATAATAATTATTTTCATTTAAAAGACCTCCAAGGTAATGACCTCACTATTTCTATTAATGGATAATTTTTGAAACATTATTTCATGGCTGCTTCAACTGGAAATACTTCTAAATGACTATGAGTTCCAACATATAACTAGGATTATATTAGGTTTTCTACTTTATAGAGTATATTTATTGATTTCTGTCATTTTCTTCCTTATATAGGTTTCCTACTTCCTTAGGTTAGTATTTCCATGGCTTTTCTAGATTAGTTTCCTATTTTCAACATTTGCTTTCATAGTTAGTTGTTGTGTTTTTATAGATTAGTTTTATTAAAAATCTAAAAATGTCCAATCAATTTCTTATACTATAATAATAAAGAGACCTTCCAAAAGAAAAAGGGGTAACTCAAGAAGTACAAAATTGACATTCACTAAGATTTGTTCTTGTAGCACTTAGGGGTTTTAGAATTAAGGTAAGTATTATGACTAAAATTAAGTTTTTTATTTAAAATAACTATACTCATGTATATTTTTTAAATACGTTTCATTTTTAAAGATAAACTACACTGTTACATGCTAAAACATGGATGAGAGATAATAAACATTGAAAATGATATATGTTGACAGGGACATATTGATAAAAATAAGTTTTATTATACATACACCCAATTAATGATGGTTCCCAATCCTTCTCCTAACAATGTTCTAAAAAACAAACTCATACAAACTTATGAAAGGAGGGTGATTCAAGTAATATTTTTTAGGGATATGGATGCCTTACTGGTAATAGAGCAATGCTTAGAGTGGAATTAGAGATATTTCTATTAGGGCTATGGATGCCTAGATGGAAGTAGAGGAATGGCTAGGTTAATCCCCCCTTTTTTTAATAAAATCGAGAATTAAAATGGAACCTATATTGTCCATCCATATCTCTATTAAAACTATCATAACATGGGATAAACAAATTCCACATAATCAAACATAAATCCTAGATATGAAAAGGATTAATATGTTACATGAGGGAATTGGAATCTCTTTCAGTTATCTGGTCTATTTATTATTTTTTTATAATGACTAAAGTTTTATCATGATGCATTAACCAAGATTTTGAGTTCTCAAATACTATGGAGTATTTGACCATTGAGTCACTTGTACCCCAATACATCCCATATTAAATATTTTAAATAAGGACTCACTTGCCTTAGAATTTCTTCAAGACAAAGTTTAAAGACATGGTCCATTTAGAAAATAACCTTAGAGTCCAAATATTAATGTATTTCATTAATGTTAAGGTTAACTTATCAATTTGTTATTTTGGAATATTATGTTGCTTTGTTAAAATTCAAAGTTAAAATATTTTTATATTCTTTTTGAGGGTATTGTACTTTTAAAATGAGCATTTTGAGTGATTAATTAGACTAATCGCATCATGTTTTAGTCTATGTATGTTTGGTGTTGATCCTATGTAAATTATTCCATGATGATCAAGGTTTTTTTTTTCCATTTCATATCTAAGATGCCTTCAAGCTCATATAATATTTTTAAGTGTCATCATCCCATTCATTCAAGTCCTTCGATGATCAACCAAGTATTCATTCTTTCAAGTCACCATGGTTGTGACATGTGTCACCATCATGCCCTTATATAGCTATTTAGTACTTAAACAAATTTTGAAATCTTCTAGGTAATTGTGTCATTGGGAATGTGCCAAGTGTCATCATCCTACCAACCTACATCCCAAAGAGTAAACACACATCATGAAGTTATCCAAGAAAATAGAGTTATGAGATATTACCAAGTATAACTATCCCATTTATACTGTCTAGGGGATATTTGCACAATCCATCAAGTTAAATTATGCTCTGGGTCCCCAAGATTACTCCACATTTCAAGATCCCACTAACTCATAGATGAAGTTAGTAACTTATATTATATGATAATCTAGGTGAGTGGATTAGTGAGAGCCATACACATGTCTTCATCCTAATAACCCATATTCTAACATAGTGAGGTATAGAGTTAAAAATTTGAAGACCCTCTGAGTCACTAGGATTAATCCACATGTCAAAATCCTACAAATATATGAATTACATAGTGTACAACAAAGAGCTTTTAACTTTGAGCACATGAGTCATTGAGATCCTACCAAGTGTCATCATTGTGAGATCTTATGGTAAAAAAATAAAAGAAAAAATAACAAAACTTCGCTATTAATGAACAAGTGTTATGTATCCATGTGTCCAATGTTAAATAAATTAAATTCAAAATATAACATAAGTAAATTCAAAGTAACAAATCAAAGCTCCAAAAGTGTGAAAAGAATACATATATCATACTAAGATGATGAGGCCATTAGAAGAAGTTAAAATACAACACATGGTAATTCAATCTACACAAGATGATAATGCAAAATCAAAATTCAAACAAGAAAAAGAGTAGATGGGGAATGGAGTGAAAGCTATTGTTACATTTAATCCACATTAATTGGAAACTAAATGCATTAAATTTTTAGAGCCAACAAATCTAAGAGATATATTTGGTTTATAAAAACATGTTTTGATTTCATTGTCTTATTAATATTATGAGAAAATTACCAATTTGAGCCCTACAGAGATTAAGAGACTTCAAGTTTTTCAAATAACACAGAGAATTTTCACAATTTCAATAGATTCATCATCTCTCACTCCTCCTCCCTCTATTTATTTGATTATAAGCATGATGAATTACATGAATACAATATTTGATTCAATGACATTATAACATAAATTTAAGAATTATATATCCATATGGGAAGAGGTAGATTCTATTGAGCCATTGTAGTAGGATATAAACAATCCATATTCACATAAAATATAAAAGGAACATTTTGGCTATCAAGGCAATAGCTCTTCACAATGCCATAACAAAACCTGAGGTAATGTCTTGCATTAACTTCATGATTTATTTGTAAATGGATAAATTTTAGGTGAGATATTACATTTTAGGATTAGTAATACACCTATGGCATACATAGGTGAAAATGCCTTCAAAAGGTATTATAGACTCCATATCATAGAGATAGCCTATGGCCAAGCTATGCTAAATTCATTATTGTCTACAAATACAATCCTTGATAAATTATAACAATGGGATGATAACCCAAATAACTTTGTAATTAAATTTCTAATTTCCTCTCTTACCATAATTTATTTTAGGCTAGGGATAAGAGTTACTATGGCTCTATTGAATTGATTATATGGTTTACCCAACATTTCCTACATTTATGAGATATGGATCCTACTATTAAATATCATTTTAATTTAAAAAAATCATTTCCCTTAGAAAAATCATCAGTTTCAACTTAATACATCAAATTGGTAACCCAACCAATCTACGTGATGAAAATTTCTACATGATGTCTTATGTAGTGGATACCACAACTACTACAATGCACCCTTCGTATGGAGAACCTTGGGAAACCTCCATATAATATCCTAAGAATAAAGTGTGTGATGAATTTATCATCCTTCACATATACAGATTCATAAATCAGATTTGAAGGATCATATAGACATTTTACATTATGGTATATAGATCTATCTATGGGAAAAATATGCCCAAATTATTAGACCATATCAAGAGAAATATCAAGAGAATGGGTGACTATTGATATTACCCTGAGTTTACCATAATTAAAATTGAGGGCACAAAAACACCACCTTTATACTTGCCACATAATGTTCTAGATAAGGTGGTTGAGCAAGATATTGCTACATAGTTGGCTGATAGTGTAGACGTATAGATTAGGGGTGCCAAAAAAGGAACTCTACACCTAACTCCTATTAGTATAGGCCACATATAGTACAAAAAAATGTAGCACCTCAACTCTATTGGCAAAATTATAACCCATTATAGTTTGAATAGGGTACCATTCATATATTGGGATCCTAGAGGTAAGGTCGAAGAGCATTAAATAAATATGAGAGGAAAGTTAAGATTTACAATGGAAACCAATGGTATAATCATAATTCCTTTTTCATGACAAAGATGCTTCTATTAGAATGTGCAAAGTTAATGTGTCCATGATATTGGATTGAATAATCCAATAGGATCCCATTATCATAGAACAAGATGCAAATAGAATAAACATGGAATAATAGACTTCATCATCAGTCCACGAGCCTCCTCTTCAACTAGAGGTATAAATTAAGGGAACTAAGATTGTTAAAGGAAAAGGTGAGCCTAAGGGTATAAACCCACAAGATGAGTCCAATATTCCTATCAATTTCCCCACACCCCTAATAACTATGACTTCCCAACCTATAGTTGAGGTGGGGAAATCAAAAAGTCCTAGTAGGACAACATGACCATTTTATGTTACAACTCTACCTCCATCAACCATGGTAGAACATGTAAGTCTCCCTACCTTTTTGTTACAAGTTCCTATTTACATTTCTCCCACATCACTAGTTCACACCATGGCACCCCAATCCATGGGATAATCATCCACATCTTCCATGGCTCCACTAACAGTCACTACCATCCCCACTTCACCTCTACCTTCCACTTTTATAACCCTTTAATTTTCCATTCCACCCATTTTAGGACTAGACCTTACTCCTCTTAAGTAACCTCTAAAGACCTACCAAAAGAATCCTAAGACTTATCTTGTGTCTTCAAATGTTATGAAAGAAGAAAAAAGGCCTGTTGAGGGATTATTTATTAGATGAGGTCCTTTGTATGAGGATTATAAAGGAGAGCTATAAGAAGAACATAAGGAAATTTAATAAGGAGAATATAAGTTAAAATAAGAAGCATATCATATTAAAATATATGATAGTATTGAAGAATAAGAGTGGTTGTCTAAAGAAAACATAAAACCTGAGGAAACATGACCTTCTAAAAAATTAGATGAAGATGAAATTGATTCAAGAAGGAAAAAAATATGTGGAGACACTGAAGAGTTTGAGAAAGAAAAGGCTGACTTAGTTTCAATTGAGTTATTATCAAAATAATAACAAGGTATGATGGATGAGATGAAGTTTAAACAAATAACTCTAGATCAAGAGCCAACACTAGCCATACCTTTGAGCTATCAACCACGAAGTGTAAATAAATAAATGAAAAAGGTAATAGAAACTACTCATATTTTACTCAAACATTAACTAGGGAGATAAGTCCCAAGGAATCTCTAGTTACTGCTAAGGTTTATAGAGAGGGTGATACAAGTCTTAAAAAAGGATTAAGTTTTTAAGTTACAATGTCAAAAACTATAAAAATAATTACCATTACCACTTAACCTCAGAATGTAAGTACATAACCCATTCATTATTTTGTGCCTCCTATCGTTGCCACTGCTATAATTAATTCAAAATAAGCTAATCATTCATCACATTCTTTCATTTTTGATTATACAAGTCTAATAAAAAGTACCCATGCATTCATAATGCTAGTTTTTAAAAATATATTCTAAGGCCTAGTGAGTGGTAGTTTTATATTGACAACTGACCAATTGAGGGTTATATCACTATTGATACTACTAAGGTTATTTACACATCCATTATAACCTATATGCAAAATTTTCTCTATATCCTTATAACCCATTCATTCTTTAGTTGAGCTAGTCTACAAACCACTAGACCAAACAAGTAGGTACATTTTAAAAACTAATTATCTACTTCTATTATGGTTGCATAGATTACACTCCTAGGCTATCCACATAGATATGTATTCTAGTTTCTTAGGTTACCTAGGTAGATTCCTCTATAGTACCAGTGCATAGGGAACTAGGTAAGACCACATACGTTATTGACACACCACCATAGAAGAAGATCATTGGGTGGAGATATTCCATTCCCTCTTTTCTAGAGTTGGTTGTACCTTATCCTACTACCCAACCTACTCTAGCCTCAAAGCACTCACTAGGTCAACTCCATCATGCCACCTTTTCATGTACTAAGAAAACATAACAAAAAAATATAGTAAACATCCCTTCATGGATTAAAAATTTATAGGAGGAATAAGGAAGACAAAACCTAATAATCACTTAACAACCAAAGGTGGGATTCCATTTTGACAGGTAAACTAATACATTGAGGAAAGTCATGAGGAATAATATGGTGACATGGTGATAATATTGAGCTAGAGTATAGAGAGGACATATTATCTCTAACAAAGAAGAGAAATATAAATCCTTTAAACCTTGATGAATATAGGAAAGACCCCTACATTTTTGTGGATATAACTAGAGGAGTGATAAAATAAGTTTTTATAAGTAATGACTAGTCTAGACATAAGTTATAATAGGCTAACATCATTCAAACTCTCACAGAAGTTGTATACAATGTATAGAGTGAAACCAACAAGTTATATGATATTATTAGCTCAATAAGGTATATAAACACTGAATCAAATCCTAAATGGGGAAATATGTCCTAACTATATAATAAAATGAAAGATATGGATGATAGGCTCAACTTCTTGGGACAAGATATAAAAAACATGGCTTATGCTCATCTAAATTTAATAAAGATAGTAGGAATTGCAAAGCCATAGAGCTATTTAGCCATAAAATGATTTAATTTGGGAAATATATGGTTAAATGGGATAGAGATTACCTAAGGCATAAGGGTAATAAATTATCTCTATAGTAGGCCAATTGGGTGCTAAAATTAGATATAACATATCTTAAATTTATAAAACTAAGAATAGGCTAAATATAAAAAGTAAAACTAAGCTATGTATGGAAATGACAAATAAGTAATGTACTTGGTACAAGTAGAAAGAATATTAGAAGATTATTATGGAATAATCACCTAATTCTTAATTAAGTGCCTTTGGAGCTCCAAACATTTGCATTATCCTAGGATAGTTGCATCAATGCTACTATATGGGTTTGATGTAGGTTTCATGTATAAAATACATACTATAAATTCATGTAACCACTTGGATGCTTCTAGATTTGTCTTCACCTTCACTCTGATGCATTCAGATCTAGGTCATGGACTATCATTCCTCATGAAATGTCAAAACCCTAGTTCTTCATCTTTATGGTGACCTTGGGGAAAAATGGATTAGTGGGTATACAGTGTTGAGTTAACCTCGAAGACCCCTCTATCATTTAATATAACATATATAGCCAATAATATGAAGAGGGCCTTAATCTGATGTAGTTCTCCCCTATGTGTTACCTTATTTATGAATCATGTAATATGTGATAATCAAGTAAAATAATGACCTAGCTTGTAACTTATAAAATTGATATCTTGGTATACTCTTTCAATACTTTAGACCTATATATATGTTATCACTATGAATGATATGAGAATAGGAGAAAATAGGGAAGCTTTGTTTTATCTAGTGTTTGATTGAGTGATTTTTATAGTTTACCTTGGTCTATGCTAGGTTTTTTAGGTTAGGAAAGAATGAGGGTTGATATTATATTTATATCAATCCCTTTTTAGAAGTAACTTATATTGAAGTACTTAGGCCAACCATTAGGATACATTTCATTTTTAAAATAGGTGAATTTAGGGCATTAGACACTTGCATTAGGTTAGGACACTAGCATTAAAATAGGTGTCTATCCTGGATGTTAGTGTCTAGGGTGTAGGAAAGTATATACAAGATTAGAACTTGTATAGGTGGGAGATAAGTACATTTTAAGCATTCTAGGCAAGATAGAAGGCCTAGGTCATCAACATAAGACTGGTCAGACTAAGAGATAGGCCAAAGGTCATAATATATAGAAGATTCAAGACTTGAAAAAGTGGGAAAGGTATAGAACTGAGAGAAATAACTAAGCTCTAATTTTTCCAAGTGTACAAAATTAAGGTGATATATAATCCATAAATATCATCTAAATTTCCCACATTTAATCTATTATTTAAATTTTTAGTTTAAAGTAAAAGAATTCACACTCGGGTGTGTATAACACTCCTTAACATTGTGTGTGCCCAAATTTATTACTTTCTTGGTGACTGATCTACAACCAAGAGCATGTTACAATATATAATCAATGCACATAATCTAGATTTTAAATTACTTGAAATAGATTTAAATTAAAAGATCAAGGTTTAAGAGTACAACTATGTGTTGATGTAACTACCTTTCCTATTATCAAGTTGATTTAAAAAATATGTATCATTATAAGGATCTGAACCCAATATTAGGACAAATATAGATAAATATTTAAAGTGCATATATCTAAGGAGATAGAGAGATAGAGATATATAGATAGAGAGAGATTAGAAGGCACATGCCCCCAACCTTAGAGCAAAGGTGAGTTTCCACATGGAAGTTGATATTAGCTCAATTATGAAACCTAATGATACTTAAAACTTGGTGGGGATAGATGATAAAATCAATTCCAACTTAAAAAATTGGAAATATTGAGTGATTTAATCACCTCAACCATACCAAAAAGTGAACCAACATTGCAGTAGATTAGCTTAATAAAGTCCATAAAAGTTTGACTAGTGTATTAATACTTTAATGTTCTTGATGTGGTAATAATCCATAAAATAGTTTTGGAATCTGAAGTTGATATGGATTTTTTAGTATTAGACACAAATTGCATAGCATATGCACCTTAGATATGTCTCATGCTAAAACTATGTATAACAATGCTACCAATGTATATAATTTTGCCACAACTATGAATTTGATTCATATAACTATGTGCTTTCATCAATTTAGAAACTATATAAGTGTGGAGAACATGATTATAAAGCATGATACCACTATATATGGATAAATATGAAAGCTAATACAAATACCAATGTGGAGAACATGTTTCCAAAACATGCCCCAACTATAAACTGGATATTTTGAATATTGAATAAGTGTGGATCACATGTTTCCAAAGCATGCCCCCCCTAAATCTGAAAAACTATAATAAGTGTGGAGAACATGCCTCTATGACACACACCCAGTAATATTCCACCCTTTTAGGTGAGGGAAAGATGGGAACTAGTAGTTACCTCACCTCAAAAGGATAAGACAACTCTATAATCTATGAATGGAACCTTATAGCATATAAAAGGAACATGTCTAGGTAGATATAGCATTGAAACACATAGAACTAATGTGATCATGTGAATGCCTAAGATGCATGATAAGAATCATGGAAATGTCTAGATACTAATAGTAAAATATCAACAAGCAAATAAACACACACACAAGATCACTCAAAAGTAAGTCAAAAGGTAATGATCCAAAGAGACTACAAAAAGGGGCATGTTCAAATGCCATGAAATCAAAGGGAAATGACTTAGTCAAATTACCATAAAATCAAGGATGATATATTCAAATTTCCATACAAAAAATAATGAAATATGAAAATTTCAAATAAATCATACATAAGCATAGGGGACATAAGTAAAGGAACATATTAAAATGTTCAAACAACAAATACAATATCAAGACAAGACACTCATGAAAGTGTATAAATTAAAACATATGCAACACATGGATCAAATGTGTTATGAAAAAATATAAAGTGTATAGTATATCTAGTACCTTGTGTAATATATAATCATGGGTAAAGGAAAGTATAAGTAAATATGTAATCTCAAATAGGATAATGAAATGTGATCATTGAACCATATAACTTGTGTGTATCAAGATCATAGAAGTGGATGCCCCTAATGTCTGCATGACATGAGTAAAGGGAAGACACAACATCTAAAATAATAATAGATCATTTATTTTTGTATTCTCGTATCACACTCAAATAAAAGTGTAGCATACATGTGTATGTAGAAGTAATTAAATATGTGACCCATCAATATGGAACTAACACAAATGCCAAGGAGCCAATAGAACATGTAGGTGCCACAAATATTTTTGAATATTTTTATTTTTTTTGGTATTTTAGAATGTTTGAAGAGACCACTCAATGATATCATCAAATGGATGGTCATAGGTATCTCCCCACTTGGTGCCTAACAACCTTAAGTTGGATATTTTACATTATTTTCATCATGATTGGATAGGTTGAAAAGGTACATAACATGTTCCTCCTCAAGTTTTGCATGTGTAATAGAATAAGTAATGTTATCATTTGGAATATGTATTAATTTTATTTTATGAGAAAAGGAAATACCTTGTTGATATTTGTCAATTTTTGATTCCATTTGGTATAGCCAAAGAGATCCTACTATAAATACATATGGATATGTGGTAGGTATAACCTAAACTCATGTTTTAATTAATTTAGGATCATAAACAATTGGTATTGTTATGTTTCCCAAAGAGTCTTTCCAACTTCTTTTGTATTGCAAGTTTTTTAGATCAAAGCCAATTTATTGTAAGAATCTTATATTTCAAATAGTTTTTTATTGTGTAGGATCAATATGGTTATGACAAAAATAAGCACCAACCATGTCTAATGTAATTTTTAAATATTATTGGCATGGATGTTTTTTATGTTGTTCACTTTGAGGTTCTTGCAGAAGACATGGACTTTGGATTAGACCCATGTTAAGTGACATTTAAAAATTGGTCATATAAAGATTAGGAATACCATATTTGTGCTCATAATTCTCCTTAGGTAATTTGTCTCCTTCCTTTTTGTGAGGTATGAAACTTGGGTATTTGGTAGGAGATATGTCAAGTTCCTTTAAATGAGTAATTATGAAGGAAGCACATATATACACATCATTATACAAATGGATACATGACTCATATTATTTATGCAATGCTCTTTCCTTTAATGGGGAAAGAAGGATTCTACTAAAGATAAATTATAATTAAAAATTTGAGGGTCTAAATTCTAGCTCATATGATGTACTTTTGAATCAAATAGTATAATATAGACGGGATTCATCATCACATTGTTTGAAATTGTGAAAATTTTATAATGTAAGTTTTGGATCCTTGTGGATATTTAAAGCCATGAAAAATTCATCTTCCAATTGTAAGATGGTGGTTAAGGAACCCTTTGGTATTACTATAAAACCAATTATGAGCCTCATTTGAAATGGTCACATGTAAAATATTTAGTAAAAGTTTTTCATATTTTTCCCATTGAGCAAAAGAATGTACATAACATATCATGTGCTCAAATGGATATTTATGTGTTTCAAAGAGAGGTAATTATGGTATCTCAAAAACTTATGGATAAGTATATTAAAACATACATTTCACAGGAGGTTGATTATTGAATGAGGTTACATGTGCACTATTATTATGGAAATCCATATGAATTTCAATTATAGAAACCTATTTTTTAAGATCCCCAATAGTAGTCATCATAGACATAAGATATTACATTAGAATGGTGGTGTTTGTCATAGGTGTTATCATTGGTTCCAACCCACCATCCTTTTTTAATCTAGGCATATGAGTACCATCATCCTCATGTATACTAAATGAAAGTTCATGATCACTAAAGGTAGGGTGTTTTGGAAGTGTTATGGGATCTTCAAAATTTGGTAATTTTGGTATATCATTTGAATATCTTGGACCTTTGGAAGAATTTGTTTCATTTAATTTTGGTATAAAAATTTGAGCTTGAACAATATTTGGTAAATGTCCCTTTTTTGGTATAAAATTTGTTTCTTATGAAGGTATAAGAGAACTATCACCTTTACTAAGGGGGTTATTATTTGGTAATGTATGAATTATGGGGGTGTGAATTAATTTTCGTGATTGCATATCCCACTTATAAGTTATTTGTAAACCATTCATAATTTATTTATGTATTTGTCTAAAATTTTGATGATTAAATGACCCTCTTAGTTATATGTACCCAATTATGTGGTAAAATGTAAATAAAAGACATGATTAGATGACTTGCCTTGTTGGTGCCTCAAGTATTTTTTAAAAATCCTAAGCCTTTTTGATGTATATTATTTTTAGGAATAATGGGCTAACCTATACCTTGCTCATGTTTTCCCAATCCTTGGTCTTTATATCCATTTTTTTACAAATATAGAAGACCAAAATCATATGATGGTGGTGTAAGAAGTATGGGTAAAGGATATTTATCTTCCTTAATATGGATCAACTCATCTCTTAAAATGGTGGGAGCATGGACCTGATTAAAAGAATAATAGCTACTAGCATTCAATGATTTGAGATTAGATGCTTTAGTAGTTGTAAGGATACAAGAGCAAGAAATTGTTAGCCCTTATTTGATAGAAAGTTGGAGAGTTTCATAATCATAGTCATAAAATCAATCAATATCATAAATGATAAGAAATATTAACTATATAGATATTAAGATAGATATAGTAATAAGCATCTTATAGGCTATGCTTGGGTAAAAATGATGTTCAAAAATCAATTTCACCAAATGTTTAACCCTAAAATGGTTTAGATTGGGGTTATCTAGGGTTAAAGGTGATAGAGATAGCCTATGTAATGAGGGTGATAAAATATCTCTATAGTAGGCCATTTGGGTGCTAAAATCATATATAACATATGCTAAAATTAGAAAATTGAGAATAGGCTAAATATAGAAAGTATAACTAAGTTATGTATGGAAATGACAAAGAAGTAAAGTACTTCATTGGTTATAATGTTAAAAAGTGTTGGATATAGAATAGTAATAAAATATACTAGAAGGTGATTCTAGAATAGTCACTTGATTATGGATTAAGTGCATTTGGAGGTCTAGATACTTGCATCCACCTGGGATGTTTACATCAATGCTATTGTCTAGGTTCAATGCAAGTGTCCTATTTAGAATACTTATTGGAAAAGGATGAAACATCCTCAATGATTTTTTATTTGTTTTCAAATTCACTCTAATGCATTCAGATTTAATTCATGGATTTTCACTCCTTATGAAATGTCAAAACCTTAGTTCTTCATAATCATGGTGACTTTGGAAAAAATGGGTTAGTGGGCACACAGTGTAAAGCTAACCCCAAAGACCCCTCTATCAGTGAGCACTACCTACATAGCCAATAATATGAAGATGCCCTCATATTAATGTAGTTATCCCCTACATGTTGGATTATATGTGAATCAATGCAATATGTGATAAGCAAGTACAATAGTGACCTAGTTTTTAGCTTGGCAAATTAGGTTCTTAGGCTACTCCTTTAGTAATTCACACCTATGTATATGATGTCCTTATGAATAAAATGAGAATAAGAGATAATAGGGAAGCTTTAATTTATTGAGTACTTGATTGAGTGATTTTGATAAGTTTCCTTGGTCTATGATAGATTTTATAGGTTAGGAATGAATGAGGGTTGATATTGTATTTATATCAATCCCTTTGGAGATGTAAATTACATTAAAGAATTTAGGATGACCATTAAGATATGTTTCATTTGAAAAATAGATGAATTTAGGGCATTAGACACTTGTGTTAGGTTAGGACACTAGAATTTATGTAGGTGTCTATCCTAAACATTAGTATCAATGGAGCAAGAAAGTAGGTACAAGATCAAAACTTGAAAAGGTGGAAGATAAGTGCATTTTAAGCATTTTAGGAAAGATAAAAGGTCTAGAATATCAACATAAGATTGGTCTAACTAATATATAGGCCAAAGGGAAAAAGATAGAGCATATGTAAGTCTCACAAAAGTGGTAAAGGTAAAACAATTGAGATTAATAATCAAGGTCTGAGTTTTCCAAGTGTATAATACTGAGGTGATATATAATCCATAAATATCATCTATAAGAGCCATGTGACCACAAAGAGAGAAATTTTTTGACTAGTATAAAGAGATGAGAAACTTGATACAATTATATATGAAATATTAAAGGGAGATAATATCCATTTTAAAAGACACAAGGGTTACAGATGTGAGTATTCCTCTCAGGAAGTTGGTTATCAAGCCAATTTTGAAGGTCTAATTCAAGTTATAACTGACAACTTATGAGCTGAAATTGAGTAGACACTCTATATAACTAATGAATAAATTATTCAATTGATATATTTTTCTAAGGTAAAGGTCACACGAATAGATAATCTATATGTATAAGTCAAAGCTACAATGGTTTTACACAAAAAGTTTATGGATAATATTCCAAAGTTGTTCAGGAGACCTATTCTTGATTTTGAGACTATCAATATTAATTTCTCAAGTTAGTCATGCATTATATTTTTATATGGAAGTTTCAAAGCAACCAACTTTTATAAAAATAGCATCATTAACACCTCCTTAAAGCACATAGTCCTAGAATCTAAAATAAACATTGGTGAAAACTATGACTAGGCATACCTATGTGCCTCTTCCCATTATCATTGTGACAATTACAATTGAAACTACTTTAGTTGGTTCTTTATTCACAAAAAATCATTTAGAAATTTGAGTCACACTACCACCAGTGCCATAGTTCACTACAACTATGCTCCCAGTTAGCATAACTAAAACTACTACAACACCTACTCTAGTTAAAACTATGGTGGGGATAACTCAGGGTTTAAACATGCAAGCTTCATCTCTGGAAGGTGCCACATAAAGACCATAGGTAGTATTTGGTGTAACAACCCCACTAGGTTTTACCAAATATTGAAATATTGAAAAAAATAAAATTAAATACACATATTCAACATATAGATTTCACCACAAAAAATATTAACTAGTGATCTTTAAGTAACTACATTAATTTAGTTAACCAACAAGGTTATAAATAATACACTTTGATAAAAATCATGTACAGATAGAAAAATAATTAACAAATTTAATAATCGTAATTACTGCATTTCAACATAAATGAAATAGTACAAGTTCACCCACAACTGATATAATGTTACAACCTCTACTACAAGAAGTATAATGCATAAATATTATAGTTTTAATAATACATAAAATATCTCAAATGATAAAACATGGTACAAATATTCTCTGAGCAGAGTCTCCATGATTCAATTATTAATATGTAATCTCAATTATAGTGCTCCAACTAGGATGGAGAGCATCATTTGAGAATTTTCCACACCAACCATGGATCATAGATCCCCTACACTATCTCCCAAACAAGGGGATGACCCTCCCTTCATGGATGGGTAGATAATGATAGTGTAGGAATCCAAAGTAACAAAATAGAACCCATGTGTCAAAGATATCTAATGCATAATGTGTACCATACATAAATATATTCTAATATGATATTTCATAAATATTAAAACTATATCAACATATGAAATGGCAATGTTTATCAAATATTACTTTAGCCAAAGTTTTAAACAATAAATGATCTCTAGGATGAATCAAATTCATACACACCACTTGATCAAATTTAACCTTATCTTGCATTGATGGTGCTAATTAAGCTAGTGAAATTCATCCACTATTTAATTAGGGTCATGAATGTAAGATTTGTTAAAAATAAATAATAATATTAAAAACCAAAAGATTCATTATTACTATTTAATTTAGATAATAAAAATATGATAAATATAGAAATATCACAAACATTCATTTAATTTTTTAAATGAAATGAATGAAATCCAAGAATCTAGTTTATTATAAATAATAAACGAAAATAATAAAACAATCCTCAATATGACACACCATCTGGTTAATGAATATTTAGATTGCCAGTTACTTTATCCAATAAGCAACTTATAATATTATTTCTCTATGAAATAATATTATAACCCTATATAATAAATTGTTCATATTCCACATATAACAACAACAATTCCTTACATGCAATTGTGTTATGTATTTAATCTCATAAATACAATGAATTCTTTATATTTAAACATTATAATGCTTTTTATAAACACCAATATAATCAAACATCCATTATTTGCTGTTATAAAAAGTATAAAATAAATAAATGTATAATTATATATATATATATATATATTGAAATAATTATATCATACATCGTTTATTCAGTACACTGCTAAGGTAATATCCACTATCTTTTGCCCTAGTGTGTAATGTATACATGAAGTATATAGTTAATTTAAAACAAGGCCCCATAACTTTTATTTAAATATAAAAAATCCATTTCCAATAATAAGTAGATACACATAATTATATATATATATATATATTAATACATTGAAATAATTATATCATACATACTTTGTTTATTCAGTACACTGCTAAGGTGAAATCCACTATCTTTTGCCCTAGTGTGTAATGTATACATGAAGTATATAGTTAATTTAAAACAAGGCCCCATAAATTTTATTTAAATATAAAAAATCCATTTCCAATAATAAGTAGATACACATAATTTTATATAATTTAAACTCTTTCATATTTATCTTTCAACATATTCAAATCATTTTAATAAAAATAGTCATCCATGCTTTGTCTATTCATAAAAGAAAATATAGCTAAACACAACCATTTTTGCCCTATTCAGGTTTCAATAAAAGCATATAATAATACCCAATAAAATAATAATTTCAATTTAACACACAGTCCAATACCTTCTTAGGTATCAACAATAATTTCCTAGATTTGGCTGATTAAGGCAAATTCATCACATATCCAAGTAATCAAATTGTTATGCAAATGAACCCATAAAAACTCATATATACACTCCCTATACATATATGCAAGGTATATATACATAATTCACCTACTCATTCCATATGAATATTAACAACATTCATCACTTAACTTAACCATATAACATTATTGATTCACTAATATTTATATTTTTATAAAACCAAAAAAGTATCCTACAGTCAAACTATTCATCTATTTGTACCTGGGTAATAACATATGATTATGTAGATGATCCTATTTTTGTATATTATATATTGTGGGTATATAGTATTCCATAACTGAGCTTCAAAGTCCAAATATGTTTCAAACCCAGTCATATAATAATATTATCGTCAAACTGTAATGCATATATATAGCTTTATTAAATGACTTAACAAATTACATATATATATATGCACACACACACACATACATACTATTGTATTTAAGTTTGACAATCACTTATGGATGTACACACACACACACACACACACACACACAGAGAGAGAGAGAGAGAGAGAGAGAGAGAGAGAGAGAGAGAGAGAGAGAGAGAGAGAGAGAGAGAGAGAGAGAGAGAGAGAGAGAGAGAGAGAGAGAGAGAGAGAGAGAGAGAGAGAGAGAGAGAGAGAGAGAGAGAGAGAGAGGAGAGAGAGAGAGAGAGAGAGAGAGAGAGAGAGAGAGAGATTCATGTTTAATTTTGAAATTTTCTCAAACGTGTATTTTGGTACACAAATACCTATCTATATATATAGATAAATATATATGTGAGTATATCATTTATATAGAATCAGACATAACCAAACATATAAGTTATTTTTAAACAATTCATAAAATATTTATTTGTGTATTTTTTGATTTTTTGATGATCAAATGAAGGATCCTTTTAGTTATATGTACCCAATTATGTGGTAAAATGTGCATGCAAGACATGATTAGATGACTTGCCTTGTTGGTCACATATTTTAAAAAAAAATTCTAAGCCTTTTATATGTATATTATTTTTAGGAATAATGGGCTAAGCTATACCTTGTTCATGTTTTTCCCAACCCTTGGCATTTATATCCATTTTTTTTGCAAATATTGATTACCAAAATAATATGATGGTGGTGTTAAAATTATGGGTAAAGGCTCTTTATCTTCCTTAATATGGATCAACTCATCTCTTGAAATGGTTGGAGCATGGACCCGATCAAAAGGATAGTAGCTACTATCATTCAGTGATTTGAGATTAGATACTTTAGTAGTTTTAAGGATACAAGAGCAATAATTTTTAGTCCTTGTTTGATAGAAAGTTGGAGAGTTTCATAATCATAGTCATCAAAGAAATCAATATCATAAATGATAAGAGATGTGAAGTACATAAATATTATGATAAATCTTGTAATAAGCATCCTATAGCCTATGCTTGGGTAAAAATGATGTTCAAAGATCAATTTCACCAAATGTTTAACCCTAAAATGGTTTGGATTGGGGTTATCTAGGGTTAAAGGGGATAGAGATAGTCTAGGTAATAAGAGAAAATAAAATATCTCTATAGTAGGCCAATTGGGTGCTAAACCTCAAATATAACATATGCTAAATTTAAAAATTGAGAATAGGCTAAATATAGAAAGTATAACTAAGTTATATACAAAAATGACAAAAAAGCAATGTACTTAGTTGGTTCTGATGTTAACACAATTTTAGATATAGAACAGGTAAAAAGGATACTAGAAGGTGATTCCAGAACAATCACCTGATTATGGATTAAGTACATCTAGAGATCTAGATACTTACATCCACTTGGGATGTTTACATCGATGCTACTATCTAAGTTCAATGTAAGTGTCTTATATAGAATATCTACTAAAAAAGGATACAACCACTTAGATGCTTTTGTATTTGTCTTCACCTTCACTCTAATCTATTTAGATTTAGGTTATGGATCATCGCTCCTCATGAAATGTCAAAACTTTAGTTCTTCATAATCTGGGTGACTTTGGAAAAAATGGGTTAGTGGGTACACAGTGTCCAAGTTGACCCTAGATACCCCTCTATCAGTGAGCACTAGCTATATAGCCAATACTATAAAGAGGCCCTTAGACTAATGTAGTTCTACCTTACGTGTTAGATTGTGTGTGAATCATGTAATATGTGATAAACAAGTATAATAGTGACCTTGTTTCTAGCATGGAAAATTAGGTTCTTAGGCTAAT